>CM056581.1:87464795-88664795 GCA_029721435.1 Gymnothorax reevesii | reverse complement strand
GTCTTTATTGACCACTTCACTTTGGTCATCAGAATTGAAGGCAATTAATTGCCTACCATTAATTTATGTGACTCACATTTTTCCAGTATGAACTGGTCAAGGAAGTTTGGCACCATTTAAATCTTTCCCTGAAACTCCAGACAAATATCTTTGTTGATTTGGCAATGCAACAGTGGTTACTCAGTAACTAGATAGCATAGCCGCTGCTATCAGTTGGCCAGGGCATGGCAAGCACTCGGTGTAAACCCAACGGGAAGCCAGTAGAGCAATAGAGCTATTTCAAACAGTAACTGAGGAATGTAAATGGCCCAGCATTACCCCAATAAAAGATGGGATGGGATTCCATTTGTCCAATTTTTTTTCTTATGATGAAATATTGTTTAACCAAACAAATGCAGCGTAGCAGGTTGTTTTGGCCCCTTACTGAATAAACATGAGATGTTATTGTGCCAGATGTGTGGAAATGGTCAGTTGACACGACACGAATATCCCCTCCAACTTCACCCCCATCTAGTTGGATGAGGTTTGAAAGGGCCACCCTATTTTGGTGTATTTTGAATTTGCCATTGTTACAAGTCTGGAGAGTAAAGAAAAATGTCCAAGCATAATAACACTGTCTGTTTAGTTTTTATCACTGCTTATTTTTTCCCCTGCCATTTGGATTTGTTTTCAAACTGGTTTGTTACCAAAAAAAAAGAAAGTAAAAAAAGTTTCTTTACAATTTGTCAGCTTACATCCAAGAAACAGCTTGTAGCAGAAGCGATAAAATAATTTCAGTCGTGTATATACAGAAACAGTTGTTTCTGCTCGCAGATTAATGCAAGTCCCCAAGCACATGCGCAAACAAGGTGGTTTGGAAACCTCAAAGCCCCTACCTGAGTGCACACATAGGTGTGTGTTTGTCTGTGTGTGTGCGCGCGCGTGTGTGTGTTTGTGAGTTTGCACGTGGACGTCACAAATTCTCCCTCCTCCTACCTCCACCTTCCTCTTGTTCCCTCCCCGCACCTCCACCTTTTCAGCACACGGCTGCGCACCTACCCTGCCCGCTCATTTGCATACAGAGGGCTGAAAAAGCTGTGTGCAGGCGGCCAGCTGCGAATGGGATTTCAGGCTTTAAAGTGAGCGGGGACGGTTAGTGCCACACCCAGGTCCCAATGCTTCTCACCTAAACACACACACACACACATCCGCACACGCTGCCTCTGGGGTTCAAACAAAGGAACCACGAAGAGCCACCACTTCAGCAGCGCACGCGTTTGGAGATACCCACCACGACTTTCATCCCGAGAGCGAGTCAGACTCGGGACTTTCTGAGGAACTCCTCAGCAGACAAAAGGTAAGATTCTCAGCTGTGAAATTCTGTTAGTGGGAGAGGGGATGGGCATGATATTGTATTGACTTATCTGATTGTAGTCCACACTTGTGAGATCTGCTGTGCTCGCAGTATTTCATACAACTCTGTAAGCAATGGAAGTTCTGTCATGCAGCCTCAAAGTTAACTGTTTAATTGAATGACATTTCTCAGACGCGCTCAGACAAGCACCCACATAACGATAATTCAATTTAATCATCTGAATCATATCTCATGAATTATATCTCATTGTATCACGCATATAAAGATAATTGAATTTAATCGTCTGACTTATATCGCAAACATTCTGAAAGTAAATTGTAAATTATTTTTACTCCCAAATATTTTTGCTTTGAAACATTGACTCTATAATTTTGCAATATGATATTCATCGGAACATTATTTAAAATTGGAAGATTGCATAGATGAAAATATTTGTCTGGAACCATATTTGTGCAAAATTGAGAATGCACAATAAATGGGGTCTGAGGCAAAGACGCCAGTGTATATGACCGATAGCGACATGTCAAAGTTCAGTGTGTTATTACAAGTGAGAGAGAAAATAGGTTAATTCTGATAAAGAAAATTCTGATAAAGAATTAGTTCCCTCATAGATGGGTCAGATGGCTGTAGTCGCCTTTAATGAGCCCGCCAGAAAACAATAAATGTGAATAGGGGTAATAATCCACCTCTTTTCCTGGTGCCATGCTGTGTCCTTGCAGTGGACCCTGACCAAAGCTGAATGCTTAAAGTGTGCAAGAAAGATGTGTTCCCCTGACAGGAGGAGAGTGCACATGACCAGAAGTGTCCCGTATTCCGTATTTCCATCGATCTCACTTTTTCAATACCAAATATCTAAATACAAACTCCTCCAGTACACACTCCTCCAGTTTTCCTCAGTCGCATAGCCTCAAAACAAACTTTCCTAGACTCCTCCCTCCCAAAGGGGGGAAAAAAATTACAATTGCCAAGGTGACTAAGCAGAATGAGTGAGCTGGAGGAAACAACAGCGTAGTACTGGAGTCTCACGGCTCTTTGTTTTCATTGCGAAAACATTTACTTCCTGTTTGCCGCTCTGGTCCCACTTGCTTTAGCGCCAGGGGAGAAAATGATGTCAGTACTAATGATCTGATAGGCTGTGACCTGCATTTTCTGTAGTGGTACAGAGGGAATAATTATACAGTCTTGGCTGGGCATGGAGGCCCAAAGTCATTCAGGAGATGGTGCATAGCCCTGACAAAAAAGTATACTTCAAGTTCATATTTTCAAGTAAGCTTACGTAAATATCAAGTATATTTTCCAAGTATACTTTTTAATGTACTAGTGTCAAAGTACTACTTGTAAGTGTACTAATTAAATATGACTTGGGACTAAATTAGCCCACTTTAAATTTATAAAAGTATATGTTAAAGTATGCTTCATGTTCAAGCAAACTAAACATAAAGTACCCATCTAGTTTACATCTAAGTTTTATTTTATACTGCAAGTACACGACAAGTGAACTTTTTAGCATACTGTGAGTAGACATAATGTATACTTCTAGCATACATTTCTGATTGTGAAAGTATACATTTAAGTATACTGCGTGTAAACCTACATATATACTGTTAGTTTATTAGTTGTATACTTTTAGTAAAGTTTTCAGTTTATGAAAGTATACTGTCAGGTATACTGCTAGGAAACTTAGATACCGTCATTGGATGTTAAATGACTGCAGTGAGTCAGGACTTCAGTTTCACAATTCATCCAAAAGACAACATCCTCATCACTGCACTTGAGTATTATTTCTCCAGAGGGAGGACCTCAATCTACTTGCCCACCAACACCTGCTCCAGCAGCAACTTATTTTCCCAGGAGGTCTCCCATCCAAACACTAACCAAGCCCACACCTGCTTACCTTCAGCCACACATCTCGTCCAGGGCTTTGATTAAATAATTTATTAAACAGAATGTAACATCTTTCAAGTTAACAGCACTGCTGCATCTTTTCTTCAGTCGGTCATATTTTTGACTGTGAAACAGAACTCCATTTACCAAAAAAGATATTTCAAGAGCCTTTGCTTGAGTTCTTCAGCCAGGCTGAAGGAAGTGCTAATTCATATTTTATTTATTTCTGGTTCCATATGAGAGAAAGAGGTTTTTTTTTTTGTTTTGTTTTGAATTGTCATTTCAATAAGAGTTTTGCCATTGCTCTGTTCTTATACTTTGGCATCCAATACAATAGTGTTTGAAAATTTAATTTATAAAGGAATCAATTTTGTTTTCCATCCTGAGTATGTGTTCCATTGTGAATTCTAATAAGTACCTTCATCTGTAAATTAAAGCAGAATGCACTTAAGCATTGTCTACTAGTAGAGTACATGAGGTAACCCCTCGTCTACTTACTTTGTATGTTAAATAATATCTGAATAGCAGCAGTAATATATTTTAGAGTGCAATAATCATAAGGTGTGAGTATGATGTTAAGTTACCTTAAAGAAGATCAAAAAACCTTTATCTTCCTGAATACACACATATCGCGTGCATTCGCATCTTTGCATTGACTTTGAATGTAATCTGAGGTGCGAAAAATTTGTTTCGCGTCCGGTGTGAAACCAGCTTCAAACTTTGAGTGGTGTTTTATTAATATGCATAAAACGAATGAGGTGACATTGAAGGTTTATTACTGGACAATATTGCTGGACAAATTGCAAACTTTCTAGGAGGCTATAGTTTAACAACCTTATTTGGCCAGAAGGTCTACACCATTTTCAGCTGTGAAAGAAATATCACCATAAAGCACAAAGCTTAAACAACATAAACAATGTATGTTCATTTCTCAATTGAAGCAGGGATGGATTAACGCCACAAGGCCACACTGTTATGCAAACACGTTTTAAGACCACATCTAATGAGCGGCATTGGTGACCATAGCAGCATTAGGTCGTAACGGTTCCCTGACCGCGAGTCCCTATTCCCCATGATTGGGCCCCAGGTCACTCAGTCATGCATTGGCACTCCAGGAATGCCAAGCATAAAGCACTAAAACTGAACACAACCAGGCATATTGAGCAACAGAGCAGGAAAAGTGCATGTTTTAACTGATACTTTTCCAAAAATTCATCAAAATATAATTTTTTTACCTTTCAATGCATTGTACGATTCTCCCTCAGCAGATTTGGTGTGCACATGAAACAGGTTATATGACGGGATTTGTAGGTATCTCTTTCGCTAAAGGGGCTCAGGAATTCTTGCCTCCGCTATGCTCATGGTTAGTGGATATTGATGACACCAATACTCGAAATTAGTAGGTGCATGTAAGTTCGTGTAGACGTAACATTTTCACAAAATTACTTTATTAAACAGGTAGCACATGATATTTGAAAACAAAAAAAACATTGTTTTTGCACAGGAGTATCATTAAAGCGCTATTTAAATTTTTGGTGAGCTATTACCTTGAAACATTGACTAAGTTTTATTAAAACCAGATTGGCACCACGCACCCTCTCAAACAAAGCCCACACACACGCGCGCATGCATATACATACGCATATATGTGTATACACACACACACACACACACACACACAAACACTCTCTTCAGAGCATTGAATCGTCAGGTGATCTTCTGTGACATTCAGTCTTGTCCTGCTGCGGTACATGATTACTGCAGCTATGTTGATTTAAGTTCATATGATAATTTTTATCTTTATTTCTGTATGTGAAACCTCTTCGATCCTTGACATTTAAATGCTAATTGTTTTTGACTGCACTACTCATTATTGTAATGTGACAGTGTATGTATAATTTCCTAAGCTGAGATTTTATTTGTACACAATACATTTCTTGCTCCCATCTTGTCATACAGTTTCTATTGCTAATACATGTTTAATACCACCATCCCACGTCAACTAATTCCTAATATTTCATATTAATAGTAAATAGTGAATAGGTGTTATGGCTTAGTAATGAGAGAGTCAAACAGGCGGAAATAAAGTAAAAGGTTAGTCCACTCATGACAAATGTTTTTCGCATTTTAGATGGTGGTCAGAAAAACTGTCGCTAGACAGCAGACATTTAAACCAAAGAAATGTATGAACTTTAGATGTGCTGGTGCCTGCCTAGATCTGTGTGAAACAGTGATATCTTAAGGAACACAGTGACCTCTTGATTAGAGGAGGGGAAAAGGTGCAAAACAAAAAATACGGCCAAATTTCATATTTTTTTCATTACAATCATCCAAGTACATAGCAGTTCATATCAGATATAACTGTAGACATGACATAGTCCAAGTCTGGAGTCTCTCTGGCCCGGTTTCACTGGTTCTAAGCCTAATCCAAGACCAGAGGCTCTCATCTTTATCCAGAAAGAGCCGATGTGGGAACACGCTTTCATTCCAATCAAGCAGTTACACACCTGATACTTCAAATCAAAATCTTTGACTCTAGGGGCTCTATATTGACAACCTGAACGCAGTCAGGAAAGGCAAGAGTTAACAGTATGGTGAATCAAAACGGCATGTCAACTCCATTCCGGTAATTTTTTGACAGGAGGTTATGGTGCAGCAGTGGCGTTGTCAAAAGGCTTGGATCAAGGTGAATTAATTACCTGTGGGCGTGATAAGGATTTGGTTCAATTAAGGCCAGATAAGCCACAAATGCCATAGAGAACTGGAAGTTTCATTCAAGTGAAGAACAAGCATCTAACTAGCATTACTGCTGCCTCCTTAGGTCCTCTGAGAAATGCACTCTGATGTAGTAATGCATGGAAGAGTATATCCTGATAGGGCTCAATTCACTATTTTGTACAAAAAGATATGGGCAATTTAAATTGTTTACAAAACAGCACTTGTGGCATTATAAAAAATGTGAGACTGAAGTTAATTATTTGCATTTGGGCCAAGAAAATGCTCATATCTACATTGAACCCTACCCTTCCAATTTAACTCCACCACCATTCTGTTGGCACTATTTATAGGGAACATAATAGAAATGAAAATTGGAGGGTAATAAATTGTGTTTATTTGCGAACAGCTCAGCTGGCAGTGATTTAGTCCCATGAAGTTACCACAGAGTGGCAGAGTTTGTATTAAAAGGTTGTTTGGGTGAGTCAAAATGCAAACAAAGTCTATGACAATAAAATTGTAAAGTGCAAATCTTATGCATTCACAAACCTCCCTTTTGTGCTCTCCAACTTCTTGGGATGCAAACACTTTTTTTAGAGCAGGAAACAACCAAACTGAGTGAAGGTGATAAGTTTTGTTTGGGACAGATGAAATGGTGCATATTATTATCGTTGCATAGGTTTTCTTTTGCAAAGGCATGTTAATAGAGGCCTTGGAGAATTAGCAGAATTATACCCCCATTCCACACAACCATTCTAGCTACCATTCTCAGGCGTTCGAAGCCATCCTCAGGATGGCTGCCTCTACCAATCCGACGCTAAGAGAACGGCCATTTTTGGTATTCTTGCATTCCAGTAGCGATTTGTTAACAACCGTAACGATGCTGTAGGGTTCTAATTCATGTACCGACCATGTAAGGTCCGTACACCGCGTCCATAACAATCTTTACCGTTTTAGTCCCGATCACTAGCATTCCAGCAACGATCCTTTCAGATCTCACACTGTTGCTGTACGGAGTGTACCGTCATCTACCGTTCATTACCGATTTCACAGAAACCGTAGCGTGCTGTTAGCAATCCATTAACGATCCAGTAGCGTTACATTACCATTGCCGTAACGATCTACAGAGGTTATAAAAGCGAGATGCATATCAAACATGTATTCAGTTGCCATCCCAACCTACCCTCCTACCTCCTACCTTTCGAAGGAGTTCTGTTAACGTCCAGTGCCGTTCCAATAAGGCTCCATTAAGGTTCCCTCCCGACCTCTCCTGTTCCAGTACCATTCCTTGATCGGTATGTGAATGATAGCTAGGACGGTTGTGTGGAATGGGAGTATTAGATGTATAACTGCATGGCTGGAATGAATACCTGCACCCACAGTGACCCCTTTCTGGATAAGGTTGAATACCTACTGAAGTAAGATAAAGTTTGAATGAAGACTCTCGTCTGAGTTTAGTCCAGAACCAGGACTAAACCTGACCAAAGTATGTGAAACCTGGCCCCTGAAGGACGCTGTCAGAGTAAGAGGACAGATAACAAAGCAGTCTGTGTCTGGAAAGTGAGGCTGACAAGCCACACACAGCCAGCTCTGTATGAAGTAACCCATCACTCAACAAAGTTGTTCTGCAGCTGGTCATTACAAGGTTGCTGTAGGGCAAGCGAATGACGTGGGTAACACACATGCAGTAATCCAAGACTTTCAAATAGGATCGTGATGATACTGTGTCACTTCATGGAGCATTACATAATTTAAAGGGAGAGGGAAGGCTGTTTAACTTGGTGCGGCATCGGCTGTTTTGGAGCTGTGTTTTGTGTACTTTGTGTATCATGGTTTCCTTGTTTTCAGTCACTCATAGACCCATGTCTCATTGGCAGTGCACAAACAGTCAGGCTAGTTTAACTTCATTTGTCTAAGGACACAGAAGAGGGCTGGTGAAATTGGCAGCACTTTTCTGCAGTGACTCACACAGCCTGTAAAACTGCATTTCAGGTTACGAGAGTAAAGGAGGTGGCAGTGGAGACCATGCAGACCACACAGGTGTGGCACACGAAGGTTGTGCCCTCGGAGGATGACTTGGAGAAGGGCAAGGACAGGCCGGAGTGCTCCATCTGCTACAACACCTATGACAACGTCTTCAAGACGCCCAAGATGCTGGAGTGCACCCACACCTTCTGCCTGGAGTGCCTGTCCCGTGTGGTGGTGCTCTCGATGGAGGACGAAAACGGCCACATCCCCTGTCCGCTGTGCCGGCACCCCACCTCCATCCCGCAGAACGGCACCCCCGCCCTTGCCACCAGCCGGGAGGTCCTGAGCCAGCTGCCCGCGCACCAGCGTCACGAGGAGCGAGTGTGGCTGGAGGGCAAGCGGCTTTGCTACGCCAGCCCTCCGGACGCCCACGACTCCACCACCTGCATCTGCATCGACATCGGCGGGTCCAAGCAGGACGTGCCGCTGACGTTGTCCACCGGGCACCGCACCGGGTTTCTTGGTCACCTGGCGGACTGGAAACGGCTCCTGCTCATGGTGGTTTTGGCACTGCTGCTCACTGGCATCGTGCTCTGGCCACTGTACTGCATCACCGACGGTAACACGGCATGCTGGGAGAATCCGTCTTTGTCGGAGATCCGCACAACCACAGTCCTGCCCACAACCACTAAGCTGGCACAATGAAACTGAGGGCGATGAGGAGTGGTGAAGGTGCAGGACTGTGGTGCTCTTGTATGCACAGTCCCCACAGCCTCGAGTGTTCAAGTTCAAACAACCATCACTAAAGCCATACTTTTGGTGCTCAAAAACAGAAGGGAAACATAACAAAAGGACTGGCAAAGAAGGAAACAGAGAGGTTTGGTGAAACTTGACAACCGAAGAGAGACTCATATGAGCAACGGTCTTGCTTTCAGGCTAAAGACTTGCAGCCACATGGTAATCACACAGCTCAGAAAATGTTGTTCGTAGGTTGGTTACACATGGCTAAGATTATTATCAGAGAGGGCGGAAATGGGACCTTAAAGAATCAGTGGGATGTTTGAACGGACTCAACAAGAAAAGGACTTCTTTCAGAGAACAAATGCTACCACAGAATCACAAAGATGATTACAAATGCATATAGTACAATATTATTAACCAAATAGGAGGTTAAATCATATTGTATACTTCAAAGTGTGCTGATACATTGAAATGTGGAATCATAAGCTCTTAAAAATTCTGCTCTATTATTTCTGATACAACTATGCAACAAATGTGCAGTGTCTTACGTTTACTGTATGTGAGCAGGTGAAATGCATTATGCAGAAACAATGGCTGTAAGGACCAGAGGATAACAGGGCTAGCCCGGTACAAAATGAAATGCTAGCAGAGGTTAGCTTGCCTCCGTCAGCAATATTTTGAAATATGATTTGCTAGATCAGCCTTCAAACCTTTGGAGCCTCCCAATCAGTGTTATGTATAATAAACATTGCTTGGCTTAGCTGCTAACTGCACCAATACAAAGTGGGAGGGGAGCCAAATTCACTTTAATTTCAATATTGCAGCAGTTATGAACTGTGACAAAGCGCTCATTTGTACACATGTTGAATCATGCTTCAGTGTCAGTGTTACTACACTGTGACTGAGCCACATGTTAGACTGACAGAGACACTTTCTGTCTTGTCTAATGTCCTCAATGTTGTCAGAAAGAGTCATCCACAACAGGGTAGCATGGCAACCATTTCAGGATATTTAGTGCCAACTTCTGCGCTTCATTATGCAGTCAGCTCAATCTCACTCTTCTGTTAATGCATCAGTTACAGTCACAGTTTGTGGGCGTGCCCTAAAGAGCATCCTAAAGACTTGATTGGTTGCAACAAAAACCTCCAATCATACCCCGTCACCAGTAGCTCCAGAGTTGCATATCCTGGTCTGGAGGTGTTAAATCCTGAGCGGCCAAAATGCAGCTGGTGTTGCTCAGTGATGTAAGATATCAACATCAAAGCCGCTCATGTGGCGACTTGTTTACAGCCCAAGATAAATAAAAAGATTTTATAAATTTAATTATCTTAGCATTCTGAGGTGCCCCGGTGGCTCATCTGTCTAAGCGCGCGTACCATAAAAAGGCTGTCCTTCCCGCAGCGACCCGGGTTTGATTCCGGCTCAGGTCATTTGCTGCATGACTTCTCCCCAACCTTCCTGTCTGTATAACTATCTAATAAAGGAAAAATTCCCCCAAAAAATAATCTTTAAAATTTTTTTTTTATCTTAGCGTTCTAAGGGTTAAAACACTCCCCAAATACCAAACTGACCTCTTCCACTTCTGTACATAACGTCAATTCATAAGTATTTCCAGACCTTTCCGATGGTGAACACTATCACACCTTTGTAAGGGATCTGGTATTTACACCCTGAAAATCCTGCAAAAAAAAAAAAAAAATTCCATGAAAATTATCATAAGACTGGGTGTCAGGAAAAATCCTTTTTTATATGCAATAAAGTGTTCTGCATGTTTTTACTTTGGTCGGAGAAGAACATGAAAGAACATGTGAAAATATAAATATTTTTTCCATCAGCAATGCCCTCTGAGTCTTATTTTACCTTTTTCCCTCCAGAGAAAGTGATGCATGGATTAAAAAAACCAAGATTTCGCAGCCTTGCATTTTCCATTCTTGGAGCCTGAGGTTATCAAAACCTTGGAGCCTGAGGTTATCAGAACATTTGCTTGTTGCAACTGTATAATATTTTATATTTAACGCTCTATGGGCACATTTTCATTGTATGCAGCCATTCTAATATGATGTTACCCAGAACTTGAATGCTAACTTAGAGCATATATGTCAGTTCCCCAATCCAGGTGTTCAGGTGCCCAGAACTGGCCTCTACATACTGCTCAAGGGCTGAAAAACCAGACTTGCATGGAAGAAGGCAAGAACAATGCAAGCACTGGCCCATCCCTCTGTCAGTGTAAACACCGCGTACAGACTATAACTACATGAGTAAATGGTGCATGGCAACAATGTAAGCCCAATGGGGGAATATTTACCTAGGCAGAGAGCACACCTGGTGACATTTTATCCCAGCCAACAACGGTTTTATAGCTAGAGATAGAGAGGCAATGTGGAGAATGTCTTGTCAATAGGGCTGTAGGCAGGGCAGGTGGGCTAAACGTTGACTCCACAGTGCATGTCACTCAGGTAAACACGGACAAGCAAGAGATCTGAAAGCCTGCCGTCGACCTCCTCATTTTAAACAGATCTTGACCCACTTTCTGGCTGATGGCCTACACGTGCAGAGGTGTTTATCAGAACTATTTTCCATTTTTCCTCCTGTCTTCTCATCAATCTGTGCTGTCCGATAAGACAGCAGCTGTAAAATAATTAGCCGCGGAGGTAAAGGCACAGAGGACAAACTTATGGGAAAGAATAACTTCCCGAACAGGAGGTTTAGGTGTGTTCTGTACTGCACTGTTGAGGTGGAAGCTCTGGTCCATGACACAGTTTTGAGCAGCTACCACACCAGACAAAAAGATTAAACTACAATATCTAAAATAGCAAACTAGTAACATAATCATACACCAATTGACTCAGGTATACTAAAATGTATTATCCAAGGAATTGTTTTCAGCAGTCTTAGGTTGATTTTTTTTTCAAAATTACATATATATTAGGTAATTAAGTAAGTAATTACCTTAATATGATATAAGATTATAAGATTAGGGAGTCAATATCAGGATAATGTCGTAACTAACTGCTTTCACACACCCATCGTCCCGCCCATGTTTGCGTGAGCGCAGGTCTTTACAACATCACAAGTCTTGGCTAAATATCCTACGGCTCACCAGCTGAACACACTGTCACGAGCACGTCTGCGTTACAAAGTCAATTTGTATATTATGTAGTTTGTTCTTTCAAAGTAAAATGAGATGGCGTAAACCAGGGAAATATTTGATACACTACTTAGAAGTTGAGCTCAAAAGTTTGCATACCCTTGCTGAATTTGTGAAATGTTGCCGTTTATTTTGAAAATAACTCATCATGCAAAAAACTTGTCTTTTACTTAAGGATAGCGATCATGTGAAGTCAGTTTATCATCATATAGGTGTTTGGCTCCTTTCTAAATCATAACTGAAATCACCCAGATAGCCCTGATCATAAGTTTACATACCCTTGATTGTTTGACGTTGTTATATAGACACAAGGTGACGCATTCAGGTTTAAATGGCTATTAAGGGTACCACACCTAAGGCTTTTTAAATTGTAATTAGTGTCTGTGTATATTCATTGAGTTTGTTACCTCCAGAGTGGATGCAGTGATCTGGCTAGACACTGAGCCATGGGGAGCGGAATAGAACTGTCCAAGGACCTTCGAAACAAGGTAGTTCAACTTTTTAAAGATGGGTCAGGATATAAAAGGATATCCAAACACTTGAAAATGCCAGTCAATAGTATTCAGCCTGTGATTAAGAGGTGGAAAATTAGGAGATATGATCATACCAAGCCAAGGTCAGGTAGGCCAAGAAATATTTCAGCCCAAAATGCCAGGAGATATGCCTGGGATACAAAGAAAAATCCACAAGCTCCCTCAAGAGAAATGCTGGATGCTCTGGAAAAAGATAGCGTGGTCGTTTCAAGGAGCACAATGAGGAGGTACTTAAACAACAATATGCTAAATGGTCAAGTTGCTCGAAGGAAGCTATTCTTGTGGCAATCCCACAAATAAGCCCGCCAAAAATATGCCAGACATCACTTGACACACCTCACAACTTCTGGAATACTTGCATTTGGATTGATGAGACCAAAATAAAACTTTATGGTCACTATAAACGCTATGTTTGGAGAGTAGTCAACAAGGCCCATGGTGAAAAACATACCATTCCCAGGGTAAAGCAGGGTGGTGACTCTCTGATGTTTTGGGGGTGTGAGCTCTAAAGGCACTGGGAATCTCATGAAAATTGATGGCAAGATGAATGCAGCCTGCTATCAGAAAATACTGGCAGACAATTTGCATTCTTCAGCAGGAAAGCTGCGCATGGGAGAGGAACAGAAAGACATCTGTATTTTTCATCATACCGTTCCATCAATCTGCAAAAATGACATTAAAAGTAAACTTTTAAAAGGAAACTTTCAACAAATGTCAGTCTTTCCATCAACCCTCGTGTCACAGCCAATACTGAAAATATGAACTTTCGTGACACAAAACAAACCAAAAAGCAAATTAAATAAATCATTCATATGAAATGAGTTTTGTTCATGTTTATTTGTGCAACAGGTTTTTCTAGGATTTATTGATTAATTTTTCAACTTTGCAAAAAGTCCTCGCATCAGCGGCACCCGCTGCGACTGAAGGCATTAACTTTAACCAGTGCATTTCGGAATAGGAACCAGTCTCCATCCGCAGTGAAGACTCTGTTAGCACACCAGGATGCAAACACAGGCATATTGCAACTCATACAGGAGAACCGTTAAAAAAACATAATACACTTAAAATTCAAGTAAATTCAAGGAGACAACAGGAAATAAAAACTGAAAAACAGCAGGCTTCAAAAAGGCTCGTTTTGGTTACCGTCTCAGTGTACACATAACTGCCGATTCACAAAAAATATATTTTTTTTCAAAAAAAGGTAGCCAAAACACATTAATTAGGCAACAGAATTGATAACTTACTGAATAAATTTGAAATGAAATGCAAACCCTACAGAGCAAAACAAATTACAAAGTAAGGGAACACAGACGGTTATACAGTTAGCATACTAATCAAATTACTTTAACAGCAGATATAAACATTCTGGTGGTTATAAGATTACCGCATTGCTATGCTTCAGCAGTTCGACACAAATAAAATTTCAAGTATTGCAGTCATAATGTGTTCAAACATTATAATGATCTGACCTCCCCGTTCTCACAGAGGTCAAGTTTAAATATAACAATAACATTCAAGCATTAAGTAGTAATTAGTACACAAATGAAACACCACTGCGGTTCTCTTATTCAGGCCTGGACAATAATGGCTGCTGGGTCAGATTTCCAAAACTCAGTGCTGTCATTGTGCTTAAAATGGACTGCCATAAATCAGATCATTACAAATCATCCAGCCCAGAAGCATACATTTACTCCTAAAAGATATTTTACAGTTAGCAATTTAAGATTTTGTTTCATTCCAAATGTAAGATTCAACTACCCAAGAAATTTCCCAAAATGTTTTTTGCATGAAACTATTCTCCCACCTGCCAAACATTTTCCAAGACAAAAAAAAAAAAAGAAAAAAAAAATCTTAGAAAAGTTAAAAATTTTCATTAGGGAGGATTTTTTGCCAATTCATATAAAAAGCACTGACATTTACAAAAGTCAAATCGCACACAAAACTTTCAATTAAAAACGGGTAAATACAAAACCTGCATTGGAACTTCGAAGGCCTGAAGTGCCCCATTCAAAATAATATTAACAAGCAACAATCCTAAAAATACCCAGCACCAATAAAATGGCTCCAGGCACTCAGTGAGTCATTACACCTCTTCCACATACACAATCGACTTCATCAGAACGGCCCCACAGGGAGCACCAGCTGAAGCGATGAAGGGAAGCCCTTCAGTCCTCAGGGAGACGTGACACCGCAGTGAACCTTGTACACGCTGAGTGCACACATACACACACACGCACGCACAAATGCACACAGACACAAACCAGGATTCCTACACAGTTCCCAAGGCCAAATTCAAATACCTCTCAGGGTTTCAACCCTTTCCTTACAGCTGTGGTAAGTCACACTTATCAAACCACTCAGTCAGACATTTTTATGACAGTACTGCAATTAACATTAATTTACATTAGGTAGAAATTTCAAGGAGTTTTGGGCCAGTTATTCAAAATACAAGCACTTTTCAAGCCTTGAAAATGTCTCATTAAAATTCAAATGTTTTCAAGCATTCCAAGCACTGGTAGGAACCCTGAAAAATACAAACACACACACTACAGATCATAGCCTTGCCATAAGTCAGCCCTATGTGGCTGATACATCAGAACAAACCCCTCCATCCAGCCCAGATTATGGAGAAAGGCTTTCCCAGTCAAAATCATCTGAGGACAGGCCTCGCCTGGTCTTGGCTTCTGTTCAGCTTTGAATTTAATGAGGCCACCCTGCCATAGCTATAGGCAGTTAATGGGTACTTACATTTTTCCAAATCAAGATAATCAAATATAAAATCTGAAATTGCCATTGTTTGAAGTTCAAATGGTAGTAAGATTTCATCACCGTTCAGCAGTATCCACAGGAATAAAAATAATGACACAGGAAATTCATAAGATGAAATAATGTACAAAAACCATAAATCAGCCTTATCACCGGTACACCTGGGGACAAAGTCACATTATGAAGCCACAAAAACCACAGATTTTAAAGACTTATGACAACAATCAACCTCTTTCGGGCCGGATAAAGGTGTTTATCAATCAGAATGTTCAGCGTTTACATTTAAATTCGAAGCATTGCCTGAATGGTCATCTGAGTAGACATGAAAAAGCAGTTTGCTTTTTCATAGCAAAAAATAAAAAAATAAAATAAAAAATCACGGTGAAAATATTCTAAAAATCACATGGCTGCTATCATTTTATGGGAGTTCAGAGTCCTATTACATTTATTTATAAGTTACTTTGAAGAGAAAAACAAATTCACACAATGAACACCGCGTGAGATGAACTCCTAAACAAATAAGTACATAAGTCTCCTGATCAGGATACACACGTAGTAGAATAATGAAGCTAATAATCCTAAAACATGGAGGCGAGTTCAGATTTTTCAGTCATGGTTTGCCTTGTTTTTCCAATTCTTTTTCCCCACAGGAATTTTGTTCTCAGCTGTGAGTTTCATGCTTTGTTCTGTGCAAGTTAAATGACATCACTTCACATCTCATTTGTGAATTTTGAAGCTGCTATGAGCTTTTTAAAGACTAAATTTAAACATAGGAACTGACATGGTAGTCGCCAACAGACCAGCCGCTGCGGAGCTTGAGCGAAGATCAGACAGAACGCAACCATTATAGTAGTTCCAACTTGGAAACTTGTACCCTACTTGTTCGCTAAAAGCAGAAAGCAGGATTCAGTATCACACCTGCAAAGTACAGAACAAATTGTAATGGTGTTTAGCTCTTGTCAACCACAGAAGTGACCTTTTGTCAGCAGAAAACCAAATCCCCATGGGGGGGGGGGGAATCACAAGAAGTGCTTCAAGGGGACTCATGGCATAAAAAAATTCTCAAATTGGCCAAAATATTTCACCTCAGTAACATCATTACTTAGTGAGGGACCAACTAAAACAGACTAACAGGCCTTGTGAAGTGAAATGACCGTCCCCTGTAGCAGAGGTGCGATTAAACACAATACACCTGAGCTCAAGACATTCAACATCCATCCACAGCTGCTGAAGTGCTGTATGCAGGGCTTACGACAATCAGTCCTGTTGCAACAGACACTAGACCAATTTAACCTGAGCTAAGTAGAAAAAGTAAAGCATAAGACCTGAAAACTGTGTCTTATGAGCACAGTCTTGTCCATTTATGTGATAACGTTGGCAGTACTTGCTAACAAAGCACAATAATTGACTGAGAGCCATCTGTCCATAAGAAAGGGCTCTGAAGACTTATCATAGCCAGCATGCTAAGACCACGCAACAGTCGTACCACACAGGTTTAGATACAGCATGTTGTCAGTAATAGTGGTATGATATACGTGTCTTCGAGTACAAGTCTTGGATGAGATTCTTTGTACATAGATTAATAAGCATGCAGTCATAACCATAGTCAGTACAGTATATTGCTGGAGAAGCCTCCAGCTATATTTACACAATGAGAAGAGGACTGTTTACAGATGTATTTGGAGTTCTGCCTCTCTTGGTTTCCATGATCCAAGGAGCAGGACAGCTGTGGCTAGACGAGATAATCTTTCCAGGAAGATCATTTTTTAACCTTCATTTAACCAGGAAAAGTTCCATTGAGACCTGATTTTTTCCTTTGTCAAGGAAACCTGGTAAGAAAAGCCAGATGGAGAAATGGAGGTAAAGCCCCTCTTCCGATTTTGCGGGTACAGGCCTCGCTCATGCGCCCAACTTGAGAGTTATTCCTAAGTTCATCTCTCAAAATGAAAGACAGACTCCCAAGTCCCATAAGCGGCTCAAACCAGAACCTCTTAGTTACCACTCAAGCCACCTATCACTACGCTATCATATCGATGGCCTCATGCAGGAGGGGCGTAAGGGACACTTCGGTCAAAAATGATTTTTTTGGTTGTTTTGGAATAACTGAGACGAGCCCATCTCCTGACCAAGTCTGGAGTCTCAATTCCTAACCTAAAGGGGTTAAAATGCCCTTTTAACATTGGTGCAGCATATAGCTAACAGATGGTGCTGTGGCAGTTTTTTGCCTCTCCTGTAAAATTTGTAAAATATCACTTATGCCCTTCTTGCATGAGGCCACCGATATGCTCTCAAAGCCAGTTTCCCCACTCCTGAGGACACACCAGCTGAAGCTAAGCAGGTGTGGGCTAGGTTAGTATTCAGATGGAAGACCATCTGGGAAAACCAAGTGGAAGAGGTGTTGGTGGCCAGTAGGTTGTGATCTTCCCTCCCCAGTGCCGTGATGGGGACACTGTACTGAAGTAGATGCCGTCTTTCAGATGAGATGTTACATCGAGTTCCTGACTCTCTGTGGTCATTATAGATCCTATGACACTCTTCAATAACAGTTGGGGGTTCCCCGGTGCCATGGCTAAAGTTCCAACCTGGCTCTTTCGAACTGATACCTAATCATCCATTGATCTAATTGGCTGTGCAAATTCCCCAGGGGCTCCCTTGAGAAAGAGATTTCAATATCAGTGGGACTTTTGCAGTAAAATAAGGGTTAAATTAAATAAAAAATGAACACACTTTATGTGATCAATCACATGCTTGAAAGTGTGCTTAAGGAGGGACAACAACAAATATCTCGATCCCGCTGATGTGCCCTCAGGAAAGGGTTGGTTACCACTGCTCTCTGAGCAGCACTGTAATAACTGAAGGAACAAATTATCTGATTTTGAACAGTACAAGATCTTTCCTCACCTCAGCATTACCACGTCAGAAAATTTATAGAGAGTATTATCCAGGAAAGGCTTTTTTTTTTGAGATGGCCTCAGTGAAGAGGTTTGATTATTCTGCACTTTTAATAAACGGGCACACGCAGGCGGCCTCAGGGAGAATCCTAGGAACAGGGAGAACAGGGAGGTCCTTCAAAACACATTCAGAGGAATTCACCAGAAACGCAACGGGAAACGCAGCGCTAAAATCGGCTAAAACTGCCGAACTGCGGCACGGACGCACGCCAACACAACTGAGGATAAGCGGGAATATTACAACAAAATGGTTATGCTTTCCTTCTTTGCAAAAATAGTGCAAATTGCTGTGCTTCTCCAAACATTCTATGCAGGTTCCGAAGGTTATCGAGCTAGAGGTCTTTGGTTACAGCCGACATGTCATTCAGGCAGAGTTGACTCATACGAGAAGAGCCGAACTCCATACTTTGCTTCCCCGGGATACATGACATATAGATGGACAGCAATATGAAAACTCGCACTCACATGATAAACATACACACGAGTACAAACGTGCACACATGCACGTAAGTACACACACTTCAAATATACATATCAACATGACATATTTATAATGCACTTATATAATTATATACTCTCAACTATTTCTTACATTTACAGAGCATTCAATAGAAATACAACAGGATAAAGAGTAAACCAGTGGTTTAGCGATTTTTTAAAAATTAGCAAAACACGGACAGCTTATCAGCTTTTTGTTGCCTGTAACAACCTGTTTGGGTTGAAGTGGGTTTGGTAAGGACAGAGTTAAAAATATTTTGCAGAGTAGGCACTTCATATGCGAATGCAAGCCAGCAGGATGGAGACAGATATACAAAGAGGAGAGAGGAACTCGATGAAGGGGTCTCCATGCTGTGTAGCCAGGTAAAAGTCATTCCTTTCAGTGATTGGCCAGTGGGACCCTACTGCCCTCCACTTATACTGCACAATACTGGGGTCCAGCAGCTCCTATAGGTCCACGAGATCCTACAGTCAGGCATGACATCATCTCCATCAGGCGACACCGTCTCCTCTGCAACCAAATACACACACTAATCAGCAGTCAACCACAAACAGAAGACCCTGTGTGTCAATCGGTCCTTGATACGTTTCTCTTTCAAGACAATTTGAGCACGTACTAACATTAATCCATGACCTCGTGAAAAAGTTTTCCAGACTGTTTAGTCAATGACTTAATTACCTATGAAAAAAATTAACACAGGCATTTCACAAATTGAAGCCTAGTAGCATCGAAAGTCATAGATGCGGGTATGTAAGAGATGGAGAGCACTTGTTATTGTACTATAACTTTATAAAAATGGTCTTTTAATTGCAACAAATGACAATTCTCTCCATCTTTTGCTCCTACACGGCACATTCCCCCATGAAGCAAAGGCAGTGTGCAGTACAGGCGCACTGGAGTCGCGTTCAGTGTGAACAGGACACTCACTGTGAGGCAGAGGCCCCGCCCACATGCCTCATCTCCTGGTGTTACTGTTCCCCGCAGGTTTGGGGTTCCTTATGTTCTCGTACACAGCGCTGGAATCATCATTCACCCTGTGCGAAATCATTCAAGAGAAATCGCAGTCTGAGGATTCTTGATGCCCAGTCGTTTTACAGTTATGGAGGCATTTCATCTGGCATAATACCGTAATACTTCACAAAACAAGTCATTTTTGCAGTGTTGTGGGACTTAATACTGTAAATCTTGTGAATGCATTTGTCAGTCTGTGTTTGTGTGTGTACGTTTTTGCAATGCGTGTGCATACATATATGTGTGTGTGTGTGTGTGTGTGCACGTGTGTGTGTGTTTATGTACGATTTTGTGGCGTGAACACGTGCCTGTGTGTGCTTATTCCTACTATGTATACTTACACAGACGACCGTGCTGTGGTCATGTTGGCCTTCACCTTGGCGTTGGATTGTGGGTACTTGATGTTGGAGTACTCCCTCTCCTTAGTTTTATTTCTCTGAAACACAAAGTTTGAATCTCAAAGCTCTCAGCCTCCGCAAGGGAAGAAAATCAATGGTCAGGAAGAGGAAACTCCTCTCCAGTATGTCATTCCAACTATTAACATTCGCTACCAAGTAGAGACTGGGACAACAAACTCCTCCATTTGCACTTATTTTAGCTGTTCAATGACCTTGACCTTAACCCAATTCTTTCCAAAATTTAATGGATTTATTCTGAATCATTTCCCAACGTTTGGCAAAATCTAGCACAAATTGAGCCAGGATGTCTCATAATCTTGCTGACGAACACATAACTAAATAGACCAATGCACCAACCAAGTCGATTTCTAGACCCTCGCCTACCCCATAAAGGGGAGTGGGATTATTAGCACAATTCTATGGTCAGAAAAAACCACTAAGTGAAATCATCTAGCTGAGTTCACGCGTGGATTGCGTGATAGTGTTAGTCAGAACTATGCTCAAGAGCGAACAGGGATACCTGCTCCTCCTCCAGCCTCTTCTGAGCCGTGTCAATGTACTGTTGCACCGCCATGTAGATGAACTTGTACTGTGCTTCAGTCTGCACCATCCCCGAGCGCTGCTGTCGCACCATCTGGATGGTCTTAGGGATATCAATGTCGCAGTCCAGCCCTGCAGGACAAAAACTGAGGCTTCAAAAACCAAAGGACGAAAACAGTTGTAAAGGGAAACTTCTTTATAATACAACACGGCTTCCACTGCATTTACATATAAGGGCCTGACAAGAGCCACTAAAACTCCACCACGAGTTATTTACAAATAACACTCACTCGTTTACATTATCAAACCTCTGGCTTCTGCCCAAAGCTTCATGTGTTTGCAGAATGGGCAGAGAGGAACAAGATGTACTCACCGTGCCTGCTAATGATGTCAATGAGGATGTCAATCACAATGATGGTGCCTGTCCTTCCAATACCTGCACTGGAGGTATTATGTAACATAAATCAATACAATAGTCATGGTTTATAAACAATGATGTCATAGCTGTGCTCGCACAGTTTGGCGGTTGGCAGAAAGCTTGATCACAACACAAAGAAACACAGCAAGTACACTCTTTGGTTCATCGCTTAGAATCCTCTAAAACGTGATTCCTGAACCCTTAGCAAACCTTTTGGGTGCAACCTTTAACATGACAACTGACTGGCATCGCCGTTTTAGATCTTTTACTCAGGGTTATATAGACGGAGATCAGCTGGTAAACTTAGTGCAAGATGAGCCTTTTTGCCAACCGCATGACAAAGGTTGTGACATCATCATGAATATCGCTTCTCAATTCATTTGAGCTCATGTCCTCTAGAGGACCTCAGTCATGAGTAATTGCCCTCCTGTGTAGGTGGGTAGGAGAGCACTTCAGAGTTGAGCATGGACGCTACAGAACAAGAACTGTACAAGTCACAGTGGACAGGATTTTGGGTGTTACCTGCAGTGGACCACTATGGGCCCCGTGTCCAGGACGGAGTCCTGGGCTCGGTTCACCTGCTCCAGGAAGCTCAGAACCCCCCCGGGTTCGTTTGGGACGCCGTGATCTGGCCAGCTGAGGTACTGATAGTGCCAGATAAACCTGGGCAGCTCATCCTGAGAGCAGAGTCAGATGAAAATGCCGATCTCGTACAGGATTAAACATGGCAGCAGCCCCCAACCTCAGGACACCCTCATACATAGAGCTGCACAACTTCAATTTAGAAATTCAACTAACTTTCCACTTTTCTTCATTTGGTTTTTACTCCGGCCAAAA
This sequence comes from Gymnothorax reevesii, assembly GCA_029721435.1. Taxonomy (NCBI): domain Eukaryota; kingdom Metazoa; phylum Chordata; class Actinopteri; order Anguilliformes; family Muraenidae; genus Gymnothorax; species Gymnothorax reevesii. Next base: position 88,643,032 of record CM056581.1, on the reverse strand, counting down.
TTTCCACAGGTATTATACTGAGTACAAAACTCACCACTTGCAAAAAGTCCATATTTAAGTTCAAATGAACTTCAATATAATTTTTATACAACAACAACACTACAGTGACATCACCCGACATGCCAGGTGCAAGAAATGCGAGAATTTCAAGTTAACTGTAACGCTAGGCAATTTTTTGCAAAAACGCAACACTGCACGCACACCACGGGAAAAATGAATTTCACTCTGAATTTGTGCACACATTGCCTTTAAAAGCATGTGAATCCGAATAAAATTTCACTTCTTCACTGACACTTGTGAAACGTCGACACTATGCCGCGACTTACAGCCACTGAACGGGAACGTGCCATAGGCATGCTTCAAATTGGCGCCAGCACCAGGGAAATTGCCAGACGACTACACTGCACACACACAATGATCGCAAGACTCCATCAAAGGTTTCTGCAAACGGGGAGCACTCCGGACCGTCCTCAACCGGGTGAACAACGTGTGACAACGGCACGTCAGGACCGTCAGATCGTACGGGATCATGTCCGAGACCGAACACTACCAGCGACAAGAACGGCTGCTCAAGTCCAAGGTCGACGTGGATTCATTCACCCCAACACCGTACGGAACCGTCTGCGAGCTGCAGGCCTGCAGGCCTGCGTGCACGACGTCCTTATTTCAGCCCCATATTGGCGGATCATCACCAAAACCATCGTCTACAGTGGGCAAACAGGCACCAGAATTGGCGACTACGACAATGGCACGGTGTCATCTTTTCTGACGAGTCACGATTTCACTTAAGGAACGCAGATGGGCGTGTAAGTGTTTGGCGGAGACGTGGTGAACGTTATAATGCCGATTGTGTCGTTCAAACGGACCGTTGGGGTGGTGGCAGCGTTATGGTGTGGGGTGGAATAAGCTACCGTTACAGAACCCCTCTCCATATCTGCAGAGGAAGGGTGAACGGTGTCTACTACCAGGACCAGGTGCTGCAGAAACCATGTAGTGCCGTTCTTCAACCAACACCACGATGTCCACACGTTCCAACAGGACAACGCTAGGGCACACACTGCAAGGGTGTCCATGCAGTACCTTGCACAGCAGAACATCCCCGTGCTTCAGTGGCCAGCTCTGTCACCCGACCTCTCCCCTATTGAGCACTTATGGGATGAAATTGGACGACGTCTTTCACATCGACGCCAGATGGACAACATCCGAGAACTTGAGGTTGCCCTTGTTCAGGAGTGGAATGCTATCCCTCAGAACACTATCCAGAGACTGATCAACTCCATGCGACGACGATGCACCGCATATGTCAATGCAAATGGCGGTCACAGCCGTTATTGTCTTTCCTGTTTGAACCCTACACCACTTAAACCTCTCTCGCGCATTAACATTATCGTGAATGAAATTGAATGATGTTTACATGTCTTCTTAAATCATTCATTATCTCAAATGCATCATACGTATATATTTCACATATCAATCCGTAAAGCTATTCCAGATTTCGTGAGCAGTGCGTTTTCATTTGTACTCAGTATATTAACCGTCTTCAGCCGCACAAGGCATGACAAGATTCCCTGAGCATTCCACTGACAGTAACAGTCAGATCTTCAGATATTTGACGCCCAGATGCTGGGTGTTATTCGGCCAAGTTGCAAACAATTCAATGAGGAGTTAATTGCCCATAAAATTATAGATGTAGTAGAATTAATAAAAAGCCTTAATGGAGAAAAGGTGAACCGAAAGCCACTACAAAAAAAAATAAAAATTGGCAGCTGAGATAAGGCAAATTCTAAACTATGCAAAATGTTAATTAACCTCATTGGTCAGAACACAGCTAGCAAATACAGGGGTCCTCAAAATTGAGGGTGGGCGACCACTGATCTACAATGCGGGTTTCGTGTGACCTGATATCATGTATTACAGCAAGTGCACTGAACATGCAGACGGAGAAACCTCACCCTGTCTAAGCACGTAATCTCCAGCTCCCTGAGAATGTAGTCCTGCGCTGGCCGCTCTGCTATGTTCCTCACACTCAGCGCTCCAAACTCCTTCGTGCAGTCCACATCAGGCCAGTACCGCACGCACTTGTTCTGTGAAGGATTATTCACAGGTAAACAACCCATAATAACCCAACAGTAAGCAGTATTTACAAGCAGAGGGCGTGGGGTGAAGAATGGACTTTGTTACAACAGTCATACTTATCCTGACAATACAGTTCAAGCCAATTTACTCAGATTGGATAAAAGCAGAGTTAATAACCCCGGCTGAATCCCACAGTGTGGTCAGGGAGGATATGAACAGCCACACACTTTAAAGGGCTGTAATCCCACACTGTTTACTCCAGAGGTTGGAAATGAAGGCCAAATCGGTTTTTGGCTTTCAGGACAACTTGTGGCCCTTAATTACTTAATTAGCTTAAATAGCTGAACCTTTTATGAAACCTCAATTAAAGTTGCATTTCTTGAAAAGCTCATGAATGCCCACCGAAAACTGTTCCCGTGTCCCCAAATGAAACATTTTACCGTGATTGAAGCAATGAGTGAACTCAACTTTTCTTGTGGAACCTGTTAGGTAATTTAGGCGGAAATATTGGCTGGAACTAAAACTGGCTCACACACTGGCACTAGAACTGCCCGTCCCTAGTCTGCTTTACACGGACACAAACACAATCTAATTAAAAAGTGCAAAGCTGTTAGCTTTGAGTGAAGCCCATTGAACAGCCTTTCGTTCTTAAGGTGGTCACCGTCCAAACAGTAACAGATATAACTCTATATCCATGGCCTTACCCGACCCCTCTCCATCTCCTTGGTCGTCATGACAATAACGTGCGTGTTCTCCTGATGCACCATTTTCCAGAAGTCGTTGACTGTGTTCTGCAAGCAGCCCTGGGTGGCGATGAAGATCTTGCACTCATCCGCTAGTCGGCCCTCCTGCTGTTTGCTCTGTTGGAGAGAGCCAAGCACAGCGGCGCTGAATTTCATGCTGCTTGATGTAAAGGCAAAGGATCGACTGTGTTGAATCATACAGTATTTTCCTGAATTAGAGGTGGTAGTTGACGCCTGACCTCTCGAATCAACAAGCATGGAATACTCAGATCCCCCGCCATGGGATGGCGGATATCTGCAAACAAAACGCCATGGAGAACAGACCGGAGAAGGGACGGAAGTATGAAAAGACGCATCAATACGATGTATCCACATATTACATTTCTTTGAGAAATATTTAAGGGTTTAGAGTTCTGGCCCGATAAAGAATGGGACAGCTGCTTTCTGGCCTGGAAACAAACTGCGGTGGAGGGACGGACGAAGGAACAGAAGACGGGCCAGAAGTATGAAAAGGCTCATCTACACAATACGATGTGGCCATATTTCATTCAGAAATACTGAGCGGTTTCAAAGGTCTGGCCTGGAAAAAAGTGTGACAGACTGATATACGGATGAAAAATGGCCGGAAGGACAGATGGACAGACAAGCGGAGGGACAAAAGCCGTATTCCCTATTCTATATGCCCATGCCCTTCATGATGGGGGATAATAGATTCCATAACAAGTTACCAGACAGCAGAAGGCTGAAACTGCCCCAAGCCAAGGTAAACAATATTTTTTTAAATTCAAGGGTCAGGTCATTACAGAGCTGCTATGGTTACTAGCCTCAGCACTCAACACTGCCTTGTGCTTCACCGGTGAACTAGCTGAGTTAGCCCTGCTACACAGGCAGAATAGCGAGGGGTATCACTCACCCTGATGTAGTTGGCGTTGATGTAATCCGAGCCGGGCACTTCGGAGTCTACGTCCCGGAGCTCAACGCGAGTGGTGTCAACTACAACGCAGAGAGAGACTCAGTACAGCACCATGCTGAATCAGAGGATGTAATGTCCTGAATTAGCTAAAAAGCATTCACTTCACTTATATACAGGAAAGCAAGGCATCAGTCACTTTTCACTCTTCAGTATCACAGTGGAATAAATGTCATTGCAAATGAATCAAGTCTAAGGAAGATTCGTATTACGTCTTTTAAGCTGTAACATAGATGGTGTGCACTTCTGACAGCTTGACCCGTCAGGAGGGAAGCTGTAACACAGTGTGGGATTTTCACCAAAGACCCAAAACCTGGTAAATACTGTGATTTTTCAGAGATTAAGAAAGACAATTCCTCATTAATAATAATAACGCATTTATCATAGGCTTACAAGCTTCAGCCTACATCATAATTATCCTCGCTACGGTAATGCACTTCATGACATTACATTCATGAAGATTCATGAAGCGTGCGTGTGTGCGCTTCTGCGTGTAATGGATTTACTGCCTCAGTGTTGTGAATTTAGTGTTAATAGCACATGCTCAGTAAATAATATTGAAAGTCTATTGAGGTCCATGGATATGCCCACTACTCTAAAAAATATTAGTAACCTCATTTCCAAAAACGCAGGGAGTAGGGACATGCTTGTGAACCATCTCGGACTTGTATTAAATTGAAAATTGTTCAGGACATTTAATACCAGCCTCACCACTATTTTTTAAGTTGCCACTCGCCAGCCACTGCCAGTGATATTGATAATATTCACTGATCTTTTAATACCTATTTTTGTTGGAAAATCTTTGTAAGCGGCCCCCCCGCCCACCGCATTACAATGAAAACATCGATAGCCGGAATCTCTCGCCAACAGCAGTGGGACGGGTTAAGGTTTTACCACCTTTTGTAAATTGACACCAATTTGAACATAACACCAACGACACCCTTAAAAGAAGTTGTGTCAATAAATGACTAAGACTGCACAGGCATGTTAAAGAAAAAAGTGAACAGGATTTGAAATGAAGATGCGGTCATTCCGGGGGCTCACAGGGTAAGATGTTCTTGTATCTGTTCTTGCTTCTGTTTTCCGCTTTCTGTCCCTCCTTCCTTGGGTACAGCAGCTTACACTCCTGCTGCTGCAGCATCTGGAGCAATGAATGGAGAAGACAGAGGAAAAGATTTGGTCAGGAGGCCATTTTGTCTTCTGCCAGCTGGTTTAGTAACAAGCATCATAACCCACTAATCCAAAACAATACAACCTCAGTTACCTGCCCGCCTTCATTTAGCCCATCTACCATTGTCCTGCCATGACCAGGGTGGACAAGAAAGAATAGTTGAGGTCCTCACAAGATTTCTTCCCACTGGCTAATTTGTGTAGGTCCAGGTTCAGTCTTTTCAAATTTTTTGTCGTCTACATTTATCACAATACTTGTACAATTTACGCTAAAAGAATTGAACTTTGAGGCTGTAGCCTGTAAACCACACAGGATCTGCATCTGCAGGTCAGAGAACAGCACAGGAGTGATGTAATGTAATGTTTGAGCAGGAAAAAGCGATCAGGTATTGATTAATTAGCAAACTGTATCAAAGCATCGACCCAGACCTGACGAAAGAGTAAAATGATAAGTTCATAAAAATGACTAACAATGACTGCATAGGCCATTCTCTAGGGTTTAAATATGTTTATATATATATATATATATATATATATATATATATATATATATATATATATATATATATAAAAATAAAAGTCAGCTTTCTGAAAAATGTTTTAGATCAGTAAGGACATCGAAGGGTTAAGTTTCCATTAATTCTACTGCGGCTCACTTGTGTCAGTTTGCAAACGCACTGGGTCTGAACTTCCTCAGTTTCCATAGCGCGAATCACAAATCCTTTGGGGTGAAAACTAGAGCAGAGTATTGTTCCCTCTGCAAGGAAAACATCTGGAGAATATTTTTGCACATGATTCATTTCACCATTCATTAACTGTGATCCTGAGTGATCACACAGGCTGCCATCCAGTACAGCGCCCCCTGGAGGACATGTGATAAAAAAAAAAACATTGAGCCCAAAGAGTGGCACTGCTAATACAGTAGAGTTCAACAGCCCTGCATTACAGTTTTGATTTCAAAATCTAGCCCTACCTCCAGGCTAAAGAGATGTGCTGCTTATATAATGTGCAAATCCTGTCATATTTAACAATATATTGGAGAAAAATTTCCACCTCTGCCACATATATCAAATATGAATGCTGGTTTTCGTTCTGACCGAGCTTTTTAAACATTAAAATTGATTGGCCAGTTAATTAAACAGACAATTTAAGCAAGTCAGTTGAACCAATATTATTCCCTTCAAAACATCCACAAATCCAACAAAGATGACGAGATCAGTTTTCCAGAACAATATCCATTCTGATTGGCTGGGATAAGAAAAAGGCAGATTCTATATTTGATATAAATTTGGAATTCAAGGCATAGATTGCATTACATTTAACACTGAAGTGTAAATCTTTGAAAACAGGTTTGTCAGAGTGTTCAAATTACATCACTTAAGTAAGAAGCTGCCCATGAGAGGAAACGCATAGATACACAAAATACAATGTAGACTAATATGTTTTTCCGTGTGACCTTTCACCCTTAGAGCGCTATAGGCAACTACAGATGCCCAGTGATGTAAGATATTAAAATCAGATGCAGCTGAATACCCATCATGTGACAACTTGTTTAAAAGAGCTTGGGATAATGATATTTTTAATTCCTTGAATATTTAGTTAGCTTTCTGAGGGTAAATTCTTTATGGAAGAAGTTAGTCAAAGAAAACACAGACAAGCGGCATTATCTCCTTCATACACACCTCAAACTCCTCCCAGAATCCCTGCTTTGGTTTCTCTGAGTTTTCGGCCACTTTGTTCAGCTCCCGCACCCTGTTCTCGATGTTGGCCGCATTGATCCTGGTGGCATTGAAGGGCTTCCATACCAAAAAACAGAAATATAGGATTGACATGAGTGTGCAGTGGTCCATGTTTCTATCCAAGAAAATGCACCCAGCTTAGAGCACTTTCAAGAAATAAAAAATGTAATTATCCCAAGCTGTTGAAAAGCTATCATGAGGCAACTTGTTTAAAAGACAACTATTAGTTGCCTGCTACGCTCTAAGGGTTAATAATACAACTTTATCAAACTGCAACGTTCATGAGAACTGAAAATATAACAGTTAAGCTGCTTTCCAATTTAAATTTTTACACAAGAACCGTTTGTTAAATGGTATATCACACTGAAAGCGACTTGGTACATGCAGCGCACTGAGCGAACGTGCTGTTGACATGGCGACGAGGAAGAGAAGGATGAACCAATCACACCACACCTGTTTGAGGTGCACCACAATCCCACTCTTCTCCACCATGGGGTTCTTCTTATAGTGCTCGACCAGGTCCGCCAGCGTGTCGAACCTCTCTCCCCCGCCCACATCGTACTTTCCATCCTGCTGGAGACGTGAGAAAAACAGGAGGTTAATGTAGCCCGCATCCTCAATTGAGGAGCAGCCTGCAAGCAATACTGACGCTCTCATCCAGCAAAGCCCTGGTCATAACCAGCTGCTGGGGCAGCACAGATCAATATCATTACACATCGCAGTAAATGTTAGCCAGTTTTGATTAGATAATATTTATATATGGGAAATATTTACTTGCTAAATGCAATGCCTGTCAGTATCCCTGTCTCTGCTTTAACTGTTAATAGATTCATAGTGTACCTGATAGCAGATAATTGGCCTTTATTAGCAGATCACTGGTTTACTAGCTAGCAGATCATGTGTAGACAGCAAATCAAAAATCACAAATCACTCTGGCCTGAGGCTTGATCTTCTAGGGCTGTAAGCCAGGGTTCTTTCATTTGAGACGAGTTGAATAAATGGGTTCTGATTTTAATTTACCTGAGAGACGATCAATGATTTAACTCTCATTTACCAGATAAAATCATCCTGACAGCAGATCACTGCTGTACCTGACAGTGGATTATTTGTGTACCTGACAGCAGATCACTGGTGTACCTCATATTGGATCACTGGTGTGCCTGATAGTGGATCACGTGCACCGGATTGCAGATCGCTAGAATGTCTGACAGCGTTATCATTGGTGTACCTGATAGCGGACCACTGCTGTACCTGACAACAGATCACTGATATACCTGGTAGCGGATCATGACGTGGGTGACTTTGGTCCTGCGCTCCACATACTCCTGCTTCTCCTCGTTGGTAAGGACAGAGAGCACAAAGTCTCCCGGTTTGCTCTGACTCTCTCGAACCAGGAAGCTGCCAGACTTCCCCTTTTCCATCAGCAACTTCTCTGCGTCCCGCCCAGAGAGGTGACCATGGTACCACCTGAGTTACCACCGCAGTTACAGCCAATCAAATATACAAATCAATGAACTGTGCTGAAAACTACTTTTTTCAATAGCTTTCTCAGACGTGTTTAAAAAAGTTTAATGTAATAAATTCAGGATTTTGAACTGAAAAACCAGAAAAGAAAAAACATCGAAAAGGCATATTTTCCCCCATATTTAATGCAAACATTTCTCAAATAGTAAAATCAAGAATTAACAAATAGGCAATAGTTATTAAAGAAGTAGAAATAGAATACACAACATCCTGTTTGCATAAGTCTGCATCAAACTACCCCCCCCCCTCCAAGCACCCTGAGTAATAACGACAACAGGCCTTTATGAATATTATTCCATTAACTTTATATTCTGAAGTCTGGACATACAATCCCACTCTTCCCAGGAAAACCAAAGTTCCTTATAATTGTCAGGGAATTTTCTATGCGCAGCTTTCTGAGTGTTATTTGACATGTTTTCATGGAGATTGAGGTCTATGCTCTAACTGAGCTGTTTTGATTCATGTATTTACTCTCCTGGTGTAGAGTTTCCATGCAGCAGGCATCACACACCTCAGAACAATGATCACCAGCCCAGGAACTGCCTTTCTGTGGCTATACATTCCAGCCCAAAAAATTAAACATCTTTCAACAGCTCAGGATCTGAGATCTGAGCAGTTAATTACAAGAATAAGTCCTAGAATAAGCAAATTAGGGCAGAGAAGCTATGTAACAGTACACTACCAGGACAAACTGTTGGTCTGAGGCGTAAAAGGAATCAGGCCACCAGAGGGCAGAGGTTCCCAACAAAAAAGCCCTCAGATTTACAGGGAGTCTGACAGCCGGCTTGAACACCTTACCTCTCAGACGTGGGGTCTTTGCAGTTGAGGGGGTACTTCAACTCGATTATGTCGCCATTCTTCTCCCGCAAGAGGTCGTGCTGCTCGGTGTAGTATTGCACCAGCTCGGCCAGGGTGGCGAATTTCTCCCCGCCGTACAGGTCATAGTAGTCCCCAGTGTTCTGGATTTTGATGTGCGTGACCTCATCGTTCCTCCTGTGACAGGGGGACAAAGACAGGTTGCATCAACACCGAGATGGAAACGATTAAGGGCGGCAAAATGGCAGCAAAAATCAATGTTCAGGTCTAATAAAAAAATGAGATCTTATCCATAAAACCTATTAGCTTGTTTTAGAGTTAAGCTGATTAAGTTTAAACTGACAGTTTTCTCAATTGTTAACGCACTAAAATGGCACAAAAACAATCATTCAAACTGACTGTCAGAGAGCAGAACCTCAGCTCATGTTACCAAAACACACACACAAAAAATGTTTGGCTTGGAATCCAACAGGCAATTGAACGTGGCACTTTTGGCAAAACACTGCACTCTATTCTCCACATCAGACACGGGAATCTGACATGAAGTCAGTTGTTTGCCATTTCAAATACTTCCTATTCAAAGTGCAAAACACAAGGACCAATTGGCCAAAACAAATGCCACCTGAACAAACATAATTACTTAATTTTTGACTCAGTCAGGAGGTAGGCACCATAAAACAACAGCAGGGGAAGCCAGTACAGCATTGAGAGGAGGATGAAGGGATGGAGAGAGAGAGAGAGAGAGAGAGAGAGCTGGAGGCAGAGAGGCAGGGGTAGACCTGGAGTGAGAGTACCAACTAAGAGGATGGGGAAGAAGTTTTAAATCCCGGAGACGGTCGTGGACCATATTAACAACAAGGGGCTGACCGTACCAGAGGTCCATAAAAGAGGCTGTTTGAGCTGATTTACTGTTGCCTCAGCCACTGGTACATTTAGACTTGAGCACAGAGACGTATCCAAATTTTCATTCACTCACCACGTAATTCAAAACACCGAATCACATACTGTATACATCAGTTCATTTGGCAGTTATTTCATGAATGGCTGCCAAGTCATATCCTCTATAACTGTAAGAGAATCCTGCAAAATCTACAGTGAAAAAAACCATAAGCTTCACAGACACTATATTTTTGGGTTTTCTGAAGGACTGGCTTGATGACACAATGGTGGAGATGTTTAAATGTTCAATGGAGCACAGTAAACAGCTATAATCAACTTTGTTCTGGCAAACAATTGAAGCACTGATTACTAAAACCCCACAAGTCAAGTCAAGTCAAGTGTGACTTATGGGGTTTTAGTAATAGGTGCTTCAATTAAATTGGACCCCGAGAGATTAAATCCACATCAAAAGGTCCAACACAGTTTTCAGATAACAACTGGCAAGTCAGCCAGCCAACACTGGCCAGTATTCTCTAACAAAACCAGGAATATATGAAGCAGCTTTACAGGATGCCATGAGAGAGAAAGGCTAAAATGGTCAAAGATCTGAGACCTGAAACTACAGTATGCTGTACAGCAGTTTTCCTTGTGTATTGGACAGATTTTTGAGATATTTATTTCTATTTTTGGGGGGGCACGGTGGCACAGTGGTTAGCATTGTTGCCTCACAGCAAGAAGCTTGTGGGTTCGAATCCGGCCTGGGGCCTTTCTGTGTGGAGATTGCATGTTCTCCCCGTGTTGCGTGGGTTTTTTCCAGGTATTCCGGTTTCCTCCCACAGTCCAAAGACATGCATATCAGGCTAATTGGAGCTATCAAATTGCCCATAAGTATGAGTGTGAGAGTGAATGGTGTGTGCGCCCAGCGATGGATTGGCAAGCTGTTCAGGGTGGGTCCCTGCCTTTGCCCGTAGTCAGCTGGGATAGGCTCCAGCTCGCCCCGTGACCCTAGTGAGGAATAAGCGGGTATAGAAAATGGATGGATATTTTCTTTTCAGAGTACTGGAAATTAATTCTAATGCAATCTCACAAGAGTTTGTTTTCTTCAATGAAGCTGGCACAAAGGGGGAAAAAACATAACTGGCCGCACAGCCGTTGCAGATGTTCCCGTCCAACATGGCGACATCATCACAATGTGTGATCCCATCGCACAGAACTGTCCTCCTCCGCCATGACAAACCTGGTCCATACAGCACAGCCCACATATAGTACTCGCATTTTTGGCCAGACGGCACCTTTTCATACCAGCAGGCCATATGGATAATGAAAAGCAGCGTGTATGTAGTACAGGATAATGTCCGCTTCTATCAATGAGCCCCGGTCCAAAACTGGTTTGTTGTCCACCGACAATTTCTTGTTCGCTGCCTTCCACCTACTGTCCATTACTCAATCTAGTGGAGCGGCTCTTTTCCCCCATGTCAGCTCGCTTCTACTGCTAACAATGGAAGAAGCAAGAGATGGTACTGATATGGGTGCTTAAGACCAGATACCACATTGCGGACCCTTCTTCCCTTGCTTTCCAGCCAGCAACGATATCGCCGAAGCTCCTGATGAGGCATTATTGCCACGGGCCCAGCTAGGCAGTGATATGCAGTCTCAGTATTTTGTTTTTTCCCCTCTGGTTATTTTCTGTATATTTTTTGTACTAAGTTCCTTTCTCTACTGTATTTGACAGAGAGCCATTTTCTGTTTCCACAACTGCGAGGTATAGCGTACGTGATGTGCGGAAGTTGAGCAGAATTGTTATGGAGAAAAATAAAACATTTGTTTCAACAGTATGTTTGTGGTTTCTGCACACATTTCTATGGACTCGTAAAATTTATCTGTAGAATTTACTTAATACAGAGATACTGTCGGGACAAAAACTCGCTAAAGATAAAAGTGCTTTTGATTTTGCACAACAGTGCGTAGTGGTTCCGACGGAAAGCTGATAGGCCTATTACGATGTACGGCGTGTGGCATTTGGTACAAAAATTTGATTCTAATAAGCGTTGTAGTTTTGAATTCAGCGCTAAATTATGCAGGACTTGACAAATGTTTTTCACTTTGGGCGCGAGGTTTTCTGAATTATGTTTAAAGTGTTTTAAGAGAATTAACCCCTTTTTCAAATACTTATTCGGATTGATTTCTTGATTTCTTGATGAAAATTCTTGATTTTTGCTGTGTAAAAGTATTTCTAGTAAGACGAGTAACATTCCTGACACAAAATTTAATTGAAGTCAGAAAGCAAAAGTATGCACAGGGACAGAACTGTAAACACAGCCTTCATCCTGAAACAGAGGGTACGCTGACAGCAAAGTGTTATGTAATGATTTGCAGTACTTTTTCATTTCATCCTTTCATAATGATCAAATTAACCATTCCTTGAGACAAGGAGCACCAGTCATGACTGCTAGCCAAGAGAGTTAACCCCAACGCCCGCTGGTGGCGAAGCGAAGTGTCATGTCAAACTGCGAAAGCTTATTTTAAGTGATGACAAAGTGAGACGTTCAGGTTACTCTGCACTATACATTATATACAGGCATAATTTTAATCCTAGATCTAACCGTCAAGTAAATTAAGATTATGATTCACTTAACTTCGCCCAGCAGCGAATTAGCTAGCTAGCTAACTTAGCAGTGTTAAGCTCTTACCAGTGTACCTTGAGTTAGATACTGTCTAACTGTAGCTCGCTTGATAATGTAAATACCTGCAAAATAATGGATTTCATTTCAAAACTGCGACTTGGTTAAAAAGCAGGTGTATCGCGGTTTACGACTGCATGTGAGGTTTCGGCTAAATGTGTGACACCAACCATAGGCAAAATTGTCAAATAACCCAAAAGGCAATGCATTTCCATTGAGCTGACGCTCAAGAAATCGAGCAGTGGCGAAAACTAAGAAACTGACACGTGTTGACGCGCATTACACGCCTCCAGTGGGCGTTGCTCCATTGAAATGCATGGAACTTATTTTTTTGACGCGCATCACACGCCTCCAGTGGGCATTGGGCTTTATTAGTGTGTAGAACGAGATGAGTGTGGAACTCTGTAAAAAACACAAAGGCATTTGTTATCCGCTGTTCGACTGGGTTGTTTCAGAAAAACAGCATCGAGGAACAGCTTCATGTGGGATGACTTGGCATGAAAATAGAGGTGTTACTTCTAGAATGACTTGTACAGGAGCAGGTGGAAGGATTGATGCTGCTTTGTTTTCATCGGGAGAAAAGTATTGTTAGAGTAGGAGGTCGCTTCATGAACTAGCTACAGCAAGCAGAATCCCAGCATCACATAAAATCGCTAGATTAAACTTCCTCTAGCACAAAGTAGCCACATTCTACATATGCAAAATGACACTGCCTGTGGAGGTTGCCATTTTAACACAAAACACACTGGAAACGTCGTGGCAACGCCTCAATACAAACAGAACATCTCCGAAACACTGAGGACATTTTGCGTTTGGCGGCCGTGCCTCCTTTATCAGGCTCATTGAATTAGCTTTTTTTTAAGTTAATTCAAAATCTGTTTTTCCTTCATTGGAGAATTCAGATGTGCGTCCAGCAGACAGGCAGGTGAAAAGGAGTCATACTAGGGATCAAACTATCAGGGGGAGCCACAAATGGCTCAATACTTGGCTGCCCTCCATACCAACACAACACACGTCGTCTCACCTGGACGATTACAGCTGGGCACAGTTGGGCGAGAGGAAAGTGACTTTGCTTCCTGTTGCAGGCAGTAAGGCGCTGGAGGCGTCAAGTGACACAAGGAGACGATGAGTGTCTACGCTGACTCCTTGTGAAAACATCACATCTGATGTCAGCAAGATTTGGCGCTTATCCTTCCAGAACATTCTGACACTGAAAAGGACGAGTTTCATATTACCAAGAGCAGTGTGTCGGTCCGTCGGTTTCACAAGGCCATCCGAGCAAAATATGTAAGCTTTTGAGAAACACTCGGTGGAAATGTGGCCAAGCCAGGGTGAGTAAACTGCACTTCGAAGCACAGAAAGATGTTAAAACACCTACACAAACACCTACGCGACAAACCGCAGCCCTCACGCGTGAGACAGAGATATTATCTAACGTATGGCGCGACGCACACACCACCCTGCTTTCTGATTAAAATGCATCTCCAACAACCTGATCAACAGCAAATACAAGACAACAAAGAAAACCATTTAAATCTCCCTCCCCATTTCTCCCTCTCAGACTCCCTTTTTCTGAATGGTTTATTGAAATGAATTAGACTAAAAGCACCGAAAGTTGTCTCCACTACAATCCAGCACTCCTAACTCTGAGCCCTTTCTCCCTTCTAACTGCGCAAACTGCATTATGGACGCAGCTTTATAACTACAGAGTGAAACCCTGGCTCTCTCGCTGAGCCGTAATGGCCGGTAAGAGTAGAAGCGGAGATGATTTAGGACGCAAACGCTAATGTGATTTGTGCTAGTCTCGCAGGGAGAAGCAGGCTCATGATTGGGCCACGGACTGGTAATGGCTGCTTCCTTCTCTCTTTCCATCCTTCTGTTCTGTTCTCCCTCGCAGGCCGTTGCTACGGTGATGACAGTTGCAAACCGCTCGAATAGGAAAGCTTGCCGGTTGAGTCCTGCCCTTTGTAACTGCCTCGTGGCTTGTAAAAAACTGAAGACAGTAAGTGGGTGAGAAACAGCTGCTCAATAAAAGACTGCAGGTCTCCTAGGCTGACAAAGCGACAGTTTTTGAGTCTGACCAAATTCTGCTTGGTTCAGATCCGTCAGAGAAACCAGTGGAAGCTGGACGGAAAGGATTAACAGGAGCTTATAGCATCAAACATTAAATTTCAGAATCAATGCCTAGCAGCTCACGTGTAGCCAGAAAGCTATAAGTGTAAAGGCAAACTGTTGCATAACGGTACAACTACACTGATCCGAAGAAGGAAACTCCACTTGCATAGTTTTCTATATTTGAAAGTGATTTAATACAATAAAAACAATGGACCCATACGTGGGCCTATTGAATGCAGCGGCTGTATTCAAACCTGTGGAACTTACGGCCTACATTAAATTTTAGCAGAGATCACGAAGTTTCCAACGATCCTAAATATGTCCTGCTGAATTACAGGGAAATTTGTATAAAATGATTTAGAAGATCTAGATATTTACTACGCGATGTAACGCTCTGGCCATAAAAACATGGCATCCTGGGTTCGAATATTTCTCGCAGTATCAGTGTGAAGTAGCTCCAGTAAAGCGCTGCAACTAGCTGATAAAGAACATGTATGTGACTGCCCTCCAGTGAGAAAAAAATGCCTTTTTGACTTTGAATCTACCTAAGGGAAAACTTAAGAGAAAAGTCAGAGTTTAAAGGGTTAAGCGCTGTCTGGCATCCCTGAGGACTGGACCTCCTTGTGTGTCCGTAATAATCTCCTGCCCCATCTCAACACCTGAGTACATATCCACCCCCAACATAAATTCCAGGTCAGCACTCTTCAGCGGTCGGCAGATACTGTTTGCCCACTTGACCCATGAGTCAGTTACTGAAGACAGGAGATCGCTGATGATAAAACATTTCCTGTGGGTCAGATTTCACCCAGTTTCATCATGTTGGCCCTTTGCTTCCAGCCTCCGCATTTAGCTCCAAGGAGGACCGGGAGAAACAGCTGTGAATATAGGCTGGATGTCACCCCAACCCGGGAACAACGCCCCACACTGAGCCTTTATCCTTTATCCAGTGTGAGATCATCGTCCATCTCAAGAGCAGGGCAGGGCAGGGCAGTGTCCCCCGGGGGGCGCCAAACCCAACAAACAATCAGGCCATTGAGCCCCCACCTGCCCCTGGCCCCCACAGTGCACCCCACCCTAAGAGGAGGCGACATCTGCGGGTCAATGTGCAGGAACTTCCAGAAACTTCCAGAATGAGAACTCTGTCTGATAAAGTGTTCTGTATTTTGGGAAAGTTCAGCTTCACTGCTTTCTCTGGTGCAGCTAAGTTTAACTCCTGATGTCATCCTCAGAGCTGCTTCATCCATCACATACAAATTTGACCACACTTAAGGATCAGGACGAAATGTCATTCATTTCATCCTTTTAAAAATAAGAAGCCCAGTTGCACATATCTGTTTTGACAAGTGCCCACCCTGCGGTTTTTGTAGGGTCTGGTCCAGATAAATGATTCAATTCAACGGCAGTTTTTAGAGGCGCAGTTCTGTGGTGATTGCTGTGGATACTTAGCAAGAAGAGTGCCACTGGTTAGAGCTCTTAAAGAAACACTTGCGGCTAATTAGCATCCTAACGAATAGGAATAACCACTCTATATGATTCTGCATTTATGCTTGAGAGAATAATTCTACGGACTTTAAGGGTTCTTCTGATATTTTGTCCATCACGTGCATTTCAGAAGGTGCGCAAGAACCAGCAAGCCCTACAGCTGAATGATTCAAATGCTGATTGGATGGTTCCTGAAAGTATTTAACCAATTAGACTGGGACATAGTGCTCCTCCACATCATCATGACCAATCACAGAGATGTTTGTTTTGTTTTGTAGTGCATTATTGGCAGGTCCACTTCAACTCTACTAAGGGCATCTCAGCAAAAAAAAAACAAAACAAAAACAAAAAACCAGCAAAATATCCCCACAACCCTGCTGGTCATACCCAGCAGTTTTTACTGCAGATTGACAGTGCAATAGAAACCGCAGGATGACATGTAAAACTTACCCAATAAAATTCACCACCTCACCACAGCAAGAGCAGTTCAGCTGACCCTAAACATGACCTGCATCCAGCTGTCATGTCAAATATGCTACTAAACTGAAAAAGAGCCTGCTACTTGCTTATGACAGGAATTTATTTTGAAGTTATCCTGAAGAATGGAAGTTACTTTGTGCAGAGTTGAACGCAGTCCCTTGAAGATAATTTAAGTCGAAAGAAATCAGCCTTGTGTACCAGAAAATGGCTGCCTATTAGCACATCACCACCATTAAGAGCCGGGCCATTCAGCGTGGAGATAAGTGCCTCAAACGGACGCGTTTAAAGTAAAAGTAGTGCAGAAAGCAGTGAATGAAAGGCTGAAAGGCAGCCTGCTTTGACAGCAACATCACATGCTAATTTAATGCTTAAAAATGCAGACTGTCTGAAAGGCAGGGAAATTAATGTCAGCCGCCACTTAACAGTCCCGATTTCCCCAGACCTGAGTCCTCAGAGGGGAGAGCTGCAGAGATCCGGAGGAGCCTGTCTGTTGCTCAGGACAGTGCATCCAAACTCACTCCGTGCCTCAGCGTATGCTCCCTGCCTTTAAATGTGAGTGTGTGTGATTGCGTTTGTTGAAAATGCACAGATGTGTCCAGGAGGTTGACAAGTTACCTAAAACGCTGCCATTAGTCCCTGGGTAGGTAGAGGCGCGACAATTCAAAAACAGAAGCCAGTTTGTTTTCATTGTATGAAATCGTGCCGTTTAACACAATGGAAATCTTTGCGGTTTTTTTTTTTTCCCCTTTTCGCTGATGGGAAACATTAATTTCGAGAAAAAAAAACTGAAACCAGCAAGCAATCAATAAACATGGAAAAAGTTTTGACACGAGAAAAGAGAAAACAGGAAAACAAAACTCACTTCATAACGGCGACCGAAAACGTGATGATTTTCAGGGCATTCTCATGTCGCAACACAGACCATCTAGGAATCCTAATTGCCCAAAGTGCCAGCTGTGCAAAGCTGACAATCTACCATTTCTGCTGAGTCACAGATAAGGATCGATTCTGTAATGTGTGATTTTTAGAGCTGTAGTTCGGTGAGTAAATATGAAAACATGGAGTGGGCAGGCAGAACACTAACACACTAAACCCAGCAGTACATTGTGCTGAGAACAGCGTTTATATCGGAGGCTGAATCCTTGGGCAGGGATGTGTTAGCCACTCATGAAGCCTTAGAGACTGCTGCACCTTGTCAGTGGCCGCGCAGCATGCCTGCGATCCAGCAGAGCGCGCGGGCTGAGGTCTGGATCGCATTACAGCGAAAAACCCCCCGCCACCACAAAACCTCAGGACGGCGAGCCTGCGGTCGAGCCACTCCTCTGCATCAAGGGCTGGAGCTACTGCCCCAAAGAGCAGCATCGGCCCACTGAGGCCTTTCTCTCTCTCTCTCTCACACACACACATAAACACTCACACACACACACCTGCACTGATAATTGTCCCTTCCTACAGTACAACCAGAAACCCTTTAACATGAGAACCAGGTTGACTTCTCCAGTGTTTCACACACACACCCCAACACCAGTCCTGAGAGAGCAGAGCTAACACTGACTTTTACTATAACCAGACACTCTCTGTCCAGAGAGGTTCTTCTGGCTCCATGTTAAACGGATGGAGCGAGACACTGACCCAGACAGGCCTGAGAGGGCTGTAGCCGTCCTTCACAACACCTAGAAAGCCTTTAACCCCCAAAAAAACTGCTGTCCACAATGGCAACCTAAAAACTCAGTGCTTGCTGCGTAAAAAAAAATGCATTTTAATATTAAGGAAAATACGTGAATATCACCAGACCTGGGCTTGGGAAATTTCACCGCAAATTGGGTATCGTGTGTCAAACCTAGAATACTGGAGCAAAGATATAATGGCATTCACATGCAGTCGGCTTCCCTTCCCAAGAGTACGCCAAAGAAATTTCAGCTAAATTTAAGAGGGACTGATATGTCCTCTTACATTAAATATTAATAAAAAGGGATTTCTCAAATATAGATTTCAGACTTGAATAATGGATGAGATTCTCAGCTCAGCAGACTTTATCTCAGTTTTTAATGGCCTGGCGGGTATTTTTTTCTATCTGCTGACAATAATACAAGCCCCAAGAGCAAGATACAGGCAATGACCTTCTCTTTACAGCAGTGCTCCGGAAAGTTCAATTAAATTACTCACCAAGATGGAAGAGCAATGAATTCTGCTCCCATTTAATGCGAAAAACATGCTCACTGCTCTCAAAAAGCATAGAGAAATATGCTAATATTTGTAATTTTGCTACGTTGAGGTGTTTCTATTCGAGATCAAACGATGACAGTAAAACAAAAGGATTATAACTAGAACTACAATAGTAAGTCAACAACTCACTGACATCAAGTATTTGCCATCAATGGAAAAGCCTTTCCACCATTTCACTGCAGGCATAGATTAAAATCTAGTGACTCACTCGGCCAGCCCAAACGTTCCCCTGCTGATGAAAGCTTTGTTTTGATGAATTTGTAAATTGTTTGGAATCATTGTCTTCCTGACAGATAAAGCATGGACTGATAGCAGTAGCGGGGTAGGAGAAATTTGGTAGTGTATGTTGTACAGCATAAATGCAATATCCGACTGCCACCATTCCATTACATAAATAAATGACTGTTCCAGCATATTTAACAGTTTTGAATTGCACAGCATGTGTACCAAAGCATTTGTGTTCTCAGTTACCCATCTTGACAATTTATAAAATCAGTAGTTTAGGATGTCCACAATTTTCCTGGAACTTTCCAACTTTCTTGAAAGTTAACCTCGACAGCCAATTGCTTCCATCGTAACCATACATCATGGTCTTTCTTTAAATTCAAAGTACTGCCCGCCTCAACTTGGCATTTATTCAAAAAGTTTCCCTTTTCCACTCATGACTCATTTCGTGTTTCAACGTCTCAACAATATCAGCAATAATTGTGATTTAGGCAAACTAAGCTCACTTTCCATGAATGATTTTCAGGTCAATTTGAATGTTAATGTGTTTCAGTGAGGTAGGATATGCGTGGGTATGTGCATGAATGGGTTTGGGCTCGTAATTTGTGGAAGGTTGGCTCCATGTGGAGGTTGTGAAATTGAGGTGCAGTCCGTATTTTTTGCAAAATTACGACCCCAATTTGAATACAGTTGGTACGTTATGGTAGATACAAATAAAAATAATCCAGTGATTTTTAGAGTCCATTCACGAAAACACTGCAATACATTACCTGATGACTGCAACAGATTCTAAAAAGGTTGGGGCAGGGGCGCTTTATGACTAATAATATCTCAAAGTTAAAGCGCATTAAAAAAAATCAAATTCAGTCAAATGTGTAAAAGGACAGGCTGAAAACCACTTCCCGAATGCATGATATCTTCAATTCTGCGGCTTTCACAGTCTTTTGAACGGTCATGCTATAGCGTACGTCACGCCTGAGTTGAACGGTCACGTTATGACGCATGTCAAATGCTGAATTGAATCTAATGGTAGGGTTTATTGATAGCAACACTGTTTGGACAGAGGGTCGGAGCCCAGAGCAGAAAGGCACAGTTCAGTTCAGATGGCGCAGCCTTGAGCGTGGGAGTGTGACCGTGCTCGGTCAGCGGTGATCCGGGACAGCTGCCAGATGGAGTGCACACTTTGCCAGAGCAGAACCGTCAGATGGCTGGACCGTGGAGTTCAGCAGGAATGGAGTCCCAATCCTGATGAGGTCAAGAGGCTTGGGAGGTGTTCATAATAAACTGGGCAGGAAAACAAACTGAGCGCTGTTCACTGGGATTGCGGTCCCATTCCTGGAGACCGGAAGCAAGCTTGAGAGCTTGTACCAAATAATAAAACCAAAAAGAGAACTTCCAAATTTAACTATCATAAAAGAGTAGGAATAATTCCTGAAGACGATAAGCCTATACTAAAAGAAATACTGACTGGTTGCTAAAGGGAATATAGCGACTGACAATACAGCAACTAGCACACTCAAAGTGAATGGGCTAAATATCCAAACACACACGCGAGGGAAGGGGCACATAAATGCAACACAGCCGGTGAGGAAAGCGCTGTGGACGTAAACCAATCCAGAGACAATTCATCGAATAGACACGCGAGCTACGGGAAGGAAGGAGATGTGAGAGGGATTCGCACAAGGGTTGTGACGGACAATTTGCCACCACATCCTCAGACGGATGTTAAATCTTCACGAGTGAAACCAGAAGCCACGCATCAAAACCATCCAAAAATGCCTCCAGCTTCTCAGGACTCAGTGTCTGAGAAACAGTGGAACAGTGGAGGTGAAGGCTACCTCTAAAGGCTAAAGAGAAGACCGTATCAGTGTCAAGTCCAAAAGCCGGTAGATCACATGGTATGTGGGTGTTAATTTGACATTGGTGAACTGCAAATTTGCAAGGAAGCCATTAATGCAGACAAGGTCTGTTTAATGGACGTCCCTGGATTTTCCAGCAAGACTACGCAAAATTACATTTTGCATGGGTTATAAGTGCATACCTATGTAAACAGAGTACTGGTGCTAGCTTGGCTTGCCAGCAGTCCTGATCTCTCTCCAACAGAGTTTACTGTGCATTATGACGTAAAATATACACCAATAACTTGCAATTGCATAGCTGAAGAGCTACATAACAAAGGTATGGGAAAATTCCCTCTGACAAACAATTAATGAGTGTGATTTAGAGACATGGTGAAGTTAGCTGTATTAAGCTGACTCTGCCAACTTTTTTAAACTGTTGCAGTATCATTTCAATATAGTACAGGCTGAATTGATGTTTCAAATCAGTTCTTTTTGATTTAACAAGCATTTTGCATAATCTGACAAGTCTTTTGGAATTGGGGTTGTACGTCTATATGGAGTGAATCATGTAAAAATTAAAGCCCATTGAAATAGAGTAAAAAAAACAGTCAAATCAATACATGCAGACCACAATAATCTGTTGGTTTTTCTTACCAAAAATATAGCAGAATTCAACCCACATTTTTGGTACTCCTACGACTGGATAGGTGCAATCATACCAAATTATGCAAATCGTGGCACAAATGATTACTTGACTCAGATGGCAGAGGGTCTGGAAAGACTGCAGGTGGCAGTGCAGTAACCTGACGGTTAGCAAACGGACATTCAGTGACTTCTAAGAAACCCCCAACCCCCTCATGCTCACCTCTGGACAGATTGGACCAATATGAGCACACATGGGGCCCATTTGTGACCTGGTTAACAGTCTTAGACTTGCAACATTGTATTATGCATCTGTTGTTGCACTGTATATTGCATAAGGCATTATGAGGTTGAATTAGAGGAGTACCTTTTTTATTTAGTTTTTTTGTTTCTATATCCTAATTTTGTGTATATGTTTGTATGTCTATATGTATGTTTGTGTGTGTGTGTATATATATATATATATATATATATATATGTATATATATATTTATATATTAAATATAAATACATGTATATATATATTAAATATAAATATATTAATATTAATTTATTAAAATGTGTATTGAAATATAAATTTTTCCCTTTTATTTATAGGCCTATTTATCCCCCAACCTGTCTTGTCTTTATACTGATTAAAAAAAGCTAAATAAAATTGTTCAAAAAAAGAAAAAAAAGAAACCCCCAACAAACCAGGGTACTCATCACTGTGCAACAGGATTCTCCATTTAATTCAGAAAAACTGAATCATTAAAGCCAACTGCCAGCAACCTTGCCTACTCCGGGGAAAATCTTGAATCCAGGCATTAACCAGGCTCAGCACTGCACCGCTTCCAAAGGCCAGAAGTGTTTCTGTTATCACGCCAGCCCATATGAGGAGATGCGAATGAGCCCCGTCTCCCACCACACACACACACACACACACACACACACACACACACACACAGCCAAATACTTTATATGGGTTAAATAGCGAGCTGCCATTGCACGTGTTGCTGGCGAGCTGGGTTTGGCATGTTTGCCTGGGTGAGGGTGGGGCTGGGCGTGAGGGCCCTGCCTCAGCATGTTCCGGTACATTCTGTGCTGGGGCGGCTGCAGCCGTGTCTGGTGCTCGGCCGACCCCCCGAGGGAAACACACGCGCTCCGAGGGCAGGGCGGGTGATTTAGCTGCCAGGGCATCCCATCACACTCCAGGCATTCCCCAAACATCGACCCTCCGCCCTGCACGTCGATACCAGCCGATGCCTAATTACCACTGGGGTTCAGTGTCCGCTCTGCAGACCGCGTCATCGGGATTTAAATTTACCGAATGCATCAATCCACTCGAGGAAATTGGTAATCAGCAGACTGAGCCTTTCCTCTCCCTAACCATTGGTGTACTAAGGGGTCTCTCTCCCTTTAAACAAATAGAATAAAAATTAACAAATCAACTAAAGAGCAAACAGCAGGACTTTCTGTTATGTGATATGCTTATCTTGAAAACATTTCTGAACATTATCTTAATAAAAGGCCGGTGGTGATGCAAGGAGCAACAGTGTCTGTGCCTGTGTCATGAAAAATATGTCGTTCCTCAGAAATAAACCCCCTTCCCCTTGAAAGCCTTTCATACATTGGGAAACATTTAGTTTCAGTAAAGGTGCGTAATGTTGCACTTTCCATGATGCTAGATGATGAAACATTTTCAGCTTAATAATATGCTTATAACACATTCTGAGAATTGAATATCTTGTAGTTTGAACTCAGTTAAATAGATATTCTGTATAAATAATAAATATTGCCATAATTATGGGGGGGGGTATCTGAGGAGGAGTATAATTTTCATGACACCAGGACACCATGTTGGAGGCGTACTTGGGGGAAGGGGGAGTGGGTACAAACAGGCTGAGAGTAGGGATGCTTTAACCATGGTTGGGAGAGTGTCACACTGGAGTCGTCAGTGCCATTTAAAGAGCACTCTTCAGGGTGAGAGGGACGGACGGTGGCGGTCAGCTGGAGTGAGTGTCTTCAGAGCAGTGTTCTTGGAAACACTGCTCGTGAAAAACTACACCGTCCGTATAAAAATACAGATGTCCCTGCGCTGTCATCACCACTGTATCTGGGGCGAAATTTCCTGGGCCTCTCCTGGGGGCCCCGCTCCACAGAAAGCCTGGAGTGCTTATCCCCGGCTGCCCTGTCGCAACGGAGGCTAAATTTAGAAAAGAGACGGACGGGGGCAGGATATACCTGTTGAAAACTATTAAAAGACTTAAGATAAAGGGACCGATTTAAACTCACTACAGTATTCCATTTAAGGATGATAAACAAGGCACCTCGTTAGCATAATAACTGTCGCAAAGACAACTAGCAATATGTCCGAAGCCCATTAAACAAAAAAGGTAAATAATAACCTTCGCAACAACATTCAACGTTGACCACAGATATGTCTCCTTTGATGAGTGGCCAGTTTCAGAGTTATTTCAAGCAGCTAGATACAACGTATAACTCAACACGAAGCGTTGATTGCTATAACTCTGCCTGCTATAGCATCATACGCCCCAACAATTGAACTAAAGCCCCCATTTATGACCTGACCTTATGACCATGAACTATGACTCGACGACCTCAAAACCCTCAGCGATTCAGCTACTTTCTTTGGGGGGCTACCATGTCAGATCAAATGAAAATCCTCCGCTCCTTCATCAGATATAGCGTGTACGAGAGACATGGTGTCAGGCGTCTTAAGAAACACACATTGCTCCATGCTTAAAGTAATGAACAACCTCCACAGTGCAAACCTATCTCCATGGTAATTATAGCTAGTTATTTCTTTACAACCAAACAATCTTTTTTCAAAAGCTCCTGTATATACGTTCTGTCTTTGACGACCACTGAACTCAGTCCTACCAGCCAATAAAACGATAAAACAATCAACAACGCTGCCTGCAACATGATAAATATTTGAGGGGTACAAGACCCCATCGCACAGCACTTCTTTCTGACTATGACATCATTTCGGTCATCAGACACAGTCGACAGACACGTCTCACAAGTATGAAACAGCCCAAATCCTCCCGCCCACTATGTGGCAGAGGCACAATGCTCTGCAGCAGCACAGCTGCTATACTTACATGTACAGTATCCTTTAGTAGGCAGAGCCACCGCAGTCCCCCCCCCCCCCAGGTGAAACTGGGCTCGCGCTTATGCCAATGTACAGAGAGAGTAAGGAATGCAGACGGTGGGAATTTGGGGTGTCGAGTGGATGGGGGGAGCTGGGAGTGCAGTTTCACTGCTGCCTAGCGACTATCACCCCTGACTGGCCCGTCGTGAGGGCACAGCACGATAAGCTACTAAATCTGACTTCGCCATTCCAGGCATTCTCAGACGACCACTGCTCGGCTCACATTAACTTCACCCACCCCCACCGCCTGGTGCCCTCTCGCCACATCCCCCAGCCCACCCACACTGACCGGCTGCCTGCCTTTTCAGATGAAACTGTCCAGCTATAGCCTCAGCATTTGGGCCAATAGGGAGAAAGCAGGAACCAGCAGTGGTCCTAGCATTTTGGTACAATAGGGAGAAAGCAGCCAGCTGTAGTCTTAGCGTTTCCATCTAATAAGGGGAAAGCAGAATCTAGCAGTAGTCTCAGCCCTTTGGTCCAACTGCAAGGAAACAGAAGCTAATTGTGGGCTTAGGGTTTTGGTCCAATACGAAGATAGCAACAGCCAGCTGTAGTCTTAGGCCCATAAGCATGGACGAGGTATAACTTGTACTGTGTGTGAGCTTATACTGAGAATAGTTATTGCAGCCCCTGAGGTATAAGAAAATTGGCATGCACGAAATGTAGTTTAACTATTCGCGGAATAAATATTGTGTGAATAAGCTATTTCTTAGTTGTAGCGTTATTAAACAATTTATTGCGGTTGTTTACTACAAATCTAATAATAGCCCTGCCCTCCCACTTCATGACTATGAATAGGGAGTTTTTGCGAGCTAGTATGTGAACGCCTATCCACTGTTCGACCGCTGTTTTGTAGTCAATGCGCAAAAGATGGACGTTTGCGTACACGTTTCTGGGGAGCGTGCGGAAACCACCTAATCACAATCTGGTACCCAGCTCTTGTTGATGATAATGATAATGCTGAGGACGATGAGGTGGAGCCAAATGAACATGTCGAGGACAATACGCAAGAGGTTTGAGTCAGGGCCTGGCTGATTGCCGATCATTTCGCCAGTTAAATGAATATGGACGCCAACCTTGAATGTTTTTTCAGGCATTCAGTTATACTTTTTTTTTGGTAAAGACAAGTATAAAATGAGTTGAACATTTACATCTTGTCAATCTATACAGGGTAATTTGACTTTCATTTCATGCCACAGTTCACAGGGCACAGTTTTGAGACAACCACAGAAAGCGAACTGCAAATTGCCTTGTCCTACTCCTTATACCAACCAAGGGATAGGTTTAAGCTACACCAGGAAATCTGCGGCATTTACACGACAGATTAAGCTATTCCATATTTGTGCATACGACTCCCTATTCGAGGATCAAAGTTATACCGCAGTTTAACCTATACCACATTCATGCATAGCAACAGTGGTAAAACCATTGATATATACCTGGTATAGGCAATTCTGTGCCTATTCTGCTTTCACGCATACGGGCCCAAGAAGAAAGCAGCCACCTGACACAGTCTTACAATAAAGCCAGTTTATAATTCAGCAACAGAGTGCCATTCGACTGAAATCGCAGATTTCCCATGGATGTTCTTAAGTCGCCCCATGCTGACAGAAATCGTTGCTATTAAATAACTCACCAGTGACGTTCCAGTGACATTTGATGCAGTGGACAATTGAAGTTTTGATTTCATTAACTTCCTAAAGCTCAACATCCCCCTGGCGGTAACGCTGGCGTTACGGGATTTTCAAATGATGTGCCGTGAGCCGCTTATCCTCAAACGCATAATTACTTTCAAGTTGACCCTGTTAAAGATCGCTTGATTAATATTCACACAATTTATTTCCAGAATAATCCAGACCAATACATAAGTCTATGATTATTCAGAAAGTATTGAGAAATGACAGATCACTGAAGGGCTACACTCACAATGTACATCAGTGATATTGTAAGGACACAACAAACCTAATAATAATAATAATAATAATAATAATAATAACAATAATAATTATTATATTATCATTATTAATTAATAAATAAACCCAGTGCTTTCCCTGAATTCCATCTCCCGTTCTATGATTTTTTCAGCAGTGCAACCCAATTTATTTTAAGATTGCAAGTAATCACCATGTTTTGAGTATTCCAAAGAATAGGTTGCATTTGCCGGGAAGCGTAGTTGTGCACAGGTCGCCGCGCCACGCAATAATTAATTTATTAAATTAGCAATGCTTCTTTCATTGAAGCATTGGTAATTGAACAATTGAGCAATTAGTGAATTGTGAAAGTTTGAAGCATGGCATGCATTTAAAATTATTTAATATGCATGCCATGCATTGAACTTCCAAGGTAGCAAAGTCATTCAAAAAATCTTTACATTCCATCTCCTGGAATGGCAATTATCTAATTAAACGAAATCTAAACCTTATCTAAATACCACCTTCAGCAGCAGGTACTACATTACATTCTACCTCAAGATGGAATTTCAAGAAATTTCAGTTAATTACCATCCAGCAGTCTCATATTGTACCCTTAATTAAATTAAATTAAATTCATTTATGACCCGATTCTTACTTGGAAATAGGGTCAGTGTTAATCCGCATTATGGTAATGTCACTAGTCGTTGACAGAGTTTTATTTTTACATGAGCAGCCTTAGCACGCGGACCAGAGTCAGCAAAACCGCAGTTTTAAAAATGTTGCTTATCAAGCCAATTGAATGCAAACACAGAGCAAAAAAATACACTTTTGTGAGCTGCAGGAATTCAGAAGCATCATAAGACATTAACATTTTATGTTAGGTCTACCATTAATGTGGATTAGAAAATGCTTGATAATTATCGCAATGAACAATAATGGCAGCTGAGGGGAACTGGATACAGACTAATCCTCACAACTGAACAAATTAACACTTAACATAAATGGGAATGGGTTTGGAAATGGAATGGCTTTAAGGTGAGGCGAGAGCAGTGTCATAATCCCCCTGATGGCAACTCCGGAGTGGAAGAGCTTTAATTTTGTTTCAATTTGCTTTTCTTAAAAAGAGAAAGCAAAACAATGAAGCACCTATTACTAAA
This sequence comes from Gymnothorax reevesii, assembly GCA_029721435.1. Lineage (NCBI taxonomy): Eukaryota > Metazoa > Chordata > Actinopteri > Anguilliformes > Muraenidae > Gymnothorax > Gymnothorax reevesii. The sequence continues at coordinate 88,615,196 of CM056581.1, read as the reverse complement.
ACCCCATAAGTCACACTTGGCTTGACTTGACTTGTGGGATTTTAGTAATCAGTGCTTCAAATGAAGGTACACATCCATGATTTGAATACAGGGCGCACTTGTTCACGGGGTACAATTCTCTAGAGAATTTTAGAGAATTTAGCTTCCAGAATGTAGAGTCTATCTATTAGTCTAATGCCATTCTGCATGCATAAGAATACCACCAAGCATTTTTTTTTATCAATTATTGTCTATTGCAGCTACTGCAGTCCAAGCTTTTTGGTCCGAAAACGAGGAAGCAGCAACCAGCTGTAGACCATGTGTTTTGGTCCAATAAAGAAAGAGCAGCATCCAGCTGCAGTACTAGTGTTTTAGTCCGATAAACTTCAGTGAGAGGTATGAGGAAAACTATGACAAATTGTGAATAATATTTATCAAAAAAAAAAGAGCAACGCAGAGCGTGGGCATATGCCCCCACCCAGTTAGACTGAATAGGTTGCTAGTTTAGCATAGTGAATAGTGAGAGTGAATGATACTGAAAGTTAAACATGTTAAAAGAAAACTGGTTTTCGAATGAGTTCTTTAGATATTGCGTGGAAACTAAAATCAAGATGGCTGCCATAGCAGCCATATTGGATATCGCACAGCGCTGGTTTTCGAAAGGAACCTTCTTCTACCCACCTTCCCATACACCACCTAGAAATGAGATGGATCGGACGAGGCGTTCTTTAATTATTGCGTGGAAATGAGAAGTTTACGGCCGGACGCCTGGACGGACAGAGGGGGCGTTGACATAATGCCCCCTGCTCATTCGAGGCGGAGGTATAATAAAAGGTAAAAATTACAACAAAGAATGGCTTTAATGGATCAAGGAAGCTTAGAATTATAGTAATGCTGAGGAACACAAGCATAATTGTGCATCGTTCACCTGAATAATACAGAAAATCTGGGCTCAAGGCAGTTGAATTTGTTTTTTGAAAATACGCAGATTTGGTATGTATATGATTGAGGTACAGCCATATTTTCCATGCTCAGCAAGCTATTTTCAGCCTCTTAAGTTCCATCCTGCATTTTCTAAACCCCAGCAAATGGTTATGATAGTGAGGTCAGTAATCTGGCTGATACGGAACCTTCGCCTCATCGTACAGCCCAACCACACGGCTTCACCCACGCCCTGGGCTGCATCGGAAACACGGAGAACAGAAATTGAATTTGAGAAGGAAAAAATCAATTCAACAGGGTTATTAAGAAAACAAGCTCAACTACTTGCTCTCTAATTAGTGTAGCTATAGAAGAGGATATAACATTTATCATTTAAATCCTTTTCACCCGCTTGCTTGCTGGAGCAAAGGCCTTGATGGCCATCAATATACAGACAGTGGACATGACAAACAAGGTTATTTTTTTTAGAACACTTGAGCACAGTACAAATTCCTTTAAACAGAAAATTGTGACTGGAGATTAAGACAGCCAATTACCTTGGGAGGTGAGGGCCAATTGTAACGCTGTTCCGACTCGAGCGAGAGCAGATGGCGAAGCGAGTGTGCAGAGAGCAGAGATGAGTGCACGAGAGAGGAACTGAGAGCACGAGTGTACAGCTCTCAGGACGCAGAACAGGAAGGATGAGAGAGAGAGAAAGTTACAATATTCAGCATGAAACAGACGTTTGTTAATGTAAAATTTAATTCTTTGTGCAACAATATACGGTACTGTGCGAAAGTCTTTGGCATCCTGTATTTTTAAAATTTTAAATCTGCTTTAGAGGTTTACTTTCTATTTTCCATATTAGAGTTTCTGAAGATAGAAAGTACATTTGAAATTCCGAAAGCTAATTTAAAGCGAACTTTAATAAATGTTTGTATTGCAATAAAACAGCTGATGCAGATAATATAGTCTGAACAGAACACTGATGTCAACATCATCATGGCTGTCTGGAGTTATTTGGACAGATAGAGGCAAGTGACACAGTCAGTCTGCAGAAGAGCGGTGGCAAGTTTCTCTCTGCTTGATACAAGCAAAAAGCCGATCATCTTGTAAAACTATAGTGCAACAGAACAGTGTCCCACATTTTTTGGCAAACGGTAGTTGCACCAAATATTGATTTTATTTAGTTTTTAACAGGTCACAGCTCTGTATAGTACATTTCTCAGTTATTATAAACTTTTAATGTCATAATTTTTGCAAGCATATCTGCCCTACAAAATTGCTTTCAATGTGCTTAAGACCTTTGCACAGTGCTGCATATTTCAAAATTTTCATTTTATTTGATGATGTTCTTCTCAGAAGGAGAAATGGAATGAGAGGATACGTCAGGGATATAAATACAAGGCTGCACTCATTTGAGGAATACAATTCTTTTTAGCGGGAGAGTTTCTAAAGCGTATTAGTCTCAGACTAATTTCACACTCGATACATAAGAATGCCTCCAAGCATTTTTGATCAATCGTCAGTCGTTGCAACAGCAGTCTAAACGTTTAGGACTAATACGGAGGACACTACATCCAGCTGTAGTCCTGGTGTTTTAGTCCGACAGGGTGAAAGCAGCAAGCTGCCGAGGTCTCAGCATTTTGGCCCACTTATGCGCAACATCCAGCAACGTATAAAAACGTGATTCCTGCGCGTGCAATCATTTTCCCCCAAAGTGTAGAACTGTAAGCCAAATATCATTCTATAGACTGACTTGAGCATCATTGGATATGATGAGGATAACAGACCAGACTGATGGAATTGATGAACAGTTACAGCGTTACATGGCCAACATCCAACAGTCATGGGCAGTGGTGGCCAATCCTGCTCAATAAAAGCCGCAGTGACTGCTTGTTTTTAAATGATATCAACTCCAAATAGATCAATTACAGCTTTAGATTACAGTTAACTCACCTCACCTCGCATGGATTTCAATGTGAAAAATTGCATATGCTCGAAAAAAGAAAACAGCACATAGTAAAAAGTATCATAATCCATAAAACCCTGCAGAAGAAAAAAGCATACATTTTTTATTGAACCCGTTGCTGCATGACTCCTTACCTCTTTAAGGGTGTAGGGTGGGTTTGGTAACCTTAGTAACCACTGTACAACAAAGCGTCAATTAGTCAGGTTTAATTTTCCATATGCACTTAATTTTTCCTAATTTAGTCCATTTTTAAAATGTCAAGTTAGTTTGTCTCAATCAAAAATCTGCAAAGAAAGTGGCGCATGCATCAGTTATGTGCTTACATAACATTTATTCATTAGACCCATAGTTGACATTAGAGGCTAAAAACGAAAACTAACACACCCAGCTGTTCACTATGACGAGAGTGGGCTAACTACTGATTTGAAGGAGCATAACAAGTTTTATGAATCCCCAAACTCACACGAACGTGGTTCCAGTAACCATTTGAGCATAACTGTCGTGTCTTACTGGCGCATCATCCCCCCCACCCGACCCCACCCCACCCCAATGGTAGAACGAGCAGTGAACGCAAAACATTCCAGCAATATTGTTGCCATCAATTTCAAAACATAGATAACACATTCTAATATTGAATTTTGAGAACATTTTGCAAATACAGATCAAGTTTTAATTCTTAAATTGGCTTTCATTAATTATAGACTCAATTTCACTTCAGTATGAGGCACATTAGTCATTATGCAAATAAATAAAAGAGCAGTCATGATGTTCCATTACTTCGTATAAAATCATTGCACTCTTGCCACTGAGTAGGTGCACATTGTAGAAAAAAAATGGGTGTTTGTAAGCAACCAGCAGATATGACTCCAAAATAAATTGCCTCCATCAAGTAATATTCACTCCTTTAACCTTGATTTTCACTAGAAATTTCCCTTCAGCAGTTGAAAAGTTTGAAAAGCTTTTTTAAAATCCCATTTTGTATGACAATGTCACACATGTATTCCGTCTCTACTGGTTACAGTGCTTCACTGAAGCCACACACCACACTTATTGACTTAAAATACTGAATGAAACATTCAAAGCCTGGATGTCATGGTTTTATGGCAAAACCACTACATCAAATAGAAAATATTGAGCTCTTGTGCATCATTTAATACACATTCCCTTACAATTCAACAAGATATTCAGGGTTTTTGGAAACTTTAGGACCTCTGCAAGAATTCAAATAGCCCTAGAGTCCCAAAGGTTTGGATAAAGTAGCTGCATTTGGCCAATTTGCATATGGGATCTCCGATGTGAGAAGGCTAAAATTGAATACTATTCTGCCTGAGACATTTGAATTTGAGGACTCACCAGGGGTAGACATCGTAAAGCTCACGTTGAAAGTGTGTGTTCTCGCCTAAAGCAGAGAATTTACTTTTTACGCAAACTCAGGAGTGTATGGTGTGGACCAGAGGATTTTGTTTTTATTCTATCAGGCTGTAATGGAAAGTGTGGTCAGATATAGCATGTCAGCATGGTTAGGGAACCTCACTGTACAACTTAAAACTGAGCTTGCCCGTCTGGTACACACAGCCATGAAGGTGATTGGGGAGAAAGGAACACCAGCCCCTTCAGTCAGTTAATGAGCAGTCTGTCCTTCGGCAACCTTAGAGGATATTGACCGACCCATCACATATCCTGCATGCAGAATATGAGCTCTTGCCCTCTGGCAGACAATACAGAGTCCCCCACTGTAAACTTAAAAAAAAACAATTTAAAAACTCATTTGTTCCTACCTCCATTTAACTTTTACACTGAAAAAATTGAGACTTTGGATCAAAGTAAAAAAATTGTGTCAACTTGTTACAGCTGATTTTTTTTCTTAGTTTTTCTCAATTGAAAAAAATACCTTTGTAAAATTTTTTTCAGTTGAGAAAAAACTAAAAGAATTAGCCGTAACAAGTTGACGAAATTTTTTACTTTGAATTTAAGTCTCAATTTTTTCAGTGTAAAGGCTGCAGGGATTGTTCAATAGTTTCATGGTGTTTTTTTTTTTACCACAGGGTATGTGCAGTACGTGTTATGTATGTGTATGTGCAATATCTTGTAATGGATTATCTGCAAATGTATGTTGTTTGTTTTTCCACACTGTGGAGGCATGTTCTGCGCAGCACAAGAGTCCAAAACAAATTTCCCTGTGAGGACAATAAAGTATATCGTATCGTAGCTTTTATGGAGAAAGTACAAATTTCTATTAAAAACATCATGCTTTTTCTCCATTACCTTGTTCGAGAGAGTGGAAACTTTTCAAACAAGAGAACGCCTACACGCGATCTCTAGAGCTCAGAAAGAGAGAGAGAGAGAGAAAAACTGCATAACATGAGGACATAGACCCACACACACACACACACACACACACACACACACTCAAACCCACACCGACAGAAACCCTGACTGACACACTTGATCTGATAAGCTAAACCTGAGCATCTAGTTTGCTAGAAAAGCATTGGAAGTCTGGTTAACCCAACCTCAGCGGAGGCGGAAAACTCGACTCCGGTCACAAACAAGTCAACCGCAAGCAACAAGCAAAATTATTTCCGCAATTGCGGAGGCCCTGTTGTCATGAACAATTTTGCATTTAGAGGATATATTTAGTCACTTAAGAATAAGTGGAAAATTTGTTCACTCACTCGCATTCAGACTAGCGTGCCAAACTGCATAATACCAACTAATTGACACTAATTTTCAGATTTGGCTTGTTTCAATTTGATAATTGCTGCAACTACATTACAGGAAGTGTGTCGGCTACAGCTGAAGCAGTATCTGCAATGAGACGTGATTTCTTTATTAATACATCAAATACGTTTGGTCAGTATTTAGAAACAAACAATTGTGAAGTGCTTAATTTTCTTCCTGGTTTCACATGGATTAAATAACCCCCTAATTTAAGCACAAATTGTTGGCTTTAAGGGCATCACACCCATCATGAGTGAGTGCTGTACGGGTTACAGCTCTTCAAATTTGAGCCACAGTCCACAACTGTATTTGACTTTACTGTAAAAGGGTTTTAATTAATTCTGTCCATCATTCAACTATATTACTGTGGCATAAACATTGTGCGTCACAATTTAAGGCAGCATGCCCCTTATCGTACAGATATTCATCTCTTACAGATGTCTTAAGAGAGGACTCTCTTGAGTAATTCAGCGAGAAAGCGGTGTAGTGTTTGTAATCGATGCTTGGCAGAAATGTATGCGTGAAGTGATGTGTTTGGCCTAAGAACTTCGGCTGCATTGAATCCATTGATATTAAAAGTGCTGGCAGTGTAAAATGTTAGTTTGTTTGCAAATGCTAAATAAACTTGAAATTAGTGAAGCCCTGTTTTCAATCGTAGAAGACACTGCACATTCTGTTGGGATGTAAATAGAGAGATTGCGCTCATTTATTTGGCGGGCCGGTCAGAAGGTTGGTAGTTGGCGCCAGTTCTAACACGAGTAGCCCGGATCATTCCAGAAACACGCAGAGTCTCTGATTAAAATTTCCTGGGGGCGGCATGAGGGAGAGCTACCTGACAGAGAGCGTGAAGTCGCCGGGGTTGCTTTTGCTCGGCCGGGCCAGGAAGTTCCCGTGGACGCCCCGCGTAAGAAGCAGCTGCTCCGCTTCGATCCCAGTGACGTTGGGGTGGAACCACCTAGAAGGAGGGAGTGGTGGAGAGGGAAAACCATTAACTCTTTTCCCCATAATGACCACATATAACGCCCTCATATGGGGGAAAGAGTTAAAAAAAATTAGAAGTAAGAGAGCGATTCAAGGCTGTGAGGTGACAGAATTTCTACAAACTACATTTTCACCTCAGAAAACAAACCAAAGTGGAAGCAAGAAGAGAATAAATTGGGTTTAATGAGCAACAAGATAAACACTACACATCCACCAGTACAGAGACTGACACTATATAAACAAGACATGACAGTATGAGGAACTATTCTCATCAGATTTTTATTTTTAACTGCAATGGCCAATAACCCCTACTGTAAAATCTTTGGCATTCATCAGCTCTCCTCATACACAGCCACCAGAAAAATGCGTGACAGACAGATCGTATTCTGAAAGCACCAGATTAACACGATTACGAGTGTAAATTAACAATACAGTGTTTAAGGCCAACTCGAAATGCGGCTTTATACATCCAGAACACATGTGAGTACAAACGATCAGCAAATCCATTTTAACACCGTGAGCGTCCAAAAAAGGAATTCCCCGAGATTAGCCTTTTTTTATGTTTGCTATTGCAGTTTAATCCACTGCATAAACAGACTGGATACTGCCGCCAGGGGCTTGCCACTCTCGCTTGTATTTGGCCTGAGGGGCCAAAACAACCAATTAAGGCCTGATCCTTAAACAAAATAAACAGAGAGTAAGGCGGGGGTGAAAAAAAGCATGGATGCGCATGGAGTGCTGTGACGTTGTATGCCTGGATGGGGTTTTCCGCACTCATGCGGAACTTCTACCCCGTCACCATACACCTGTGAACTATCCCACAGAGTCAGTCCCATGACCTGACTTTGCAACAATAATCAAAACAAATACACCTGAACGAGCCCCCTATTTTCAGCGATGAAGTGTCTGTGTCAGGTCATCTATGACAAACGTGACCAGTAAACCCACCGAGCACACTTTCCACTGACAATATTTTATGAGAGACAGCAAGAACCGATCCAAGTTCATTTCATGATCTTCGAGGGCCTTGGGCTTTTGTTCTACAGTATAGGTTAATTTTACCTCTTATTTTCTCAAAGGTACTGATACAATATTCCATATCGACATCTTAAAAAAAAGCTAAAGGCTAAAGCTAAAGTTTATAATATTTCACATTTTTTAGAGCATATGACAAAAAGCTATCTCCCCCCCGCAAAAACCAAAGTCTTTTACAAGTATGTTATTTATTTAATTACGCAATCTGTTTTTTTGCCAACTGTTGTCAGCTTATTCTTAAATTACATGCATAAGCTTTTTACACAACACCCACACAACCATATGTCACAGTAACTACAGAGGCAACTTCACAAGCAAATTTTATTTCTTTCTCTCTTATTGAACAAGAACCATGCACTAAAAATTAAAAATGAGAAGAAATGATTTACGCCAGATTTATCTACTAGCCCAGTCAGGTATACACTGAGCAAACACCAGACACTTGAAACATTTATTTACATACAATACCATTACATAGTCACTATCACACAAAAAATTATACAAACAAAGTCACAAACACAGATCAACATGTAAATGCAGTAAATTTATTCAGTACAATAAAATTACAATAAGAAAAAACCAGAATCAATCTAATTATTGTCGACATGACTGGTTGTTCAATATCCTTTTTTTTGGACTACCGGAGAAAGAACAGAAATCGGTGCAAGTTAAGCTCTGCAGATATTATTTCCCAGTGTTTGACAGCCCTAAATAAAAAAAAACAGATCCCCTAAACGCAGTCCGCAGCAAAGGGATGTTTAAATCAGAGTCGAGAGCAGATTATGCAAAATCATACACAGGGCGAATTATACAGAGATGCGCACACAAAATCAGAGTAGGGACTGTCTTTGTGTTATTGTGGAAGTATAGTCAAATAGAATTCCTTTGTCATTGTATATTACGAGCAAAATGTAATTAAGTTGCAATCTTTATGGTGCATAAACACATCACACAGTGATAAGAAAAATAAAATGTAAATCATACTTAAGAGAGATATGTGCTGCGACCTGTAAAAGCAGTCAGATAACTGCTTTAGCACTGAATATAGCACAAGTTGTTGGGCCCTATACACAAATACAGTGTAAAATAAATATGTACGTGCTGTAGACATATAGAATAAATATAAGCAGAGTTTCAATGGAAAGACAGAGGTCAGCTTCTATATATACAAAGGTGCAGTTAAAAATAAAATAAAATAAAAAAAAAACAGGGCAGGTAAGGTACAACACATACATGTGAAGTTGAAACAATTGAAATGTAGGTAGTGCTGACAGTTCGACAGGCAGTGTCAGTGTTCGGCAGAGTTCAGCTCAGGTATGGCTCTGGGGCAGAAGCAGTATTTCAGTCTTTTTGTTTTGATGAAACTGAAGGGTCTGCCATAGGGCAGCAGGTCAAACAGACAACAAACAGTGTTAATAACTGGAAAAGTCAAACAGACCTGTAAATGAGACTGTCCATGGAAAAGATTAACAGGATACCGATCCAACTGAAGGCACACACTCTGTTCCAGCGGGTTTCATTTTATAATTTGTATAATAGTCTGTCATTAAACTAAAATTTGTACCCCCTAAAAAGAATAAACAATTAAAAATAAGGCTCGAGAACATGAAAGCAAACAAGCCGGTCAGAGAAAGTTGAAATCTCCTGCCTAAGGACGCACGTGTGTACGGATGAACCGTTGGACGGACAGACAGCCGTCAATTTTCATACTTGCATGGGTTTCCTTGAGAAAAACTTACTAGTTTTTGATTTGCTAAATTAAAATATCAGACAACTTTTCAGAAAGCTGAAAACTGCAGAAAAAGGTCAAGGGTCAACAAAACTTTCTAAAGGCACAACTAGAGGATATAGCCAACCAAAACAAGCAATTTGGAAGGCCACTGTCAGCGTCGAAGATATGCTCCAGAAAAAAATTTAGAAAATTAAACAAGTGAAAAAGTGAGCACATACCTCACTAATACCCCTGACCCCTGGCACATTTTCATATAAATTGGCACTGCACCTCTGGATGAAGTCTAGAATGCATGACTGAAATGTGAAAACAATCTGATCAGCAGTTTAAGAAATCGGTCAGATAAACTGGTGCTTGACCGACGGAAGAACAGATGGAATTCTTTGATATATACTATATAAAAAGAAAATACTTTCAAAAAAAAACTGAAAGAGGTCATAGCTGAAAGGCCAAAGGACTGAGGTCACAAAAAAGCAAAATGTATGAAGATTTGAAAAAGATCATAAACTCAACGTTAAATTATGAGGTTGCTGCACATAGTTTAAGAGTAATAGCATCAAATAGAGGCCTGGAACTACACAACTTATATCATAGTCCCCCGACCTACTCTTCGGTTGGGGGGGGGTTACCATTTACATTGTACACTGATATTAGTTGTGAACAATCCCGAGGTGATTATTATTCAAGCAAGACTGGATGTGAAAGGTTAAAACGCCAGACTGTTAATGTCCCACAATGCAACAAGTAACAAAACCAAGAGAGGGAGTTCAGATTCAGATGAATTTATTGTCATTGTTACAGAATAACAACGAAATTACGTTTGGAGAGAAAGTGCTCCGGGCCGCTGCAACGTGCGTCGCGCTGCCAACTCCACTTTCAGGGTCTGGAAACTAAATAATTGCACAATCCTCAGCGAGAACAAATCCACAATCCTATAAAGGGGAATATGTTAGAGTCAGTTTTGAAGCGCCTTAGCCACAGCGATCATAAAGGCCGCCCGTCTGATGACCCTGTGAGCACCTTTGGCCGCATTTGCTCAGCGCCTCCCCAGATTCAAAGTTCCCTGCATCATCTTCGACTGGCATACTTTTTTTTTTTTTTAACTAAACTACGCCTTTGTCAATAACGTCATGGGACTCATGGGTCCACCAGATACAACAGCTGTCTTCAAACCCGTGTACCAACAAACCAATTTAAAATTCAAGTGGAGAGCCCAAGGTTTCCAGCAGTCTCGATCTCCTGCTGAATTACAGGGAAGTGTGTATGAGATGATAAGATAAGACACACTTTATAGAACCCCATGGGATGATTTTTCCTCTGCATTCGACCCATCCTATAGTTAGGAGCAGTGGGCAGCCACAGAGCAGCGCCCGGGGACCAACTCCAGTTCTAAAGCCAGTTCCTTGGTCAGGGGTACTGGTTGGAGTGTTCCTATGAGGCATGTTTTTGTGGGTGGGGGGAACCGGAGTACCTGGAGAAAACCCACATGAGCACAGGGAGAACATGCAAACTCCACACAGAAAGGCCCCAGGCCAGTATCAAACCCACAACCTTCTTGCTGTGAGGCAACAGTGCTAACTACTATGCAAGGCATTCTGGGTTTGAATATCAATTCCACAATATGGAAAAAAATGCTTTTTCTGACTGAACCGACGTAAGGGAAAACTACAGTGAAAAGTTACGGTTTAAGAGCAGAAGCCACAGTCGTCAGTCATGTCAGTCCAGTCAGTCCAGTAGACAATCAATGAATAAACAGGAGAGTAAATGAATGAATGAGTAACTGCATTCTCTCAGTGGAGCCTGGGTCTAGTAGCACTCTCTTACCGAAGGGTTGTCGTGAACGCAGAATAAATCCCGTTTTTTTTTTTAACTACTGAGTGGGGGCATCATAAATTTCAATGGATTTTTTCATTTTTACAAATCCTGGGAGCGATCAGCTGTTTAGACAAAGGCTTGACGGAGACAGAGCAGTATGAGCGGGGATTTACAGCCTTCACTGTAAAACACAGAGGATCTCAAAAACACCGGAGAAATGTCCTCTCCAATTCTGAGGTCACAGCAGGGCTCCTTACCAATACGTGTAAGGCATTTTAAAAGCACCAATATGGCTTTGTGAATCACATTTCGCAGACAAATTAAGTTCTGTACCTGCAGATTAAGTGTGCACTGAGGGAAAAGTCAAGAAAAAAGAATCTTTTGTCATCGCTCGATTAGATTATGTCAGCTCCTCGCTCAGTGTTTCAATAGTTCAGCGATGTAAAGCCACTTTCGATTCCGTTAAAGAAGGATTTTAAAAAAAAAAGGCATGGGACAGAATATGGATCTTCCAGAAATGGATATGAATAATCTGCCAGTGATAAATCTCTAGAGAATGGCAGATTACACAGAATCATGGTCTCAGCAAAACACCTTTCCCAAGTGAATAAAATTATGAACCAGACTCCTGATGAACCTTAAATATGCCTTAAGGTCCTTTCACCCGAAGAACGAAAAAATGAAAAAAATAAAATTCGAACCCATGTGCTGTCGCATAGCTCACTCAGTTAAAGCATTGCATTGCGAAGCAGAAGTGACTATCACGGCGCGGGTTCGAGCCCCGGTCAAACTAACCGGCAGTGGTCGGCAGCTCTTTCAGAGTAGCTCACAATTGTTCATTGCGCTACAGGGATGCAAGCAGGGAAGGTTTCTGGCGGGAAGGGAAAATAATAGTTGTATTGCTCGTTGCTAGAGCACCTCCTACTGGCCAGACGGGCGCTCGTCAGGAAGATTCTAAGCCTGATCATGTTCGGGTATCCTCTGCCCTCGTTCAGAACTTGCGAAGACTCAACCAATGAGTGTATAAGAAGTGGTGGTTGATGGGTGCATGCTTCGGAGGAGAGCCGTGAACTGTCCTCACTCTCGTGAGTTGGCAGCAAGGGGTCATATATGAGCAAGTCTTGTACATAGTTCCCCAATTGGGAATTCCAAATTCGGGTGGAATCGGAGATGCCAAAAAAATAATAATTATACAAAAAAAAAAAAAAATAATAATAATAATTCAAACCCACTTGTCTCTATAAGCCTATCCCCACCAAATCTGAAACTTCAGTATTTCACTGTGCAGATTTTTTTCAACAGCCGATTCAATTTCCGTGGATTTTGAACGTCGCTAAAGAAGCCAACCATTAAAATAATTATTTTTGCTTACATGATCAATAGATTTCTCATAGTTGACAAGGCAGCCACTGTTATAATTCCCGTACTGTAAATCAATGGAAAGAATTGATTACTTAATCCATTTGGTCTCGCAGCAGAGTATCCAGTATGATGAAATAGCCGATGCAAAGTAAACAAAGAAAACATCCGAAGTATTGTGAAGTATTGTGGCTGAACTTGAATGTGCCAAAGAACAGCTGACATGAAAATGTACTCAGTTGTCCATAGAATAATGAAACCATGATTGTGTTACTGTGCAAAGCTTCAATTTTTGATGAAATGTAGAACTCAAAAAAAAAAAAATCTCTATGAATGGTGAATAGTTTAAACAATAAAATTCAACAATTAATATTCAGATTTTTCCCCCCTTTTTTGGTAAGTTGTATAACAATACAGTAGCCGTGAGGCCATTTTGACCTCTCTGGCCTTTTAAACTGCGCATAACTCTGTTTGAATAACAACCCTATGACTACCAGTCAGTGACTGTTCCTAAAATGGTGTTATTCATCAACATGAGCTATGGGGATTCTGGAATAAAAGAGATGAAAAAAAAAAAATCACTGATTATTCCGAGAACAGCCAAGAGGTCATTTTGACCTCCATTACTCCTAATGCAAAACACTGTAAATGGACCATATAGCTGAGCTGTATAGCTAGGCTATATAGCTAGTCAGACAGACAGCTCAAAGCACTTGGCAAGTAGCCTAATACCTCACATATGCCCATTTGTACAACACATTCATACACTGACAGCTATGCGAGGCTGTCAACTGCACCTTGGCTGTCAAGCAACACATTTTGTCACTTTTTGAATTGTGTGCAGGTGCGTATATTAACCATATGCCGTCATGACGTCAGAATCAATTTGTTCTCCCAGTTTGCTGATGGAAATTGTGATTGTTACAGGGCTTTTCTCTTAGTGATTTTGTTTATTTAGTTAGTCGGGCAGGCTACCAGAAAAGGAAATGGATCAGAGGAAACCGATGAATTTAAGTCAGGCTTTGGCAAAGCTTCAGGACATGAGCTCTGGTGAGTCGGATGGAGAAGAAATATCAGGGCTCAGTGATGTGTCTTGATCCAGTTAATTCGCCTCTGATTTTGAGTCTGAATGTCATAATGAGCCACCCTGTAAAAGGACCACCCCTTAGGGCAAACCAAGTCTCTGATGCCAGGGAGGTTACCTACACTTGATATTTATTCACCTCATAATGCTCAGGTTTCACAGCATAATTTCAAGTCCAAAGGTTATAAAACATTTCAAAATAGCCACAATAGCCAACAAAGCCAAGCTCTAAAGCTCTAACTTCTATACTCTTCCATCAATGTAAACAGAGCAAACAATGAATTTAAATTGTTATATTACTGAAATAAAATAAAGCCTAATGTGGCAAAATTAATAAAACTGGATATTTTTTCATTTATTTTTACATGCCATTTTAAAATAAATAACAACTGTTCCAGTAACAGACTTCTAATTTGCAATCATAAAGCCCGCAGCGGTAGGGGCCTCACGGCTGTTAGAGGTGGTACTGCATTGTCGTCCGGGCCGTTCTAGTGTTAAATTAAAAACACCTAAATTCATCAGTATTTTCAGCATGGATTTATTAAAACTAAAAAAAAAGAGAGACCCACGGACACAGTAGGTGGAAATTATCAATCTGTTAAGCTACAACACAGCAAAATAATTCATGGCTCAAGCTTCTTCGGGCTTCCTACATTCAACTGCAAGCTCACCATCTGCACAAACTCACAGTTTCAGTCTTTTGTTCTTCCATAATACCAGAGTTATTCTTCAATTTTTGTAAGTTAGCATATGGCACAAAGCTGATTATTTTGCCATGAAAGGCTAAGACTCTATAGATATCACCACAAAAACACACTTTGGGGTTTGCTGTTTATACACCTTTATAGCTTTGCCATCCAATGCTTACGTGAGAATACAGCTAAAGCCTATAGAAGGGAGGTCAGTGGGTGGAAACCTCTCAGATGAACATCTGAAGCAGGCCAAAATGTTCCTGAAACAAACTGTCTGATCGCCTCTGCCCTTCCATCACCGGCACCAAACTAGCAAATGTTCCTCGATTATTTGTTTCACATACAGTAAATTGAAGCCGACTACTATTGTACGGGTGGGCTTGACTGGAAATGTGCACGTGGGGAAAGGACCATGAATCAGAGAGCTAGTGTCTCATCAGAGACCAGAAACTGAAGAAAAACATCACAAGACACAAACTGTGGTTACAGTTCACATGCAAATTAGACGGTTTAAGCAATCGCTGTCCTCAAGTTAAAAAGTTTCAAATGACCCAATTTCACTGAACCACTTCAGATGAATTCTTCATGTATTATTTAAACAAACTGGGAAGGGACATTTTCTGATGAAAATGCAAATGTAATTAGTGCGATTGCTAACATAATACTTACTATTCCAATTGTTTTTTCAAGGTTCTTGTCTTCAGTCTAAAAATATCCACTGCAAACCATACAGCAGAGTGCAGTGATGAATTACACACTACCACTTTATAAGAGGGGGCCCAATGCATTACTATAATTTTTGGGGGAAAATCTATTGAAAATGCTACTGTAAGCAATGAGGAAAAATAAAATCATTCACAAAAGTATATTGAGGTAAAAACATTGCTAACTAGAGGCACTCATAGAGTGCAAACCACCGCCAAGGCAGCACAATCCAAATGTGCATGAGTGGGAGCAAAGTTGAGTTATCGCGTGTCATAGGATTTCAAGATGGCTGCTGTGGCGGCCATACTGTTTCACTGATCGCGGTCAACATCAATAGGGTCCATCCTTGATGTAATAGCAATCCACCCACAAAATTTCAGAAAAATCCGTGCATTACTTTTTGAGTTATGTTGTTCACAAACAGACAGACAAACAAACTAACAGGGGCAAAACTATAACCTCCGCCCCAACTTCGTTGGCACAGATATTTAACAAAAACAATGAAAATATAAATTTTTATGACAGTAGAAAGGTCTCACAAATTTTCTTTTTGACTCTAGCATAGCTTGACTCCATGTTCGAAGGCTCATTCTGTGATAATTGATGCTAAAACATTTGTTTAAACTGGCCTGTGGCAACAATCTGCAAAATTTCCTCTGATGATCAGTTGTTCCAGTAGATAAGATGACATGAACTTTGAGCAGTGTCACCGTCTTAAACACAAGAGCACAACTGAAGGAGCTGTCAGATTGTTTGTAGCCACATTGTGGCCTTAGATGATGCTGAAGATGTTAAATACTGCCATGGCACTGTAAGAAACACCAAGCGTCTCAAAGAGACCTGTTTGCTGAAAACTAGTGGCAATAGCGGTGCAAAATAGAAGTGCCTCCGATGTTCGTTATCCGTGTATGACAAGTATATATTTTAAAAATAGATAAATAAATAATTTGGCAGTTGACAGCACAACAAATGAGTGATGATATTAATAGCACCAGAAGTGAAGAAATGAAAGTATCAAGATCTACTATTTCCGGATGTCAATGTGAATATGGTCTGATTGGTCGTGTTCCTGAGCTAACAACATCAAAAAAGACTTGAGTTTGCTAAGATATTCAGTTCATTGGACACCAATGGACTGGGAACAAGTCATTTGAACTGATGAATAAAAATTCAAAATGATCTCACCCAAACGCAGAACTTGGAGAACATTTCAACAATGACTGTTTAACCCCTTCAATAAAACATGTGGGTGGTAATATTATGATTTGGGGTTTGGGGTCTGCTTGAAAGGAGCAGGTGATCTCATAATTGATGGAGTCATGGATGAAAAGCAGGATTACAGCACCCTTGTGAGACACGCATTGCCGTCAGATCCGACTAATTGGTCGAGGATTTTATTTTACAAGATAATGACCCAAAACAGACTTCTAAATTGAGCAAAAATTCTCAGTCGGAAACAATCATCTGGTGACAAAAGTTATGATTAGGCCTGCTCAAAGTCCAGACCTCGATCCAATTGAGCTGGAGGCCTGTGGACATCAACACTGTACATTTCGAAGTCATCATAAACACTTCTATATTTCAGCACCTCAGGGGATGTATTTTTGATGCACCAAAAAGACGTTCATTGGACATATCCTTACTCAGAGGCTAACCATTCAATAATTCTTGCACTATCAGCTACATGTTGACGACTAGATACATGTTCCCAGAAGGAGTAGTTTCTAAGCATTGATTGGTGAACTGTCGTGTCAATCACAGAGCTAGATTTGCAGGTGGAGCTGAAGACACTGCTAAAATGTATTATCACATCACAGAACCTGAAAAACTCAGCGTTCCACTAATGTTCATTCTCCAGTGGACTTTTTTTCCGCAGAAATAAGAACATTTTCATAGCTGCCAACAAGCACAGTCCCTGATGCAGTTATCTCGGTAACTGTAGGAGGCATTATGCACAGAAAAAAAGGCAGAATAACAACTCAATTACAGCAATCATTCAGCTTTATGGAAAAAAAAAAACAAGACACTCAAAAATAAATGGGCACACATCCGCACGGCACAGCCCGGAGAGATGCCAGTATGCTTCAAACCATTCATGGTTCGAACTTTCAACCAATGATTATATCAGACATTTATTTTTTGTTCAAGGAATTAACTGCAAACTCATCTCCTGATGACAATTCTATTACTGCAGGGTTTTAAAAAATATTCATAAAGGCAGTGTAATGAAGAATCAACATAATGAAAACCACCAGTGTTAAGCATTTTTTTAATGGCATTGGCAGGGTAACCCTACAAGTCAAAAATAAAGTAGCTTTTCAAGCCACCCCCCAGTCATACCTCAGATAGCATGACATGAGCTGACAACAAGAGGAGAAATTCATGCATTTTACAGGCATATCATTGAGTGATAAATGTATTTGGCCTTACTGAAGGTCACAAGATAACCATCCAGAAATCTGAAAGATTCCAAAGTTACAAGCACAACAGACCCTTCAACATGATCAGCAAACCTCTGCCCCCTTCCCATATAGCAAAACACATGAGGGCTTACAAACTTTAATGACAAGCATATTTCCAGCCAAATAATGGGCAGTACTGAATTTGAAAACTTCAGATCATAAATCTGAAGGGGGGGGGGGAATCATTCTCAAACCACCTAAAATAAAGTTGAAAAGAACTTGTTGCCAACAAATGCATCTGCAAGAGAGATCAAATTAAATATTAACTTTTCCTTTTTACAATTTTGAATAGTGCTGGGCAATATACATCAATATTATATGACCTAGGATTTTAGATATTGTAATTTCATTTGACATACGCATTGTCTTTTCTGGCATTTAAGGCTGCATTACCATAAAGGGATTAGTTCTGCACTTATTATACTGTTCTTGCAGTTGCATGAACCTGCTTGGTTATCATATCTACATCACTGTATCAAAGACCACATTGTGCATTGAGCATACACAACACATTGTGTATTGTGAGGTATTCGGTCAAAAAATATTGCGATATTTGATTTAGTCCATATCAGCCAGCCCTAGTTTAAATAAAACCAAATAAAGCCTCCATGGCAAGGCTTGCACTCAGGCAAGCCAAAAGGTCTTGCATTCATGTGGCCCTGCAATCAGTCTTCATGCTGGTAACCAAGCAATTTAACATTAAGCAGTGCCTCACATGCTAGCCCTTCAAACTAAGCTTAAAATCAATCACTTCCTGAAATAATCTCCAAATTACTAAGAAAATGACTGCCAAACCCCCTAAAAGATCAGCATTTCGAAGAGCTGAAAGTTGGCCTTGGCTCTCTTGCCTCTTAAATACCCAACTAGAGGGGAGCTGTAACACCCAGATTGGTAGAAGAGGAATGCACCCCAGATGCTCTCACTTGCAATTAAGGGAAACTCCCCATTCAGCTGAACATAGGTGATCCAATCAATGCTCCCATCACATGACTGAGAAAAGAATTTCGAATACAAAATCGAAAGCCCACCTAAAAGAAAATTAAGCCAGCGCCACACAATGCTACATTCAATTTAACTCACACTAAACTGCATGCAGTGAGCATCAAATACTTCCCTCAAAAATAGTGCAAAAAAAGGAACAGAATAATTAAACGTTGTGGCCCATGACCAGAACTATAATCTAAAACAGCTGATTGCCCAATACCAAATGGCTTTAACTTTCATTGTTTTGCAAAGTTCACCATCATTCAATAAGTTTATGAAATAAACCTTTCCTGAAGTTAAGCAGCATGTCTCCATATGGACTGGATCATTTGTATGCCTGACATAATCATTCAATCCAACTATATCAAAAGACACGATATCGAAGAAAACCAGTACCAAAACCAGTCTGAAAAACCAAATGAAAATTTCTAAACGTATGAATGATGACAACCTGCCTTATATGCAGTTGTTCCTCCGCACGCCACAAAAAATTGGCTTTGTCAACTGATGTCCACATGAATGCTAACTCCATTATTCAGGGAAAACAGCGCAGAGGTGCCAGAAAGATTAACAGGCTTTTTTGTTACTAGTTAATAAAATGACCATAAATTATTGATATGTCTTGATTCACAGTTAATTTTACAGCAAATTTAAAAATCAAATCTAAAAAAATGATTAAAAAAAAAAAAAAACAAAGTTGCAAAAAGAAGAAAATATTCTACCCAAAAAATAGCCATTCCCCCTCCTGCCTCAGATAGCTTTTGAGGTTGAGACAAACAAGGTGGCCGTCATTTCTGTACAAATTCATATATTTTCCCTGGGGGCAGAAGCAAACCCTAACGTGCTACTCAAAGTATCGTTTTGACCAAAAATTGTTTGTGGGACGATTCGCTCCCGATTTGAGTCTGTAGTCCGATTAGCTGATGTGCGATTGACGGGACTTGAAAAAAATGCAAAAAAAAAAAATTAATCCAAATATGAAGAAATTGAAGAACCTACAACTGTCTGCCAGGAAAAAAAAGGCACAGGTTGCCACCAGTGAGTTCAAGCAAAACTCTGGTATTGGCTAAAATGTTTCAGAATTTTTTTTAATCATTTCATAACGTCAATCAACAGATCAAGTTTTTAAAAGGTAACAGTAGCATTGGAGTCGGAAACAGTGTGCAATTACCACCAAAAAGGGACAAAACCATCAAAAAAAAAAAAAACCAAACGGAGCTGGTCTCAATAATTGAAACTGAAACCAGTGAAACTCACAATGAATCATGCATATGAGACAAACATCGCAAATTTTCCATCAATTCAAGGAAAAACACAGGAATAATCTATTTATATCTTGTCATTGTTGTGAGGGGCTTCCAAGACGAGTTAGCTGACTGTGATCAGAGCTGGGTAACAGGCCAGGGGGCAGGAGAGGTTATTGCAGGGGAGAGAAGATGGTTTGGGAGGGCTGTGCAGGGGCGGGGTGACCCAAAGCAGGTGTTTCTTGGGTCTCCTGTGTGATCTCTGAGCGGGAGTGATACGGGCATCTTTGAGTGCAATCAGCCCTCCAGCGCCTGTTTGTTTGTTTGTCTGTCCATTGGTACGCAGGATTATGGAAAAAGTTCTGGACCCGTTTGGATGAAACCTTGTGGGAAGGTAAAATATGTCAGCAGTAAGAGGTGATCAGATTTTCACTCGTCAAGGTCGAAGGTCATGGTCAAAATTGTGTAAAAGATCAAAAACAATGGTGCAGGCGGAGATGAGGACTCTACAGAGGGCCCTTTTATATTATTTATGAATACTTATGAAACATCAAGCTGATGAAGCAATATTTGTTGCATTGTTAAATTGGCTTTTGGACAGGGATCCCCCTCAAATCCAAAACCAGCCCTGGGGCATGTACAAGATCGTGAGGTCAAACGAGAGCCCACGAGATCTTGCATCTCGAATTATTAAACTACGATTAGTGTCGCGATGTCACGCGAGACCATCTGCAAACAGTCTCTCCTTGCTTATAAAGACGGCATCCACTATTGTCACAGCTTGTTCAACAGAATTTGACGCAAACCTTAGTTGCAGCCATGTTGGAAATCGCACATGAACTCACGAGTCGTTCATAACTTCTGAGTCTTCCCTCGCGAGACCTAGGCATGAGACCCCTCGATCTAGAACATACCCCTGGTTCCCTTTCCTTCCAGGCAATTATTGCTCCTGACCGGCCAAACTATACTGTGTCAAAAAAGAAACTTCACACAATTTGTTAATATTTTCTTGAAACTTTTCATAAAAGAGTTTTCATTATCACTAGGGATAAATGCGTTGTCAAAGACATCATGACACACATCAGCTCCGACGTGAAAGCGTACTTTAAGCTAAAACCCTGTTTTCTCATGTTCCTAGTCACGTGACCATGAGAAGTGCAACTGAGCTCACGTTAGCACGTTATAGTGATATCTCAGAAAAACAAGTTTTTACAGTTAATTATTCGTTGATTTTCAATGCCATGGCCATTAAACATTCAGTATGAACGTGCCATTGGCATGCTGAATACGAAAACGTCCGTCACTGACGTTGTAAGGGTTATGGGATGCAGTCGACAGACTATCCATGATCTTCGGACAAATCTCCAACAAACTGGCACCACAGCTGACCGACCTCATTCTGGTAGCCCACGTGTGACGTCAAAAGCTGAAGAACGACAAATTGTCTTACGTCGTTTGCATAATCGATTTGTCACTGCAACCTCCACAAGGAATGAATTGTTTGAAGGTCGTGTGACTGCCCAAACCATACGCAATCGCCTGCGCACTGCTCTTATTCAAGTTGTAACTTACCATTTTTACTCTTGGATATTTCCGTAGCATTTCTGGTGGAACTGGTTACATTATGGGCGTTATTTTTATGATACATCATCTTTAATGAGTACAGAATTAAATAAAATCATTATTTAAAACCCCATTTCTTGTATGTTAAACTAATTGAGCTCCTAACGAAAGTGAAGTTTTTATTTTGGCCGAGTATATCATCACACCTGACTACCAGGTAAAGGGACAGTGAAAAAGCAGCAGTTCTGGGCCCTTGAGGACCAGGGCTCTGGAGCATGTGGGACCCCAAACAGACCATAAAGGTCAGGGAGTAATGGGTTCCCTGCCCAAGCACACACAGAAAGTTGCAACATTGGATGGGACACATTCACCTTACCACTACTCTATTTTCACTGGCCTACAGGCTTGTGACCTTACTACTGCAGTTCTTATTCATCTCATTATTCAAGCTTGCGTTTAAAAGCACATTACAGCTTCAAAATACACGGCTGAGGTACGAAGCAATGTAATTTAACTTGTGGACAAAATGTCAAGCACACGTTCACGGAGGCATATGCTAACCACAAACTTTATATTAGAGTGAAAAACAATGCAAAAACCCATTGGAAATTTGGTGAGGGAACCCATGGCGGAAAATGCTGACTTGGTTTCCAAAGTTTCAAAACAACAGACTGCAGCCAAAATGTCTAAGTTCTTGTGGAGATCACAATTTCCCCATTACGGACAGATGCAAAATAGCACATTAACATCAAAGACCCACCTTAATTTCTCACCAAAAATTTGCTCCATTTCAAGATAATTTATTGTAATTAGTCATTTAAGTACATTCATATTTAAAAATTTTTACCAATTTCTTTTTTGCGTCTCATTTTAAGTACAACTGTTTTGAGACATGTGGTTAAAGATGCTTAGCTTAGCTTAGCTTAGATGCTATAGTAGTGCAGATAACATGAAATATGGATTAAGCTAAAGGACCACCCTTAAAAAAAAATTGCACAAAAATCTAGGGGAAAACAGCATTCTTTCAAGGGCACCAACAGACGCCAATGATGAGTTGTGCGTGTATATAAAAGCAAGCAGTTGACAGAACAGATGTGTGGGGATTGAATGATGTACAGAGAGATATTTGATCGATCTTTCCGCTGCGCGTTAACCCAGCTATGATAAATAAGAAGGTCGGCGACTAAGGGTGCAGTGGATGGTCATGGGGTTAAACTCTCCCGTATTAAGGCCAAGCACACACAAACCCCCTGTCCTGCTCGCTTATGTAATGCCCAGGGTTCAATGGCAGTGGCTATTAAAAGCCCTGAGACGAGTGACAAAGAGGGGATATTTCTGGTACCTTCTTCTCTGCTCAGAAGGTCTGCCAGGTCTATATCAGTCCTGAACAAGCCGCGGCGTGTGGGTTTTGGCGATGCCGCCGATATTTTTAGGATGAGGAGAACTATGCCCGGCCTCCCACCCCCCCACCCCCACAAATGCCTGCTCTGGACCCTAACCCTTCAAAAGTGACAGAACCCCCAATGCCTTATCTAACTTCAACATTGTACTGAGACACTAAATACGAACAGATCTTTTAAAAGGGCTTTAAAAACACCACCCACTATGCAAAAAACCGACCCAAAGCCCTCAGAGTTCCTAAACAAGAGTGTATTCTGAATTCGTGGCTGGAAACACATATTATTGATCCAAACGGTAAAAAAAAAAAGAATTAGCCATCTACTTTAAATCTGATTTTTATCGAAAATAAATACTACAGAAAGCTTATTTTCAGTAGGTTCTGACCAAGTGGACACTTTCTCTTACTCCAATAGTTCTTGCAATCAGAGACCCATTGCCTATTCTTATCCAAGACAGCAGAGGTCTTTAAGGACAGATACTCCACAGTAGTAGGAGTAGGAAATACTCTATCGACAACAATTTTATTAATCACATCATTATTAATGGCCTCTGTGCTACACAAGAAATAAATACAGGAACGCAAAGATAAAATTAAGCAAACTAAATGAGAGTGGTTTTACTCTGTAGAAAGTAAAATCACAAGGTATGAGTTAGTAGTCACGTCACATTCAGAAGCTCCATTTCTTTGGTTTTGTGACTCAGTGGCTACAGTATGAAAGTCACACTTTTCATTATAAAAGGTGAGAACTCAAGTCATAGATCCTGTCGCTGGTGGGCAGTTCGTGAAATGATTTATCTTTTAGTGCCCCAGCCAAGGATTTAAAAAGTGACTCATGCTGACCCAGCAACAGAAAACGGGGGTGGGGGTGGGATGCAGCAGTTCATGGTAACTGTTTTGTTTTTGTTACTGGGTAACTGAGTTTTTAGACAGAAAACGGCTGATCAAGAGGTACTGGAACACAGACCAAAGTCCAGAGAAGCAGAAACGTGCAGTGACCCTACTGTGAAACGCCACTGACCCAACAGAGAAAAGCCACAGACTCTTCTGTGTAACACCACTGACCCTTCTTTGAAACACTACTGACTCTACCATGGAAAACCACTGACTCTTCTGTGAAATACATGTGACCCAGCCATGAAGCGCTACTGACCCTTCTGTGATATACCACTGATCCTAGCATGAAACACCACTGACTCTTCCATGACAGGCCACTGACCCTTCCGTGAAACACCACTGACCCTTCTGTGAAACGCTACTGATCCCATCACGAAATGCCACTGACCCTACTGTGAAAGGTCTTTGGAAGCAGGACACATTTCTGTGAAATATGCGGGTTTGGAACAGGGTATAGCAGAAGTGAATGTTCAAAAAAAACAGCGAAACAAATGAATCAATTTCTCTGGCATATATTCTCATTCTATATTTGACATCCAGTTGTTCGAATGATGAACGTAATTTTGCTTCAGCCAGTGCAAATCCATGAAGACCGAGAAAAATATGGAAAAAACAAATTATGTAAAATATGCTATCATCAAATTAATTAAATGACAGTCCTTTCAACAGAATCAATACCACACCCTGTCACGTGATCGCATACTAGACCTTCATTCTAATAAAGAACACCAAAGACCTCTATATCAGGCAGCTAATGCTACACTTAAAGGAAATGTTTTGACGGATTGCATTACCTTTGTGTGACAGCAGTTTGACCTCTAAATGACAAATCAGGAAGTTCCCTTTAAAAATACAACCTGGTTTTCATTCTGTCAAAGGCTAATTTCAGCAGAAAGAACCATGTGACACTTCTACCAGGAAGAGAAGGACATGCTGGAAATCCAAGAAAGACTATTTCTTAGAAGTCTTGGATGGCGGTTGCGATATTGCATGCACTGCTTTTGTGCCAAGTTCCAACTCTGGTGATAGAATAAAACAGCAGAGGGCAGAGAAAATTAACCCCTTAAACTCTGATTTGTGCTTGAATTTCATCAAAGTTTAGGCCCAAAATGTGGTAATTTTTTATCAAGCATAAATTGTACTTAGTTAATAATACCAATTCACAGGCAGAGCACCAAACTAATCTCATGAAACCATTTCCATTGCTTTCTCAGAAACCAAACTTAACAGTCATCAAATTCTGATAGCCCAATAATAATAATTTATTCTAATTTCACCAAAAGGTCAAGGAGTTCATGGAAAAACAAATGTTACCTTTCCTTTTGAAAGTTTATTCCCAACCCTGTTTCCTACATTAGTATGCTATAGTGTCATTATCTTCAGCTGAAGCAGGCAGACAGTGCAAATGGACATATATCCAACGGTATAATTTCAACGGGCTAGCATGCAGATACGTGCGTTGGTAGGTTCTGCGGCTGTAGATAGCCGACACATAGACAAATATCTGGGAGGCTGCGCTGTGTT
Organism: Gymnothorax reevesii; assembly: GCA_029721435.1. Taxonomy (NCBI): domain Eukaryota; kingdom Metazoa; phylum Chordata; class Actinopteri; order Anguilliformes; family Muraenidae; genus Gymnothorax; species Gymnothorax reevesii. The sequence goes on along the minus strand of CM056581.1, from coordinate 88,590,127 downwards.
TAGACTACACTATATCTGGCTCGGTGATGAGTCATCTAATAGATGAGGGGGACGCTGAACCTGACAGGAATGGTTGGTCATTACATAGAACACAGAACACAGTGAATATTGTGCGCACCACAACATTTCCAGAATCATAAACTTTGTGCCACACCATGAATATCTAAACAGAGGAGTTTCTGTGTCTGGATTGGTAGGTATTCAATGATTTTCAAAGACCCCTCACCCTAATACGTGCACATACACCAGTGACCGCACATAAACATCAGTAAATCAGAGCAAAAGCCAAATTTGGAATATAGACAACTGGTATTGATATACTGATCAACCACAAACCTTCTTTCTAAAATGGTGTAGGTCTCACTGGTGCCTTAAAAGCTGCACTGACTTGTTGAGGCATGGACTCTGGAAGACCTCTGAAGTTTTCCTGCAGTATCTGGCACCAAGACATTGGCAGCAGGCCTTTTACGCCCCGTAAGTTGCGAGGTGGGGCCTCCACGGACCAGAATAGTTTTTCTTATATTTGAGATTTGGAAAATTTGGAGGTCATGTCAGCACCTTGAACTCATGTTCCTCAAACCTTCCCAGAACAACGTTTCCAATGCGGCAGAGTTTATAACCTGGCTAAAAAGGCCACTGTCACCAAGGAATACCATTGCCATGAAATGGGGTACTTGGTCCGCAACAATATTTACAAAGATGGTACGTGTACATGGTAAAAATCCATGCGAATGCCAGGACCCCAGGTTTCCCAGCAGAACATCGTACAAAGCATCACATTGCCTCCGCCGAATTGCCTTCTTCTCGTAGTGCATCCTGGTGCCATCTCATTCCCCAATAAACAACGTACACACTACCAAGCCATCCACACGATGCAACAGAGAATGGCATTCATCAGAAAAGGTGCTTCATGATCCAGTACTGACGCTTGTGTCCCCATTGTAAGTGCTTTAACTGGTGGGCAGGGATCAGCATAAGCACCCTAAGCAGTGTGCGGCTATGCAGCCATACATGCAACTAGCTGCCATGCAATGAGTCTTCTTTCCACCAGAGACACCATTAACTTTTTCAGCAAGTTGAGCACCAGTAGCTCCTTTGTGAGATGATGCCAGATGAGCCACCCTTCACTCACAATGCATATCAATGAAACTTGGTCAACCATGACCCTGTCGCCAGTTCACCAGTTATCCTTCCTCAGACTACTGTTGATTGGAACTAAACACTGCACACTAGGGACACCAAACAAGACTTTCCCTTTAGGGAGATGCTCTGGCCCAGTCATCAAGCCCTCAGACTTCAACCCCAAAAAAAGTCACTTAAATCCCAACTCAAGCACATTTTTTCTACTTCTGACACATCAACTACAACCGCTGACCTCCACTTGCTGTCTAATGCATCCCACCCCATGACAGATGCCATTGTAATGAAATGCTCAATTCTAGTGACTTCATCTGTCAGTGCATGGTTTTATGAGCTCAGACTACAATTTTTGTCTCACTTTCCTCATGAGTGAGTTTCAAAGTCAGAAAAAGCTTTTTTTTCATTTTGTCAGATGATGTCATTTACATATTCTGTATTTCTGGGTTGCAGCGCTTCACTGAAGCTGCACAGGAAGCCATATGGCCACAGCATTACATCAAAGGGAAAATGACACATTTCCCTGTAATTCAGCAGGACATTGTAAGGATTGCTAGAACCTTGGGATCTCCAATAAAACTTAAAAAAAGGCCTGAAGTTTCACAGGTTTGAATACTGCAGCTGGAGCTCCATATATGGGTGCTTAAGTTTTATGGGGTTAATGTTGTGGCTGATCGGTGCATATTTCACAAAATAAATCAGTCAATATGAAAACGACACAACTATGCTTTGGAAGTGTTTGATTTGGCAGGTGATGGCACCGGCTCTTCCCTCCGCCTCTGTCCTTGGCGAACAGTGTTGGTATTGGGCCTAGAATCATCAACAATCCTGGTTTCAGTGCTTTTCCTTTCTTCATGAAATCAAATAGTGTGGTTTGATTTCCTTGTTTCATTAGCCTACTGATTTATACAGCCCTGCCGCTGGCAGCAACGGATTAGCATCAAGTGGTTCAATAGCAAGCCAGCAGTAGCATATTACCTAATCAGCGGTGAAAGCACGGTAAATGTTTTAACACTGGTTGCGTGAATCGCTTCACTCAACAGCCATCAATGATCAAATCAAAATGCCCAGCAGAAAATGATAAAATAAATTACTCTGAATACACAGCCAACTCCATTTTGTGTTGCTAATTCATGCCTAATGCATGATATTAAAGTAGCATAGTTGATTCAATAGATAATTGAATTTTCATTTCAACATGCACCTTTCGCTATAGAGTACTCATTCAGAAGGTATATAAATGCCACTCCTCATAGATGGCTAAATGCCACATACCTGCAAAAAACACACCGGCATACAACTTCATATGAATCATTGCTCTTTGAACAGATGACACAGTTATTTCCAAAGACTGCTGCCACTCAGACACATATGTGACTAAGGTAAAGGTGACAAATGGGAATTTTTTTAAATGACTCCACCCCCTGTTTTTATATTAAGTCCTGATAGTCAAGCAACATTTATTTTTTTAATATTTGAAAAGGGAAAAAAAAAACAAAAAAAACGTTAAAAGTTCCACATTTTATGGCGAACAGATGATCAAGGGGTGAATGACGTGATTATATTATGCTGACAATATTATTTTTGTACCCCTGAGCAAAACAGGTTTGTATTCAATCACAGAGACTTTTATAGCATATAGATAATAATGGCGCATATATACTGCCATGAAAAAGTATTTGCCCTTGTCCTTATTGTTTTGCATTTGTCACACTTAAATGTTTCAGATCATCAAACAAATTTTAATATTACACGAAGATGACCTGAGTAAATACAAAATGCAGTTTTTAAATGATGACTTTATTTATTGAGGGGAAAAAAGCTATCCAAACCTACCTGGCCCAATGTGAAAAAGTAATTGCCCCCTAAACCTAATAACTGGTTGTACCATCCTCAGCGACAACAACAGCAATCAACCGTTTGCGAGAACTGGGAATGTTCACATTACTGTGGAAGAATTTTGGCCCACTTTTCTTCGCAAAATTGTTTTAAATCTGCCACATTGGAGGGTCTTCAAGCATGAATGACCTGTTTAAGGTCATGCCACAGCATCTCAATCAGATTTAAGACTGGACTTTCACAAGACTAGTCCAAAACCTTCAATTTGTTTTTTTGTTTTTTTTTGCTTGTGTGTTTCGGATCATTGTCCTGCTGCATAACCCAAGTGCGGTTAAGCTTGAGGTCACAAACTGATGGTTGGACATTCTCCTTCAGGATTTACTGCTGGAGAGCAGAATTCATAGTTCCATTAATTACGCCAAGTTGTCCAGGTCCTGAAGCAGCAAAGCAGCCCCAGACCATCACACTACCATCATCATGTTTGACTGTTGGTATGATGTTCTCTTTATGAAATGCTGTGTGAGTTTTACACCTGATGTAACAGGGCGCACATCTTCCAAAAAGTTCAACTTTTTTCTCGTCAGTCCCCAGAATATCTTCCCAAACGTCATGGTGATCATCAAAATGATTTCTGGCAAATGTAGGACGGGCCTTAGTGTTCTTTGTGGTCAGCAGTGGTTTTCGCCTTGGAACTCTCCCATGGATGCCATTTTTGCCCAGTCTCTTTCTTATTGTTGAATCACGAACACTTTAACTGAGGGAAGTGGGGCCTGCGGTTCTTTAGATGCTGTTCTGGGTTCTTTTGTGACCTCCTGGAGGAGTCGCGATGCACTCTTGGAGTGATTTTGGCAGGCCGCTGCCGTGTTCACCACTGTTCAAAGTTTTCTCCATTTGTGGATAATGGGTCTCACCATGTTTGATGGAGCCCCAAAGCCTTAAAATTGGCTTTGGTGCCCTTTCCAGACTGATAGATGTCACTGACTTTTCTTTCTTATCTGTTTTTGAATTTCTTTTGATCGCAGCATGATGTGTTGCTTTTTGAGATCTTTTAGCCTACTTCACTCTGTCAGACAGGTTCTATTTAAGCGATTTCTTGATTCAACAGGCCTGGCAGTAATCAAGCCTGGGTGTGAGTGTGAAATTGAACTCAATGTGGTTAATCACAGTTAATTCATGATTTAATGGGGGGCAATTACTTTTTCACACAGAGTCAGGTAGGTTTGGATAGCTTTTTTCCTTTTGATGAATGAAATCATGATTTTAAACCTGCATTTTATATTTACTTGAGTTATCTTTGCCTATAATTAAAATTTGTTTGATGATCTGAAACATTAAAGTGTGACAAATATGCAAAAAAATATGAAATCGGGAAGGGGGCAAATATTTTTTCACGCCCCTGTAGGTCACCACTGAAGATGAAAAACAATTGAAATTCATTGTAATCGTTATCTCATAAAGGCAGGATGTTCTGAGGCAGAATCACTGATAAAGGTACACATAAAGTGGAGTTGCCGCATGCTGTCACATGCAGGAAGTGAGTATGTCCCAACTACCATTCAGGCCAGTCCCAACCCTCCACTGATGTGCGGTACAATAAATCTGTCACAACATGTTCAGCCTCAACAGACCTCATACTGGTAGTTTTTGGTGGTAAAAGGCTAGTGTAATGGAATCCAAGCCTTCAGTTGAAACCCTTGGCACATTTTGTTTTAACTCCTTCCAGCTAGCCTACACGGAGGTTAAAAGGACTGAGGAAGAATACTGCCACACAAAAAAATTCATCAAAATACTTCATTTTTCCACGTCAAAGGCTGTTCATCATCTGATGAAATAGCACTCCCTTTGGAAGAACTTCCACTCTTCTGAACTACTTTTTACATCCAACTCTTCCCCCATAATAGATGCCATTTCAGTGTCACTTCCCATCATTTCAATCTGTCTTTCAAGTGATGATGAGCGAGAACGTAACATGTTGCAAAGCATGCACAACATTCGCTCTGTTTGAGCGATCGTAAACAAAGGATTTTTCTCGAAAATAACACCTTGTTGTTTGAGGAGCCCAACTACTCCAGCGATAGCCAAATGTTTCCATACTTGGGTATCTTCGAAGAGAATACATTCTAAGCTCTCTTCTGGTGTATAAAATGAAGTAATCCAATGAAAAAAGGAAGTAAGATTGAAGAAAGTCTGATAACCATACTCCCTGCTCATACTTGTTATATAAGTTAGGAGAAAGATTTGTCCGACCAACTACAACCTAACTACACTGCATCCACACAGTTCAGTAAAATGTATAGATTTAAACTGGCTCTAACAGGGTTCACGAGGTCCCTGTAAAAGAAGAATGGGCTTACATTGACTCAGTAAAAAATAACTTGACTCACATAGTTACTTTGTTTTTGCAAACATATCTGTCAAGTTAGATTTCCTCCACATTTGTTGGCTAGATGCCAGCTTTCGCTCGCTAGGTGCTGGGCGGCTTACCCTGTTAAGGCACTGTTCCCGTTTATGGAAGGATGACAGGGCCTAATATGGAGGCCAGGTTGTGCATACCTCAATGGCCACACATGACCAGTTTCTGTTCTGCGGTCAGGAGGATTCTGTCAGCCACACTAACAGTACCACTTCCTCCTGCACACTCAACACTCGACCGGGGGCCCACATGTTTCTCCATCAAGCTGAAGTCTTTTCCCCAGACTAATGTCAATATGAGATGCACAATGTAAGATCTACTTCCAAACCACAGTGAGAGAGGTCAAAGGAGCTTGACTCCATGCTTCAGAGGAAGGCACAAGATTGTCCTCTCTTTCCTTAATCCAAACTTTGTAACATAAGCAGGCCTGCAAACTCGTTATTGGAGAACAAAGTGGAAAAGCGTAACCAACATATTGACATCCGGAGGCCAAAGTCATTTATCAAAACAAGAAACTTCACCACCATGGTTGATAGCTTCATTCAAGTTTTAATTTGATAAATAAAACAAAACATGCTGTATACAAGCAGGGTAGGACCAATTTGTCTTACACAAACATGAAAAACCTGAGATAGATTTGAATGCAAACATTTCGCCACGCAAATCTACAAAGTGACGCTCTGAATACATACTGGCAACTTTTCAAAAACACTCAAAACCAAAACAATGTCATCACACAAGGGAAACTACATGTCACACATGCTCATACGGAACGATTTCCAGTGTTGCTTCCTGTTTTTAGATACGACATCCCTCAGGTTATCCCAAATTTGGTCCACAGAATTCCTGGAAATTTTGGAAATGCTATCTCATTTCTCCACCTTGGCTGTCAATTTCCTGCCAGCTAATCAGCTAAGGGTTTTCTACGAGAAGTCATGACCTCATGTACACCAAAACACAGCACAGTTGGGAAAAAATACCCATAGACTGCAATACTGCGATCCAATTGTCTGGGATTCACCTTCATTGTTGGCTCTGTCTCTCTCTCAAACTCTCAAGCATTCAAACATCCAGCTCATGTTATGCTATTCTCTCTCCCCCACCCTCTCTCTCTCTCTCTCTCTCTCTCTCTCTCTCTCACAGGATGCTTTCTCCTCAAACTAAAGGGGGAGAGCCAGACCTGTACAATCAGCCACAGGAGGCAAAAGGTCTTTTACAAAGATATGGGTCAGCACTTAATTCATCACTGCTAAGGCCACTGGGACAGTACAATCATCAGTACTTTCCTGTTGCTGTGCTCTATACTAAAATAGCTGCAATACTGTGTAGGCGCGTGCGTGTGACAGTTTGGGCCGATGTGCCCAGCACTGCCCGTCAGTGAGTTTCCACGTGCTTGCGAGAGAGCAGCAGGACAGTTGTCATGGCCAGATGGACACCACTCTCCAAAATATCAAGGAACACTGCTTATTTTATTATTATTTTAGGCACAACAACTTAAGTATCGCTGGCAAATAAATACCACAGTATTTGTTCTGACGAGAAACTTAGCAGCATTTGGTGTCAAAAACTAAGTCAAAGTTGTGACCGACCATAATTATGGACTGACAGGAGGGGCCCTTGTATGTTCCAGAAAACAGGCTAAATGAAACAGAGACAGTCATCTCTGTTCTCCCGATGTTTTCTGCCCTTGTAAAGGGCAATGCTTAGTGCAGGTTGACATCATCCTAACTCTATAAAGGAACCCTTTAACTTATTTATGGAAGTCAGACTTCACAAGAACCCTTGAACAAGATTGGCTTTCTCTATTGGGATCACACAATTTATTTTTGGGAAACTTTTTTTTCTGAAGGCATAGGTACTGTTCTGCGATAAAGCACTTGCCCCTTTCACGATTTCTTCTATTTTTGTTTATTTGTCCGACATAAATGTTTCAGGTCATGCCACTAATTTTCATTAAAAACAAAAAGAATGTGAGTAAACTCAAAATGCAGCTTTTATGTGGTAACTTTATTTTTTGAAGGTAAAGTATTAATCAGAACCTAAATAACCCGTGAGAAAAAATGATCCCCCCCCCCAACACCTAGCCACTGGTGCTGCCACTCTTGGAGGCAACAATAAAGTATTTGCAGTAACTCATAATGAGGCTTTTACATTGCAATGGAAGAATTTTGGCCCACTCTTCAACGGATTCCTTAATTCTTAAGTCTTAATTCAGCCACATTGGAGGGGTTTTGAGCATAAACTGCTTGCCTAATTTCATACTAAAGCATCTCAGTCGAATTAAAGTCAGAACTTTAACTTGGTCACTCCAAAACCTTCATTTTGTTTCTTTTGAGCCATTCAGTATTGTCCAGCTGCATAATCCAGCTGCACTTGAGCTTTAGGTAAAAAAACTGATGATTCCATCAATAATGGCAAGTTGCACAACTCCTGAAGCAGCAAAGCAGCCCAAGACCACTCTACCACCACCAAGTTCGACAATTCGGTTGAGGTTCATATCGTGGAATGCAGCGTAAGATTTACCCCGGATGTAAGAGAACCCCATGTCTACCAAAAAAAGTTCCTCTTTTGACTCATTAGTCCACAGAGTATTATCTCAAAAGTCTTGGATTTCATCAAGATGTTTTTTTTTTGGCGAATGTGAAACCAGCATATTTGCTCTATTTTTGTACAGCAGTAGTTTTTGCCTTGCAGCTCACTCATGGATGTCATTTTTGCCCAGTCTCTTTTTCATTGTGGAATCATGAACACTCACCTTAACTGAGGAAAGTGAAGCCTGCAGCTCTTTAGGTTTTAATTTGGGTTTTTTTTTTTTTGACCTCATGAATAAGTCATCAATACATACTTGGAGGGATATTAGTGGGGCGGCCACTTCTGGGAAGGTTCACCACTGTTCAGGTTCTCTCCATTTGAAGGTAAAGACTTTCACGACGGTCCTGAGCAGCCTCTCAGCCTCGGAAAGAGCTTTCTAACCTTTTCCAGACTGAGAAATGTGAATGATATTGTTTATCACCTGTTCCTGGATTTCTTGAGATTGTGGCATGATGTGCCGCTTATTGCCTACTTCACATTGCCAGACAGGTTCTATTTACTGTAAGTGTAGTTTTGATTCAACAGGGGTAGCAGTAATCATACCTGAGTGTATCTTGTGAAATTGAACACAATTAAAACTTCAATTTATTTCATTGGTCAAATTTGTGACTAAGGGAGCAAATAATTGTTCACTGAGTCAGGTGGGACTGGATAATTTATTTCCTCCAATAAATGACATTATCATTTAAAAACTGCATTTTTTTATTTACTCTGGATATCCTTGCCTAACAGGACAATTAGTTTGACAATATGAACCATGTAAGTGTGACAAATATGCTGAAGAAGAGGAAATAGGGAAGCGGACAAAGGTCAGCCAGATTGTCAGTCTCTTAAAACACAACTTTGAATAGTATCTGAATCCAGGCAGATTTTGAAATGCCCCTTAAACATTGCAATCATTTTACACTGAGAAGACAGAGCACTTTGTATCCTTATGCAATACATTTAAATGTCCTCAATTAAAAAAAAAGAACACAAATAATGAATCAAAATATTTAAGCTCTATAACATCACACAGCAAGTGCAAGTGCAAATGAAATCTTTCACCTGTTACATTTTAAGTCAGATACCTGACATTCATCACAAATTCTGTCCAAGTTGACCAGTGCCTACTTAATTGCCACTGTGGAAAATAAATAAATAAATAAATAAATACGTTGGGAAATACATGAGGTTGTAATGCTAACTTGGTGGAGTTGTTGAGGGTATACGCAGCTAGACGGAGTATATCTGCCTCTTTTGCGGTCAATTTACAGTATACACACCCGTCAGCCAAAAGGGCATTGCAATACATTGGGGAGCACAGTCACTTTCTCCTTTGTGGTCCACTCATCAACCGAATAGAGTATACCCACTTCTCCAAGGGCCACTACACTACTTTCTGAGGCAATGCAGTAATGCAAGCCACGCTCAAAATTCAATTAGCCAATCAATTAACTTTACTGCAAAGTACAATCCGTACCTAACTGCGCAAAAGTCAGCAAGATCTGCTGCCACTTCTGCTCTCGATTTAGCGCAATGTCTCCCTCATCCTTGTTTCGTGTCTAATTATTGTATCTTTAAAAGGTCACTGCACTGTCATTCAGTCACAGCGGAATTTCTTGGAGGAAAAATAATGAAAACTTAGGTTTGTTTCTATTCTAACCGGTTAAAAACGCTCCTATCACGGCACTGTGGATCTGACAGAAAACAACGTTGCCTCAACAAAATGACGTTCATCAGCAAGCATCGCAAATTTGCTGCAAAACATGGTGTCAATAAAGTTCAGCCTACAATTAAATCGTAATGACATTTTTCGTTACCTGAATGTCTGATCATTGCTGCTCAGCATCAATACTGAGAACTCAAAATGATTTAAAAAATTAACACATTTCAGAAGGATTAGACTGCTACTGTCGCTAATAATTCTACGTCAACCGAAGTCATGCGGAGCAGCAGATTCGCCACATAGAACTGACAGGCACCTTCACGTCATTTATCGCAATGAGCGTATTTGCAAATGCGTGGAAGTTAGCCTACTCAAACTAATGATTGTCAATAGGCTATAGTAGTGCCTGCCGGCTAGCTTGACGATTTCGCCCCCGAAATCGAACCTCTATATCTGCCCGATCTTTCGCGTTTACGAGAGAAATTGAACACAGTAACAAAATGGCACATGCGTGCAATTACTCCGATGCAAATTCTACGATGATTAAAATTACTTTGTAAAGACTGGGGCCAAATGGAAAACATGCATCTAGAGTAGCACTAGAAACCGAGATCAGGCAGCCGCACGTCGGTTATGAAAGCACCAGTTCGACCCTTCTGTACTGTAGCAACAGCAAATCTACGGCTGGCGCTCCTAGAGACCAGAGTCCAGAGAGGAGCTCCAAGTTCAATGTAACGTTCGTTATCCACCTTTCGCCTACCTGCGTGAAGTCATTCCAAAAGCAGATATCAGACTCCCTAAAGTAGAGAGAAAGATGCAGGGAAATAAGGTAAGTCCCTCCCCGTTACAGTGTCGCGTCCTTCTCCCAGTTAAATAATGTTCAACTCCTATAACCTACCGCTCACCGACCCCGCCTCTTGCATCAACTGAACCTAACTCAATTGTTCATCAAACACAAATTTTTCCTCACAGTACCATTTTTTAAAGCTCATTACCCCTTGGTGACCTTGATATTACTGCATTTATACTGCAACACCTGCTTTGTGTGATTTTTTTCAACATTTATTCGATTAGAAAATAAAGTGAAATTTCATACAAACTGTTAATTGTTAACTGTTACCAAATTTTTCACGTCTTATACATTTTGATGCTTGCCGTAAAGTGATAGGCTACGATTCATCCTCCCTCAGTCTGCAAGGAGCTGTTTATTTATTTTTTTTTGTATCGCGTTTATTTATTTCTTTCATGTTAATTTGAATATGGACAGTGCAAATAGACATAACGTAGTCACCGCCAGTTTACATCAGCTTTTTTCTGCATTTAGAGACTATAGCTATTGCTAGTTTCCGACTCCTAAGTTTTGAAGGTTCTCTTTTATTTAGCGTAATTGACCTGTCACTAACGGAGAACGTCGTGGCTTTCTGATCTTGAAACAGCGGGCATCCACTGAGGTAATGCAGAAGGACAAAGACTTGGCTTGGAATAGCTTCTGAGCGCAATTCCATAATTACCGGTGAGAACACCAGCATCTGCCAAATGTTGTTGACCTTTGGATTTCATTAATCATTCATATCAGAGTCTTGGTTTTTACTGATAAAAACATTCGAAGATTCCCCCCATCGGATCAAATATCAAGGTTCCTTAGAAATTATTAGCGTCACTGCGCAGTTTAGTATACAATTAACAGCTTACGTATAGCCCTCATGTCGACACCCATTGTCTCGTTATCCAGTTAGGAGCTGTAGCAATTTATTCGCTCCTAGGTATCAGTTGTTGCGCACGGAACCACCAGTCAGTTTCAGTTTGCTCATACGGTACCAGGTGCTTTGTGATAAAGCTGTAAGCTGTTTTTAAATGTGCTATACAAATAAATGACTTGACTTGTAATGTTTGTATTCTGAAGCAAAACGTGGAAAAGACTGCAAAATACGCATGGTGTGAAAATGTACCATTTTAATCGGTTAATCGAAATTGTTAATCAGGCTACATTTTTATCTCTGCCCCAGTGGTGATGTTGGGGAGTATACATGGGTATTCTCTCCTCTTTTTCAGTAATATATACCCATCTATCAACCAAAAACCATCGACTTGGGAGGGTGTAGCTACTCACTTTTACCACTATTCTAGCCGGTTGTGGCAGTCAGTTGGTTAAAATTTCATATTACAAATTTAGTGCAGCCGTGGTTAATCAGTTGTTTATTTTGGAGTGGACAAATTCATGCGATATGAATATATTAAAAAAACTGCGCTCTGAATGCAAAATATCCATAAGTGGTTAAGTCCTCAACATGTCATTTCAACTGCTGTAGAATCGAATAGATTGCACAGAGATGGTTCTAGTTTTTGGGGTGCTTAACCTGTGTCTTACTCTTTCCCTCTACCTTGATCCCATCTCAGGTCTGAACAAGCCGTAAGATGTTTCCTGCAGCAGCTGTCGGACTGCTGCGCGACACAGACCTAACCGGTAACAATCCAGTCATCAGTTCCGATGAAAGTCTGAGCCTAGCGGCGGGATAAATTGTTCCCATCGTGTTTCATATTTTACATCAGACATCCGCTCGCCAGTGAGCGTCTAAATATGAAAGGTTTGTTTCCAAAACGCAATAAGTGCCAAAATGACAAAGAATTGAGATGACACAACATAGCGATAGACCTGTGCTTCTTAGACATTGTTCAAAAACCCGTTTTTAGAAGTTCAACCTACAAGGTGTAATTTTGCATGGTCAAAGTTTGTGTTTTTCCATAAAATGCAATAGGCGCTAATATAGAAAAAGCTAATTCACTCAAAATGAGGAAAATGGATATATTGCTTTTTGGAAACAAATTCTTCATATCTTCCCAGGAGCTTTTCTTTCTTACGTTGCCACGCTATACGTATGGCATTTGGTTTTTTCGAGGCAGATTACTCTTACATGTGTATCCCCACGGCAAACGGGCCACTAGCCAGAGTCCTTCTAAAGTTGGAAGGGTCAGAATAGTCCAGTGATCATGCTGTTTGGAGCCACTATACAAGTTCTACAGACCAAAAGCTGAACCCTTGTAGAACAAGGAGGGCCGTGTCGCCTTGGACAAAAGAGTCCTTGTTTTAGTTGATAGTGCCTTCATTTACAAACTGGCAGGGGGAGGGCAAGGCTCGGCGTGTGAATTGTTTGGCAAGAGGGAGAAGGGCAGTGATGCCAGGGAGACGATGGGCATAAATATAGTATTATTAAATCAAAAATGCTCTGTATTGGGGGATATTAATAGCCGTTGCTGAGATGCCTGATATTTTGTTCGCCCCTCCGCTCAAGGCCATACCCCTCAATCCTTGCACGGTCGGGAATCGCAGCAAGGATTTGGATCTTTTTTTTTTTAATCAGAATGTTTTCTGAAATCTCAATACTTTGATAATTGATGTATGCACACACAGCAAACTCTGGTAAGTTTGGTACACACAATAGTTTTGGGAAAACCAATTACCTCAAAAAAAAGAAAAAAAAAATGTGCACACCAGCACAATGATCTTGTGATTACAGAACTTAAAAACGTGGTAAAAATAACTTTTACCTTATGTTCTTCAAGTACCGTCCACACAAAGCGATTAAGTTGGCTTACATTATTTTTTTTTTTAGATAGTAGGTTTCCACGAAACATTTGAGTTGGCCACATTATCTGGGTTTACAGTGCCAGGGAGAGGAAAGGCTTTCTGAGAAGCGTTCTGAGCTCTAACAAAAGAACTCTTATTATGCAAAGCCACTCAAAAGCTTTGACTATTTGTCAGCTGATATAGAGCCCATGCGTCACCCTGAGTACCTGACATACATAGAAGAAGTCCCATCCCTTTAAACCTCTCAAATTCAGCAAATCTACACAACGTGGAAATGATTACCAAAATTCACAGAAACAACTGAATATTACAAATTAAACTCCCAAGGGATCATATTCGCCATAACCATTACATGGTCCTGGTTGATGTACATCAAGTCCAATTGTGGATTAGGATTCTGTAAAGCCAATTTTTTTTTTCACAATTCTTGCAACACCCAATAAACTAAGTTCCCCAAGTCTGTATGTTGACAGAAAGACCACAACATCCAGTGTAGGCCTGGCATTTGTAATCTAAAGGCCCAAAAATCCAAACTTTAATTCAAATGCATTTATTCAGTGGGAAAAAAAAAATCCCTCATTAAGAAATAATTATTTTATATCAAATCATGTGTGACAATTATTAGCACCCCTGATGTTAATACTTTGTACAACCCCCTTTTGCCAACAAAACAGCACCTAATCTTCTCCGATAATGTTTCACAAGATGGGGAGAATACAGAAAGAGGGATCTTCGACCATTCCTCTTTGCACAATCTCTTTAAGTCATCCAGCGACCTGGGTCCTCTCCTCTGCACTCTCCTCTTCAGCTCACTCCACAGGTTTTCAATGGGGTTGAGGTCTGGGGACTGAGATGGCCATGGGAGGAGCTTGATTCCGTGTCTGATGAACCATTTCTGTGTAGATTTGGCCACATGTTTAGGGTCATTATCTTGCTGAAAGACCCAGTGATGACCCATCTTCAGCTTTCGGGCAGAGGCCACCAGATTTTGGTTTAAAATGTCCTGGTATTTCAAAGCGCTCATGATGCCATGCACCCTAACTAGGTACCCAGGGCCTCTGGAAGAGAAACAGGCCCACAGCATCACCAATCCTCCCCCATACTTCACAGTGGGCATGAGGTGCTTCTCAGCATACTCATCTTTTGCGTTAGGCCAGACCCACGTAGAGTGTTTGTTGCTAAAAAGTTCCATCTTTGTCTCATCTGACCAAAGCACAAGGTCCCATTTGAAGTCCCAGTACCACTTAGCGAACTCCAGACGTTTGCATTTATGATTGTGAGTGAGAAAAGGTTTTTTTCCGTGCATGCCTCCCAAACACCATGCTGGCATGTAGATAGTGCCTGATGGCTGTTTTGGAGACGTTGTGACCCCAAGATGCTACCATTTGTTGCAATTCTTTAACAGTGAGCTTTGGAGAACTTTTTATTTCTCTTACCATCCTCTTCACTGTGGGTGGTGGCAAAATAACCTTGCGTCCTCTTCCAGGCTTGTTTACCACTGTTCCAGTTGTTTTAAACTTCTTAATGATTCCTCTGACAGTAGATATGGTCAGGTGCAGGTGAGTGGCTATTTTCTTGCAGCCATTGCCTACCTTGTGAAGGTCGACACACATCTGCCTTACTTGAATGGTGTGTTCCTTTGTCTTTCCCATGTTGAAGAGTGGATAAGAAAAATGGCCTCTGTGTCACTTCATATTTATACCCCAGGGAAACGGGAAGTGATGATTTACTAATTAAATGTTCCTAGATACTCTGATCAACTTTGTTAACTACTATAGAAATGACAGAATTACTTCAATTACATTTATTTCCTAGGAATTAATAAGGGTGCCAATAATTGTGGAACAGGTGATTTTATGGAAAATAATTATTTCTTAGTCAGGGAGTTTTTTTCCCCTTAAAATTCACTTGAGTTGAAAAATTTTCTACAATTTTCAATGTGAGAGTATGCTTCTGCAATAAAAATTGAATTTATTTTAAGGCTTTTAACACATCTTAACCAGGGGTGCTAATAATTATGGAGGGTGCTGTATATATACACCATATGATTTATTTTCCTCCCAGTGTAGAGTGTGTAATTTAAAATGTGCGTGATTAATGCGAAAACAGCAAAGACATGACTACACTGCTGTTATCAGGATATTCCAATGCTGATTCAATAATTACCACTGGAGATTGCATGCAATGGAGTTCTTATAAACATTATACATAATTTCAAAACAGACTTTTTGAAGGATTAGGACTACCTCATTGGTTCAACATTCTTATCCGATTCAGCGGTTCGCTGGCAGGTAAACATGCGCCCTGAAATACCAGCTTCAGTTTCCAGTGGATATCAGTCTCCTGTCTAATAGCGAAATCGCCAGAGCCTTGGCCTTCTTGCAAAACTGGCTAAGGCAAGCTGCAGGCACTCGATCGAGAAGTTGAGTCAGTACTGGCCTTTAAAGGTGGGCCACTGCACGGATTGAAATCTGCATTTCCTGATTCTGTCAATTACACCCTGCTCTCATGGGACTCTCAACTGCAGGCCTGGACAGGATTTAAATCCATGAGGCGAGCATCGCTGAATCAAGAACCAGTCGATTAGGTCACATTCACTGTACATGGTGAAAGTAACCCAAATTTGATTTATTTTTGGCCAACATGCAACAGAGAACTGATTTCTCGCCAGTGTGGAAAACTAGATTTGGGACACTTCAATTTGGGACCTTAGTTCAGATACATATCTGATCCACAGCCATGAATCCTCAATGCGTCACATTTGACAGTTCATGAACAGTGCAGAGACTCCATAAAGCTGGAGAAGCCGGAGAAATCTCAATGGGTAAAAGACAAGGCTGAACAATATTGGCTACACGTCACCTTCAAGCCCTGGGAAGACACAGCTTTAAGAACTGACATCCTTCTACATGGGCTCAAAAATACTTCAGAAGACCTATGAGTGAATGCAATTCATCAGGACTGAACTACACAAAGAGGAAGCCATATATCAATGGCATCCACCATCCAGAAACACCGCAGACTTTTCTGGGCTCAAGCACATCTAAAATGGACTAATGGGAAGTGGAAAGGGTCTGACGAGTCCATCTTTCAAATTGTTTTTGTAAATACAAGATGCCATCTGCTAAGGACCAAAGAGGAAAAAGACCATACCAGCTCTTATCAAAAAACACATTCAGAAGCCAGCATCTGTCATGGTCTGAGCCAGTTTAGGTAGGGCTGCATTAGTAGTGCACTCACTATTGGCAACCTGTACATCTGTGAAGACAAAGTTGACACAGAAGGGCACTCATGCATTTTGGAATAGCATGTGCCTTCCAGACATCATCTTTTTCAAAGATGATCCCGATGATATCAAGCCGCATCTGTATAATACGCCTAAAAAAAAAAAAAATGTGGATTTGTTGTCAGAGGGTGGGTACTGCCTGAAGCATGGACCTGTCTCCCTATGAAAACGTGTGGTCATAAAATGTGACTAGGAAGACCCGAGACTGTTGACCAACTCAAGTCCTATATATGCCAAAAATGGGAACATAATTTTACTTTTGAAACTCCAAAAGTTTGTGTCCTCGGTTCCACAGAAACCATGGAGTGTCATTAAAACAAGAGGAGATGAAACATGGTGTCGAATTGGAACATGCCTCAGATATCACACTCTAATGCAACTGTTATGATCTGAAAACAATGAAGTGGATGAGTTAACTCATCACTTCAAGAGTTGGAGTGCGGCCTTTTGATTCCCGAAGGAACACTGGCCGTTGACGAGGACCCTCCACCCTCTTAGGTCTTGTGCCCTTCGGTCGAGTTGTTTCCAGGACGGCCCGTCACCGTCATCTCCTGCTCTGTACTTCTTCTCCAGGTCGTTATAGGTCTCCATCTGCTTCTCTGTGCTTGTGGATTCCATGTTAAAGTTTATTTAGAGATTGATTTATTGTCTCTTCTGAGTGTATGACCCATCCACCTCCACTTCCTCCTCACTTAACACTTCCACATCACATAACATTGTACTTTTTTCATTTGAATACAATTTTGGCACAGCGGTGCAGCTGTTAGCATCTCAGGTTCCAGGTTTGAGTCCCAGCCGGCTGGGACCTCTCTGCACAGAGTTTGCACGTTCACTCTGTGTAGGCATAAGATTTCCCAGGGTGCTCTGGTTTCTGCCACCCTAAAAAACATGCACAATAGAAACACCCTGGCCTACAGTTTGTCAACTCTCAGTAGTATGTAGGGAATGTACAAAAGGTTAGCGAACAAGTTGTTTAGTTGCTATCAGGATCAAATCCTAGATTGCGGTCTATATCGGCCATCTTGAGTTGGATCGGGCTGAAATGACCAGTACCAGCCTGGTCCTTGGTATAATGATGCTACTTGTCAAGTTTCAGTGAAATCGGTTAATATTTATAGACGCTAGAGTCTAAACATCGAGAACTTAACAGACGAGGGACGAGGGATGGCACCAGACGCCAGTGGGTTCAGAATGTGATAAAAAGGACTTCCAAATAAATGCTTGCAGATTTTATTTACAGTTCACGCATTATCTCAGTTTTTCAATCCATGGTGGCTTTAAAATATTTACACATTCTGGCCCATAAAGTTTCACAATAAAAGTAGCTTAAATAAATGCAGTCAATAAACAGCTTGTTTTTCGATCGTTTATTTTGTGGTGGTAGGAACACAAGACACAAGTAATAACGTTAGTAATCGTATCATCATGCCGTTCTTATTCTGCGCAGATATTCCTTCAGGCATATTTCAGTAATTTAAACAGTAGTTTACAAAAGCCAGGCTGGAACTCCACACATTGACATGAATTCAGGGATCTGGAGAAAAAAACATTGTTCACTTTCAGTCCCTGGTAGATCTTCCGCAAAACATATTCACCGTGATTAGCTTGGAAACTAATACACCGGTAAGTGCACTGACTCATAGACAGGAACTTGAGTCACTGTGTCAGGGTGACCAGTTGATTTTAAGGCATTCTTACGACATTTTTAATCCCATCACCTGTTCATTTCCACAGTGTCACTCTCCATATTCTTTGAGTTCCACTAATATTTTTCCTCCAAATAATACTCCTAGTACACAGGAATTTCATAATATCCACAGCTATAGAAGGTACATAGAAAAGGACAACAATGAGAATATATTTATATTAAAAATCATTAAATTAAGTTGCTGCTTTTGCTTGCCTGCAATACTAATTTCAACAGCATACTATGTATAGACCACAGTGCTGAGATAACCGCGCCTCATAGCCGATATAAAATGTGGTTTTAGTCAGTCAAAACCTGAATCCCGCTCAATGGTCCCAAAAATATACGTACATAAATATGTTTCTTGCACCCCCTCCCCACCTGATCCCTCACACTGACACAGGAACACTGAAGTATTTTAAAGTTTAGCGAAATCTTGCATGTTCATCACCTTGGTTCCAGTGTATAACACTAAAAAAAAGATCTCCACAGTTATACATTGTTCATTCACACCTCAGATTGCAATGCTGTACAAAAGGCTTCCTCTGGAATCTATAAGGGGACAATAAAGAAGAGGGGGAAAAAATAGCATAAAAGGGTGAAATATAATGTTGTTCACCAGGCTGTCGATTAAGCGTTCGATCCACTTCGCTGCTCTACGTATTTTCCGCCAATCAGATCTGGGCGTAGGCTTTCGTCGTGAAGTGCATTTTGAAGCGGCCGAACACACAAGTGCACGCCGCACGTCCGCAGACTGGACAGAAAACATGTCTACACAGTACATGTATTACTGTGCTTGTTCCTTGTCACTGCTATAAATAATATTAATAAAAAATATCATTGGACATAGTGGTGCAGCTTTGCTCGTGTCTCTAGTCGCACCCCATATGCCGTAAAAACTGAAACATCAACACTTAAAATAGTTTCATTGATGCCTAGGCCCACACTCATTTTCGATAAAACGGACAACTTTGTTGCAGGGCTCAACCACTCGCTCCCCCATCATAAACTGTGCTCTGTTTAGTGTGCACGACAGTGCCCCCTAGTGATAGAAAATCACAGTTCACGTTTCTTATGTCGCCTCAATTCAACATAATCGTACAAAAGGAGACAGGACTGAAAAGCTCTGACTCCTGCCATTCCAAAGAAGCACATTCTGAGAAACATATGTCCCGTAATATATATATATATATATACTGCAGGAATGTTAATGTCCTTAAGTCAAAGAAATGTTATGGGATCAGAAATGCGAAACATGGACTTGGAACAACAGAGCAGCATGCTCAGTAATGCTTACTTGCACTGTTCAACATTTTTTTCCCCAGCTCTTGAACACTTTATATATAACACACAGTCGGCAAGGTGTATCTGACAGTAATCGCAACACATTCACAGCTGCAGGTGCGCATTTACCATCTGTGGCCAATTTACAGTAAAAGGAAAAAGACAGCTGATGTGTCACGTCAGTTGACACGTGAAATTCCCTAACGCAAGCTGTTTTTCTGCCGATGGGCATATTGAGCTGGGCGTCCGAACGACGAATCCACTGACAAGGATATTTTGAGAAAAGGAGGATGCCAAGCGCCTAAAGTGGCCTGATGCGCTAAAAAGTAAAAAAAACAAACGCATTTACATAAGACAGGGATATTTAATGCGTAACGACGTCTTAAACAGTAGCAATTGAAAGGGTTAAGGTTTATGTTTAGGTTTAGTAACAAATGTGAAGGGCTAATGAGAGCGAAGAAAAAGTGAAAGTGCCAAACACGAGGTGGGGAGTCGTCGCTTCGCACACGCAGTACCTCCAGGCTGTGGTATGTGTGGATGACATATCCGGTTCGCCGCCGCGGCTGCTCTCAGAGGAACGCATTTACGGCACTTTACAAAAGCGACAGCACCAAGAAGGCAACAGAAAGGACACCGGCGCCAGCATCTCGCGCCACTGTTCAAGTAAAGAGCGACGTCTTTCCTTTCTCTTAAAAAAATTAAAAACTACGCCAGACTCTTTTGTTTCTTGACATGACACCAGAAGCGACCGTGACGCTCATTAAGAAAAAAAAAATCACGTTGGCAAAGAGAACAAAAAAAAAACAAAAAAATAAAATAAAAAAAACAAACACACACAAGAGCTTACTGACAATTCCAGAACAATATAAAATGAAAAAATAAAAAAACGTACTTTTTCAATATATAAAAACCAATGAGAAGTATACAAAAATAGAAAATAATTACAGCAGTTGACATGGTGTGCGGAGGGGGGAGTAGGCGGCAGGCTATTGGGCAGAACAGTGTTGTATTCTTGGGCTGTTCAAAGCGTCCCCCACCAGGTGGAGCTCCACACCGTCCACAATCACGTCCCTGACGCAGCCGGTGAACCCGGTGCTGTAGGCCTTATGTAGGCGGCGAGCCACTGAGGGCCTCTCCAGGCCACCTGGGAGCCACAGAAGACAGATTAGCAAATAAACACACAAAATACTAAGTCTGATGGACAGAGCTGCTCCATTTTTTCAAGAGATCTACCATCTGGTAGGTTTTCAATTCATTTTTTGACACATAACGTTCCACAATGCAGCACAGGGGTCCTCAGTCTTACCCAGAAAGGGCCTGTGTGGGTGCAGGCTTCCATACTACCCAAGTAGTAACTCACCTGATTCAACTAATCAACCCTTTAGAGTCTTCACTACAGACCTCGACTAGGAGGTGTGTAACAACTTGGTTGGAGTGAAAGTCTGCACCCACATCAACCCTTTCCAGGTAAGATAGAGGACCTTTGATACTACAGCTCAATGACATTTAAACAGCTGTTGACTGAGGAGTGCTTTGTAATGGCTGGGGAGATGGAAGGACTCCAGGAACAGGGTTGGTACAGCCCTGATTTACCTCCTTGGAAAGTATTCTTTTACAAACACCGAGGCGAAAGTTAAGCACCGCCAAAGTCAAAATGAAACTTCCCAAAAATGGTCTAATCTCGAACTCTGCACATCTGCACGAAGGCATTAGCATATCTTCCGAGCACATTGTGCGCGCAGAAAGTCTGTCTTGAACTGGGCTTAAATGCACATGCTGCTAGTTAGCAGTGGGGAGGCACTCCTGAAAACTTGGGTTTCTTCTTAGTCAGATATTGACTCTGCTTCTTCCAATTAAAGTTCAGACTTCAGGGAACAGTTTTTTAGCAAACACAGGTCTCCTAGCCATCTTTAAAGGACAGTATGCCCATACATTTAAAGGCATTAAATGTGCTGAAAATTTGCCCTTGCATTAAAAGCTAATGAGATGTGAATTAAAGATCACATTCTTTCCAAAGTGATTTTGTATGCTAGGAAAGGTATGTCCAAACCATGTTTCTGGGAATAGGGTAATGTTTATTGATGTTTTCATTTAGTCCTTTGGTGAGGTGCAACTTGTGCGGCTTTGTGATACCTCAGTCATCACAGCTGACATCTGTGTCGACCATAAAAACACCACAAATGACCGACTGCATTGACCAGAGAGGATAAATTAGAGAAAGTAGAACAGCAGGGAAACAGGAAGAAGGTCAGGAAGAGATACTCCAGTCAGAGAATGTATGCTGCGATTCACTTTACACACACACACACGCACGCACACACACACCCACGCTCGCACTCACACACACACGCGCGCACACACACGCACGCGCGCACGCGCCCACGCACACACGCACGCACACATATACACACACCCACGCACGCGCACACACACAAACGCAGACACGCATACACGCACGCACACACCTTCATTCAACCCCTCCAATGTAGAACCACTGATCTCAGATCAGTTTCTCTCACCCATCTCCTAAACACATCTACTTAAGAGTGGAAAAGACAAAACTGATCCAAGATCATTGCCTTTATATACGGAGAACTCAAGAATTGAAGCCATTATAATTTTTTTTCTAATTTCTCCTTACACATCAGCAGATAGACTTTGTATAATGCTTATTGTCTCAGGACAAAAAAAATCTCATCTCATTTAATTTCCTGCATTAAACTTTTAGTTGTCAGAGTATTAAGTTTGCTAATCAGTAAAAAGTTATGAACAGATAATCCAGCCGGGGTTTCTATGTTTAAAACATTCATGGATCATATAGCTCCTATTAATCCGATTGCGTGCCCGGAGATGCAGAACCGCTTGAGCTCATTTCACTAGAGCTACAGCGGAACATGAAAAAATTAAAGTAAATAAATATACACATAATTATTGCAATATAAAAACATTTCTCTGGGAGGTTTCCAGCTCTTCATTACGATGTTTCCACTGAAGGACCCCACGGATCGAACTAAATCCACCATGCTCCCGTCACACTCGGGACAGGAGGATGGCCTTCCTAACCTCAACCCCAATTCCAAAAAAGATGGCAAATCATGAAAAATGCAAAAAAATGTAAAAAAGGCTGACTTGAACTATTCACCCTCTATTATATTGAAAATAGTAGAACAACACAATATATGAAGAGTTTGTTTCCAACATGCAGTAAGTGCCAAAATTACAAAAACTGAGATAATGCCATAGAGCCATAGCCCTGTGCTTCTTACACATGGTGCAAAAATCCGTTTTTAGAAATTTATGTTACATGGTGCATTTCACATGGTTAAAGTCTGTTTTTTCTATAAAATTCAATAGCCGGCAACATAGAAAAATAGTGACAAAGTCACTGCGCCCGCTTGGCCAAACGTGGCTAAAATGGAACGCCCCCTATTGGCCATAGTATGGGTCCCATTGGGCTGAAAATCGAACTTGGTCCGGACCTTAAGACTGTATATACACATATGAAATAAGTAAAGGATCCGTGAAAAACTGAAGACGCTTGAGCGCAGACAAGCCAAAAGTTGACGCACACAAGCACGGATGCACGACATACTGCCACTAAAGACCCCGTGCATAGCAAAAGTCCCTTGGGCCTTTTGGCCAAGCAGGGCCAAAAAATTGGAGCATCTTAGCTCGTAGAATAAGGGTGCTCGAGCTGTTTGAAGTTTTGCGGAAAAAACAACCCTGGTGAACAAACCGAGAATCGCATCACGCCCAAAATCGAATTGGGGCTAGATCTTGGGCCCATATACATGCATACAAAATAGGAAAAGGATCCATAGAGAACTGAGGATGCTATTGCGCTGAAACAAAACTGGTATATTTTATGACCTTTCACCTATATAACCTTTAAAATTAGGTCAAATCAAAAACCCATTCTATATATGATGAACCCTTGGCAGAAAACCCTACAGTAAAAATTTGAGCATCTTAGCTTGTAGAATAAGGGAGCTAGAGCTGTTTGAAGTTTTGCAGAAAAAGCTGCCTGTTGGCCAAACCAAGAATGGCAGCACGCCCAAAATCGAACTCGGGCTAGATCTTGGGCCCATATATAAGTATATAAAATATGAAAAGGATCCGTGGAAAACTGAAAGCTGTATTGCGCTGAAATGACAATTGTGGATGCACTAACGCACACACACGCTAACGAACGCACGCACGCACGCACACACTAAGGAACGCACGCACGCACAACAGACCACCACTAATGACCCTAAGCACAGCATAAGCCCCTTGGGCCTGTTGGCCAAGTGGGCTAAAAAGCTGATTTACTCAAAATGAGTGAAATGGATATACTGTGTTTTGGAAAAAAACTTCATATGATATTCTAACACAAATTTAATTGTCTTTGAAATGGATAGCTGAGTCAAAAAAGTTGACAGAACTGCTGGTTTATCACTGTAACATCATGTATTTTGTTTGCGCTCATTAAGCTTTTGGGAGATAAAGACACCAATCGGTCAAGTCTAGCAAGCAGAATTTTCTGCCATTTCTCCATTATTAATTTTTTCAATTCCGTAACTGCATGAAGCCTTTGTTGCCAAATGCAGTGGGCTGCAAAACCACAGGCATCCATGACTGGCAAAGCACAAACAATACTTTAAAAAATTCTGAATTCTGACTGGCAAAAGTTTACCAAAGAATATTTGAGTCCATGTTATGAAATCCATAAAAGTCATGTAATCCATAAAAGTCACATTACGGTTCTTCAGACACTGGTCTCTGATTGGAGATCACACTAGTTCAGAAGTGGCTTTTGGCCGAGCCCTTCACACACCATGGTTACACTGGATTCCTTGGATGCTTAAATGATATTACACACTGTAGAGTGTCAAATGCCAAGAATTGGCTTTGGTAGTAAATTGATGAGCCTCATCCCATCTTTGCTCTTAAAGGGCAAAGCCTTTTTTGGAGGCACTTTTTACACAACACTACAATTAGCTCACCTGTTTAACATCACCTGTTTCACATCAGCATATTATTACTACTTCTTGGTAATTATCAGTGTTCTCACCAACATATTTCAGCGTAGCGGCTATGCTGTTACCTGAAAAAATATGCTGTGTTTTGGCCCGCTACTCTGCCTTTCTAGCTGTGTGCTTGCAAACTTCGACACATTTCACAGTAAAATATGCGCACATTTTCCTAAAAAACTTGTTTCTCTACCGTCGTCTTCACTGCAAAAGAATAGCGTATGGTTTGTTTTCACAGAAACAACCATGTGCACATCGCGATATGAGATTGTTAAGGAGAGAATGGGGGGGGGGGGGCTTGATACTCCCATTTTCCACCGTGGGAGAATGAATAATGCAGCTGTCAGAACGTTGTTGTAGCAGGAACACGTAAATAATTCCAGGTTAACTGTTTTTGTTTTGTTTTGTTCCAGGTTAACAATTGATTGTTGCCCTAAATCTTACCCAGATACGATAGTGCTATTATCTGATTGGCTATTGTGTAGCCCGTTTCCTTTTTTTGAATGGCTTGCAGGTGGGAAGCAGCCACTGAGAACTCCAGGGGAGACGTGTTTGATTCCTGCCGGTGTCCACAGTTATAGCGGTGCTGCTGCGCATACAGGCCCACTGTTGGAAAGTGTTTTGTTTTAATCATTTTTTTGCGTGAGAAGTACCGTCTAAGTGCGTGACATCTGACTGAAATGAGTGACAATCACGCACTGAGAGCACTGCATTAGCATAACCCCTGAGTTCACATCAGAACCAAAGCCATTGCAAGTTTACCTTTAACTACAGTGGTCCCAGGTATTATTTCAAGAGATTTTACATGCAAGATTTGTACTCTAGGTGAGTATATATATATATATCCTTATATTGGGCCATCTAGACAGTCAAATAGTCCTCAAAAAACCATAAATTGCCAGAGCTTCCAGAGGGCTTCGCCCCCCCGGGCCCCCCACCAAGGCTCTGTCTCCGGACCATATTGGGGGCCTCCATGGTCCCCATGGCTGTGGGGAGGTCAGGTCGGGATAAGAGGGGTGTGGGGAGGTGAGGTCGGGATAAGGGGGGTGTGGGGAGGTGAGGTCGGGATAAGGGGGGTGTGGGGAGGTGAGGTCGGGATAAAGGGGGTGTGGGGAGGTCAGGTTGGGATAAGAGGGGTGTGGGGAGGTCAGGTCGGGATAAGGGGGGTGTGGGGAGGTCAGGTCAGGATAAGGGGGGTGTGGGGGGGTCAGGTCGGGATAAGGGGGGTGTGGGGGGGTCAGGTCGGGATAAGGGGGGTGTGGGGGGGGGCTCAGGTGTAAGTGAAAGGGAGGAGCAGGTCATACCTAGCCAGAGAGCTCCGTCTGTGTCGAGCTGTGTCGCCCCTGGAGGAGACGACCCTGTGACTGCTGCTTCATTCCCAACCTGCAGGGAGCCTTCTCTCAGCGTCCTGAGGGGGGGAGCGGGCAGGGCAGGGGGAGGGACGGAGGAAAGATTCAGAGGGATGAGCACAAATCAAATCAGTGCAACTATTTTACCAATCTCCCCTCACACCCGTTCTCCTTTCAGCTCATTCGCACGCTGGTCTCTCTCTGTACGGCCCCCTCCCTGCTGGTCTCTCCCCGTACCGGGTGGCCTTGATGCGTATCCAGCGGTCGTTGTTGACCCGCACGGACGAGCGCAGCACCATGGGTTTGGTCCCCAGGTCGTAGCTCATCTGCACGCGGCCGTCCACCAGGGCGAGGGCGATGAAATCGGAGCGCTCCACGCTCTTGCCGCTCCACAGGATCAGGCCGTGCGTGGACTCCGTCTTCACGCTCAGCTCAAAGCTGTTCGACAGCATCGCCTTCTCGCTGCCCCCAGGGAAGAAGAGAAGAAGAAAGCCATCCAATCACACACTGTTACGTATTCCTGGTCCGCTAGCTATTCAACTTCACCCGTTCCCTCCAAAGACCCGCATCAGCGGGCCCAAAAAATGCATCTTTGTTTGATTGACAGGACCTTGTGTTTCCATGGTAGCGGAAAGGCTGGCCCGGTGATCTTGCTATCCAGGATCGCAAATAACTAAAGAAACAAATAAACTAAAAACTAAGCCTAGAAGTGTTCTGCACACTTGTTTGTAACAGGAGTGAAGTTTCTGAGGGAAACTGAGAAGGGAATGGGTTCAAGCCATTGCCACCCCGCGTGTAATAATGTACCCACTACATTATTTAGGGAGCGTAGCTGGGCAGTCAGTGTTTGGGGACTGTACTGCCCGCAGGCCAACAGCACACGGCTGAACCCTAACTTTTGCAGAGCATGAAACTGTATGGAGCCGAGCCTCTATAGACACCTACTCACAGCTCTGAATCTCACACCATCCCTCCACCCGTGTATTATGGGCCTTTACTCTGGTACCATCCAGCAGTGCCCTCACGCTCGGCTCCAAGAGCTATACTCCATAAAGGTTCCATATTACGCTCGTTATTAACAATTTCGGAAAATGCCCTGGCATCTGCAAACCACCATTTGAGGCCTGTAGCAAAATAAATATATAAATAAATGAATAAATAAATAAAAAACCACAAATTCAGCATTTGCTGGCAACCAGTCTCCAGTCCTCAGTCTCTCTCCTCGTTAGTCATGCGCTGTTTTGAGGGGAGAGGACAGACTTTCCTGTTATAATGGCTTCAGGTTTTGTCAGATGTTGGGAGGCGGGAAGGCCAAGATTCAGTTGTAACGACGAGGGAAATTCTGATATTAAATATTTCTAATATCCCAAAAACATTTATTAATGTTTGCTTGTGGCAACGGCGTTTCACAGTTAATCAGCATTCACATCTCCCAGAGTTCATGTCTCCTCGCGGCCATTTACAGTGAAAATATTTGCCTTAGAAAAAAATGAAAGCGAGGGGGAGAGAGCGAGAGGGAGAGTACAGATAGAAAATAGAAATGGACAGAGAGAGAGAGAGTGAGAGCTCCAGAGAGAGTGAGAGCTCCAGAGACAGATGGGGGAGGAGCGTATCTTTTTCACTCTTTGCTTGTGCACTGGTGTGGGAAACCCTCCCTCTCAAACCAAGACTTCAGTTTGTGCGTCACAGAATTCATTATCCCACATGTCATCAGTGGTGTAGTGGTCCTTGGAGAAGTAGATATACTCCATTAAGTATATGGGTGGATCACTATGGAGAAAGTGGGTATATTCTCCACAGTATTTCAATGTCTTTTGGCTGATGCACTGTAAATTTGCAGGAAAATTTGCTGAGTATACTGCATGTACCCTCAACTACGCCACTATGCGTCATGTGACTCATGCAGTTTCAGTGGACATGCATTAGACAGCCTTTGTGTGCACCCATAATAAAGAAAACCACTGAAATAAACAGGTGCACACACCCTGAGACGTGAGACGGGGTACAAGCACAGTTCCAGAACGCAGACGGACGAGGCATCACAAACACAACATACAGACCGCACAGCAAACACAGGAGTACAGACACAGAAAAAAGAGCAGCACACACAGAACACAGCGATACACACAGAACACAGACACAGGAAATTGAAATGGGGAGAGGTCACCTGCTCACTGACTGCTCTCACATGACCTGACAGTCAATAGCCATGTTGGACCACACCTTTGTCATCAAACCAAACCCGTTTCTGCTGATATTATTAAATCCCATTGAATTGGCAACAAACTGGATAACTCGTTCGCCACAGGGACGTGTATCTCCCCGATCCCCAAATTTCAGACAAAATGGCTGCCGGCAGCCATATTGGATGTCCGAAATTCGCGTAAATCGAGCTTTGTCTAATCAATATCTTCGCCTGTGTGAAATTAGGAGAAATTCCTGTGAAGATTGTGGCTTCCAGAGCCGGGACATAAAATCTATATGACAGCGGCGGCGTTGGCAGCCCCGGAACTCAAATATAGTATCTCCCAACTATCATCGTTGGGGAGATACAATGAAGGTTTTGGAACTAGGTGTGCAGACTCCACAGCCAATTAATGACTAATCACTTTGGCTAAACCACACCAAAACCCAGCCAATGCCGCGACATCTACTATTGGATCTGAACTCCCCTGACTTGGGCCCTGTGCTCCGGACAACCTTCCCAGTAAATCTGAGAGACGTGTTTGTGACAATACAATTTTGAGAACAAATAATCCTCCATGGAACACTCATTCATTTTTGTCATGAATAATAAAATCCAAGCCATCTGCCAAAGAAAACCAGAATTCACAGAATTTTGTGCCAACAGTACTTTACTAGGCAGAGTAAAATAAGCTCAACTCAAATACTGCTTGACAGTGACAAGTCTATCGGCAGCACAGACCCATTAAAATAAATTGGTAGATGGTGTATCTACAGGAGGCATTTTCCTGTCCTAAAATGACCAGTGAGCCAATTTGAAGTATCAACTGTAGGAACATATACATGCACATTCTTCAGAGGTTTTGAAAGCGAATTCAGTAAAGTCTTTTTTTATGCCTAATTGGCTTAATTAGCATAGCCACACTGAGCAAAAAGCATGGAAATGAGTACATAAACGCACAACGTTCACCACAGTGACTCCAGGCTCTTTCGCGCCTGTCACATGTGCTCAGTGTGAACCTGCTCTCATCTGTGAAGAGAACGAGGTGCTAATAGATCTGCCAATTCTGCCGATCTCTGGTGAAAGCCAATCGAGCTGCCCGGTGCTGGGCTCTGGGCACAAGTCCCACTAGAGGACGTCGGGCCCTCATGCCACCCTCATGGAGTCTGTGTACGGCATTTCGGTCGGAAACATGCACACCAGCCTACTGGAGGTGATTTTGCACGGATCTGGCAGTACTTCTCCTCTTCCTTCTTGCAGAAAGGAGCAAACACCAGTCCTGCTGCTGGGTCGATGCCCTTCTACGGCCCTGCCAAGCCCTCACCCTGTAATGGCCGGTCTCCTGGTGTCTCCTCCATGATTTTGAGACTGTGCTGGGAGATGCAGCAAACCTTCTCGCAACTGTACATATGGATGTGCCATCCTGGAGGAGCTGGACTACCTGTGCAACCTGATTGGGCTGCAGGTCCTGTCTCACGCTACCAGCTGTGACAAGGACACCGGCGGACATAAAAAAAAACAAAAACTATAGAATAATTTGCCAGGAAGGATGAGCAATACTCTGTTGCCACCACATGCACAACCAGTTCCTCGCTTTTGCCTCTGAAATTCCTTCGGTTGTCAATTTCATTTGCACCAAAGCAGATGACATTGATTCACAATCACTTGTGCTTCATAAATGGACAGACTGATATCCCTGAAGTTTAACTGACTTGGCGTTATACCATGATGATTAAATGTTCCCTTAATTTTTTGTGCGTTCTAATTTGGATATTTCAGGATGCATGTAATGAATAACTTTCTCGTCCAGTGCACTCACTTTACACAAGAATACAAAATACTGCTGCCATGGAACATTGCCAAAACTGAAGATTTAACCTATTGCCAACGAGGAGGATATAAAAGCATTGTGGGTAGTGGACCTTGTCCCACACCCAAACCCAGTCCACTGAATCATGAAGGCAGGTAGGACAAGCGACTCACCGTCGGTCTGGGATCCTCTGTGGGGAGTCAGGACTTCAGCAGGGAGAGAATGAAGGGCAGTAAGCACAAGCGTAGGGGCAGAACTAGAACCTCACCCCCCACAACCAACCCCTCCGCACTGCCCCCCCACAACCGACCACTCCGCACTACCCCCCCCACAACCAACCCCTCCGCCCTACCCCCCCCACAACCAACCCCTCCGCCCTACCCCCCCCACAACCAACCCCTCCGCCCTACCCCCCCCACAACCAACCCCTCCGCACTACCCCCCCACAACCAAACCCTCCGCACTACCCCCCCACAACAAACCCCTCCGCACTGCCCCCCCCACAACCGACCCCTCCGCACTACCCCCCCACAACCAAACCCTCCGCACTACCCCCCCACAACCAACCCCTCCGCACTACCCCCCCACAACCAACCCCTCCGCCCTACCCCTCCACAACCAACCCCTCCGCACTACCCCCCCACAACCAACCCCTCCACACTACCCCCTCCACAACCAACCCCTCCACACAACGCCCCCACGACCAACCCCTCCGCCCTACCCCCCCACAACCAACCCCTCCGCACTACCCCCCCACAACCAAACCCTCCGCACTACCCCCCCACAACAAACCCCTCCGCACTGCCCCCCCCACAACCGACCCCTCCGCACTACCCCCCCACAACCAAACCCTCCGCACTACCCCCCCACAACCAACCCCTCCGCACTACCCCCCCACAACCAACCCCTCCGCCCTACCCCTCCACAACCAACCCCTCCGCACTACCCCCCCACAACCAACCCCTCCACACTACCCCCTCCACAACCAACCCCTCCACACAACGCCCCCACGACCAACCCCTCCGCCCTACCCCTCCACAACCAACCCCTCCACACTACCCCCCCACAACCAACCCCTCCGCACTGCCCCCCCACAACCGACCCCTCCGCACTACCCCCCCACAACCGACCCTTCCATACCCCAGGACTCTGCACTACCACGGCCTGTGGTTTTATGGCAGTGAGACACTGGTTATGGTCTCAGACACGGCTTTGAACATAAAGCCACACTTTCTGGGATGAGATGAGATGTTATGCGTTTCAGTGGGTCGTGCTTGTGATGGAGGTGCTCACGGTGGTTAGAGAGACAAAAAACAAAGAGGATTGAAAATACAGACAACCAATACCAGGGGAAATTGTCTTTTTGGGGGGAATTCCATATATGCATGTGCAAGTTCTATCGTCATTAAATAAAAAGAGGTCACATCAAAAATAGGATTCTGTGACCAGTGATGAAAAGGTCTGATGCAAAACAACTGGCAGAGACTCTACCCCAGATCTCACTGATGCTGATTTAGTGGGAAATGAAGATGGATCAGATTAGCACAGACTTTCTCTACAGAAATATCGCTGCACTAACAGTACTGTTAACTGTTAACACTTCTGACCAAAAGTGTGTGCAATCAAATATCTGAGAAATATAGTTAATTTAGAACTACTTTTGCCTAATGATTTATTTCAGAGTAGCCAATACAGTTGTGTTAAGAGACGACAGGAAGCACCTGCTGACCTGTGTAGAGATTCTGATTGAAGGATTTTGAGGTGAGGTCCTCACTGGAGAACCTTTAAGACACACATGGTGACTTAATGTTTTGATACGCAAATTAGTGATGTCATAGGTCCCCAGGAGTGTCCTCCACCTGAAAGGGTCCCCTGCGGTTGGTGAAATGACAGGTCAGCCTTCTGAGGGTCAGACCCAAATTGTCATGTGATGCCTTGTTTAACCCAATGAGTGTGTATAGAACTGGAGAGCCTGTCGGAGCGAAAATTTGAAGAAACCAATATGGAGTCCAGTGCACCGCACCTCTGAATTTCCCATTGACTGTAACAGAAAAAGTCCTGCTGTTATTTTGTTACCTAAGAGGTATGCAATCGTAAATCCTTCCTGCGTAGGACTGGATTACATAATAAAAAATGAATGGAAGCGCGATTTTTCTTGACACTTTTCGAGAACGAAGTTATAGGAGGTTGTTTTAGTCAACGGTTAATCCATTGGTAGGTTAATATGACTCACATCTGACTCACATCTGATTGGTCACTCACATACTATTGGTGAATAGCCTCCAAGAACATTGTCTTCAGGTAGTTTGAACTCCCATGGTTACTGAGCTATGTTTTTATCCCATGGAACAGACAGCTGAGCAGTATTCAGAAACGCTATCCTGGCTGGCAATCATTGAAAGCTAGGACTGCGTTATCGTAATCAAAAAAAAAAAACCTCACAGCTTGCTCATGAAATAGTCCCTAGACAGGCAGATGCTTGACAAGGATGCTGTTATTTGTATATTCATCCGGCATGAACACTGCTGCCGTTACACAAACCTTTCTGCCAGGTCATTTGCTATGGCTAATGCAATAGGAAGATATGAAACTTCGCTAACATTGCATGGGCATGAGAGCTAGTAGGCCATCACCCTTTGTAAGCAATGTGAGTTTATTGTGCGAACTAGGTTTAAGCTGCACATCTTAATGACTCTAAAATGCCCCAAAAAATAGGAGTCCCTGCAGGGCACTTCAGGGCGCGAAATCTTTTTCTGCGGGTCGGTTGCTACAATTACGTACATCAGCCAATCACAGATGGGCTGTGGTACCTTTGTTTGTGCCATCAGCCAACCACAGCTCAGCTGTACTCATGCATCGATGAGAATGGCAACGCATTCAAACTCGTCACTGTCAGCTGAGTTGTGCACGTGGCAAATTTGTAAAATGCTCGTCTTTTCTCCGTCATTAGCCTGATTGGCGAGAGTCCAGCGATGTGACGGCTGAGTTCTCACTACTGCGTGCTGCCGAAGTGAGCACGGTGCAAATTCAAGACGCTGGGGCAGTAAAAGGATGGTAGTCAGTTGCTACTATTACGTACATCGGCCAGTCACAGATGGACTGTGGTACCATTGTACGTGCCAGGGTGCTTCAGGCAGGACATTCAAGATGCTAGGTTGGTGAAAGGATTTTTTTAAACTCAGCTGACGAGGCCAAATTTCATGCATTCTCATCGATGTATGAGTACAGCCAAGCTGTATCAGCCAATCACTGCTCGACTGTACTCATGCATCGATGAGAATGGCAACGCATTCAACCTCATCATGGTCAACTAAGTTGTGCACGCAGCAAATTTGTAAAACGCTCGTCTTTTCTCTGTCATTAGCCAGATCGGCGAGAGTCCAGTGATTTGACAGCTGAGGTCTCACAACGGCGCGCTGCTGAAGTGAGCACAGTGGAAATTCAAGACACTGGGGTGGTAAAAGGATTTTTTTTAGAACAAAAAAAAAAAAACCAAACAAACAAAAAAAACAATTAAAAGCATGGTTATGCCTGATCTTCATTGCTGATGACTGAGGACAATACGTACTGTATATAAATGTATTCATATATATGACCATAACACCGGGAAATTTATCAAAATTTTTAGACATTAGATATAATGTACATATGCAGGATGTAGATATTTCATTTGGATTTTAACATTATGCAACAGCTTTGCGTTGAGCAAAATTTCAATCCGCAGAATGACAGTGAGTGATATTTAGTGACACATAAAAAAACACTAAAATATAAATCCTCATAGGTTCTTGGATTTTTTATGGTCATGATTGTATAAGAATTGATCACAAACCCACCCACTATAACGATACAACGTAAATACGGGCTTAATGAAAACTGCATGTGATGTTACGTATGGCATGCAACAGACAATATAGTCTTGACTCAAGTCCTTACGCCCCTTCCCTGGCCTTAACATAACATGACCAAAATAACAAAACAACCACACTGTAAAAACAAAATCTTATTGAGCATTTTGACTCATTTCTGGATTTGTAGCTGGATAAGTGAAATTATCCTACCCCTTGGACAAACCTACAAATGAATCAAAATTATCCCACATTAGAAGCAGAATTATTTTTCTAGGATAAAGGTACTATAAATAAGAGTTTTAAGTCTAAATACCTCTTAAGTTAAAGATTTCGTATTTGCATTGCACAGGTCCACAGACTGACTGATTTAAATACAATACGTTAAGAGAAAGGAGAAATGGGCCATCGGAAAAACAGGAACTGATACAATTAATTGCCACAAAATGGCAACAAAATCCGTAATTGATGCATGTTGAAATAAAAGTGTTAGTGTTGCCAGTATTTAAAACTAGCTTCACTATCTGTTAGCATGCACCTAAGCGTTGGATGGGACGAATTAATGATGCGGTCGTGACAAGGTCACACAGGGCGAGACATCACATTAGTAATGCCCACACTATCATCCACAGCTTTTAATAATGAAAGAAAGAACGGTTGACCTTTTTCAGGACTATCTACGCAATGGGAGGCATTAAAATGAGAAAGCACTTGACACTCAACTGAAATGTTAGCAAAAAAAAAAAAAAAACTTATCTGGTTGGTTTTGGTTCTAGCACCATCAAAAACCCAGAATTATTTTAACGTTTGTACTTACTTTGGGATCTCATTGGTCACTTGGCTTGTGAGCGGGAAAGGAATGACAGGAACATTCATATCAGACAGACAGACAGACAGACAGACAGATAGCAGACAGCAAGAAGCTATAAGGCCCTCCCACAGACAGGGGGCAGCAGAGGGACATAGAAACAAATACAAGACTCAGGGGATTTAGGCTTTGACTAAGTCTATTTCTCAATCTGAACTGGGCAAATACATTAGCACTCATATGCTCATATTCACTTGTGAGCTCAAATCTGCTATAAAATGTTGTTTGCCCCCGCCCATCCCCCACTCCCAGCAATCATGGAAGAGGATGAGTGCACGTGTTAGAATCCCTGCAGATGAGGGAAATTGGGCTGTAATTTGACTGAGGTTGTTGCTATAGACCAGCTCAAAATGAAAGAGAATCAGAGGACTGCATTACAGCTGGAGTAGATGCGCTAATTAAGAGACAGTAAGTCCATGGCCAGACAAGAAACGCAAAGGAACCTGGACAATATTGCCTGCGGAAGAAAGAAGATCATTGGAGTGACAATAGGAATCCGAATCTCCGGACTACAGAGGGAGGGGTCTGGTTCTTTACACTGAGCTAATATCCAAGAAAGAGTCTTCAGAGCTCCGCACATACTTAGCACAGAGAAGGAGAGTGAAGCTACCATGAAATTGTTGCCGTTATTACCTCTTGTAGACCGCGTTATGGTATTCAATGAATGTCCGGCCGTCAAAGGCAATGGAATCTGTCTGACCTGCTGACTTCTCAACAATTCCTGTGAGAGGGGGAAAAAGGCAGATGATTGGTTGATTAGTTACAAGCGTCTGATGAACAGTCCAGAGCTGAGTTATTGCATAGTGTATCTGAACCTCTTTTTCAAATGGTTCCCATTCCCTCACTAAACAATGTTAGATTTTACCATTCATTTATTCAAAAAGATGCCATATTACAGGTGATTCATAATACCTTATGCTCCAATAAGAACTGCACATGACTCAGAGAAAAGAAACAATGTACAACCCCAATTCTGAAAATGGAGGCATATCATGGAAAATGCAAATAAAATGGCACAGGACAGATTGAAAAGTTCATTCACCCTGAATCATATTTGAAAACAGAACAATAACACACAATTTCAGTTCCCGACATGATTTTAAGGCACTGACTGAAAACGGTAAGCTGTACCGTAGTATTTCCAAGCCTATGTCGTGATATCTATTACAGTCGCAGGACAGTTCACGAGACGGCAACATCTGAAGGATCAGTGATCATGCACATACATGAGGTTTTTGTCCATGTTCTTTACATGTTAAGATTCGTCCAGATTCCTTTGATTTTTTTAAATATATTGTACAGTACAGGGTAAAAAGCGCAAAATAAATCCTGCTGATTTGTCTTTGGGGACTGTTCTCGAAGCGATGGACTACAAGCTAACACATCTGCTGAGCCATGACTAATCTTGAAGGACAAGACCTTTTTTGAGGGCTCCTTTAATACTATATTACAATTACCCCACCTGTTTAACATCACCTTATTGTTGCCACTTGTCACCTCATTATTAGACCAAAATTGCCCCCGCAGCAAATTTTTATTAAATTTTTTGCAAATTTGAAAAAGTACATTTTAAACTAGACCGGTCGGTAGCCCGCGACCAATGGGTGTAGCCCCTGATCGCCCACATTTTTCATTTTGGCTCATTTTTGACACAAAATAGTTTATTATTTAGTGACTTATGTTACCATGGCAACCAAAATCAATAGATGCTGTGTCCTAACCAATGCCCATACACTGTACATGCCAAATATAAAATTAATTGCTTTAAATTTGCCTGCAGAGCGTCCACAAGGAAATCACTACAGCTGTGAAGGTGGCGGACATGTGACGAGGCCAAATCCACAGTAGCCTCGACTTTGCCCGGGGGCTGCAATAAAGAACTGAATTTACAGGGTAAAAAGTGTCAAATAATATGCCGCTGCAGTTTTTTCAATATAGAAGAGGGTTAATGGGTCAAGTTACACCTTTTATTTAAGTATTACCAAAATGGGCCAATTTTTTTTTAACTGGGGCAGTGCAAGGGTGTACAGTGGGAAATACCGAGGAATTCTGGCCCAAGAGAACCAATGTCCTCCTTCCAGCAACTACTTCATGGCAATTGCATACTTTTTAGCATCAATATTGCTATTGACAAAAAAGGATAAAACAACTAACTGGACTAGAAGTCTCGATTGACTGGCTCCTCCTGGTGGCACAGAGGTTATGACTGACTATTAGTCCACAGGGGAGAGGGTTTGAGGGCAGACCGTCGGAGGAAAGCCGGGGAGGACGCTCACCGTTTTGGCAGTTTATGCCAGAGAAGCCGCGCTTGCAGACACACTCGTACCCCTCGAGGACAGGTTGGCAGTGACCCCCATTGTTACAGACACCTTGAGCACACGGGTGGTGGGGGTACATGGACATGTCGCTGGAGTGCAAAGCATTCTCACGCTTCAGGATTGGTACGCCCATAAGCGTGATCTGCACAGAAAACATCCATGCAGACACACATTACCACACACATTATGATGTCTGTCGGCGCTGTCTTAACTCATTTTAAACACTTTTCAAGACACTCCAGGATGCTTTCCCACAAACAGGAAAAAAAAAAAGTGCAGCATTACATGATTATATGAAACTATAAATAACACAAATGATAGCACTGTAATTAAAATGCAAGAAGATGGGATTTATAATATAAATACAAATAAAATATGAAAATTAAATCAGGCACGCAATCTCACAGTAAAAGCAGTTTTCTCAAAGTCATTTTTTTAAATTAGACTGAACAGAACAGTCACGTAATACAACAACATAATTACAAACTATCCACAAGTTAAAGCCTCCTAAGTAATTTACAATCATATTAATCTTGTGGCCCTGCTATCAATGCCATGTATGAGAATTTAAAAGGCATCATTTCAGAGGCGATTTCTTCCGAATTCTCTCAGAACAGCTGGTGGAATGTGGCTGGTCAGAGGGCTAAACCAGCACAGTAAGTAGGCTTTATGGCTCAGATAAAGTACAAACGGGCTTATAGAAGAAACTCAGGTAAGAATGCATGATACAAGCAGACGATGCAAACCTGAGATAAACAGCCAGGCAGCAGAAGAGCTGTACAGTGGAGCGTGCCATAAAATTACCCATGATCACCTGACACCTCGTGTGGTCGTGGCGCCTGGTGATAAGTGGCCAATCAAAGAATACTTCCAGCACTGGCCTTCCAGACTTCTGAATGTCTATGTAATGTCTATCATTACAGGGGACGATGTGGCTCACTGAAATCTCCTTCGAGTACGGCGATCAACTGCAGCATCACCGTAACTCGAGGCTCCTCGCCATGTCGGAATGAGACAGAACTTCACTTAAAGCTGGCATTTTTTAATTTAAATTAGCGAGGACCAGATTTAGTAGAACCTTTTACATCAACGAAAACATTTCAGCGCACATTTTAGCATGCAAAACAAACACTGATTTCTAAAAACGCAAATACCGATCATTGCTTGTGTCATCGGTATCGAGCGTGATGTAAGGCTCAGCACACACTACAGGTCAGAGTAATGTGTGACTCTTGCTAAGCACTGACAAGTGTGATTACAAATTTACACAGATTTTGGATTTTTGATATACAGTACCAGGCAAAAGTATGGAAACGCCCACATTTTCAAAATAAGCAAAGATTAGAAAAAAAAAACAAAATACCCTTAGTAGAAATTGAATTAATCGAAATGATGAATATTTGCAGTCATTACTGCAGAGTACACTCAGATCCTCTTATCTGAGGGCAGTAATATGGTGGTGTCAGTCACACCAGCAGGACAGCAGGATTACCCTCAGCTCTCCTGCACTGCCCTGCTGGGGTAAAATGCTTTCGCATGATTTGCTTCTCCTGGAACTTTCTCTCCCAAATTAGCTCCGTATTACTGCTCATCTTGTAAAATGGAAAAATTTGTTGGTCTTCTTGATTTTCCAAACAGGGATTTTTTTCAATACTAAAATTTTAGGCACAGTGAATTATTATTTTTTTAACTCAAGAATATTAATGCTTTGCCTATAGTGCTTTTGGAGGTTATTGCAGATTTACCACCGAAACTGCACGAGAGACAGAGCACTAAAGCGCGGGTAAAGAGCTTTAAAGCGCCAAACTTTTGTCTAGCAGTGCAGAATAATCATTTTTCTTGAATTGGCTATTGATGCTAACTGTACTGGCCAGCAATGCTAACCTGTAATGGAGACCACAGAGCCCCCACTCACCTTCTGCACGGCCCCTTTGAAGCCAGTGCTGAGAGACGCCGCCCTCGCCAGCTTACTGAAGTCCGGTGCGCCTCCCACATAAAGAGACTCCTTCAGGTTGAGCGCGTTGTTGTGGTTCTGGACACGGGAGAAACGCAGTGCATCAGATCCATGTGTTAGCGACGTGCTAATCTACTATCCCTTTGATGTTCCTGCCTGCCATTCACGTGTCTGTTATGCTTACAGAGACTTCCAGATAAATGCCTCTATTTACCAGATCAACAGGCATTGAACAAAGCCATCAGGCAATTCAAACAAATTAATTCTTTAACTGAATTTATTCAGACGAATGGAGATACGCTGAATTGGTATCCAGCATGCGCCCTTACAAAGAAAGGATATGCTATGAAATCTCAAATTGAAGGTACCTACTTTCATTGTATCGAGGCATAAACACACACTGAAAATATATAACTGACTAAAAAGTACATATGAGTGGCAGCTGTTTTATACAGGTTGGAAAGCAGTTGAAAACAAAATCGTGTCTGCAGGCAGTTGCACAAGGAAAGTGATAGTTGTATTAATGCTTTTATAAAAGAAATAAAACTTGTGCTACAGCCGCTTCAGTTTATCAAAGGGATGTAAATTACATCCTAATTTTCACGTTAGATTCAGAAGCGCTGTAATAATGATAATGAGAATGGTGAGTAAGGGGTCTCGGACTGGAAATGGCTGAGATCGCTAATGACCGGAGAGTCTGGGCGCTCCGTTTTCATGCAGGATTATAATGAACGTGCAGCTATTCCCCGAGCTCCTCGCACAAAGAGCGGGAAAAAATCCTAATTGGTGGATCATCTGAGCTCCAGATGACCGAAGAATCAACACTCTGCAACCCGCACGGGGGATAGAAAAAAATTAAAGGCTTGGAGAACGGCCTTTCATGGAAGGCTTGGCTTATTAAGACCTTAAGATCATTCTTTCATATGGGCCAGCGATCGCCTGGAGGAAAGACTCGAGATCAGAGCTGTAAAAAAAGCAGCAACATGACTGCTTAACTGCAACATCTCGCAAAAATTCTTGCTGCCTTCTTCCTGTTTTTCCTATTTTCAGTAGAGGACGAAGTTTGCAGAAATACACATAATTTCTTCCCTTAAAATAAATTTCTGGCATTAGTTTTTCTGCTTCTCTACAGCATCCCAGGTGAA
Organism: Gymnothorax reevesii; assembly: GCA_029721435.1. Taxonomy (NCBI): domain Eukaryota; kingdom Metazoa; phylum Chordata; class Actinopteri; order Anguilliformes; family Muraenidae; genus Gymnothorax; species Gymnothorax reevesii. The sequence continues at coordinate 88,550,166 of CM056581.1, read as the reverse complement.
AAAATACTATACTTGAATTATACTTTTACAGACTGTATTAAGTATGGTGTATGTTTTTTTCACCCCCTTTATGTGTAATTAAGTGTGCTCAAGTAGTCATTGAATACTACTTGTGTATAACTTCAGTACACTTAAAGTGTACACTTTCTAAAAGTATATATTAAATATATTACTTTTTGTGCTTAATTTGCAAAGGTATATTTGTAATAACTTTTGTATGCAAAAAATATACTCCTAATATAATTAAGTGTACTACTTTTTCACCTGGGATAAGAGGAAGCTCCCATCTGGACGGTGACTTTTTCCAGTATTGGCTCCATAGTCCATGTTGAAATGTAGTGATGAAGATGAGGGAGAGGCGCTATGAAAGCGTAGATATTCATATAGAGTGACTGTCTTGAGAACAGCAGCCACTTCCATGAAGTGATCATCCAAATCCTGTCCCACAGGATGGCTGCAGACCCTATGACAGGATCCTTTATAAACATCACGGTAGGGTGTGGGGTTAGTCCTGTGATCTGCAAACCACTGGTAGTAAACTGCAGTCCCTCGTAGATCACGCGGAGCCACAGAAACAGCCAGTCTCGAAAAGCCCACTGCACCGCGGAACAAGGCACTTACGCCAGAATACAAATATCCAGCTGTCTGATTTGAAGCGCATGAAAAAGTATGCAACAGCCACCCAGGCAGATGCTTTTAACTGGGCTAATAGAAAATACAATCGCCAGAGGGCAGGCGACAGATCACGGTTACAATGGAGGGAGGATTTAGCGTAGGGCACGGGTGAAAGAATGAACACGAACAGCGCTCGGTTTCTCACCAGCTTGCCGACCCCACCTGCTACAGCGACGCAGGCAAATAAAGACATCTGGTCATTACCTCGGGACGAGAAACACAACAGCGTTTCAAAGAAATTTCTGTTTACACCACCTACCACTGTCAGCTGGTCTGAGGTGCGAGCCAAACGCAGTTCGTGATCAAACGCTTTAACTTTTGAGTGTGATGCGATGGCGGGATTCTCCCGCGGGCGATACTTTGGTCCTATTCTCAGACGTGCTAATGGTGCTGAGATGAAAAGTATCGTGCTACAGGAGGAAAATACAAATGGGATGGATGCTCGCTGTGGAGCTGAGCTGCAGTGTTTACCTTTCTCGATTTCTGAAATCCCGACAGCATGGAAAATAAAAACGAGGCAAAAAGTTAGAAGGCATAAAGAGAATAATAAAATAAACTTTTGTATAAAAGACAGATCAGCACAAGTATGAGTCATGGGCAAAAAAAAAAACAACTTAAGGCTGACAACATCCCATCAGCAGTTCAAGAAGATGAGAAAACAAATGAGACGGATCAAGTACCATAAACTCCCACGCAGCACAGATCTCCAAAGATCAAAGGGACAAAAGAGAGTGATAATTACATTTACTAAAAAATATATTCCATTTGCACTCCCAGTTAAGAAATCTGGCCCTCATATACCCACACTACAGACACTTCCCCCTCATTGCCTCCACCAAGTGGGTAACACGTTACCTTTGATTTGTGGATATGTTTGTTTATTCATAAGTAACAGTCCAGGAAATGTTTAAGGACAGATTTTCATCAAATTTTTACCAGAGGTGCATCTTAGCCAGTCCTGGAGGTGATTTCATTTTGGGAGTCATCCGGATCAAATTCTGGTTCCAGGAATTTTTTTAAAGGATTCTTCACCAATGTGGGATTGGAAGATTGGAATAATAAATGCCATACATCTTAAATCCTTTAGATGGCAGTACTGTTCCAAATGCCTTGTCAGAAGCATGCACTCGCTCAGTGCTCTTGGTTTTAATTATGCTGGTGAAGTGCTAATCAATACCAAGCACAAGTACAGGCTTTAGCTAAACAATGAATGAGTCTCACAAACTTCACACAGAATTATGGCCGCATAAAACAAAAAGTGATGATTTTTTCATTTCAGTTGGCTGCACTAGTTGCCACTCATATTCTCAATTCTGATTTGACAGTTAGCGGCAGGGTATAAGTTTTCAGTCCAAGAACAGATGGCTAAATGGTAGGTTGGTTAAATGGTAAAAAGAAGCGAAAAATTTGGGGCAGTGCATCAGCTGGATGGGCCATCTGAGACATTTGTTGTCATGGATTATTTCTTCATAAATGACTGCTCCAGGAAAATCTCTGCATGACATTTGAAGGTTGTTTCCACAAGTTCGGTGAAGCTATTTAAAAGTACCACATCTTAAAGATATGGCAGAAAAAAATATTTAAATAAGTGGCCATTTTAAATTCCAAAGCATGCACTTTAGTAAAATATACAGATCTCAATGGTGCGGTTTTTGACTTTACACTTCACGTTACCAGAGTCAATTACATATGAAAATATCAGGAATCATCGGCAGCTCTTTGAAAACCTTCCATTTCAAAGGGGAAAGCCAGAATTTTGTTATCAAAAAGAATATCACAGATTTGCCCAGAAAAATGACATTTAACTTCCACATTCCATTACCACCTGCAGTGTAATTGAAGTGTCGCGGAAAGAGTGGATTAAGCATTTTAAAGCGAAGGCAAGTTCTCTTGGGCATACGCGCCACATGCCAAGCTAACGTAAATTTCTGAGCATAAGTTTGTTTAGCGCAAATCTACTTTAAATCTCAAGTGAATATGTAATGCGTAAATGCGACCTATTCTAACAGATGAACTTATGAACATACAACTGCCAGTAATGTCTCTGCAATAGGGGTGACTGGGGTCCAATGAGCCATTGGGACCAATGATCCATATCACTATTTTGCCTATTATGAGCAGCTCTGACATCTACTGACAGCACATATGTGATATGGTTCATCGGTCCTCGTGGCTCATTGGACGCCAGTCATGCCTACGAGTATTCTCCCAATTACCTGTCAAACACACATAGCAGGGGAAAAGGTCTGGAGGCAGGAGGCACTCAGAGTGCAAACATCTGCCATGGCAGCACAGCCGAAATCTTGCTGAGCGAACACGGCTCATAAGAGATTGACGGTATCTGCAATATAGGATTTCAAGATGGCCCCCATGGTAGCCATATTGTCTGACGCAGCGCGTTCCAAACTGGTAGGTTCTGTCCCTGACACGAGACCAGTCAACCCACAAAATTTGAGTGATATCACTGGGAAAGAAGTTCAGTTATCACGTGTCATAGGATTTCAAGATGGCTGCCGGGGTGGCCATATTGTTTGACCCATCGCGGTCAAAATCAACAGGGTCCATCCCTCATGTAAGAGTAGCCCTCTCACATAATATCAGGGATATCCTTTCATTATTTTGTGAGTTATCTTGTATACAAACAGACAGATAGACAGACGAACCAATGCCGGCAAAAACGTAAGTTGGCGGAGGTAATAAGACCAAGTGCCCCTCCGCTAACACTCTTAGAAATGAGGCCTCGTTTGGGAGAAGCTCTCAGAAACATAAAGAAGCCTCACTCATCGCCTTCCCTCCGACTCTAATCTCTCTCCCTCTCTAACAGTACTGCCTTAGTTACCTGCGAGAATCATGAGCCGCATTGAAATGCTGGAGGGAGCTGTCTCACCTTGTCTTCGGCGCGTTTGATGAGGAGGAAAAGCATCCACTTAGAGAGGAGAATTATAATGCGGTAATTGGAAGGCTTTTTGCCTCCGAGCGCTTTAGATTCAGACAGTTTAGGCTGTTTTATGCGACTGAGTGCCTGGTACGAGCTCCCAGTCGCTTAGGATATTGCGAATTATGCGCCGTTCAATTTGTTCCATTGTGAGAGTTTTTATGTTTTCTTTACTTGGTGTCTGAGTGCAAGTCAGGAGAGGTACGAGGGACTGCGGACGCAATTAGCATGTGAGGAAGAAATATACCTATAATGCACTGGGCTCTGTGCTCTACACGGGGGAATAGAAAGAGGCTGGGCTGAAGCCATATGCAAAAAAACAAACAAAAAATATAATCTCGAGGTGAGAAGCTGGATGGATTTATGAGGAATAACAGATGGCGATTTGAGCAGTTTTGTAATGGTTTGGCTGCCGTGGAGCCCAGCTAGCCCAAAGCTAGCTCTACCGCAGGAGAAAATTTTCACAACTCAGCCACGAATTGCGGCACCCGCCCACTTAAAAGCGAGTGTGTGGGCTCTCGCCCGACGCACGTCTTTAGAGCCAAACGTGTATTCGAGGAGGTGGGTCCCTGCAGCCTGAATAACACCGCTCCGCTTAGTCACGGCTCACTATGCTCGGCAGGGCGGAGGAGGCGACGGCGGTGATAGGCACGCGCTCTCTTACCGGCGACTCCCCGAGTACGCGCTCGCCGCCGTTGACGCTGATCTCTCCCTTGCGGCTGACGCGCCCCAAATTCACTGTGTTCCACCTGTGCAGCCTGATCTTATCTCTGCTCCTGAAGGGACGAGGGACGAGGACGGAGAGATGGAGAGAGGGACAGAGTGAGACTGAGTGAGAGAGAGAGATATTTTCATTTTTGACAGATACTGCCTAAATTAAGAAACACAGTGCAGCACACTCATCCACATACGGAATATCCGCCGCCCACCTCACTGCACAATAACTGCCCTAACTCCTGAACAGCTCCCCAGTTTAGGGCCTGACCAGCATGTCTTAGGTAAAATGGGGAGAACTTACCAAATCCATCCAGAAAGGCCCCTGGCCTGATTTCTGTCATCTTAAGACTAAGCACTTCTGGCTATACCTCTCTCCCGCTCTCTAAACCTTAGCAGCTAGTGTGTTCTTCATAATTTATGGCTTTATCTTTTGTTGTAGAATTACTAAACAATAAAACTTTTGAGGCTGCTACTGGCAGTTGGACTGCCTCCACCGTTTACGATTTTCAGCACTTTCTGGTTCTTCTGAAATGCACTGTGTTGTGAGTTGCTCTAGGTAAGTGCATCGGCTAAATGCCTATAATATAATGTACTGTGATGTATGGTAATCCCTTACCTTCTTGTTGTGAGGCAACAGCGCTACTCACTGCTGCACTGTACTTCCTGTTTTACCAGTGACCATACTGTAAATTGCTTGAAACCCGATGTCTGACTGCAGTCGTACCTGATGACCGCCGGACCCTTTCCCAGGTCGTATCGGAACTCCAGCGTGCCGTCATTCAGCGCCAACGAGATGAAGTCTCCCTTGCCGTCATCCTTCTGCCCGTTGTAGAAGATCAGGCCATTGGAGTCATTGGCCAAGAACACCACCGTCATGTTGACCTTTTCCCTGAGGTGGAGTTTAAAAGGCGTCTGATCAGAAATCTCATTAAATAAACACCCGCGCTACATTATTTTGACATAGTTGCATTGTGCGAAAGCGAGTGAATGCAGTATTGCTGAGATATATTACTCAGAGATTTGGCCCCGATATAGTGTTGTTTTCATAACAGATTATTGTAGCATCAATAAAATACTACGCTGAGATATAATCCAATATGGTATTGGCTGCCATGTCATTGAACATTCTCACTTTGTCTCTGTTGAGCATTCAATGAACCAACACTAGCATTTCTTGGGGTCTCTTTCTATTGTAGTACTATTCACAGATCACTACTCAAAACAGTAACTTGCGTTCGCGCTTCAAAATGGCGTTGGAACAATTATAGCCAGGTCAGAGGCGGGAGAGCGAAAAAGAGCAGTGTATGTTTCTGAACAATAGCAGGAAGGCGTTCCGCATGTTACAACAGTAGTCGATCGCAATTGCTGACTTACTGCAGGTCATGACCATAGGTGTGCAGGCCTTTCAGCTCCAGGAACGAGTCCCCACTGAAGAACGGCATGTAGGCCTCACTCTTGTCAGCCTTGGATACTAATAAAGACAGGAAGGTATGCTAAGGAGTAATTTCATCATATCATCGCCCACAGCCAGGCCGCTGCAAACTTGCACCACTCAGGATGACTCCAGTAGTGATTAAAAATTCCCCATTCTATATTCAACGCAATGGTAACCTTAAAATAAAAACAACTAGCCAATTATTATTTTCTTGGAAGAAAATCTACAGTCAATATGTATTTTTTCTTTGTCCAAGTGTGTCCCTGAGTGCCGACTGGTGAAGCTACAAAGCTATTTAGACAATAGAGATATGTTAGGTGGCTGTGTCAGGACCAGATTACATCAAAGCATCTAACACACTTAAAGGACTCAGCGGATGTATAGTACACACCCTGGCTCTAGTACCCCTTATCCACCAATCTGGTTCCAGTGCTGGTTCAGAGCCAGAGCCTGACTTAGCACCAGTTCTTTGCTTTTCCACAGCCTAAGCACCAGCTCCAGGCTCTCAAAACTGTTGCCAGAGCAGCAACAACTTCTTGCTGTTCTAGAGCCAAGCACAGACTTTGTCAGGGGCGGTGCGGTAATATTATGACCTCACTCGTTCTGTCAGGCCAGATTTATTTTCTCTAGCAGTGTGATCTAGGACAGGGCACTTGTAAACTCGTAGAATAATTTATCATCGCAAATGTCGGGTACCTTGATAACAAGTGTCTTATTATGACTGCCGCCAATCGGGAAACTAGTTCACAAAGACTCTCGTGCTGAAGAAATGCCTATTTTTTTTAGAAAAAAAAAATTGGTTTGTAATTGGATTTGAGACGTACCAATTTTTTTATTCTTTAATAAAAAAAAAAAATTGCTTTGTAGTTGGATCAGACACATATCTATGACTTTTTTTTAAGAAAATAAAGCTGATTCTGAATTCTGCGCCGCAGAATCGCAAGAATATTTTTGTTCCCCACCGAAACATTTCAATCGAAGAGACATTATACAAATAAAAAGGTCGACTGGGCTTCAAAGTTTACATCCGAGACAAACGTGCACGACGAGGAATTAAAGTATTCAAACTCTGCTCACCCGATGCCCCACGGAAAGCCCCCAAAATGGGATTTTGAAAGTGCTGCTGTATTTTCGCTTGTCAGGACTGTAAGTAGAGCACTCAGTGGAAATCAGTAAAACCGAATTTAGTCACGCTCGAATGAGATGTCTATTTCCCATCCAAATAACCTGTCAGATCCGGTCCTATACCCGAGCAGAGACAGAAAATAATCCCAGCTGCTGCACTATCGTTGCCAAACAAATCAGGCCGCAGCGAGCCGGCGAGCCCACTAGTGTACAGTGATGTAATCGTGCGGCTCTGATTTGGCTCCTGGGCGATGGAAAAGCAAACAGGTTCTTGGGAGGTTCGTGGGTTGAACCAACTAAGCACTGGCACTACACCAGCACGGCTCTAGCACCAGTCCTGTATTTTATCGTTTTCATCTAATTTTCGATTACTTATCTTTTATTTTTCCCATATGATGTACATTATTCCTTTTCTTGACTAAGCATTTATAAGGTCAAGGTGAGGCCGCTCTATAAGCCCTTTCGGGCTTCAGACCTCACCTGCACAATTTTTTTCTTCTTCTTTTGAACTCGCTCTTCTTGAGTGATCTCTCTTGTAATTTGTCTCTCACTTGTGCAAAAAAAAAAAAGACCAGGTTCTGTTTGGTGGAAAAGAGGTAATGGGAGAGAACAGCTTCCATCTCTGAAAATGTCCTCTCCTGAGCCCAGAGAGAATCTATGGCTGAAGTTATGGTAACCTACTCCATGGAGTTTATACAGTCTCTGGTAGAGACCTGATTGTCTCGCCACCTTCAAATATCTTCAACTCTCCAATCCCATTTGTGAGTTTGTCAAACAAAGCCACTTTATTCAAACCTGTGGACTTTTGTGACCGTTTAAATGCTAGTGGAGATCCAAAGATTTCCAGAGATCCTGAATATGTCCTGCTGAATTATGAGGAAATGAGTATAAAATCATCCACCGAGACCTAGATATTTTCCATTTGACATAATGCAGTGGCCGCAAAAACATGGCATACTCGGTTCGAATTCTTCACGTGATATGCGTGTGATGTAGCTGCTGTGAAACGCTGTGAGATGTGAAATGTTGCAGCAAGAAACACATGTGACATTGCCTGAAAATTTGTTGAAATGTTTTTTACCTCCGCCAAAGAGGTTGTGTTTTTGCCAGCGTTGATTTGTCTGTCTGTCTGTTTGTGTGCAAGATAACTCAAAAAGCAATGAATGGATATCTGGATGGGTTACTATTACATCAGGAAAGGACCCTATTGATTTAGACCGCGATCAGTGAATCAACATAGCCACCACAGCAACCATCTCGAAATCCTATGTTGCAGATACCTTAAATTACTTATGTTCACCCAGCAGGATTTCCACTACACTGCCTTTGCAGAGGTTTGCACTCTCAGAGTGCCTCTAGTCTCTAACTATGAACCTACTTAAGGGGAAATGCAAGCAAAAATGGGAATTTAAGGGGTTAAAAGCAAGTGGGTGAATCTGCATCATGTCCCTCGCTCTCCCCCGCAGCACCAGGTTTGCCCTTGGTTTCGTGTTCCTCTAAGCTCCAAATTAGGATTCGTGACAAAATATTACGTGAGGCAGGGGATGAACAGAGTCGAGATAATAGGGCAGTGCAAAAAATGAGCAAACAAACAAACAAACAAACAAAAGCAATAAATGAAAATGTAAATATGCAGGCAGACAGAGAGCAGGAATAATCACTGCAGACGCGACCAGTGAGCTCCGTGTCAGTCAGCCGGCTGAGCCGGAGCTGGGAAGGCTGCCAAACTCCCTCCAATAAGAGGGGCCGTCAATCACGGCAACTTCATCCACAGAGCAGCTCTCATTCTTCTACCTCTCATCATCGTGTGTCTGTGTGCTGGACACAAATCAACTCCCGCGGGAGAACAGCCATTAGCAGGCCAGTGCTGACTCGAACCACAGCACTCATCTCCCCAGGCTTTTAACAATACATGATGGCAGCCACTCAGTGACGCCATTAAAGAAAAGAGATAGATAATGCAGACCAGGCTTAAACAGACTTAATGAGATGCACTCCTTAAAAGGCACTCGTTAATTAGAGCAACAGGCACAAAAATCACGAGGACACCTTTTTTTTTTTGGACACAGCAAACATTTACTCGGCGGAAAGAACGGCTGGCGCACGGGACAGCTTGTCGTGACCTAGACAAGCACACGACATCCGCGCAATCAAGACCAGGCTAAGCACCACGCTTCACAGATGCGAGACTGTAAATGTTCACCAGATTATCCTCGATGGGCCAAATGGCATTCATCTCGAAGTGCGCACGGGTGCTTTCATAACCGCCGACAGACCGCTGGAGACAGAAGGAAGATTAACCCAAGGCTTTGGCTGAGTGTGATCTCATATCTTGTATCTTGTACCACTCACTAGGGCCATTAGTCATACAATCGACTCTTAAAACGCCCACCCATGGACGAGTACTGCACTCCCATTGATTTCCTTTCATGTCTCACTTGATCGAAACCAGCTGATAACATAAGCTTGCTCCCACGAGGGCCTTCTCTCCTGAATTAGTGACGCGTCTCAGGCATCGAACCGCAAGCCTTTTGTTCTAAATTAAAGGTTTTGAAAAGCAATACAAGTAAAAAAGCAAATGAATTTGAGAGCAATGATTAAAAAAAAATTCTCAATAAGCAGCCTGCGGAAGACCTCCTTGGCTCCCTGCTGGATCCTATAGTGCTTTTTGAACACCGTCTGTGAGAGAAAATACGAGGTTCACAGGCAATAGCAAAAATTGGTCAAAAGTCTTCGCTGGATTAGCTTGTGTTTCATCATCTCAGTCTCTTGGTCTAAGTTATTCTGGCCAGTTCATTTTAATTCAAGACTGAAATATACGGTCATGGCTAGAGGTAAAGACGCGAAAAAAAAATGTGCTCATATATGTGGGGTGTGTGCACGCGCATTAGTGTACGTATGTGAGTGAGAGTTTCAGTCCTTCAAGCAACATACAGCGTGAACATTTACTGTTAAATACTCAAGAGAATAAAGAATTGAAATACTTAATAAAATGTGAAATGACATTATTTACACAGTATTAGAAATTTGAATTTAACAGTCCTGCAATATGTCTTCCAGTTCCCCAAAATCTTATTTAAAGTAGACAACTTACAGGACTGTTCATCGTTAGTCATTATCAGCTACTTCCTCGACACGAGAAAATACGTATATTGACACTATTTGAGAGCTGACTGCTGATTGGTCCTTACCTCTCTCACAGTGCTTTCCCTCTCGCTCCATTGGACATTCACATTTGTACCCGCCCTCTGGCAGCACAACGCATTCAGATGAAGGATGGCACTGATTCGGGTCACATGGGTTGTGGGTGTCTGCACACGTCGGACCTGCAATCAATGGTCAAAATAATTAGGCAAATAATTATCTCTTATTCCCAAAGCTTCAAAATAAAATCAATGAAAAACATTCGGTAAGACCATTATTCCGCAGAATGTTCTCACTATTCGCTCATGCAGGTCCTGCGATTAATAATAGCGCAGGGGGAAGAGAAAGCTAAGTCAGTAATGGAGGTCACTTTTAAAAATAGGATTTAAAATTCTGGCGACGCCGGATTAAGGACCTTATCAGAATGCACTGCCACACTTCGAGGGTCACTAGCAGAAATAGGCATAAGATGCTAATTTGGTTTTAGCTTCAGCCGGAATTAATCAGAATGTTCACATTTCAGAAATGTTATTAGTTTTTTGCCCAGGAGCTGTGAGCCGAGATGAATGGTGAAATGAACCCCTGTAGAGTACCGAGGGCACTCTTCTCCTCTCTGCTCTCGCACAGACTTCAAATCTCCAGAATATTCCCTATTCATCCACTGCCGGGGCAAACTGAAGTCCTGTTAGGCCCGCCATTTATACTTTCATTACCGTACATCAACACAGTCACACTTAAGGGGTCGCCACACTTATCCAAAGGGACTAAGTGACAAAATGAAAACGATGAAAATCTTGAGTAGGGAGGAGTCAACTTAAGTTAATGATATAGCATATATATAAATATATATATATATCTATATGTATATATATATATATATATATATATATATATATATATATATATATATATTTTTTTTTTTTTACTCCACCAAGGAGGTTATGTCTTACCTTTTGATTTTGGGTAAGTATGCTTTTTTCTTAGGAAAATTACAGATAAACTTATGGGCAAATTCTGAGGATTTTTCGTCTCGGACCAAGTTAGAAGTCATTTCATTCAAATTCTGGGTCTAGGAATTTTTTTATTTGCTTGTGGGGTATATAATAACGTACTCATATGTGTCTCAAACATGTGAGGGACTGCTGGCAGGGGTACACACTCTCCGAGTGCTCGTTTTCTTCCGTTTTTATGTGTGTGAGTGGTAGGGCGCGGTTGGGGGCTGAAGGCAGCCTATGATCCAAGCCTTGATCTCTGATAGTTGCAGCATCTGAATCAGTGATTCGATCAATCACAACAAACGAGTCCTTGATCCAGTAACACCTGAAGCTCCCTTGTGGACAGCCAGGCTGCCGAAATCTCATCAGTACCCCCCCCCCACACACACACACACACACACACACACACCCGTGACTGGGTCAAACTACGCTCCAGCCGCAGGGGCAAGGAGGAGATGAAAGACCTAAACTCGCCTTCCCGGGAACAGTGAGTAACGCCATGTTCTCTTCTCTTTATAACAGGCTTTCTCCTTGAAGCCCTCATTAGAGGAAGGCGAGTGCGGTACGGCCGATCACAGGAACTGGTGAGTCAGAGCCGAGAAGAGAGGAAAACACAGGGGAAATTTTCCGGAAGCTTCAAAGGCCCGATGTGCCCCAAGCTTTCGCACGGCCCGTCTGCTCGCCACCCTGCCGGAGCCTGGCTGGACCAGGAGTCAGGCCCCGTCCGCTGTCCGCTGTGAAATTGCACTTCCTTTTCAATCCCTCACTCTTTCTTCTTTCAGTTTAATAAAAAAGTATGTGCCGTCCCATTGCCGGCTAGTTTTCCTTTGTCTTTTTTTACTCTTTCAGCGAGCTATGCTTTCCTTTAATAACTGCGGCATGAAGAAGTTTCTCTCCCGCTCTCACTCTCTCTCTGCGCCGAGCCACACTTAATTACACATTTCTGAAGAAGGAGAATTTTCCTCCTCGGCCTCCCAGTCATGGCTGGCTCATTTTCAGTCTGCACGTTGGAAAACACACCGAGCGTCTACTGCCAGGCACATTCTCTGCGAAAGCACAATGCCCAATTTACACTGCCTTAGACAAAATTAATGAACGTCGCAATTTGGCCGTTACTTAAAATTAGACTTGAAAACAAATTAACCCAAAGAGCATTGGAAAAGCACTTGAAGTACTGCTCAGAGATGAAGTGGATGGCCATAGTAGTCAAGCTGATTAACAAGTGAGTCAGTTGAATAGATTAATCAGGTATTTTTCTTCTACAGAACCTTCTACACATAAACACACACGATCTCAGGCAGTAAGTGGAGGTATATGAAGAGTCACAGGAGCAAGGCCCGGCCCACCTGAGAATCCCTCAGCACACTTGCAGTGGAACATCTCGGCCTCTTTCACCACACAAGATGCCCCGTTCTTGCAGGGATTGGGCAGGCAGGGGTCGTTGCCGCATTCGCCCACCGCTGAGCCGTACAGCACCTGGCCTTCGTTCTCCCGTAGGTTGTACACCAAGTTGTTGACGTCCAGCATGCGGATGCAGCCCACGAGGCCTACGGAGATGGAGGTCCGCTCCTTCACACTGCCGGGGGAAAAAGGGGTCACAATCAGCCAGTCACCCAGTGAGTTAGTCAGTCAATCAGCCAGTCACCCAATCAGTCAGTCAGTCAGCCAAGTCACTCACTCAGTCAGTCAGTCAGCCAGTCACTCACTCACTCAGTCAGTCAGCCAGTCAGTCACTCAGCCAGCCAGTCACCCAGCCAGCTAGTCAACCAGTTAGTCATTCAATCAATCAGTCACCCAGCCAACCAGTCAGTCAGTCCCCATCCAGCCTTTCAACCAGTCAATCAGTCAGCCAGCCAAACAGTCAGTCAGCAAATCAGCCAGCCAGCCAACCAAATAGTAAGCCTGTCAGTTAGCCAGCCAGTCTACCAGTCATGCAGTCAGTCAACTCATATTTGCCTCTCATAAGGTAAAGTATACATTTCATTGTAAGCTTTTATTATATAATCCTGTCCACAGAAACTTACATGACATATGCACCTTTAAACAGCTGTACTAAAGGACAATTTACGCAAAAACACTGGCCCACCTGGACTCTAACTGCTAATCTCTGAACTGTGCACAATAACATTCTTCCATGAGAGAATAAACTGCATATCCTTGTATTCTGACCATTACCTTACTTTATTTTTTAACAAATAAGTTATTAATTTCATACAGGGATAACATAATTTTTCCGGTAAAGCTTTAGAAAAGGAATGTTTTTTGTATTATGTTAAAGAAAGACATAAAAGGGTAGTTCTGACCTTTAGTAATGCAGTAATCAGTTTCAGGCTTAATTAATTATTTATTAATTAAGATAAACTGCATTCATTAGCTGTTTGGGGACTCCGGATCAGAACATTAACAGTTATTTAGACCCATTAGAGCGAGCTGCCCTGACTTCACATAAGGGCCCAGACTGCCTCAGTGTGCCCATTAATTATAATCAGGAAAATCAGAAAGCGTACACATCCAAACTGGGCTGCCCGGTTCCTCTCCCGGGGAGGTCTAGATGCATTTTGCAAAGCTCAATGTTATTAAATTCTCCATAATAATTAGATTTAGCAATCTGTCCATATTTCCCCGTCCACCATTGAAATTCTGAAATTTGCAAGAAGAGAACATATCCAGGTTGAACATGATTGGATTCAACTTAAAGCTTGAGTAAATAAATCGGTTAATTCAGATTGTTGGTAGACAAGAGCGTACAGAAGTGATATTTAACACCTGCTATTTAGCAGCAGTCATGACAGTCGTATACACTGTCGTTCAGCATGCCAAACTCCAAAGGTCACAAATGCCGCATCAATTCTATACATTAAAAAAGGTGACTTTGGTATAGGCTGAATACATAGTACTTACAGCAGAAGATTCTGAATTAACATCTACTCTACAGAGTTTTAGTACCAAGGGCGGGGGAATCGCCCTTTCTGCATGGTGAAGCTCTCACATCGCTTCACTGGTTGCTTCGCTCTTTTAAAGAGGAGGTAGTTTTTTTTATTAAATAAAGTTTTTAAGTAAACACATTTTACCTATTGCGCTGCACACAGAGGGGAGAAAATTAAAAAGGCCAAAAAAACGAATTGACGTCAAACTACAATGACTGCAGCAGTAACTGTGCCATCTAGAAAATCTCCACAAAACAAATCAAAATCCATTGCAGAAAAAAAAAAAAGAAAATCTTTTGTTCGGCTCTTCAGATTCTAATTTCTTTAATGCAAATTAATTCAAATTTTGTCAGAATATGGCTCAAAATAATTATCAAAAATGAATGGAAATATTTTTATATTTAATTCCCTGTGAGTTACTAGAAATATTCAAATGTTTTCCTTCATTTTGTTCTTTAAATTATTGCTGTGACGGAAACAATAAAAAGCAAAGGAAATTCAGAACAAAATTTTCAACTTGTTTTTCGAGAAGGAAATTTCAATCAAGCAAAACAGGCCACGATAAAGAAATTGTAATGGTCTTATCAGATTTAGGGAATTATACCTTTAAACAGTAATCGTCTCAAATCTCCTGGAGCCGCTGCCAATGCCAGTAAATTATCCTTTTCCAGTCTAATGGAAGGTGGGTGATCGTCTAAAATACCCTACTGCTCAGAACACATAGAATCCCTGTGAGAACTGCCTCAGAGTTACACCAGAGTTAAGAGCATTTTCTTGTTTGACCACAGAACCTTGAGTGTTCCTATAACAGCACTGAGCAGTGGAAAATCCATATTCAGAATGTAAAAGTCTGCCCCAGGATTTCATACTGATCACCTGGATTTGCATATGAGCGAGAGAGCAGAAATAGTTAAATAGATTCTGCACGACTGGATACTTGATGGAATAAATTCCAGGGCTGGAATTTTAACAGCTGACCCCTGGACTTTCCCCAAAATCTCCAGTCAGTACCACTCACCTCCCATCCCCCAAACAACTCATTTTGGTCAATCAAAAGTCATGGAACCAAACTAAAATCGAATAAGATATCCTCATTAGACGGAAAGGATCTACACTCCTGGTGAAATAGAAATGATTGAATGGAGAACGCCCTTACTCCTGAGTCATGTCCTCTGGTACACCCCCGATGAAGAGGTCGGTGTCCAGGTTGAGGCCGTCCGTTCCCGGTGGGCTCTCTCCTTCCACGTGCGGCTCGCTGTCGACACTCAGCACGGCATTGCGTCGGTTCCGACTCACCACCAGGTGGTACCAGCGCCCCGGCTTCACGGGGACTTTGCTCTGGAGAGTGCCCGTGCCCGACCCTGTGTTGAACCTGTCAGCAGAAGACACCGTCTCAGGGGATCAGAGAGAGACTGGAGCACACTGTCACGGCAGAACACTTTAACCAATGAAGTCCTACACAAGGATGGACCACACAGCGACTATTGTATAATCAGAACAAATATATTGGATAAATTTGGAATACCAGCTTTACAAAGCCCACAAAAGAGTCTTTGATGAGACTGGTTCAGATATGGATTCATTCACTTCTGCACAATATATCCATTTTACTCATTTTGAGTAAATCAACCTTTTCTATGTTGGCGCCTATTGCATTTTATAGAGAAAAACAAACTTTGACCATGAAAAAATGCACACTATAGTATGAATTTCAAAAAATGAAAACTTGCACCATGTGTAAGAAGCTCGGGGCTATTGCTTTATGTTATTATCTAATTTTTTGTCATTTTGGCACTTCATGCGTTTTGGAACCAAACTCTTCAAATATTAGTGCCACTTTATTTGAAGGGGTACTGTTGTCATAAAGAGTCATTTGATTGTGTAGCTTTAGTTGGGGTCAGGGTTACAGGTCATTGACTGAATTACACTTAATGACAACAGTCATAAAGGTTTCATGGTCATGACGGGTGCCATGTCATGGTCATGACTTTGCTGTCAGTCTTATTCACACCCTTTAAAACACAGCATAAGCCAGCTATCCTACCAAATGCCCATTCATCCCTGTCAGAGAGCTTTGACTTCACTCAGTAATTTTTTTGCTGATGCTGTATTTTAGCGTTTAGAATATGCCATCACAATTTTAACACAAATTGTATGGCCAACGCACATGCAGTTGCTGAACTAAATATCCAGTCCCATTGGAGCTATCCTCATATTGCTTCAAAGACTTACTTAGCAAAGTGCTGCAGGTTAGAGCTCTTTCAAGCAGACACATGCTGTTAATTGATGCTTATGTAATTGTGTTTTAGACACCTTAAAAGGAGAATTCCGGTGTGAAATTGACTTGGGGTGTATTGTAACATGATAAAGAAAACTAACTTTTGTTGAATACCCCATCTCCGTACGCTTGATGCAACATTATTAAATAAATGGCTTTTTAGCCGAAGCTCCCAACAGGCTTACAATGGTAGCGAATCAGGCATAGCGTCGCCATGCAAAGAAATCACTATTTTTTTCATCATTAACAAGGCTCAATGTAGCTCCACACTTCAACGGTAGAATTCCGAGGGCCCTGACATTTAAAACGAGGCACCTGAGAACTCCATCTTGAAAGTCATGATAAGTCGATTGACGAGCACGAAAGAATAGGAAGGATAGGGGAACAGATTGCAATCTATTTGTTCGTGCTCGTCTAAACTACCTCAAGGCACTGTTTGCATAAATAGTCTTCTTTAATAAACCCCACCTCCGTGCGCATGCAACACTTCGAGATAAATGGCTTTTTAGCCGAATCTCCATAGCAGTGGTTACTTCCCCGCTCGCAGGGCTAAACCATCCTTCAGGTTTTCACTCCAAACCATCCAAAAAAAACACCTCATACTTCAGCTAGAGACCAGCACTGAGCGGCTAGTCAGTAGCATCTGGCACAAGAGATCAGGGTTGAAATGAAAACCTAGTGGACAGCAAATCTCCATGAACAGGTTTGGAGGTCACCGCTCAAACACGGCTGACCAGGTTGTATGCAAGGTAGCTAGTGCCTTCTGCAGGACACAGGAAGTGCAGCAAAATTTCCCTAAACACGTGTCTGTTCTCTCCATACTGACCTGAGCTGCACGAAGCCGGACACCAGCGCGAGAGACAGGAAGTCTTTCCTGCCGGTCTGACCGTTGAAGAGCAGCAGGCCAGTCGTTTCCGAGGCGCGGAAGTCCATAGCGATGCGCACGGTGTGGTAAGCCTTCATCGTTGTGAAGGCCAGGTAGGACTTGCCCCCAAAGGAGGGGATGAAGTATTTAATGACTGTGGAATGGGGGAAGGGGGGGGGGTTAAGAACCAGGATTCTGGACCAGCAGTCACATGACAAGTGTGAGCATCAAGCTTAGCTGTAATCAACAAACAAACTGAAACACCACATGTCTATGTATGTGTGCAAGTGCATATGCGTGTGTGTTTATTTGTGGACTTGAACAGCTATACTTGTGAGAACCAGCTCTTGAAAAACCACAAGTACGAAGACATTCGGGGTTGTGCAGATATTTGTTGAAGTCATCACAGTGGATAATGGCCAACTGATTAAAGTTATGGTCACAATTATAGGTTACAGTTAGGGACAGGTTCAAGTTACGGTTAGGCATAATTTGGTTAGACCTAGGATTCAGGTACAGCTGCACAGAGACAACGGAAATGTCCTCACGAGTATACTATACAAATGTGCGTGTGTCCGTAAGTAGTTAGACAGCGACATTACACCACTGTTCATGGCTCTCACTCTGGAAACATTCTCACCTTCGAGGGGATATACTCCCAGATAAAGTGGATTAGATCTAACGTTCATGGATCTCTCAGTATATGTCCTTCAGGAAGTCAGAGTGCCTTTCAGTGTAAGTACGTGAGAATGTCGCCACAGGCTCCAAGGAAGTAGAATTTTCGCTACTGAGCTACTCTAGTCTCTCCACAGGCACAGCGATAGCAGCTTCCTTTGTGGCTGTGTATTTTAGGTATTTGTGTGAAATCCTGCGGAGAGCAGCTCTGATGAAGCCACTTCTGCTCCCTCTCTGCTCGTAATCATGCACCCGATGAGATGCTCTGTCTCACTCTACATTTAGCTCCGCCCCCCCGCTGTGTGATTGGCGCTGGATGGGTCATGATTAATTCTGGAGAGACTTTTTACAGCTGCTGGAGGTACCATCCTCAGAGAGTAATTAAGTAAAGCATGAGGGAACTTCACCTGCACAAACACACACAAACGTACATACACACACACACTCACACGCACACAGACACACACACACACAAACACACACATGCACAGGCACACACACACCCACAACCGCACACATTCACGCACACATACACACACACACAATCGCATATACACACATAACACGCGCAAACACATACAGTATACACAAAACGCGCACACACGCCAGATGCAAAACACACAGGCGCCCTCAACCATACATGAACACTGAGACAGACACACCAACAAACATATGCACATACACACTTGCACGCAGGCACAAGCACTACTGCTAGTGACTAACAGCTCGAACTGATGTTCCAGACGTGTCACTAAAGAGAGTGGGATTGTGCCTGAGTCTGTGTGCAAGTAACAGTCATTGACTGAGCCTGGACCTGCTGTCATACTGTGTGCTGCGACCGTGCACAGCAACCATAGATCCTCAAACCGCTTTGATGCAGCAAATACGGCCACTATCATAAAGAACATTTCTATGGTTATTATTGCTGGCTATATCAAAATTCTTTTCAGAATCAGATGAGAGTAATTCACTATGCTGGTGCTTCCCAAACCCATCCTGCAGTGCACAGAGGCATTCCCAGGCATTCAACGAGATTAAATAATCTTTTGTTGAGACAGACAGCAATGGTAGCCACAGAAATGCTCTTGAGGAGAGGTACTGCGCTACGCCAACTCAAAACCAGGAAAGCCGTCGACACCACGTTCCGGGACACACCTTTCTCGCACACGGCCCCACCCCTCCCGGCGGGACAGACACAGGTGAAGTCTGTCCCGTCGTCCTCGCAGGTGCCCCCGTGCCGGCAGGGGTGCGAGTCGCAGGGCTGCGGGGGCCTCCTGTGGGTGGGCACCAGCTTGGGCCGAGAGGGTGGGGTGGTGAGGCGGGGCGAGGTGGTGGCGTGGGGCGTGGTCATGCGGGACGCCGCGGTGGTCCTGCGGGGAGTCACGGGTCGGCGGGCGGTGCCGGGCCGGTGGGTCGTCACGGCCGAGGAGGGAGCCGAGGGCGTGGTCGCCGAGGCCGTCGTCGCCGTGGACGTTGCCGTGGTGATCGTGGTGGTGGTGAAAAAGGGAAGAGCCGTCAAGCCTAAACAGAATTGAGAGGAAAAAATTTTCAGTCCCCGACATAACAGCAACTCACCAGACCGGAAAAACCTTTCTGATATTCAACGATCTTTGGCAGGAGGTTCAATAAATATTAATCCTGCCATATATTCAGTCATATATATTCATTTACTATTCCATTATAAAAACATTTGTGGAAAAACTTTCATTCCATCTGGAGTTTATTCAATCGAAACAAACCGAGATGAACTGATTCCAGAAGTTTTCAACCAATTATTGACTTAAATTTATTAATTATGACGTGAGTGAATATGGAAAAAAGTAAACCTCTCAAGATTTAGAAAAATAAAACATTGAGGAAGTGAGTTAGCAGCTCAAGCTGCGGTTCGGTAGGTTACCGTTGGGACTGAAGCGGATATTGTCCTCCACTGGCCTCTTGACAACGATGGTGGCCTCCTTGGCAGACTTTAGCTGTTTGACTAGAGCCTCTTCGATGTTCTCCATCGTAAACCTTGTGTCTAAAGAAGACAGGAGACATGAAGCACACTGGGGTGAAAGGGGTGGGGAAATTCTTTGACGCGCTGCCATGTAAGGCCCCATCTTCAGTTTAACAGGCTCTGACACTTAGGGGCTACACACCC
Organism: Gymnothorax reevesii; assembly: GCA_029721435.1. Lineage (NCBI taxonomy): Eukaryota > Metazoa > Chordata > Actinopteri > Anguilliformes > Muraenidae > Gymnothorax > Gymnothorax reevesii. The sequence goes on along the minus strand of CM056581.1, from coordinate 88,530,255 downwards.
ATCAGGTCACATGTTGCATTGTATGGTATTAACCCTTAGAGTGCTACGTATGGGCAACTATAGTTGCCAAATGATGTAAGGTATCAAAGTCAAATGCTGTTGAAAACCTATCATGTGGCAACTTGTTTAAAAGAGCTCCCGCAGGAGAGCTCTTTTGAACAAGTTGCCACATGATAGGTTTTCAACAGCTAAAGATAATCACTTTTTTTATTCCTTGAAAATTTTAAAATTTATTCAGCGCTCTCAGGGTCAAAGACATTAAAGGTTTAAACTCTTCAAAGCTTTCAATGACAAGCATTCAGTAACTACCAAATGCACAGTGTTCAAAAAAATAATGAAAAAAATTTGATATTAACTTTATTCAACTCATATCTACAAAAGTTTGTAACTTAATCCAAACACTCACATACATTTTTATAACCTTAATTTTTAAATAAAGAAAAAAAAAATAATCACAAACGAGTTTTAAGCCCTCAAACCCAGGCAAACAATGGGAACCACTCTCAGAACATGTCTGTTTGCCATGCAAGTAATGGCAGTGATTGAGAACAACTTTGCAACTAGTAAGTACTGCATGCAATAGCACCTGCCCAATTATGCTAACTTCAATAATTACGATGTCATTACTGTAACTCTGACAGACCAGCGAACCTCTATAAGTTCTCAGTCACTCGTGAGCTCTCTGTAGAGAACGGTAATACACATTAGATATGAGGCTCAGGCTGTAGAGATGAGCTGATGTTGAATTGATTTTGAATTCCGATTTTTTCGATGTAAGCAGACCAACTGCCGCCATCAAGCGGGCAGGCATTTATGAGCTATTTACTCCTCTTGAAAATGTACCTTTATACCTGATGTGGGTCTTATACAAAAAGTAACCAAGTATCACAGGCCAAGTGAAGCGTTTCCGGGAAAGAAAGTCAGCTAATCACCAGTGAACACTTCTCATCTCATTAACCATGATTACCCACTGCCTTTTCCCATGTACACTGCTTGAATAACAGTCAAGCTATTCATTTACTCACAAATCAAAACCAATGCCTGAATGCCGTTTAAGGATTAGCAAGATAATAATTGATTTGCTCATTCAGACAACACTACACAGTGAACAGGCCAGCTATTATTCAGACAAAATTTCAGCTGGTTGCTCTCTGAACCTTAAATACTAACGGAGCAACAGAAATATGCATATATGCATTTGCTTGACTATGAGTACATTTGACCATTACAAATTTGAAAGTCATTAAACACAGAGATAGTTCAAGTGATTAAAAATGTTTTCCTCTATACATCTAAGTTATTGAACTTAAAATCAAGTGCCATCTTAAAATAAACAAGAAATTTTCAAGAATATTTCATGATTTTTTCTGGAAAATGCCACATCGAGATATGAAGATGGTTTTTTTTCCCCCAAATTATTCACACTGCAGCCTAGTTTGGCACCGCTGCTTTGCGGTATCACCTCTCAGTCATTACACAGAGCACACATTGGCTTTGATTTGTTCAGAAATAAATAGCTTGATTGTCATTCAGGCAAAGTTCATGGGAACCGGTGGAGGGTAATCATATGTCACAAGGTGATAAGATGTGCAAACTCACAGGTGATTAGACTTTTCAAAGCAGTTTTTACCCAGAAGAATTTCACTTGGCCTCCGACATTTGCTTACTGTTTGTATAAGACCCAATTCAGGTAAGAGCATTATGAACATCCTCAAGAAAAATACATCCATCCATTTTCTGCCGCTATTCTGGGGCCGGGTCGAGTGGGTAACAGACTAAGCACAGAGGGCCGAGCGCCCACCTCCCCAGCCACTTCCTCCAACTCTACCTGGGGGACCCCAAGCCGTTCCCAGGCCAGCCAGGAGATATAGTCCCTCCAGCGTGTCCTGGGTCTGCTTCGGGGCTCCTCCCAGTTGGACATGCCTGGAAAACCTCTAAAGTGAGGTGTCCAGGAGGCATACAGACTAGAACCACCACAACTGACTCCTCTTGACGGGGAAAAGCAGCAGTTCTACACTGAGCCTCTCCCGGATGTCCGAGCTCCTCACCCTATCCCACGGTCAGCCCAGCCACCCTACAGAGAAAGCTCACTTCGGCCGCTTGAATCTGCGATCTTATTCGTCCGGACACTCCCCAGTGCTTGTGACCATAGATGAAGGTTGGAAGACGAATCGAGCAGTAAATTGAAGATCCGCCTTTAAGCTCAGCTCCTTCTTCACCATGACGGATCGGTACAACGCCCGCTTTACTGCAGTGCTGCACCGACTTGCCTGTCGATCTCCTGTTCCATCCTACCCTCACTGGTAACCTCGAGATACTTAAACTCCTCGATTTGGGGTAACAACTCACCCCGCACTCTGAGGGGACAATCCACCTTTTTCTGGCAGAGATCCATGGCCACGGATCTGGAGGTGCTGATCCTCATTTTGAACGCTTCACACTCAGCTGCTAACACGGCCCCCAGGTGCTCGTCAACGAGCTCCCCTCTCAGGCCTGGATCCAGGAGGGGGCCTTGGCGTCCCTATTCTAGGGCAGGGTTCTCATATTTTTTGGGAACTCATCCATAGGAGTCTAATGACTTGCATTTTGTCTGGCCCCTCATGCGGGACCAATTTGCCATGGTAGACCCTACCAGGAGCCAATGCTCCAGGCAACGTAACTCCCAAGATCCCAGAGGCAAACAAACTCATCCACCACGATAAGGTAGAAGAAATCTGGATTCAAAATCAATTCAACATCGTCACACCACTGGGAACAAAGGCTCAGTGACCTCAGCACCAAATCACTGACCAGAGGTAGAAAGCAAAACAAGAGGCCATCAAACAAAATGGCGGATCAGAACTGACACCCAAGTTCTCGTGATGCCATGGCAGACAGACATCATACAGGACAGAGCGCATAAAGTCATGAAGATAGACATTCCTTTGTACTTAATTGCTATTAAGCTGGCACTTTTATCCAAAGCCACTTATCACAGCGGATTAGACTAAGCTGCTTCTAATTCTCCAGAGGTAATGAAGGGATCAGGGCGAAGTCCAAGGACACACCGCAGCCTACTGCGGAGACACTGGGGGCTTCAGTCACAATGCAAAAAGACCCACAGTAAAATACCTCAGCCACTCGGCTTGTAAAGGACAATAACACAAGATTCACCACAGTCAAAGGTTCCTGATAGTTCAGTTCATCAACGCATGATAATGATTTAAAACTGGGTCGTTCCGTGGATGCTTTTAATGTAAAGGGACCTGTAATAAGTGTACATTCAGGGTATCAGCAAGTCTAAAACCATCACATTCATAAATAACAATATATATATTTATATATATATATCACACATAGTTCAGGAGTGATTAAGCATTAGACACATTTAATAAAATAAAGTTTTTCTCACTTAAGACACAGAAAAGCAAAAACAGACCAAGTGCATAAACTCTATGTTCCCCTTAAGTGACTTAAAGGATGCTGTAAGCAGCGTAGCTGACCCAGTTGATCTTTAAACGCTGTTTTTTATTAAAAGAAAGCAGGCATTTCACAAGCACAGATAGAGCTGATAGCCGTGAAAGCCTGTATCAGTCATCTGTATCTAACACTATCTGTTATCTGTTATTCAAGTCTTAACAAAGACTTGGTTCTTTATGATGGCCAACATTTTTTATGATGAAATCGGACCGCTGAAGAGGACACATGCACTTCATAACACGATTTAGCAAAGAACTGAGATCATTTTTAGTAACTTTACCTGGGTCAAAGTGGGCCTCTACAAATGCCAGGATGGAGTTGCTGGGAGCTAAATTCCTGACTCGGACACTCTTAAAATCCTTCTGAACAGGAGATTTACGGAACATCTCATTCAGCTGGGGGAAAAAACAGAGAGAAGCAACTCGTATGCAAATTCGCGATAAGTTAAATGAAAGATGAAACCGACATACAGTGTCGCGTTCACAAATTCCATTCGGGGTCACTTGTTGATGTCGGCACAAAAGGGGGGCGTGGAGCTGCTAATCGCTGCGCAGAAAACCTGCCAGGTCTCGGCACAAAAACTGACATTTAGCAGCGGCGCACACATAATTACACCACAATATTTTCTGAGACTGGTTTAAATGTCAAGTTACTTAATACAGCACACACCCACTGACAACACTCATTCCACATCCACTCTTCTTTAATTCTACCCACTTCAAATTCCCTGCCAATTTGTGCTGGCCAGCGCTGATGGTCTGGCTGAGCCAAGTTTCTACTTTCAGCACTGCGGTGCAGCTATTCGTGGTATTAATTGTTCAAGACTGGGTCCGTGCCATAACATGGCCCAACCGCCTCCACTCTCCAGAGCCACTTCCTTCCTCCTCCATTTCTTTGTGGTGAAGTGGGCCAGATATAGGCTACTTCTCCACTTTTTTTGGGAGAGGTATTCAGGTGAATTTTCTTGTTTTCTTTCTTTGGTGGGGGAATGGAGCAGATGGGGGGGGGGGGCGTCATGTTGAATTATCCCCATACTCTTTATCGTCTTCTTTTCTTCTTCCCAGCATCCTTGAGCTTAAAAGTTGGTTTCCACTACAATACTCAGCCGGTGGCTGGTTCACATGCAGTGCAGTGACCTCTCTTGGTCCGGCAGAGGAACTACACTTCATTTTACCCTCTGTCACAATAAGGAGAGGACGGGGAATCCTCAGGAGACATGCTTCAGATGTCACTAGATGGCACTGTGGCTGGATACACATACACGCAGGCACACACACACGCACACAGACACACACACACCCCAGTTAACCCATGCGAAACAACACGCCACACTGGCGTCACACCAAAGTCACTCACAGCGCTCTCAATGCTCCGCGCCGTCTCCCCGAAGAGCTCCGATTTGGGGTCCTCCATCTCCGGGGTGTAGAAGACTTCCTGGCCCTCCACCTGATCCAGGTGCAGGAATCCGCTGAACTTCCTGGTGGCTGTGAGCAACAGGTGCACAACCGTTAAAGTATGGACCAACAGGGGGCGCCAGAGACCGATAAAGGTCCTACAAATCCCAAACTGCCACAGGGCAGCAACCTGGAAGCGTTAATTTGGCAAACAGGGTCAACGACCTGGGTACCATCAGAGTGTACTCAGGACGCAAATCGACACATCTAAATGAACCTCAATTCCCGGAATGTACATCCAAACGTAACCAGGTTCTGGTACTTTTTTATGGAATCGGGATATGCTTTGACAGATACATCAGGAACTGAGGTACATTTGGATATATTTAAGTATGCCCTGGGTACAGGTTGATGGTAGCCAGGTTAAAGATTACTCTTTAAATGTGAGTAAGATGGAGAAATCATAATGTAGAAAGTCTGCCGTTACTGTAAGCGAGAGTGGGGGTGCAGGACAGAGATCATGAACAGGGGTGACTGCGGGTGTGGAGGATGGAGAGAATGGGCTGGGCTGCACCAGGCCATAACATCCTACCCTCCATAAATCCTGCGGGGGGTTAGACAGCTGAGAGGAAAGATTATAGTTATAGAGAAAGTAGCCATTTTGTTTAGGGACAGCACCATGAATAACCACGAGCGGAAATTCAAGATGACATCATTGACTAAAAAAAGCCACTTTCAGAATATCACCTTATCACAGTCACCGACAGAGGTGAGTGAGTGAGCAAATGCATGAGTGAGTGAATGAGTGACTGAGGGTGAGTGACAGTAAGATCATGAGTGTGAGAGTGTGAGTGAGTGACTGAGTGAGTGTGAGAGTGTGAGTGAGTGAGTGTGAGTGAGTGAGTGAGTGAGTGAGCATGAGACTGTCAATAAGTGAGTGAGTGAGTCTTTATGAGGGAGTGAGTGGGTGTAGGTGTGTAGGTGAGTGAGTGAGAGTGAGTGAATGAGTGACTGAGGGTGAGTGACAGTGAGATCGTGAGTGTGAGTGAGTGACTGAGTGAGTGTGAGAGTGTGAGTGAGTGAGTGAGTATGAGACTGTCAATAAGTGAGTGAGTGAGTCTTTATGAGGGAGTGAGTGGGTGTAGGTGTGTAGGTGAGTGAGTGAGAGTGAGTGAATGAGTGACTGAGGGTGAGTGACAGTGAGATCGTGAGTGTGAGAGTGAGTGTGAGTGAGTGACTGAGTGTGAGAGTGTGAGTGAGAAAGATAGTGTGAGTGAGTGAGTGAGTATGAGACAGTCAATAAGTGAGTGAGTGAGTCTTTATGAGGGAGTGAGAGGGAGTGAGTGGGTGTAGGTGTGTAGGTGAGTGAGTGAGTGGATGACTGAGTGAGAGTGAGTGAGAGACTGACTGAGTGAGTGAGTGAGAGAGTGAGGGTGAGTCAGAGTGAGTGAGTGAGTCAAAATGAGTGAGTGAGTGAGTGCGAGTGAACGACTGCTATCAATACCTCACTCTGGAGGCGGAGAATGCGATATGAACACATATTTACTAAGACCTGATGCGAGAAGGAATCCATAAAAATAAACTTACACAAAAAAACAGCAGAATAAGCTGAGAGGGTGACGCAGGGCTAGCAGTGGGTCTCACTCAGGATGTAATCAGCTGAGCAAATTGCCCAAATCAATCAGGCGCCGCCGGCATGAGCGCGAGCGGGAACAGGGAACAGCGCTCGTGTGATTATCGAGAGAGATAGCGGTAATCGGCTCCTAATCCCTCACGAGGGTGACTGGCAGAAGCCGCTATAAACTGTATGATGGGGGCTATTTTTTTCTCTTCACTCAATCAAACATCACATCACATCTGAGGCTGCTAAAAACGGATGACACAGGTGAGATTATTGCAGCAAAAAAAAAAAAAAAGACGTATAAAGAGAAGAAAAAAAACGACCTGACAGTAGAAGCATAAAAAGAAATCCTAAGAGCAATGAGTCACCGCTGCAGGTCTTTGGCTTTGGGACAAGGGACATGGGCATTATTAGATATAAAAGACTGGGAAATGGCACCTCCTGTGCGGAGTACAGATGATTTTGGTGGAGGTGAGGGAGTACGGACGGGTGTGGGGCCTGAAAAAGGACACAATGAAACCCTCTAAAGACGTAGGGGGAAAAAAATTCTTTCACACCTGTACATCTCTGCAAGACCCCCCCCCCCAATGACACACCTGAGCCTCCACTCTCTGCCAATTCCTGCGGCATTACACATAATGTCGCCAGAACCATCCGCCTCGTCATATTTTCAGGGGAAAGAAAATGACACCTTCACATTTTTCGCCAATTTCGTGGGCACGTACTGTCCGTGAAGCAACTCTAGTGCTTCGCTGTGTGCTCGTGTATTTTTGTTCTGCGAGTCCTTGTTATTCGTTCTGACTGTTCTCGTTTCGTACTTTGAGTTCTTTTCCGTCACTCTGGGCGCTCTTGCGGTTCTCTGCTCGTTGGCTGCAGCCACTAAACCAGTTCGGGCCAGCTGTAGCCACCAATCACTCTGCCGCTTTGTGGCCCGCAAGGTGGGCCGTTAATTTTTGTTCTTGGCCCCACAGACAGGCGAGCTACACTTCACGTTCGGAGCGTAGCGAGTTCCCTGTACAGCACAGTTATTCTCCCTTACCCGGAAAGGGCCGGTGTGGGCGCAGGCTTTCATCCCAAGCAAACGCTTATACCCCTGATTCTACTAAGCGAGCTCTTTAGCACAGACTCTTGGGGTTGATCAGTAGTATCAGGAGTGTAAGTGCTTGGTTGGAATGAAAGCTGCACCCACACCGGCCCTTTCTGGATAATCCTGAATAGTCCTGCTATACAGGCAGGATCAGTACACAGTAGATCAGGTACAGTACACAGGGCGGTTTGGCCATAGTTACACAGAAAGATGGGATACTTACGTGGACAGTTGCTCCCCTCTGGGTCGCTGGTGGGCGTGATGCCGTCAGGGCAGCAACCGAAGGGGCTGTTATCGCAGGACGAGCGGACCTTGGGGTCAGGAGCCGTGTACACGTCTCCGGTCTCGTCTTGAGAAAAGGGGAGAATATTAAAGATGGAGTCACCACTGAGAACAACATCCGCTATCAACGCCAGTCATCATCTCATGAGACTGCAGGCTGATAAACACAGTGTTCGCAGGGTGATATTCAGAGCTGAAGCTATTTCACTGGCAGCTGCAGTTCTACACCTTACAGCAAGGATGGACATCTTTGGTCCCGAGAGCCGCAGCGTCTGCAGGCTCTTCGTGGTCTCCTGTCAATGAACGGGTGATTATCCCTGTATTACAAGGCTTGTGATCTCACTAGCCAATCAGTGACTTCAATTAATCACTCATTTAGTAACACCAAAAACCTGCAGACACTGCGACCCTCCAGGACCTGAGATGCCCATCCATGTCTGATAGGGTTAACAAGACCAGGTCAAAACCTAGTATAAGCCTGACCGTTTTTGTCCCATATGCAAAATTGTGGGCAAATTGTTACAGGGATAGTCAGTGATATGGTCTGTATGTAAATTCCTACACTATAAAGGCTGCTGCAGACGTAGTTCAAAATTGCGTGGGTAAATGTGGATCCGCTGCCAATGCTCCCTGATGATGTAATAGAAAATTATTGTACTAAATTAGTTTTAAAGGGCTATGGCCAATGGGTAAAGAATACTCGGTCAGCCGACCAATGATGTAACTTCATCAGTCAGTCAGTCAGTCAGTCAGTCACTCAGCCACGAACATCTGTAGATGAAGGATCAGACTGTATAGGTCCACCGGAAACACTATGATGTAAGCGGGTATTTATGGCGGTGTTTCAAAGCTTATTCCTCTTTTATGCACCAGTCTGACCGCACTGAATGTGGAGGAAGACTGTTTCAGCGCCTACTGGATGTAGGTGCTAACATTTATCAGACTTTTCCATTCTAAGCAGCTCAGCGAATGAGGAGGGAGAGGGCTGATGACATCACAGAGCAAAATGGTAGGCGCTACATTCGCTGACAGAGGGATAAGCTGTCAGGCAGTGTACATAGAGCGCGTGTACTAGGACTGCTCAATGCAGCCCTAAGGGCCCCAGGCCTCCTCAAACATCAGCCTGCACTGGCATCTGCAGAAAAATAAAAGGGGGCCTGAACTAGACCTCAGTGAAAAAAAAACCCCATCCTCAAAAAAATAAGAAAAAAAAAACACTTGTAGACCTTTACCTTTTCTGGGGCGGGCTCATCTTGAAAATACACCACAGATTATGCTTGGAAATTCATAAAAAACATCTATCACGAGGCACAGTAAAGGCTACAAAATGTTCTAACCACAGTGTCTATTTACTTGTAAAAACAAATGTCTCTCCCTCCCCATTCCCCCAGAAAACTGAAAATACCTAAACGCACCAGTTTATTAGCTGATCAATGCAGCTACAAAATTCGGTAAAGAAATATTGAGTGGTCTCTGAGTTATGGTCGGGAAACACTTCGCGAACACTGACGCAGACTTCAACGCCGACAGAAAGCGTGCTGAAACATATGCCTCCCCCTCACCCTTTCCCTGGGCAGAGACATAATTCAAGGCTTTACAGTCGGCAAGATACCTCCAGGACCCTTAATTTGTGTTCTATATCAAGTTATGTTTACTTATATCAACAAAATATGCAATATTTTTCATTATAAGGTGACAATTTTATCACAAGCTCAGTATAAGCAGAGGAACTTGAGGGATGATGTTCTGAATATCGCACTCCCAGAGGCTTTACAGAGCCACTTTAAGTTAATCTGGGGACATCAACATTGTCTCATCCACAAACTTAACTTCTTACACAATTTCTGCTTAAAGGATTGTACATAAACACTGATTTATCACTTGAAGAATCACCAGCTGGCACAACAGAACTCAGAGAGTTTGTCCTTTGTTCAAGGTTGACCAATCCGGAATTAGAATTTGGGACACTAATCACTGCTACCCCATCCTGTTGCGGTAAATCTTTGCCTCTAAGCACAAGCTCAACGCTGATTGGCAGGCACTAAGGAGCAGTTTTATCTTCCCCCTCCCCTGCCTGAGCTAGCGTCGTCTTTTCCCCGAGGGGATGCAGATTGCGCTCCATCAAAGATTAAAAGACGACCCGGAAAAAAAAAAAACAACAGGGGCAGCGGATGAGCCGTAAACACCGGAGGGAGGGAGTTTTCAAGGACTCGAGTGCGAGGTGCAGAAAATGACTTTGTTGAAGAGCAGGGTGACGTCCCTGGGAGTCAATGTCCTCTAAGCTGCCGGATTTATGGGCAGACGCTTCAGGGGAGCAGGGAGAGGTACTGGTGAGAGGAGAGAGACATGTTGTTGACCCCCGAAAGAGACCCGGTGCGACAGAGGACTCTTAAGCAGACTGGTTTTGTTTCCCAGCGAAATAGCCCCACAATACTGAAGCCGACAGTTCTACGCATTTAACCCATCTTAGCTGTGCAGGAGCAGAGAGGAGCCGGAGTGCTGGACCTGGCAAACTCCAGTTCTGAGATCTGTGCCTTGGTCAAGGGCGACAAGAGGAGCATACAGACCGTGCGTCACGGATCAGAAAGTGCTGAACTGCTAAAAACCGGCCCATGAAAAATACTTCCTGATCCTTGAGTAGCCACCACATTTACGCTGCTTTGACACGGACGCGAAACGAATTTTTTGCGCGACAGATTACATTCAAAGTCGATTGCATCGACTTTGAATGTAATCTGTCGTGCGAAAAAATTTGTTTCGCGTCTGATGTGAAAGTGGCTTTATACAGCCAAAATTAGTGAGAAAATAAAACTTCACTTATCTTAACCAAACCCTTGATAACAAGCAATATCATAGTGTCATTTAAAACACTGTTTGCTCACTGTCTACATAAAGCAACGGCTGTTCAGTAATTTGTGAGTAGCTGCTTTTAAGTATAGCCGCAAAATACCTAGTTGCTAATGGCTATTAATGAAATGAAATGTAGGTGTGAGGAAAGTTTGCGTATATCGTGACCTTATAAAGTTCTATCTGCTGCAGAAACACACGCCCAATAAAAAAGTACAATACTGATGTTACCATATTTTGGACAACTAGCAGTCAATAAAGGTAATGCAGTTATCTTCTGGCCTGCAGAGCATCTGCTCAAAAAATAATTTGCCAGAGGACAAATGCACTCGCTAACCTCTGCTGTGCGGACTGCACCTAACCTGACAGGGTGCTGATGACCAAACATACCAGTGAAACAGGTACGAGTCACTTATCTTCATACAGCATAATGAGTCAAGTGCTTCGAACAACATATGACCAGTTGCTTCGCAAAGCAAGGAGTCAAGGACCTTCATACAGCATAATGAGTCACAAACCTTCACACAGCATAGCTGAGTCACATATATTCATGCAGCATAGTGAGTCAAGCACAGACAGCATAAGGAGTCGCATTGCTTTATACAGCATGAGTCATGGTGCTTCATCCTGCAAAATGAGGCAAGCTGCTTCATGCAGCATAATGAGTCATGTATCTTCATGCAGCATAGTGAGTCAGTTATAAACAGACAGCATCAAGAGTCATGGTACTTCATCCCGCAAAACGAGTCAATGAGCTTCACACACCATAAGGAGTCATAGTGTCTCATACAGCGACGAGTCCTGTCCAGTGCATGATACAGCGAGCACTGGGATCAGTTCGAGAAATAGCTTGCTGAGGAACAAACAGGAGCACTAGGATTTACTTCATATTTACAGCTCCTTTCCCAATTAGTTTGATTAGAATTGCAATTTAATCAACTTCTGTAGCACTGCTTCCTTCCTGCTAATTACCGCGATTAGAACTGCCATTCATTTCAGACTTATCTGGGAGAATGTAGACAAATGTTATAATTGACTTCTTACACAATGCTGACATTCAAGATGCAAAAAAATATCTTGTGACAAGGGGACGTGTTTTACTTGGAAGGAAATGCACAATTTGGACCTAAAAAGTGAAATGGTAATACATTTCTTTTTAATTAACAATCCATGTCAAATATTGAAAAGCCACTCAGTGGACTTTGAATGACAGTACACTCACAAACTACCTTGTAAGAGAGTCTTTGGTCATCTCTGCTACAGAGGCATTCTGGGAAATGTAGTGAAAGACAGATTTACCGGCTGGCTCCTCCCCGCTGGCCTCCGGTTCTCCGCTCCCCTCCGCGTCGTCGTCACCGCTGGTGTCCCCGCTGCCATTCTCGTCTGAGCGGGGGGAGACGGAGGTCAGGCTGGGTTCGGTGGTGGGTGGTGAGGTGGTAATGGCCGGCGTCGTTTCAGGCTCCAGGGCCTCCTCTGGCAGGGCCTCGAGAAGCGAGGGCTCCTTGGGTGGTGCAGGGGCCTGCCGGGGTGTGGGAAGCTCGGCGCTGGTGACGGACGGGGTGGTTGGGGAGGCTGTGGGGGCGGCCGTGGTCTCAGAGGGCAGGCTAGTCTCTGTTGGAGGAGAACAGGAACAAAGGACCGGTGAGGACGTACGACACTGCAAATCAGGCTCCGCCTCCCATTTCTCTGAGCCAGTTTTAATTTTTTAAATAATTTTGCATCTCCAATCCCACCCGAATCTAATTGCCCATTTAGCGAACTATGCAGACAAGCTTGCTCGTATGCCGCTCCATGTTGCCATCTCGGGAGAGCGAGACAGGTCACGGCTCTCCTCCAAAGCACACGCCTGTCAGCCGCTGCTCCTGTTTACACTTATAACTCGAAACTTCACAAGTGCAGAACGAGGGCGGAGGATAGCCGAGCAGGAGCAAGCTTAGTGTCTTACTGACCAGCGCCCGACTGGCCAACAGGAGGAGCTTGAGCAACGGACAATGCTGCAATTCAACAATCCCAAACCGGCAGTCCCTCACGATTTATTTCCCTGCAGCGCAAAGCCAATTGTGTGCTGCTCTGAAAAGGCAACTGACCACAGCCAGCGCTGGTACAACTGGGGTTTGAATCCGGGACGTGGTGGTCACTACTGCTCCGCAATGTGGCGCCTTAACCGAGTGAGCTAACCCGGTAGCCATCTGAGCTTGGTTTTAAACACAGGAAATACCACTGAAACTGTAGACCAAAGAAAGTCATTCAGCAGAGCTGGGGCCAGACATAGTGTAAGTCAATATCATGAATCCCCCTTTCTTCTGTTTCTCAGCTTTCACATATTTCAAGATAGAAGAAGAGGTGAAGAGAGGAAAAAGGAAGATATCAATCCATTATCTAAATCGCTTTTTTTTCGGGTCGTGGGGGAGCTGGAGTCTATCGCAGTTGACCATGGGCAAAAGGGACACGCCCTGAGACAGCTTGCCAATCCATCACAGGGCACACACACCACTCACACTCTCTCACTCATACTTATGGGCAATTTAGAGTCTCCTATTAGAGCGTGGCATGCATGTATTTGAACTGTGGGAAGAAAATGGAGCAAAAGTTCAATTTTATATTATTAACTCTTAGAACGCTGAAATAAATAAAAAAATATATATATAAATTAAATGATCTTGCGCTATTGAAAACCTATCTTGTGGTGACTTGTTTAAAAGAGCTCCCACAGGGACCCTTTTAAACAAGTCGCCACATGATAGTTTTTCAACAGCTTTGAATTTGATGTCGTGCATCACTGAGCAACACTTTGTATTTAGTGCTCTAGGGGGAAAAAATATTATACATATATATATATATATATTTATTTATTTATTTATTTATTTTTTGAAGCTCTATGACGTATTTTCTGCTGTCTGGAAGGGAAAGCTGGTATCTAGGATGGCAGGTCATTAACTGAACCAGTGCGAAAGACACAGCAACACTTCCAAGAGAAGGTCTTTCTGAAATTTCATTTTCCTTTTCCCGAAGCTTCTTTCAATTCACAGCAGGAATGGTCTCAAATTTTCAGTCAAAAAATTTCTAGTCATACATCAGCGCTCATACATCTTGAAAGGGTAAAGGATTAAAACAAACCGCATCAGTGGGAACACATTACGTATTGACGCCCGGCCATCCCTCTCACCTGCGTCTGGCGCGATTACATAATGTATTTATAACGAGCCTCACTTTAGACTGACAGCATATCAATTTCACTCAATGTCAGGGCGCGAGGACATTAGAGAGAGAATGGGAGGGTAATTTATGGCATTCTCAGACAACAAAGGGCATTAAATGTTCACATCCCAATGAGCACGCCGAACTGTCACGAACATAATCCCAGGACGCGAGAGGAAACGAGAACCTCGCGAAAACTTCCGCACTTCAGATGAACGCGCTTGCATAATTCATGCGCGCTTAAATTTTTCACCACTACCGCCAAAGTCGGCTTTAATCAGAGGCAGCCGGGGTCTACCGAGACGACCGACTGATGCAAAGAGGCTGAGGTTATAAAACAAAAAATTCAGGGTTCAAAACCTGGCTTCAAACGACGCCCTAAATCGGCATTCTCCCTCCAGGTGGCGACACCTGCCTTCGAGAGCCTGACCCCGGATGCCCCCCTCCCGGCCGCCACTGCCGGGTATGCTGGGGGGGCCCAAAGGGCGCTGCCCACCCGCCATCCACAGAGAACTAACCCAGCAGGCAAAAGGGAGATCAAAAGGAGTGTAACCGGGGCAACTCACGGGGGAACTGGAGGGGATTGGCTAAGCCGCTCGGTCAAAGAGATTAGCAGGAATGGATGTGTCACGGCGAGAGACACAGCCGTGATGCTCTCGCGGTCGCGCCACCCCACGAGGGCGCTCTCGCTGGCCTTCATCAGCAGTTCGAGTCCGGCTTACTGTTTTCGCGATATTTGGCGGACGTGACACATTCAACTTCGCTTCAGAAACCGTGGGGATGGAGAGCGCAAAACTTCTCAGGCTTAAAAACAATAAGATAATGAGCTCTCAGTGTGCGGAGGAGAGCTGGAAGAGGAGGAGGGTGGCAGCATGGGGCTAAGGGAGAGAAAGAGAGGGAGGGAGAGAGAGAGGGGAGGCAGAATCAGAGCGCGTGCGGTAGGTTTGTTTTGATCCGCTCGGCGCGTTTTCCTCATGGTTTCACCTGTCAGTCAGGAGCAGGCGGCGCCTGCCACCAGCCTCGCTGCAGACGGGGAGGGCGCAGGTATCCGAACGCCAGTCTCCGTGACAGCCGTGAACCGCCCGATTAAAATGGAAAAAAAATATAAAAATAAATAAATGAGACGCTGCCAAAATAGAACGCGGGCAGAAGGCTCAGCTCGGCGGAAGCATTCCTTAATCGGGTTTAACGCCGCATTTGATTCTATGAGAGTCAGGCAGCCACATTTGAGGGAGAGAGAGAGAGAGAGAAATGTCACTCACTTATGTGGGACAGAATCTATCTTTAGAAGTCAGTTATACAGACCTAGATAGAGAAAGCAGGGGGGAGAGAGGGAGAGAGAGAGAGAACTCTGGAAAGACAGAGGAAGAAAAAGAAAAGAACAGGATGGAGAGAAAACAGGTGGTAAAAGAGAGCTATAAAGGACAGTTATATAAGGAGGAAGACAAACACTTCCGTGGCCCTCGTGCTCCATATGCTCGTGCTAACAGCGCCAGTTGGCGCCATCGCGCAGGTGAAGTAGACATACGCGAAACTGCGGACAACTTCTGGCAAGCGTTTCGTCTCTTACCTCTCAAACCTGCCACTCTGTCAGACATTTATGCACCATCCCACCCATACTGTACTCCCTTATGTTACACAAGAGGTTGAGAGACGCCTTTCTTATCGGGCAAATCGCGCCCAATCAATCCGCAGCGCCACAGTCACTAAGAGATCCAGGACACTGGGACACAGATCGAGGAGCAGACAGGAGAGCACTCGATTCGTATTAGTGACAGTTGAAACGCCAGCAGGACAGAAATGAGACGAACCAAACGCAGCCATCGAGAGTATTGATGGCTGTGCCCTATCTCGATTCAATTCCACCACAATTTAATTGTGTAGCTTTTTTTCTTTTTACAAAGGCTCTGTCACTGATGCGTTTGGCAGAGAAAAGGGAAAATAAAGGAAAAGGCCAATCCGAGGTGCTGCTTCTCAGAAACTCTCAGGACCGGAGGACTGACGCAGGACTTGAATAGTTTATGCGCGGCAGGGATCATTTACGGCTCACGCTGTGTTAGCTTATATTATGTGCCGGCGCTCGGAGACGGTCTAAGCGCGCATGACGGAAACGCGAAACACCTGGCGATGGCTCGGGTCCAGTAACCCACAGCTATCGTCGCCAGCTGTCAGCGACGCGGCTCTCAGTGCCATTGCCGCTCAACGCTGAGCTGACGTCTCCGAACGCCGTCCCAAACGCCATCCAAAACCAGGCCTATTTTCACATTCATTAGACTGGGGAATTGAGCAAATTCTGTGAATACATTCAACACTGAAAAATTATACTGATTTTAATTATGCTTAGAGCTCGGAAATAATTTTTTAAAATTGATCTTGTGATGTTTAAAACCCATCATGTGGCGAATTGTTTAAAAGAGCTCCCGCAGGGAAGGTCTTTTAAACAAGTTGCCACATGATAGGTTTTCAACAGCTCTGATTTTGATATCTTACATCATTAAGCAGCAAAAGCTGCATTTAGCGCTCCGAGGGCTAACAAAACTTTGAAGAATGACAATTAACAGCCCTCTTTATCCCTAACCCAACTATCCTATTGGCTGTCCATTTCACTATGAGGCAAGACCTCTGGCCTTTACAGGAGGGACACGCTGCAAAGCAACCCAACCAATCCCCCTGCCCCCCGACACCCTCCCCCCCTACACAGCTCATCATTGGATAAATCAAACCTCTGTCCAGGGACGTCACCGGAGATTTATGGTTAAGGGTGCTAAGCCTTTACTTTAGGGTGTCAGATCTGGAATGTTCTAGTGCAGCTGCTGATGATTTAAACTCGAAATGTACACCGTCTGGAGGGGGGCTGAGGAAAATTTTAAGAGGGCTTAAGCCGCATAAGTTATGCCTCGCGACCCCCCCCTGCCTTTCTCTACAGGAGAATCTGTCCGTCTAAACCGCCTAATCTCAGCCAGGGCTGCAGAGAGGAGGAGAGCAGAGTGTGGATGAGCTCCGGGGGATTAACCAACTCGGCCGTCTGTCAGAGAAACCGTCTCATCCGCAGTGCTGCCAGATGCTCGTGATCCACTCCGCAGATGAACAGTACTGTGACAAAGTCCGCGCCTCATGTAAGAAAAATGTGTGAAGTAAAGTAGCTGTCTGAAATAAGAGAATGAAAAGCTCCTAAATATTAAAAAATGCTCTATGAAAGAGCAGTAGAGAGCTTGAAACTAAATCAAATATACAGTACTGTGCAAAGGCACATTTAAGCAATTTCTTAGGGCAAATATGCTTGCAAAAATGATAAAATTGAAAGTTTCTAATTACTGAGAAATGTACTAAACAGAGCTGTAAACTGTTAAAAACTAAATCAAACCAATATTTGGTGTAACTACCCTATGCCAAAAAAATTTGAACACGATCCTGTAGCGCTGTAGTTTTACAAGATGATCAGCTTTTTGCTTGTTCCAAACAGAGTTGGAACACTTGCCATCGTTCTTCAGCAGACTGGCTGTCTCACTTGAGTTTGTCCGTCCAAGTAACCGCAGACAGCCATGATGATGGTGACATCAGGGCTCTGTCAAGGCTATAATATCTGTATTGGCCATTTTTTAATGAAATACAAGCATTTATTTATAAAACTTCTCTTTAAATTAACTTCAGGTATTTCAAATTTACTTCTAATCTTCAGCAACTCTAATGTGGATAACAAAAAGCAAACATCTAAAGCAGATTTAAAATAAAAAAATACAGACTTTGGCACAGTACTGTGTGTTTTGTGGGACCACACTTAGCCATTGAAACCATACCCAGAACACTGTCCCACAATCAGCAGGTAGGTTGTTCCATGCTGGAGAGGTTTCCTCACCTCCTCTGCACAAAGGCCAGATCTCCACATAATCCCACACTGCCTCTGAATGCTGAGGTCAGGCCATGATGTCCAACACACATTTCTACACAA
The DNA here is from genome assembly GCA_029721435.1 of Gymnothorax reevesii. Classification (NCBI taxonomy): domain Eukaryota; kingdom Metazoa; phylum Chordata; class Actinopteri; order Anguilliformes; family Muraenidae; genus Gymnothorax; species Gymnothorax reevesii. The sequence continues at coordinate 88,512,418 of CM056581.1, read as the reverse complement.
TTTTCCTCCTCAACACTGAAAAAGTCGGTTCATTACAGGAGATGAAAATAAAATATAAAAAGAGCAATTTGAGAAGTCCACTCATCATCTACAACGTTGAAAAAGACAGCAAAATACATCATTTGATGCTTTAACTTGTGAATTCAAGTGTTTATTAAAAATTTGCTTATTTCAAATTTAAAAGCCAGATTCCAAAAAGTTTGGCCCAAGGGCAATTTAAGACAATAATGATCCACTAAGTTGTAAAAACAAAGTTGTGTGAAACTGGTGATGTTAAATAGATGAGTTAATGGAGTGATATAGCATAATAGGAGCTGTAAAAAAGGCCTCATTCCTCGAGAGCAAAGATAGCTTGAGGCTCACCAATTTACCAGCAGAAGCACAAGCTTATAATTCCGTCACTTTGTAAATGAAGTTCCCTGAAGAATTTTGGCCATTCGCCCTCTATATGGGAAAAATATTGTAAAACACGGAAGGAATCTTGATGAATCCATTAGCATGAAAGGAAAGGCTCGAAAACATTTTCTGAATGCCCAAGATGTCACTGTCTAAAACACCGTCGTATGAATGTATCGGATATCAAAGCATCGGCTCAGCTAAATTTTGGTAAGTCATCGTCAGTAACACCATTCACCACTCCATCTATAACCGCAAATAAAATCTTCGCTATACAAAGCCAAAGCCCTACATTAACACTGCCAAAAGCACCAGCGACTTCTCTGGGTTTGGTGTAATCTGAAATGGGCAGCAGAACACAGGAAGTGTGCTTTGTGGTCCGACTAGTCAACATTTCAAGTTGTTTCTGTAAAAAAAAAGCCACTGTGTTCTCTGAACCAAGTGAACCAAGCCCATGTTTGTTTTCAGTTTCACTGTACCGATGAAGACGCGAATGAACTTTGGAGCATCATATGTAGACATCAAGATGGTTTCTGTTCAAGGGGCATCTGCATTTTTCAGCAAGACAATCTAAAACCACTTTCTGCACAAATTACAAGTGCATGGCTGCTTACACAGACAGTACGGGTGCTAGATTAGCCTGCCTGCAGTCCTGATCTATCTCCAATTGAGAAAGTATGCCACACCATGCAGCAAAATATACCACAAAAAGGCTGTGCAGAATTTAGCACCTGAAGACCTGCATGATGGAGAAATTAGGGAGAAAGTCCCCTTGCTGGACAGGACATCAGAGCCTACAAGCTTCATGAGTGTGGCTAAAAGACATGGTCATGTCACATCAGTGACATGTAATAGGGTTTCAAAAGGCAGCAGTAACCTCACCGTTCAATGCTTGGGTTTGAAGGCCTTTTGAGTTTAAATAAATTCTATGTGAAAATGGGTTGCCTTCACCTAACAGATTGACATGGTGAAGAAATGAAAAAAAAAATCCGTTGGGAATTTTTTTAGAAAAAGTGACTATTGAAATTTAGATATTTTGACATTTTAATACATAATCGATGGTCGAAATATTGGGCAGATGATTCCAATTCACACTTCACAGCTTTCTCATGTTGAAAAAAAGAATTTGTACCATCATTGTCAATTTATCACCAATTGGTGGTTGCCATAGAAACTAATTAACTTTCCTAGTCCAAGGTACAATTCAGAAGAATCACTAGACCATGTAAATATAATTTCATTTCCCATATTACTGATCACACTAAACAGCTTTCACCCTGTCATCAGTTACCTCATGAGGCCCGCAATGTAATGAATGACTGGGACACACAGTGCATTACATGGTCTATGCCTTTCATTGCTGACAAACACCTGAAGTCCTGATTAGGGTGGAGCATCTTGACAGTATCAGATCTGCAGATTGGCTGAAGGAGCTTCAGTGGCTCTAGGAAAGTTTTCAGGGATTCGTAATCTTCAGTAGTATTTTCCAGTACTGGTATAAGGAGGAGTTTCCGTTCACCACTGTCACTGAATCCTTTATCAGAGGAGCTTCCATCTTCACATGAGCGCCTTTCCTTGAGTCGAATTCCTGCTTTGAATATCATGTGCTGTACAGTGGGCCTCAAAACGCACTGTGTCCTGTTATTGCTTGCCAGATTGAAAATCAAACTCTTTATTTGCTGAATAATTCAATATGTATTTATTTAATGCAAAGCATATAACAGTTAAATGATAATGATAACGGGATAGCCCCCGACTTCCTTCTGTTGTTTTAGTGTGTTTTAGAAGAATAATTAATGTAGGATGATGCTTGATTTCTTCAAAATATTACAAGCATTCAAGAAAGGATTGAAGAATAGATCAGAAGAGGAAGAAATTTTTAAATCATCACCCATACCAAACTTTTCGGTGAAAAGCTTCATATTACAAAAAGCCTTGCAAGCTAATTTATGGAAATCTGTGCTACTGCATGGGTACATGAATCCAGAATCGTTGACAGAGATATTTCCTTTTACATCTTCGTTTATGTGGATAGGAAATCGCCTCATGACTTTATGAGGCAATGAACAACTGTCCTTTCAAAAATAACTTGGCCAATAATTCTACCGATGAGTCTTAGCAACTCTGCAAATAAATGTTTGGTTACTAATCAGGCAGAGTATTCTGCAGCAGATTTAGAGCAATTAAGCATTAAAGCATTGATTACTGCATGCCTTTCATCCCGCCAATAGTTTGCCAGTTAGTTATGCAGCTGTAAACAGTTGAAGGTACAAATTTTTTTTTTAGACTCTGTTGCTGTTATCATATTTAATATTTTCATTAAGAAATTATATTCACATTTAAGAACCTAAAATCCTGTGTTGCTGTACTGTTCACAATATTGTAGAGGGCTGCTTTTAGCATCTTCTATGATTGCATTTTCTATGAAAGTTTTTTGGAATTGACGATGTTTTTAACATTTGATTTCTTTTTTGTCAGATAACAAATGTTCTTGAATCTAAAATCTGCTCTTTTTTAACAACAAACTTTTCGGAAAATTAAAAAATGGAAACAGAGAACCAAATGTGAAAAGAATCGAAGGTGCCCCAGGACTTTTGCACAGAACTTAATTCCTCAACATCCTATTTGACACCTGGCTCAAATCATAAATAAGATTTTCCCTCACCTCCTCATTCTAATAATTCACCAAAGTCCTGTCAATTTTTTCCCACTGAAAGAGGATTTGGAAAAAGTCATTCCAGACCTCTACCAATTTGTGGTAATGTTCTTAATTTTCCCATGAAAAAGCCACCCTGTTTGTGGCGCTCAGAGCATGCTTTTCTTAAGGACAACAGTCGGTCGCAGTGTATATACTGTTATAATTTATGTTGTGCCATGGAACAAGGCATGACTGGACGAGATGTACTGCCATGCGTCATACTTATCCAGCTTCATTAACTCTATATGAAGCCGCCATGAAGCAAAAAAAACAAAACTGTTCAGCATCAAATAACACTTTGGTCTGCTTCATGTTTGCTCCAAAGTGGCTTTAACTGACTAACATGCAGTTGCCTATCCTGTAAAAAACAGGGACCAAAGAGGCGATCGTCAGTTTAGAGAAGCCCTTTGGCATCAGAGAGTAAGACTTACCACAACAATGCTCAGGACAATAGCGATTTGAGAGCTATACTGCTTTACGCAGCAATAACCTCCTGTTTATAGTCAACAGAAGAGAGACATTTTGAAGTTACTGCGCTTTTATGTTGTGGCTTTCAAAACTTTTCACGACGGCAAAATGCCATCGAGCGCACCACATGAAGTAACCTTTAGGGAAATTCGGAATAATTACACTTTAATAAAAAAAGAAAATCAATTCATATTAGGTTTCCCAATACTGGCTGCGTATGACCCAATTCCTCAAGCATTCTTTTCCTGACAGAGCTGCCGACTGACCCAGACCAGACAACTTTCTCTGAAAGGCAGACCTGCATTGTAAGTGCAGAGGAAGGCGCCGAGAAAAACTAAATTACGACAACATACAAAACTGAGAAACAGGCTTTTTTGTTACAGATTTGGCCTTCAATGTTAAAATAATTATTTACAATTTTTAGAAGAAAAGAAAAGTTAGAGATGGCATGGCCTCCACAGAACTCAGTTCTCAGCATCACCAAGGCTGTCTGGGATTACAATGAGAGGCACAGGCCACTAGAGAACTTGTTTTCAGAATAACTGATAAATTCTCCAACTTGCTTGGGCCAACCTTCCAGCTAAATTTCTAGCAAAACTGCAAAACAGTGCGCCAGAGAGAACGGATACAGTTTTATTGGTGCAGGGTGCCAACAATAAATACCAGAATTGACTTTGTTCTAAAAGTTTTCTTGCTCTTTATAGTACAGTTTATGCAATAATCTTTTCATGTCCTAGTTTTTGAAAGCCTCTTGGGTTTAAGTCTTCTTTAAATTTGCCCAAAACCACAGCACTGTGTACCCCCATTTTGGCATTCTCACATTTTTTTTTATTTAAATCTGGTGCTCTGATGAGTTCCAAGACTGAGCGTTAGCATTTTGAGCGATTAAGGGAGACCATGGCTTGTCTGATAATATATTTGCTATTGTGCCTCGTTGCAGGAATGAAGGGACAACAATGCAGTCAATTCACCAGTGTTGGAGCACACTGAATTATCAGTGACACGCCGGCACTAAGTAATGCCTTAAAACAATGTGAATAGTTCAGTTGCAGGTTAGCACAAACGTGTTAACACAACTGCTGCATCCCTATCCTGTTATCTCATGCCTTACAATCCAGGAGAGTGCCGGCTCTGACCTGAACACTGGCCCGGGTGTTTTACGGTGATGTCTTTATCCTGGCGACAGGCGATGGTCTTTAGCTGGCACTGGTCGGCGTAGGTCACTCCATCGGACCCACAGACCTGACGGGACACAGACACAGAATAGTCAGTCGGTACCCCTCACCTACCCACCCTCCACTGCAACGCACTGACTCCACGGTGAAACCTAATGCAGATATGAAATTACTGCTGCTCGCACATCTCTGACCCTTTCAACCCATAAAACCTACAAACCCATACATGGGTCCATCACTGCAGCTGCTGAATTCAAATCTGTGGAACTTCAGCCGTGTCTTAAATTCTAGCGGAGATCCCAAGCTTTCCAACCATCCCAAATATGTCCTGTTAGACCTCAGTTTGTTAGGCTTGGTGACAAACTGTCTGACACCTCTTTAACCAACACAGGAGCACCTCAAGGCACAGTTTATCTCCCTTTTTACTCTCACTTTACACCGCTGACCGCAGACATAGTCAGCCATCCTGCCTGGTGCAAACATTTTCTGACGACACTGCTTTAGTAGGTCTACTTAACCAGGGCAGTGATGTAGCCTACAGAAGTGAGGTCCAATCTTTCTCCAGCTGGTGTGACTCTGACTTCTTAAAGCTAAATGTAGGAAAACAAAGGAGTTACTGATGGATTTTAGGAAACAGAAAGAGCAGGTTCTTCCGGTGACTATTAATGGTCAGGGTATCGAAATTGTCGAGTCTTATTATTACCTCGGTGTTCATTTGGATGGTAAACTGAACTGGAAGAACAGCACTGATGTTCTAATGAATAAAACGCAGTCCAGACTCTTCTGTCTGCGTAAACTTAGAGCCTTTGACCGCAGTACAAAGCTCCTGGGTGTTTTTTATCACAGTGTCTTGCCTCTCTATCATATCATAGTTCTCTTCTATGCGACACTTTGCTGAGGGGGTAAAATATTTCTGCTCTATAAGGGCCATCCACTCCACAGTGTTTTTAAGGGCCTCAGCAGCTCTCTCCTCGGTGCTCGACTGAGCGACTCAGACAGTCTTCTGTTCCTGCTGCAGTTATATATTTTAATGAACACCGTTAAAGCTGGCCTGCTGATTTTTTTGTGTGTGTGTATCTATTTATTGATTTTATTTGACTACTGTCATCATCATCTTGCTGTTCGTGTGATTATGTAATTGATTGTGTTTGATTGGCCTACAATCATGTCCTATGGGTTCTTGATCATGCTCAATGGTGTCTTGAGGTCGTATTATTTGTTGTGCTTGTTTGTGCTGTTTGTCGACTGTACGGTCTGATCTGGTAGCAAACCAGAGTCCCTATTGGGATAAATAAAGCTTTCTAATATGAAGTTTAACGTAAGTTCAGTCAGGAAGACTCTCTCTCTTTCACTGCTTCTATCCTACCAGGGCTCACCTCCGTCGCGCGGCTAGCCAATCATTCCGTTACCGTCTTTTTAAATATGTTGTTTTCTCCGCCCTAGTTCACCCATGCTGGCGCTCGCCGACCCTCCTCTGCCCCAACGCCACCCTACTCTTCAGATCTTCCGCTCCGCCACTCCAGCTTCACCAGCCTTCAGCCACCACCACCACCAGTGTCTGGGCTCTTCGGGGGATTTCCTGCAGCTGCTACGGGCCGTGCTCCTGATCTTCGAGTCTTCCCAATGAGTCCAAGCGCCAAAGATTTGTTTCGATCATAAGCATGTTACCCCTTTATGCTCTTAGCACAATAAATACTTCTTGATTTTCACTTGAGTCTCTCCTGGTTGAACTTATCTAATGCAATCATGGTCCTGCTGCATTTCCCCTAATGAAAATATCCTGCAGTTATTTCTCAGTAACATTGCAGTATTTTTGGCATAACAATAGTATTACTATAGTTTGCATACTGTAACTAGAGTAATACCATCACCATCACATTACAACTACAGTATTACCACAATCAACAGTACCATGATATTACTATAGTCCACACAACTGTATTGCTGTAGTTTGAATACCCATAGTAATTCTATACTGGGTGGTGAAAATGTCGTCCTGGAACTATAGTAATTTTTCATAAGGGATAGGGAAATGTGCATAAAGTAATGAACAAGATCTAGATATTGTCCATTTGATGAAATGCTGTGGTCATAACCCTTAGCATCCTGGGCTTGGATATTTCTCTTTATCTACTAACTGTGATTTAGCTTTAGTGAAGCGCTGCAACCAGCAGATACAGAATGTGTGTGTGACGTCTTACAATATGAAAAAAGTGATTTTTCTGACTTTGAACTTATTCACTTAGGGATTCTTATTGAACCTCACTTACTAAGAAATAACTTACATGAAAAGTTAGATCAAAGGACTACAATCTCAAAGCACAGCCTGTAAATTGGGAAAAAAGGTTTCTTCCCTGCTTTTTTTTTTAAATAAAATGAGCTGATTTATGAAATAAACAAGAGTCTGACCGATCGGTTAATGCGCTGCATGGCCTTAATTTAGTTAGGTTTCACTATGTACAGTAAATGCCAAGTGACGCGCAAGCTTTCTTCTGCAAACAGCGAAAGCCAAACAGCTGCAATAAAAAATAAACAAAAATAGCGTTGCGTTGATTTAAAATAATGCAGCGTTTATTGAAAACTTCAAGGCGCCGAGTTCAGTTTATTGTGATGAATGCATTCCTTAGGGGCAACAGTCAGCCATCGTGTTAATACTGTCATAATTTATGCTGCGCCATTCTTCAACTGTACGTCTTTTTTCAAAATGTAATTCAGGCTGGGCTGCATCTTAGTATTCTTCCAGCTCCAAAGATATTTATCAGCTGCACACCATTTTATCGCTGAATGCGAACAGGAGCCGGATATATTAAGAACAAATAAATTTAGTATGTTCTCGAGCTTTTAAGATGATTTTAGAATCGCGTGTCCACAGTAAGTTGGGTTCTCTTACACTGCTGCTCCATTATATTCTGAGTATATGAATGACTTCGTTTCTGCCCCTAAATAGAAAATATGAGTCCAAGTAACTGTTTGCCGAAGAAATTGGATATTTCTGAAGTCACTTACAAATCTTGTTTAGAGTCAAGATATGTCACCTCACTGACACAATATTTGTCTTATTCAGCAAAATGCAATGGAAATAAGATTTTAGGCACACACAAGAATATATTACTGAAGTTTGAGATTGAAATATTTTCCCCATGTAAATATTCTGATGAGATGGAAGTTGTTTTAAGGAGGACCCACCTTGGTCTTGTTCGCCTCGTTGCAGTCGGGGGCTGGGCACTCGCAGTGGGCCTGTCCGTTGACCTTCACGCAGGACGCCCCGAACTTGCACTCCATCTCGTCACAAGAAGCGGGGGCATTAGGACCTGAGGCGCGAACAGACACCCTCTCTTGAATCGTCTCCCCGTTTCAGCTCCTCAAACCCTTCGTCACGGGCAATGAGGGGCAGGTAACATATTTTCCAACTCTAATCCTTGTCGCTTTACCCCATTCGCCCCAATTTTCCTCCGTCACGTCCCACAAATCTGGTTAAATGGGCGCTATTAAATCGCCACACGTCTGTAGACGCTCTCGGGGAGAGGAGGAACGATAATGTTTTCAGCCATTTACTATGCTTGCCATTAGTCGCTCTTCTGACTTGACTAATGGGTTTTTACAATGAGTACGGAACTATTGAAAGTTGAATGAGAATGCTAAAGAGAGTTGGAGAATACCGAAGCGCAGAAACAGCACTACACGAGAATCTGAATCCCTTTTTACCAAAGTCTCAGTAACTTTTTGATGTTGGGCAATCATCAGAACGATCACACTTCATCCATTACCTTCATCATAAATAGATGCATTTACAGAACATAAAAAGCAGCCCTTGCATCCAAGAGATACTCTGAAATTAAGCCCTATGCAGTGTTCCCCTTTTATTATCAGGTTGCGTTAAATTAGCCGGCACTCTACCCAGAACGACAAACGGCTTTTGCTTTTTTTTTGTTGCATTTTGCGCAGTAAAACGTGGTGCTCATTTCTACAGCTTCATGCAGCTCACAGCACCTAGCCTTCGGGTATAACCTAATGCAAAGTCCCACATTCTCTATAAAAAAAAAACACATATATATATATATATATATATATATATATATATATATATATATATATATATATATATATACACACACGCACTGCTTAAGAAATTTATTAGACTACCCGCCATAAAACGAAAAAGAAAACACAAATATTTCAAAATTTGTCAAAAACTTGTTTAAAGCTAAAAATTATTCTGTTATATATTATACTGGCAAATAACAAACTGAAACAACAAAACAGTCCTTTTTTATGCTTAAAAACCAAAACAAGAGCAGTCAGAGACAGCAATATACGCCCGTCACGCAACAGTTTGCATAAAAGGGTTAATTTTGAGAAAAAGGGTGATCCAATCAGGCTGATTTCTGAACTCATTAAAGTTCCACCTGATATGGTCATGCTGTGTGAATTTGGATGAAATCGATTGAGAATTGGCGGAGTTATTGTGAACACAAGCAACGGACAGACAGACAGACGTCCAGACAGACAGATATCATGATTCCATAATACGTCCCGTCTGTCTTACGACGGGCGTATAATAATAATAATAATAATAATAATAATAAAAACGAAGAATTTTGTATGGCCTCCTTTGGCGTTGATAACAGCTTGCATTCTTGCATTCTTGCAAAAACAAATTTTTATGTGCAGGAATGCAAGTCAATAACTGTTATTTGGCATCTTAATATAAAACAAAATAATAATAATGTGCTTAACTATATCGTCAGCTTTTTTGTAAAACAGTAAATTTGAAAATTAATGGATAGCATCAGTAATTATATTTTAGCATTAAAAATATCATTTCAATTAAAGAGCTTGCGCATACTAGTAAGAGAAACATAAAAATGATTTTGGTAATTACCAATACTCTTAATTTAGAGCAGCTGTAGAATAAACCTTACATTGGGTGGTGGTCTAATAAATTTGTTAAGCACTGAATATATATAACATCATGCAAAGTCTGACATTCTGAATAATAATCAAAAAACAGCAACAGGGACCCAACAGCAACAGCAGAAGCAGAGTTCTAGTTCTGAGGCCTGCACTCTGGTCGTCCTTCATCTTCGCCCCCCACCAAAAAAATCCCCCATGCCTCCGTCAACTGCACAGGAAGTACACACTATATTAAGCACCTCACTTCCTGCAAGCGTCCGGCTGCGCGACTTAATGAGAATCTGAGGGAGGAACATGTCGAGCAGCCCGGCAAGCTCTGGGTCCAGTGTCTTTCGCACCTTTATTAACTGTAGCTTGTGCAAACATGCCCCCTCTCAAGTCAGTGCTTTTATAGCTCTCAAGTCATGTTTTTTCATAAGCAGAGGCCAGAGTACTGGCTTAGGTGACAAAAAGGACACCGTAACTGTCGCAATATAAAAATGGAAGCAAGAACACAGAATACACTGGTAAATTGCTATCACCCAGGACAATGCTTAATGCTAAATTGTGTAATATCAGACACTGAATTAATAAAATTAGGATTGTCCACAGAGGAATGGCAGTGGTGGTTACCATTCTGAGGGTTTTCATTGAACAGTGCAACACGGTCTTAAGCCATCAAAGGTGTTGAACACGAGCATGGTTAGGGGGGCAAAAATAAATCTTAAAGATGTATCCCCAGGAACCACCACAAAGCAGCGTCTTTGCTGACAAGTCAGTTGCTGCAGCAGTCACAGCACTGAGCTTTTTCTGAGTTTGACAAGGTGCTTGTGAGGTCAGTCAGGCCGAGCTGGTTTGTCATTGGCCGGCAGAGAAGAGTGGGCGGGGTTCTCCCAGGGCATGCCTTACCTTTTTCGCAGCCGCTAGCGCTCGTCTGGCTGCCGTCGGGACACACGTTACACTTCACGCCCTTCACCCCCGTCTTACAGGAGCACAGGCCAGACATCTGCTCACAATCGTCCCGCACTGAGCCCATAGCATCGCAGTTACACGCTGAGGAGTAACAACAGGGACACATCTTAAATGGAGGACATCTACAACACCTTCGTAAAAAATAACCTCTTTAAGTCTGTTTGTATCTGGGTCAATGACAAATATACCTTTTAAGAATGTTTTTTTTTTTTTTTACTCTTTAAAAATGTACTGAATACATTTATTTGAAGTTGGAATAGTGTGTTTAAACAAGTCTTAATGGTTGCACAACACTTAAACCCTGTTTGCACCGGACTTGCGAGCAGGTTGCGACCGAAAAATGGAAAAAAATCGCCATCACTCTCACTGACTCTTGATGAGGTTGCAAGTAACTCTCAATAAACTCTCAATGGTCTCAAATTCAATCTCTCTGATCTCTTTCACTCTCTATCGATCTTGAAGGGGTTTACGATTGTTTTGAGCTGTTCAAAAAAATCGCATAACTTTTGCGAGTGTGTGCGAGTGGTCAGAAATAAATGCAGATCTCAAAAACAATCGTAATGAGCTCTCATAACTCTCAAGTCACTCTTAACTCGGTCTCACAGGTCTTGATGGACTCTTGATGGATTCTCAAACAGGTTGCATAAATAATCTCCAAACATCGGAATATTTTTCATTATGCAACTATGGCGATCCTTTTTGCGAGCTGAACAAGAGCCCATTGCAATGCCTTCAAGAGCAAAAAAGTCCTGGCGAGTGAAATTGCGAGAGCATCAGTGATGGATGGGATCGAAATTTGACCAATAGCGATCAGTGAGAGTGAAATTGCGACCAATGGCGAGCTTCCATGCGACTCTTTCTGAGAGAGGGTTTCCGATATAAAGCCATTGCATTAATCAGTTCATCACTTACTGCAACAGCAATCGCATTAACAACACAAGACCAAGAGAGACCAAACAAGAGAAAGGAGAGTCATCGTAAATTATGTCTCATAGATCGCCTACTTTTTATTAATACATCTCAAATGTGGTCTCACTGGAAGCTTGGTGTGAACGCAAATTAGCGATTAGATTGGAGAGTATACAAGACTTGTGCGAGTTCATCAAATCCTTGTGATCTCAGAAGTCGCAGCAGTCGGCATTTCAGTCATATTTTGGCGTAAACAGGGCATTACAGGGTTTTAGTACAGTTTTAGACTGTATTTGCAATTTCACCAGCCAAAAAATGTCAGGTGGCACCCACCAAAAGCTTCTTGAAAAAAAAACACACTTCCCTCTTTTTATTCAAAGTGATTTTTTAGTAAGAATACCTGAGAGTGTCTACTCTGCCTAAAACATTTCTATTTTGTGATCGAGCTGGGTATTAAAAGTAACTTATAGATTCTTTACTGTGGGGGTGGGTATTTTGGTTTTCCAAACAATTTAAGAACAATTAAACTATTAAACTTTGTTTATTTGAAAGGTTTTCAATATAAAATTATGCCCCCATATTAATATTATATTAAGTCATATTTTAAATTACATTTTTAATACATTTCGCATAGTGTTAACTTGCTCGGATGGTTGCGCCACCTGACATTTTGAGGGTTTGAGATGACAAAACATAATATATAAATCATTTTTATGATAAGCTGGAAATATGTTCAAATTAAACAGGTTTTATAGAATAAAATGATGCTTATTATGAATCATTTAAAATTATTTTAAACCAAAGTAGTGCACTCGGACAATGTCACGTCATTGACCCATCTACTGCATTCTGGGAGAGGAAAACATGATTATACCTCCACCAGGAGATAATATGTCTTCGCTGGCGTTTGTTTGCTTGTTCGTTCCTTCGTCAGTAAACAAGATAGCTCAAAAAGTAAACGATTAACATCAATTCAATTTCGGGTGATGAGAAATACGGTGTTAAATTCTGGTGAAGGTCAGACTCTTGTTCTTGATATGAGCCAAAAGAATTTCTATGTGTGTAAAGACGACACTGTCCCGACTCGTTTTACACTCACGTTCAATGATAATTCCTCCGTCAATGAATTGCAACACGGCTCGCATTTCTATTTGTTAAATTTTCTTTAACCTTAATTTTAAGTGCCCTCTGTTCCGGGTTTTTAAAATGGAAACTCCTACTCAGCCTTTAGCTAAAACCAGTGATGTAGGTTACACCACTTATGCCAATAATTTCCTCCACACCCGCAAATGTCATGTCATCATGTAGAAACCTATGTAAGGTCACTCAGGAGAACATTTTAAGGAGGGCCTGGGAAAACAGCATTTTGAGGCTTAAACATAGCTTCGTACTTCGACCAAAATTTCAGTGCTCAAATTTGAATACATAGAGACCACAACTGGGAGGGTACAGAGTGATAGTACGTAAAAATCTCAAACAAGAGTCATCAGTAGATGACATATCCCCCCGGCCCCTGATTATTGGCGAAAGTCATGTCAATCCCACACCTCCAAAGAAATTCAAACAAGAATGTTGAGGTGATTTTCCTCTGGAATGATCTGGAAGTATATACTGGCAACATCTAGCAAAGACTATGAAGCACACGTTGGCAAAGGCAATAAAAAAACAAGGGTCATTAATGAACAGTGTTTTAGCTCTGCTCCGAAAAAAAACCCGGCCCTGAGTCCAAATCCATGTCACTTCCATGGAAGGAAAAAAAAAAAAAAAACTATTTCAGAAATTTGAAAATACGAAAAGGCACCACTTCAGTGCTTGGGTAATGCACATTAAAAGTTTCAGAAAGATATACTGAACGGTTTTTGAGTTCTGCTCCGGAAACGAACCTCTCTGTACAGAGTCCAAATCCAAATTGTTTCCATGGATACGAAAAATAACATTTTCAGAAATCTGAAAATATCAAAAGGCACTACTTCAGTATGTGGGTAATACACATGCAAAGTTTCAGAAAGATATAATGAACAGTTTTTGAGTTCCGCCCCGGAAACAAACTAGGCCTGATGTGCAAAGTCCAGATTTGTTTCCATGGAAACGACAAAAATAGGAATCCCAAAATTTCCAAAGTAGCAAAAGGCACATCTAGACTATACATAGAATACATGGACCGAGTTTGGTGCTGATATTTTGCATAGTTTCCAAGTTCTGCTCTGGAAACAAAATTATTACGGACGGACGGACAGATGGACAGACAGACGAATGAGGCGATGACTATATCGCCCCCGCATAAAAAAAGAACAAAATATCAGACCCAACCCATTCTAGTTGTATTTGACTAGTTATATTTAGGGTGTTAACATGCATCTTGTTATTGATATTCTGAAATGCCTTTGTAATTGCTATTGGTGAAATGCCTCAGCAGCACTGAACACCTCCCATTATGTCAATAAAGTCTGAAAGCGTAAAATTCGAAGAGAAAAAATGGTAGGAGAGGGGGAAGGAGACAGAGAAAGAGAAAAAGGGGTGGAGGGAGAGAGCGGAGAGAGGACTGATGGATTGGCTGAGTTCACACTCCACTCACGCCGTTCACCTGCGTGTGAACCGAGACGATTCTCAGCGAGTCAGGAGACATTCATCACGGACTGAGTTAGTAAAATGCCTGCTGACAAACTTGTAAATACTGACCTTACAGCTCTCGCCACTGACCCCTAAAATGCGCCAGGAGACTGAAGTCGCCCCAGCCAATCGGACTGTAACCTCACAGGTACGTGACAATGCACCAGCATCTCCCCAGTCACAAACCTGTGACAGGAGTTCAAAGGTCGACCTCAGGTCAGCCACCGACAGGGACCTTCGGTGAAACCGACAAGACAGAGACAACAACCCTCCCGGGGAACAGAGGTCTGGCCCCGATCTTCAGGGGTCAACGTTTGTTTTTCCCGTCGTGGTGTCTGTGTGCCGGTGCATAAATGCTCCTTCTGAAGGCCAAAGACACCAGCGGCTGTTTGTGCGGCAGTGTCTAAATCTTGTTAGTCCGCTCCCAAAGTGAAAGCGCCGTTTGCTTCAAATTGAATTGTCGGAGCTCTCCGGGGGTACTGGAGGTGAGGCCGGGCTTTTCTCAGTACCTGCGCTAAGAGAACAGCACGACCAGTCGCTTGTTATTTGCTTTCATGGTGCTGTTTGCTAGCTAGGCCCCTTAACTGAATTTCGCACCATAACAAAAGCTGGGCAAGTATAGCGCTGTCAGCAAAGCAACTACCAGTGATGTAGGGCCCAAGTGCGAGAGAGAAATGGAGTCAGAAATCAGAAGGAGGTTTGTTGTCTAAATTAATTGAGCAGGAGAAACAAGCAAGATCCTACAGCCCTAATCAGTACAGCCTACACTAAGGAAAAAAACACCAAAAAGAATGACTGTGAACAAAAAAAATCACTATGAGTCAAGACACTGGTACACAGTAGGCTAAAGCTATGACCCAGGAGTCAGGTCAAAGTGCTTATTAAAAAAGAATACTCAGTACAAAAACGCAGTGCGGACAGAGCAGTTTGCAGGAGCCAAAACTGTAATGCTGAGGCCACGTTCATGAAGTGGTACTAATGCCGCAATCCTCCCGAACTGGTGACATACTCTGTTGGGCCGCTGAGGTTGCGATTTGGGACTACGCGAGAGCAGGCAGACCAGCAGCTGTGTCTAGCGCCACCAAAATGGCCCCATATGCACTTTCGCAAACTCTAGGCCCCCTGGCAGGGGTAACACTAACAGCGTGGGTCACACAACAAGCAGTATGAAAAAAACAGCTACAACTTCATGGATATATCAGAAAAACTTAACATGTTGCAGGTGGCAGAGAGCATTCAGCAATACTTAAAGAGGCATTGCAACACCATTCACTGACGAACTCCACTTCCCACAATGCCCTGCACGGATGAAATCCCATTCTCAATAGTGACACACTCCCTGTATATTATCGCTTACTTAACAATGCACTTCAGTAAGGCAAAATGATGCCTTTTCACACCTTCAAAGTTGAAAAGCACAAAAGAAGACAGAAGTTGAAGCAGGAACAGAGTCTCTTACGCGTGCAGCCGCTGGTGCTCTCCGTTACAATCCCGCGGAAGTTCCAGAACCCCGGCTCACAGCGGTCACACTTCTGCCCTCCGACCCCCGGCTTGCAGGAGCACTGGCCACTGGTGGGGTCACAGGTACCCCCATACGAACCATAGGGGTTACACTTACAGGTACCTGAGCGAGACCAAAGACGCGCCGTTAGCGCAAAAAAAAAAAACAACTGAATTTTCATACGGAGGCAGTGGACAGAAAAAACCTTTTAACCTCTTAGCAAGATTTATTTCATACTGAACCACAGCCTCGTGCTAATTATGTTTTAGACTACTCTGAGTCATCTGTCTCAATAAATAACAGGGCACTCTGCATTAGCACCAGCTGCTGATGGAGGTGTGCTGTATTGCAGGTTAACAGACAATCCGGAGACGGACAGTACTCACTCGGACAGCCCGCGAGTCCCACACCAAGAGCGGCCGTGTTGTTATCAAGACAGCAGCCGTACACCGTCTGAGTGCAATGCTGATACAAGCCAGGAGGGGGCGTAGCTGTAGAGAGGGGGTGGGGTTGGTACAGAGGAGGGAGTACATTGTGACCATTCCGTAGAAAAAAAATGCATTTGTAATGATTCGATTGATTCCATTTTACAGAGCACTGTTCCATAGCCGCTACTGCAGAAACCAAATGCAATTTCGCGAAATGTAACGGCCTACGCACAGGTGGGCATTTGAGGCTCAGTTCTGGGCGGGGCTGTGATATTTTGCATTACCGAAAGCTATTCAGAAAAACCTGGTGAAGGTTGGGGTTAGTGCACCATGCTATTACCTGCTCTGAAAAAAAAATACAACTGCATTTGCATTCAATATCTGTCGCACAGCCTGGCATTAATGCTCAACCTGAAAAAAGACCACTCTACCAATTTATTCTCATCAAAACACCCCAACACTTAAAACAAGTCGGCTGAATTGTACTTATTTGTGTCTGTGTGTGCATAAATTATTAACTCGACACGCTAAACACATTTCATAACTACAAGACTAATTGTGGTTGAAAACCGTGTACTGAGTCGGCAGTGCTACTCACCGCTATCTAACGCCACATAAGCTTTGGGTTCTTCAACTAACCCTTAGAGTGCTGAAATAAATGTATAAATTAAATTATCTTGTATTGTTGAAAACCTCCCCTGCAGGTGCTCTTTTAAACATGTCACCACATGATAAGTTCTCAACAGCTTTGAAAAGCTTTTTATATCTTACATCACTGAGCAACACTATTTGTATTTAGCGCTCTAAGGGTTAAAAGTCAATCTACCTGCCACGGCTGTTGCCATATAGTTACTCAGAAGTGACACAGAGCCAGAATGGCTTCTTTCGCCCATTTGACCAGTGCAGACAGGGGGCTGCAAATACCGAGGGGTCCATTCCGGACACGGCTCATTAGAGCAGCTCTGTAGTCTGGTGCCTCTCGGCGATGACGGCCATGAGACAAATCCAGCTCCCTCTCACATACGCACCGTGTTCTTCTTATCTCGTTCGCCCTCTACTCTCTCATCTCCCTTCAGAAAGCTATTAGCAGGCATTCGGCTAATACTGCTCTGACACCGCAGTAAGGTCTCGGTTTGGCCAGAGTGAGTCTTATTAAGGCCCTCAGTGAATCAGCTCTGACAGGCCACCCTTTAGAAAACAACTAAATTCACATTTTGAAAGAGACCTCACCCTCTCGCGTGGGAACAAAACTCAGACGAGGCGCCTTCCTCGTGAGTTCCGAGCCCAGTAACTGCTATTAATTTTGCATTGTGCTCTCGGCATCAAAGCAATTTTCCCAATCGTTTTTAGTTCTTCGTACATATGGTCGCATCATATTTAGCCACTTGTTATTTTGGCGTGTTTGGTTTTCAGATTGAACGAGCCCGTGGCTCAGAGGCGAACGCTAACGGCAGTGGATTTATCGCAGTGAATGAACAGTGAATAACTTTGAGATGAATAACCGCCACCTGCCTCGTAACTCATTTCAATTCCCAATATGTTCGGCAAAACACTTTGTGTGGGCCTTGCACCAAAACTTTCTCCTGTAAATCCTGCTGAACCTAATTTATCACAATATCACAATATCGTAAGTATACGTACAATAGAATGAGCTATCTATTCTTTTAATCTGCCTAAAGTGCCTTTGACCATTGTTTGCTTTTGTAACAGCACATAATGTTAACCCTTTGAGCCCTGAATTAATTTTGAAGGCATTAAAAATGTAATTAACCTGTGCTGTTGAAAACCTATCATGTGTCAACTTGTTTAAAAGAGCTCCCCCGCCACAGGGGAGCTCTTTTAAACAAGTTGCCACATGATAGCATCTGATTTTGCTGTCTTACATCATTGGGCAACCATAGCTGCCTATAGCGCTCTAAGGGTTCACATATAATGCCTTTAGCTTGAAAGACGTGCAGCCCTCTCTGTTTGGTGTTCTGACAGCCCTGAGCCTGTAAGGTAGACCTATGGAGGGAATTTTGCTTTTATCTTGAAAAGGCAGCGTGCGACAGCCCGTCGGAGGAGGGAGAAAGATGTGAAGGGGCTCCAGATGGTCATAAAGGCGATTGTGATCGCTAACCGCCTCGCCGCGAAAACCAAAGTCACCCCCTCCATCATACTGAGTGGCAAGAGAAGTAATAACAGCGCTATAATCCTTCTAT
Source organism: Gymnothorax reevesii (assembly GCA_029721435.1). Taxonomy (NCBI): domain Eukaryota; kingdom Metazoa; phylum Chordata; class Actinopteri; order Anguilliformes; family Muraenidae; genus Gymnothorax; species Gymnothorax reevesii. Next base: position 88,494,167 of record CM056581.1, on the reverse strand, counting down.
TGGCTGCTTTTAAAGTATAAAGGTACTCTTAATCATGATAAGGCTGACAGAGGGATAAAAGCTCAGGTAAATGATGCGGCCCTGCTCAGTACGACCCGTTTCCACCATCGAGCGTTCACAGCGTTCGCAGCGCTAGTTCCAGACCATTTCTTCGCCTCCGGCGGATATTCTAAACCTGATATAGTGCATCTACTGCGTCAAAATTAACACCAGAAACGCGCTACTGTGATTCATTTTCAAAAGTCTACATTGTTCTGCTAATGTAACTCTCATTTGGTGAAGTCTACTTGTACCAACAGCTGAACAACTTGTTGAAAAAAAGACTTCAAAGTGCCATTCTGTGGGCATGTCAGGTGCACTTCCAGGCATTTCTATGTATGTTTGGCAACCTGGTCGAGTTTGGGATGACGCTGATGTCGAACGCTTTCTGACGAGTGACTCTTGTGGTGTAGGGGGCTCACCGGGGTCCTGGCAAAATTCCCAACCAGGCTCTTGTGACCTGCCACTTAATATCCCCTTATCTAATTGGTTATGCAATTCGTCTGCTCCCTCTCCACCTCAGCCGACACGTGGGGAGCATTCTGGCACAAAATGGCTGCCGCGCATCACCAAGGTTGTGCTGCACATTGGTGGTGGAGAGATCAGATTATCCCATATGACTGTTAAGTGCATTAAGTATCCATGAGAAAGCGCTATATAAAAGCAATGTCATTCATTCATTCAATCATTCATTCATTCATTATGAAGACTCTTTCAGGAGGGCATGGTTCAGGGCCCTAGCTGTGGCCCCTCTGTAGACGCTCACCCAGACACGGCCCCTGGTTCTGAATCTCCAGCTGTTGCTGTTTCTCACACCTGGCCTTCTTCAGCTCACACTCGCTGCTGTAGGTGTGTCCGTCAGAGCCACACACCTGCGCAGGAGAGAGATTTCATTCTGTAAACACGCAAATGTCAGACCAGAGCTCTCGTTCATAAACGGTTCATAGGCATGTAATTGAAACATAGGCCACTTCCTTTGCCAATTTTGGATTTATAAAAATAAACTGAAAATAAAACAAAAAACATGCAAAATTAATAAGATTATGCACATTTGAAAATTTCCAAGGCAATCCTAATTAGGCCCCGACTAAAAAAAAAATCATTCCGTTTAGCTTGTTTTATAAGCAAGGATAATTTTAATAGAAGTCATTTTCATTTTTTTGAAGATATGCTATATTCAGGTTCGAAATCCACGCAAATTTTTATAGATAAGACCGCAGGCCATTACAAGATGAAGCCGTCTAGGTAAGTCTTCCTTAGCAGAGGTGGAACATGCTGATTGAGAAAGTAAAATTATCCTTAGGCGTTCTGTTCCAATCACCCGGATATGCAAATTACCACGACTGCTCAGGCCAGGTTTAATCTGACTACTGAAGTCAGCTGGCTGTAATTGTGGATGATAAATGTGGCATAAGTTTGACATTCTTACACCCGGACTAACTGGCACAGCCCACTTTACACAAACCCAAAAGCAGCTTTGGATGTTGCCGTGGAGATACATTACCTGGATACGCGGCACGCTGTGGCAGTTGAACTCGCATACGCAGCGGTCATCTTCGGCGTCCTCGTCCCAGTATCCGCCCAACCGTCGACAGCGGTCCTGCTCACAGCTGCTGTCTCCATCTGACCCTGAGCCGCCCGAACCACACTCTACAGAGAGACACAGCAATTACAAAACACAAAATCCACACTTTACGGAGAGACACAGCAATTACAAAACACAAAATCCACACTTTACGGAGAGACACAGCAATTACAAAACACAAAATCCACACTCTACAGAGAGACACAGCAATTACAAAACACAAAATCCACACTCTACAGAGAGACACAGCAATTACAAAACACAAAATCCACACTTTACGGAGAGACACAGCAATTACAAAACTTAAAATCCACACTCTACAGAGGGAGAGAGAGAGGCAGCAATTACAAAACTTAAAATCCACACTCTACAGAGAGACACAGCAATTACAAAACACAAAATCCACACTCTACAGAGAGACACAGCAATTACAAAACATAAAATCCACACTCTACAAAGAGAGAGACACACCAATTACAACACACTCAAACACCATTCTACAGAAAGAATGAGAGACACAGCAATTACAACGCACACAAACCACATTCTACAGAGTGCGAGACACAGAGGTTACACCACACAAACCACACTTGGGCAATTCTGAGGTATTCTCAACCAAATGTCCCCTCCGTGACAGACATGAAAATAATCCCCAAATGAAAATGGAGGATAAAATGGAGCTTTTTCCTCCCGAATATAGTGGTGCACTATTATACCCATAAATTGTTAAAAAAAAAACCAAAAAAAACCCCCCCAAAAAAAAACTTTTTAATACATCAACAGAATTTTTTGTGGGGGACAGTTTAGTGTCTCGTCAATGAGGGGAAATTTTGTCAAAATACCTCGAAATCGCCCACTTAACTACCTCAGCTGCAAGCTGTCCATTGCTGATTTATAGCAACCAAAATTACAATTCTGAGTTCATTTGTGCTAATTTACTGCAGACCGCCAAGTTTATGCTGTGAATTTACAATTATGAGTTTACAGAATGAAAATAAGTTCCAAAGCATCCACAAACTTCCCTGAAATGCTGAGATAAAGTCTCATAAGGACCGCAGAAACTTCCAGACAGCTGCTTGTTTCCTAAATCTCAGTTTCCAGAACTCAGAACTCAGTACCGTCAGTGCACTAAACAGCTCCAATCAAAAGGAACCAAACATTCCACTAATATTGGTCAGAATATTGAGATTTTATCAGCTTATCCATTTACGCAGCAGGACGCCACATTCAGGGCCAATCGACCACAGGGTAATAACAAGCCAGACAAAGGAAAAATGGGTCTAAAGATTAAGGGAAATAAATTAGGAACAGCTTTGCAATGCCGCGGACGAGAACTTCTTTAGAAACCGACTGAAAGAGGGGAATAAAAGGCCTCTGAGATTTACAATGTGCTTGTCCACATGCCAAAATCAATGCTGCAGGTTTAATGAGCGCCGCTCTCCATTGTGAGAACACGGCTAATTGCAGACGCGCAAATATGCAGACACAGCCACAGGCTCTGATGTAATAAACATCAACCATTATCTCTACTAAAACTGCACAACTGAAATCAAGCAAAGGGAAGACAATGGAAGGAAAAAATAGACAAATTTATTGATCGTTTCAAAAGGGATGGCATCGTGTCTGACTATCTAATGACGTTACGTTAAAGTAATCGGAAATTTGTCGCACAATGTGGTTCTGCAGGGACGCAAGGGCAAGGGCCGCTTCCGAAGATTGCGAGGATAAAGTAAACTCCTGAGAGGATTATAATCAGCCTGTTCATTAAGAATCTCGTTAAACTGTCTGCTTTTAACTGCTCTTATAATACTCCCCCCCGGGCATTTCCTCAATTACTGTCCAAATTGTAAATTACAACACTATGCTGCGCTTTCAACATCTAATTTATAATGCATTAGTACTGTCCAAAGAACTACATATGAAAGCAAAGGTTTCATTTTCACATTATTGGTGCACTGAAAATAAACTCATTACATAATGCAAATCAAATGAGCCGGTTTAGCTCTCAATCAATAAGCGTTTAAAACAACTCCAGGATAAAAGAGGGTGAAGCAGCCAATAATGCACATTTATTGTAATTCCTTACAGTATTATTTTAAACTTGCTGGAAGGATCTACCCCGCTTAACCTGTGTACGGAAGAGCTATTCTGCTTTTGTAGCAGGAAAACAGAGCCAGTACGTGCTCTTCTGCATTGGGCTGTCCCAGAGCTCCCAGCCAATCAGGAATAAGCGTTCCCTGGAAGCGCTCCCAATGAGGCCCTCGCTCCCACTACCTTTCAGAGCCATTTTCTACACAGCCCCTCACACTGACGCTGAGGGGAACCAGGAATAATGGAGATTAATTTATCGCCGCGAAACGCCTGCAGGCACAGTGATTTCCAGCAATTCCGCCAAAAAAAAAAAAAAAGAAGTTAAATTGAGAAACCATTTTTAGAAATGCGAATTTCATGCAAGGGGGTTCAAGGTAGCTCAAATCGCAGAAGACAGGGAGAGGGCTATTAAAATATGGAGAATGATCTCGTGGTGAGGAAATATTTGGCACAGGACATTCCGCCTGGAATACTGTATGAAATGGAGCTGGGACAGGGGAGACGAGAACTGAATATGATTGTGTTGTTACTGTGCCTGCTTGTGTGTGTGTCTGTCTGTGTGTGTGTGAATATATGCGTGTACATGCTCATAAGTATGTGTGAGAGTGTGTGTGCAAGCTCTCGTGTGTATGCGTGTGTGTGTGTGTGACTGTATGTGTGTACATGCTCATATGTATGCATGTGAGTGTGTGTGCAGGCTTGCATGTGTATGCGTGTGTGTGTGTGTGTGTGTGTGTGTGTGTGTGTGCGCAAGCATGTGTATGTTTATGTTAGTTATTGAGGACCTTTTTTGGTGTAAATACTGTCCTTATTGAAACCAGTAGTTCTTATAAGAACCAAAGCCTGGTCCTAATGCAGCAAATTGTCATTTCAGAGGTCATGGTCAAGGTTAGGGTCAGGTGTTAGAAGGATTAAGCTGCGTGTGCGCACGTGTGTGTGCGTGTGTGCGGACACGCGCGCGTGTGTGTGTGTGCATTCATGCGCGCGCGAGCCCATACACTTCAACTGTGCGGTGACATTTCATTTTAATTGTGGCCTTAGCCTTTCACTTCAAAGATTCATGGGTTTCTGAAAGAAAAATAGATCAAATACATACTGCGCAAAAAGCCGCTTTCACACCGGACGCGAAACGAATTTTTCGCGCACAGATTGCATTCAATCTGTCGCGCGAAAAATTCGTTTCGCGTCCGATGTGAAAGCGGCTTTACTGTTACGTGAAGCATCAGTAATAAAGGAGTGCAGGGGCGGTGCGAACATAAGGAATGTGTAAAAAACGACAGTCTCTAAGTGCCCAGATGGAGCTTCCCTCCAACACAGCAGCATATAACCGCTCCCTGGCGCAGAGAGGCTGTCGCGAATAATCACAGGGTGCCCCCACTTCTCTCCTCCGAATGAAATCCTTTAAATATACATACGACGGCATGACTATACCCGACCGCCGACTAAAACCTGCTCCAAAGCAAAAACACTGAAAACCAATTATCAGTAAAGAAAATGAGGAACACATTTGGGAAAAAGTGGCTGAATGTGTAATTAAGTGATTTCATTTTGTGCGTCCCTGGCTCGTTTTGCGCTGAAATAGTTGTGAAGATTTTCTGGTCCACGGAAGGTCCATAATGAGTACACGGGGAGCAGACTTTCTCTTGCATTTGCAAGCAGGTAAAGACTCAGCCCTGGTGAGCGTGCCATTACTATGCTTGTACATGTCACATGAAACACACTCCTGAAGAGCGAGCTCAGTGCCTGCAGGGCAATGCTGACGGCACTGAATTTTCCACGGTGACACTTTGCGGGAAGGCACAAGCCCAATCGAGAAAATCGCAGGAGAGCGTGGAATTCTGACACAGAGATAAAAATAGACCCGGCGCCCACACACAAGACAACATAACGCAACAAAACACAGCGCACCAATGATTCCTCCGGAGAACTCGCATGTTCAACCAACCTGCTCTCTTAAAGGGCCAGTGTGTAAGATTTAAGAGGATCTATTGGTAGAGATTGAATATAATATTCATAAGCATGTTTTCACTGGTGTATAATCACCTTAAAATAAGACTAGTCCTGTTTCCGTCAAGTTAGAATGAGTCCTTTGTATCTGAAGAGGGTCTTCCTCGACGGAGCCAGTCTTGTCGCACTGCTCTGTTTCTACAGTAACTCAGAATGGACTAACCAAACAATGGCTCTTGACAGGGCCTTTTGCAATTTTATGGCGACTGTAGGTTGTCCTACATGCTTGTGACGGGAAAGCGTCTGAGGAGGTTATTAGCTGGTTGTAGCTTGAATCCTCAATACCAGATGACACTTGTAGTGCAACCTCAAAATTAAGTTCCGGTTACAGAAAGCTGGATTTCTCACCAATGCAAATGAATAATTTTAATTAAATTTTAAAGGTCCCCTATCGTTTCACCAGGCTAGCAGCCCATGAGCCATTTCAAAATCTGTACCTTTGTGACATCTCATGCAGAAGTGACTGCCCAGAGGCAGAAAAGAATGATCAACTTTAGCCAACCAATTAATCCGTTCCTTCATTTCTGTGCGACCCCTCTGTAATGTGATGTCACAAAGGACAGATTATGAAATGGCAAGTAATGGCTAATTGGCTGTGCACCTGGTGACATGACAGGGGACCTTAAATCTAATTTCAACAGAAGCACTTTTTTCTCAATGTTAAGCCACTGCCCGTCCCTTTACCCTGTTTTTTTTTGAAGGGAAAGGTAAAGCTAAACATAAGAGAAATAAGGAGAGCGATACACCGTTTGCCCACATAAAAGAAAACATTAAAAAACTTAAATAATGAGGATGAAGACAGGAAGAGGTGTAGGGGTGGGATTTTAATTAGCCTGTGTGCTTTGATGGCATTACCACCCCATGCTACAGTCAACCCTTTCAATTAGCGAGCCGCGCAAAGCCGCTCGCATCAGCGATTCCCTCAGTGGTTGCTTAATCACCGAATAGCACATGTTTTTTCAGCTCCTTCACAGACGGCAGTAAAAGAGACGGGGAATGAGACCGACTGGGAACATAGCTCATCCGGCTCTGTGAACATAAAGTAGGACAGAGCAAGAGGAAAGGAAGTCAGATCACTGGGACACTGGTGGAGGTGCACTGTGTTTTGAGAGCCCAAAGCACATCCATTCACCAAAAAATCGGGGGCCATTCCACCACGATCAAAATTCCTACCCTGTCCAGACTGCTATAGCAATCTTCCATCCTGAAAAACCCAGGTGTTCACCGGTACAGCTTTGATTGGACCTCTCGCAGCACTTCTAGAGACAGTAAAAATTCGGAGAGGCCCAGGCTACATCATTAGCCAATCAGGAGCCAGCATAAAAGGTTGTAGAGGAGGGCATAACTGCCATGGCAGCACAAGACCGGCAAACATTTCATTATCTGAGAAAAATGAGTGTAAATCAAGAGTTGGAACAAGTTAATTTTCTAACTGTAAACTTCACCGTCCAAAGCAATGCTCAACAGTAACTCTAACCACAAAAAGAATCCTGCCAAGCACAAAATGCAAAATATTTTTATTTATGGAACGGTTCAACAGTACATTAATTTGATACGTCTCTCATCTATGTGATTGGGAGGAATCCGATCTGAACCTGATGTGAACAAGAGCACCGTTTGTCACTGGATTTCTGGGCTAGTTGGATTACCAATAGCAAACATGAAGTACGGGTACAAGTATAAGGGTTTTTTTTTTTTAATGTATTTAGAACTAGAACTGCCTTAGCTAGAGGTCGATGATTGATTTTGTAATCGTGTCATCAGAACTGCGGCCGTATGTTTAGAACACTTGGGTAAAGCAAGGGGCGGAGCTGTCAACTGATCAGCACCTGATGGCGAGCAGGATCAGATGGCAGGGAAGACTGCTGTATAAATATGGTAAATTTGAAGGTTTTATGAGGATTGACATGGAACGTTTAGTAAAGGACCCTGTCCAAGCAATTTTTAGCTCATACCTCTGGAAGCGCTTTTCCCCAATCCCAGGGGAGGCTGGGACAAGGAGTCCCATTGAACCCTGTCCGAAGTCTCCATTATAGAAGCAGCTGCCTTTAGCTGCGGCCTAAAGGTTGTTGGTACCAGTCACGGCGGGCAACTCAAGCCCCCGTTGGTTAACACCAGTGGTGAGGGAGGCTGTTGAGTTGAAGAAGGTGGGCTTTTAGGCTTAGTTAGCCCAGGGGACTCCTGATTCAGGAGATCAGTACCGGCAGGCTAGAAGGACCGCAGGAACGGTGGCTGCAGAGGTAAAAACTTGGGTTTGGGAAAAGTTTGCGGAGGCTGTGGAGCAGGACTTTCGATTGGCTTCAGAAAGGTTCTAGCCAACCGTCAGTCGGTTCAGGAAACAGAGGCAGGGCTTTGCCCAGGCTGTTCTCAGCATGAGTGGGGAACTGCAGACCTCAGATAGGGATATTGTTTTGCAGTGGATGCGGTACTTTGGGGAAGTCCTAAATCTGACAGACATGCCCTCTGTCGAGGAGGCTTGGACAGTGGACTCGGGTGAGACTTTGTCAATCTCCCCGCAGAAGTAATTGAGGTGGTTGAAAAGCTCCGCAGTGGCCAGTCACCTGGGATGGAAGAGATTCGTTCTGAGGTGCTGAAGGCTCTGGATCTTGTTTGGCTGTTATTATTGACACACCCATTTACCATCACGTGGATGTTGAGTACAGTACCCTTGGAATGGCAGACTGGGGTGGTGGTTTTAAGTTTTATAAACACCTGAGGGTGTGCTCCAACCACAGGGGGATCACACTGCTCAGCCTCCCAAGGACTGCTTATGCCACGGTACAGGGAAGGAGATGTCGCCCGATTGTCGAACCTTAGATTCAGGAGGAGCAACGTGGGTTCATTCTGGCTATAGAAGAGTGGACCACCTTCTTACTGTTGCACAAATACTGGAGGGGTCATGGGAGTTTGCTCATCCAGTCTGCATGTGTTTTGTGGACTTTGTGAAGGCTTATGACCGTGTCCCACGAGGTGTCCTATGGGGGGTGCGGCAGGAGTATGGGGCCCTAGTGCTGTTAGTTCAAGGCATCCGACCCCTGTACAATCAAAGCCAGAGTTGTGTCCGCATTCTTGACATTAGGTTGGACTCAACTGCAGTTGGTCTATTTTGTTCATGGTTTTCATGGACAGGATACCAAGGTGCAGTTGAGGTTTGGAGGGAGTCCAGTTTGGTGGCCTTGGAGTTACATCTCTGCTGTTTGCTTTTGATGCGGTCCTGTTGGCTTCATTGCGTTGCAACCTCCAATGTGCACTAGTGCGGTACACGGTCAAGTGTGAAGTGTTCATAATGAGAATCAGAACCTCAAAATCTGAGGCTATGGTGATCTGCATAAGAAAGGTGGACTGTCCCCTCCGAAGGGCAGGTGAGATGTAACCTGAAGTGGAGGTCTCAATCACGAGTGAGGGTAGGATGAAGTGTGAGATTACGCTGCGGCTGCCAAGATGTGGGCGTTGTACCGGTCCGTCGCGTTAAAGAAGGAGCTGAGCGTAAAAGCAAAGCTCTCAGTTGCCTTGTTGATCTACATTCCAACCCTCACCTAGGGTCAGTTAATTAGTTAGATCATTTTATTTCAAACAGAAATACAGACAAAAGAAGAAAAACATACCCAAAAACATACAAAACAAGGTGTACGAACAGGAGCAGGTGGAAGTACAAAGTGTAAAACTAGTTTTTTCCGACCCCTTTCTCACTTTTGCATCATTTTTATATTTAACAGTCCAGATTAATCCAAATAAAGACTATCCCGAAAAAAAGTGCAACAGCGTGAGCTCTGGGAAGTGACTGAAAGAACAAGATTGTGAATACTAGCGGCTGGATTGACCCTTAGGGTTTTTAGAGAAGAGGTCGGACATCTGGGAGAGGCTCAGAGATGAACCATTGCTACTCCGCGTTGAGAGGAGTCAGTTGAGGTGGTTTGTAGATCTGGCTCACATGCTTCCCTTTAGAGCTTTTCCAGGCATGTCCAACAAGGAAGAGGCCCTGCCACGGGTCTAGGGCATGCTGGAGGGACTATATCTCACAGCTGGCCTAAGAATGGCTGGGGGTCCCTCAGGAAGTAGCTGTGGAGAGGTACGCCTGGGCCACTTTGCCTAGTCTGCAATCCTGCGACTCGGCCCCAGGATAAGCGGCTCAAAATGGATTGGATGGATCGATCTACCAAGTCCATCCGAATACAGCCTACAATTACACAACACCCCCAGACACTGACGTCCTGTTCAGCTTTCTAACTAATGCGTACACTAACATGGCATACCAATGGGGATCTTTCACACTTTTTAATTTTTTTCCTTATGATGTGAAAGCAGCATTATTTCAGGTGGTGTATTTATTCTTTCACAACCCAGGGCGACTAATCCTGAGTTCAGGCCAAAAAGAAGGTCCAATCTCCCAGCCAAACCAAAAACCTCCTTGATCCTCCATGCTATGCGAACCCAGAGCTTTATCACTGTCTCTGAAGTGGCTGAGCCGCAGCCAGCTGGAGTGTGAAATTAAACAGGTGATAAAGTCCCACACAAGGCCTGCCCGGGTGGGGCCATGTCATTTTTCATTACTGCTAAATAAAAGAGCGTGGCAACCGTTTCATTTCTCCTTGTGACTAATGAAATCTCCCCATGAATGAGAGGCCATGAATAAATCACCTGTTGATGTTTTTCATCTCAAGACACTTAACCTGCATCATAGAATACAAATACTATATGATATAGAACTAAATCCATTATATCATATAATACTTATCCTATGTCACATAATACTCATCCCATTCCACATATAATACTTATCCCCTATCACATAATACTCATCCCATATCAAACTAGAAAGTCCAGTCGGCTGCGACCGCATGGGTGTTGCCCCCGAAAGCCGGCGTCCCCACTTTTTTGCACATTATTCGGTCAATACTGTCGCCACAGCAACCAAAACTAATAGGTGTTGTATGTAAAGTGTATCACATGTCCATACCAAATATGAAAGTAATCGGTCCAAAATTGCAGCCTCTACTGCATCCACAATGAAATCCCAATGTTTTGCCACTAATGCACCGACAAAAATTTTGCGACCAATACTGTTGCCATGGCAACCAAAATCTACAAGTATTATAAGTGAAATATAACACATGTAGATAGCAAATATGAAAGTAATTGGTAAAAAATTACAGCCTGTACTCCATCCACAAGGAAGAATGCATGCTTCAGCACAAATTTGCACATTATTCGGTCAATATTGTTGCCATGGCAACAAAAATTCATAGATGTCATAGGTGAAGGGTTACACATGTCCATAGCAACTATGAAAATAGTCAGACAAAAATTTCAGGCTGTTCTGCGTCCACAACAAAATCTCTGTCTTTTGCCACTAATTTGCATATTATTCGGCCAATACTGTCGCCATGGCAACCAAAATCGATAGGTGTCATATGTGAAGTGTAACATATATCCCTACCAAATATGATAGTAATGGGTCAAAAATTACAGCCTGTATTGCGTCCAACAAGAAATCTCTGTTTTGCCACTAATTTGCACATTATGCTGCCAATTCTGTTGCCATGGCAACCACAATCGATAGCTGTCATATGTGAAGATTAACACATGTCCATACCACATAGGAAAGTAATGGGTCAAAAATTACAGCCTGAACTGCATCCACAAGGAAATCTCTATTTTGCCACTAATTTGCATATCATGTGGCCAATACTGTCGCCATGGCAACCAAAATCGATAGGTCTCATAAGTGAAGTAAAACACACGTGCATAGCAAATATGAAAGTAATAGGTCAAAAATTATAGCTTTTACTGCATTCACAATGAAATCTCTGTTTTGCCACTAATTTGCACATTATGCAGCCAATACTGTCGCCATGGCAACAAAAATCGGTAGGTCTCATAAGTGAAGTGTAACACATGTCCATACCAAATATGGAAGAAATTGGCGAAAAACTACAGACTGTAGAGCGTCCACAAGAAAGTGTCCACAGACGCAGACGCACCGGTGGTTGTGGCGACAACACACGTATATCTAATGAGATCGGACCGTGTATCCCAAATTGAGGACCCTAATTAGCAAAAGATTCCAGTCTTCATCCAAACTGAGGATGCCATTGTCTCTGAAAGATGAGTCAACGCAGGGTCTTCTTATTTCTGTTATATGAGCCTTCAGCCCAATGCAGGATAGATTTGGTTCTAAGACCCAGGTCAACCCCAAAAATCTTTGCAAAAGGACTAGATTAGTAGAATCAGGCATATAACTACATGGCTGAAATGAAAGTCTGTACCCACACTTGGACGCTTCCTCGACAAGTTTGAAAAGGCCTGCAACAGTCTCTGATATTTGAGGCTTCAGACAAGAGCGAGATAATTCTGTTGGCTAGCTGCAGGGGACAAGAGTTTCCTCTGTAGATCTCTTTGAGAGACAGTGATCGCTACCGGCTGGCAGCAGTATATGTCAGAAATACCCATTCTCTATTCAAGGCTACGGTAAAATTCATCCATCCATTATCTATACCGCTTCTTTCTCACAGGGATCTCAGGGGAGCTGGAGTCTATCCCAGCCGACTGTGACCGACAGTCAGGGACACGCCCTGGAAACCGGAACACCGGAGGAAACGCACACAAACACGGGGAGACCATACAAACTCCACACAAAAAGGCCCCAGGCTGGATTCAAACCCGTGTCCTTCTTCCTGTGAGGAGACAGTGCCACTGTCTTTTCTTTTCCTAATTGTTTCCGGGGACGCACGTTTACGTCACTGTGCTATTAAGACAATAGAAAATTGTTGTGTGAATGAAGCAGGCTATATCACAGCATCTAATGCGCTTAGAGGACGACTTGAACTCAGCCCCTATAGTGCATAGACTCTGGCTCTAAAATGTACAACAGGCACTTCAAAATTGCACCTCTGTACGCCAAAATGCTTTTACCCAACCCCAGAGAAAGTCAATAGCTGTTACAATAATTTGCTCTATATTTCTCATACAATCTATGATTGATACCCATCCTTGGTCACATGCTTTCTAGGTTCCTCCTCCAGACCTGCGATACCATTTGACTGAAAAAATGAGCCACGATTGGACAGAAGGTGAGCACAGGTCACAATCTACAATGTCATTCAAAAAAACTGAAAACATGGCAAAAGGCACAAACACTTGCGTGGTGCCTGCTGCATCGGGGGCAGAAGTCCTCAATGATTTGCCGACTTAAGAAAACATTTATTTTGCTATGAAAAGTATGCTATGAAATTTTTCCTGCTGCGACTGCATTGACCTCTTCACAGACAGTAAACATGGTGTGGTCCAAACTGGGTTTGAGAGTGTTATCAGGCCTTCTCTTGAAAAATCTTTAGGTAGGCAAACATTTGCGCGCGCAAACCGCGCCCTACATGAAAAGTTAGGGCGATATTAATGTTGCACATAATTAATCTAAATTAATAAAAGCAATATATTGTGGCGATCTTTAAAATATGTAAATCTACCATGAGCAACAACACCTTTCTTTTCCTACATTATATCCTTCTTACAGGCAAGCAAGTGTGAGTTTCAGTTGTGTCCTAAAATCCGCCCTAACTACAGTTAAGATAAGTGATATAGGCATTAGTTGCTCACTTTGATATAGTCTTGGAACTATATAGTCTTACTTAGATTAGTCATTTAGTTATTAATAATACATACTTACAACTGTTTGACTCAAAGTGAACTTCCGCTGGTTTATTTACTATTGCAGTTTCAATGAATGAGGAAAAACAAGGTAACCCCTGCGGTAGTCTGCTGGCATGGTCTGTAGCGTAGCTGTTCTCCCCAAGCTCAAATTAAAAACCTGACAAATTAACTCGTAAAGAACTGATAGCAGGAAGGAATAAACAAAATAACTCTTATTCAGCCCAATTCGTTATTTAATGTCATTTCCATTTTGTGTTCATTTGCGAGACATTGGAGTCCATGAGAATTTTCGCACATTTATTTGCCCTCCTAAAATGCAATTTTAGACACGCAAAGATGCGTACACGCCATTGCGCGCCATTCATAAAAAGGCCCGTGTTATACATATTTTTCCCTCTCCACACTGAGAGGAGGGGCAGGAGACCGGATCATACACAAGGGCTGAGAGCCCAAGGCACCCAGACAGCTAAAATGAGCTGTGCGAGCTATAAACACTGTTTCTCCCAGCCGACTGAACCCAGCACAACCTTTGGGCTGTATGAGCCAACCATCCACTGCCCCTGTTCGTGTGCTCGCCGCAACACATACCGCCTCTGGTAGGATTTGATCCAAGATCGTTGGTACTCACTCACACACAAGAGGTAGGGGTTTTTTACCAGGCCAGCTACCCAGAGGGCCACTCAACTCTTCATAAAAATTTTGAGGATGCTAATTTGCATACAGTCCCGGAAGCACTGGCTGGTATTTCATCAGTATACACACGCACACTGTGTGTGTGGGGGGGGGGGGGGAACAACGCAAAAATGGCGAACAAAACAAAACAGCGCGTCAAAAAACAAATGAGATCATTTCGCACCCTGCGGTCGAAGCAAAGCGACAAAGTCAGAGTTGGCCGGAGGCAGGCCAGGGCTCCGCGGCGCTCTGCTCTGCGAGCCCTGTCCGTCCGTACACCCTGTCCATCTGTCCTCACGAACAAGGGCCAGTTTGGCCTGAGGACCTGGCTTGCTCTGCTGTTCGATGACATAGTGGCACTTGAGTGAACCTCCTCATCCGTTCTCGCCGCCCGTTGAGCGACAGTTGGAGCAGGCAACGCTCCCGACTCCCACAGGGAGGCGAAGAGGAGGCGCGGGAGCAGAGAAGATCGACAGATGGCTCACAGGTGAAGCCCCATGATTGGATATCTGCCCCTCAAATTAAAGGACCGCCGACACTAACTCACCGAGCCTGTGTCAGAGTAAGTGCCCTGATATGAGTAATAAGGAGCCAGAGAGGGATTTCTAACGAGACAGGTTCACTATGCAGTAGGATAACGTGCATAAGTCAACGCAGTGTCTTGTGTTACCTTACTGCTGAAATTTTGTGTTTGTGCAAAAGCTAACAGCAAAACAACTGACCAGCTTTTACAGAATGCTGAGTAAGTCTGCGCAAGACAGTGTCAAATTGAGGGTCTTGCATAAACTTTCTGATGGAACTGGGCACGGAAAAAGTTTTCTAGCATGTCGGAAAAAAAGGAACCACGCAACATGAAGAGTCTTCACATTAGAATACGCAGCCTGCAGTAACCTGCTGCTAGTACGTCAGAATATCTATGAGACACATATTAATATTAACCCCTAGAGCGTGAAATGCAACTTTGTTATTCAATGATGTAAGATATCAAAATGAAAGCTGCTGAAAACCAACCATGAGGTAATTTGTCCCACAGGGGAGCTCCTTTAAACAAGTAGCCACGTAATAGATACGTTTTAAACAGCACAAGATAACTAAATTTAAATTTTTTTAAAATGTGTTTCAGCACTCCAAGGGATGAAAAACAGATTCACTCCAAGCTAAATAATTTGAAATTATAGACAAGCTATCAAGCACGATGGAAAAAATCCTCCATATTGGAATGCGTAGGTTCCAGTATGTTCGCGTGACCACAGGTCCACCGGCACCATGTCTGCAGAGCGCTACGGATTCGAATACCAGACGTAGGTATTGTAAATTTACGCAAACCAAACTCGTCCTGTGGAACTTTACTGCTTAGCGGATCTGCCCTATAAGGATTTATATAGTCAAACATAACAAGGGTTCAGTCCATTTTCTACTATTAGTAGTCTTTTGCAGTAAAAGCTACAGGAGGCACGAGGGTATGAATTAAACCTTGTGAGTGTGCAAACATGCCCTAGTTCCTTCTCTGTATGCAGAGCCGAATCATTTAAACAGCTCAAACACACTTCTCTACTCCCGCTCACCTCAAACAAAGTAAAAAAAATAAAAAATGATCAGAATAAAAGCAAAACTCTGGCACAGATACGGCATCAAAACCCTGGAAAATTATTTCCCAGTATCACTTTCATCTCCTCTCATCCCAGCTCGCAAGAAAAATGCAGGCAATTAAATTCACTGTGCATTTCCTAATAATAAATAAAGAATAAGAGAAGCATAATAAATCTCCCTTATCCGGGTAGAATGTTTTTGTTGCACAAGACATGTAGGCGTCAAATAATAACCGTTAGCGTAAGAAGAGAAAAAAGATGAAAATACAGGCATCCACTCATAAATTATGATTAAAAAAATACTTGTTTTCATAAAGTTTTGTTCGCAGGAAAACGAAACGAGGAACAGCGCAGGACGAAGAATATAGCTGTAGGTAACAGCAAGAATAATTACTCCTGGAGTTATTGTATGCAGCTGTTTTTAAATAACATTTACTGCGTATATAAGCAGTTAGGACCATTAGCAAAACAGTAAAATGGACAATTTCAGTAGGTAATACTACATGGGGGTAGAGCTGATTTTTTTTAAATTGTGCCACGGGCCCTGTAGCTCACCAGACCACGCAAGGGTGTGTAAGAAGCAGTTTAACTCAAACTAGTAGTAGGGTGTGTAAGAAGCAGTTTAACTCAAACTAGTAGGGTGTGTAAGAAGCAGTTTAACTCAATCTAGTTTCACACTTATGTAAATTGACACCAAGTGGTTGTTTGCAGCATCAGTAGATGCTGACTCAGTCGGTTTCTCTTAAGCAGCTGCTCTTCCATTACAACACAAAAGCTAAAACATCGATAAAAAAATATATTCGAAGAAATTATTATCAGTACACAGTTCTCTGGCATTCAGTGTATCATGCACAGAATCATCAGCATGAGAAGACATCAACAATAGTTACTTCGACTTTAGTACACCATGAAGTACAAGCAGACAATATAACGTAATACTTGTAATATTGTCATTACTGTAGTCTCCCTCATGTAATTAGCAAATTGAGAAACTATTTACATGGTATTTCCTAATTCACATCCACTAAGAGCAACAATTTCGAAGGTAGGTCAGTTGACATCTGCACAATTGCACAACAAGGAATAGTGCCCAAAAATTTGTATTAATGTCAAGCTGTTTCCACTGGATGTGTCTAAGGTTGAATGTCTTAGACACAAGCATGTGCATAAATAGCTTTCAGATGGCCAATTATGTGATTTTAAATACGGCCGCCATGGCAGCCATGTTTGAAATCGGATCGAAACGCCTTTAACAAGACTTAGAGTCCTCATAGGCAGGAAGGTACCTGTCAAGTTTCACCTTCACTGGCCAAGTAGTTTCGGAGAAGATGATTTTGAAAGATTTCAACGTAACTCACCGGGGTTGTATAAAGTTGAAGGTGAAAGCAAGGTCAAAATTCCAAATACGGAAAAAGCTGTATGATATGTGATGTATCTTGCCACGTACTGACTACATAGCAAATTTCAGTTGAATATGTGCAAAAATAGCTTTCAGATGGCCAATTATGTGATTTTCAATATGTCCGCCGTGGCGGCCATGTTTGAAATCGGATCGGAAAGCCTTGAACAAACTTTGGTGTCCTCATGGGTATGAAGGTACCTGTCAAGTTTCAGCTTCATAGGCCCAGTGGTTTCAGAGGAGAAGATGTTTACGGACGAAGAACGACGACGAACGACGGACAAACAGGCCATGACATGAGCTCATCTGACTACGTCGTCAGGTGAGCTAAAAATGATGAACCGTACATATGGCTCATGGCATACATTTGCTTGGGAAAGCATCACGTCCCCACTTTCCAAAACCGTAATTATTTGTTAATTTCTTTATGAATTTTTTTGATCAGTGATAGTGCCATTGTGTAGCCCTGGGGTGGCCAATCTTGGTCCTGGAGAGCCGCAGTGTCTACTGATTTTTGGTGTTACTTTGCACTCGACTGATGGATTAAATTAGTTGATTACTCACTTAACTGATCTCACCTGGTGTCTCAGGCTTAATTTGGCAATCAAGCAATTAATTTGGTACTTGAGCCAATCAAGCAATTAGCAGGAATAACCCACAAGACTCCTAGAGCCAATTAAGCAGACCTGCAGGCTGTGAAAGATTTGTCAATGTGGTTGGATATTTAGTGTAGCTGCAATGCAGGCAAAGTAGAGGTACAGAGTACAGAGTACAGATAAAAGTTTATAGAGCAGGGGTGGATAACGCTGGTCCTGTAGAGCCAGAAGGTGTGCTGAGTTAGGTTTTAATTGGGTGGAGAAAACCAAAGACACCAGGTGATATAAGTGAAGGGTGTAATCAACTGCTTTAATTTATCAATCAAGCAACACTAAAAACCAGCAGACACTGCGGCTCTCCAGGACCAGGGTTGGCCACCCCTGGTGTAGCCTGTTAGCTCTTTTTAAAAAAATACTTCAATAATAATAATAAAGTGGGTTCACACTTGGTCTACCCTTGACCAAGATAGAAACGCGTAGTGACCTTGTCGTAGCCTCATTTTCATGATGCGATACCTAAATATTTCCGGCTAATTTCCAATTCTCAACGTAGATGATAGATAGATACATTATTAAGTAATAAAGTAAAGTAAGAAAGTTCCTTACCGAGTTATAAACTAATAAACAACGAAAGACAATCAGTTCAATTGCAAAAATACGGCTCAGCGACGCACCTTCATCACAGCCTCCAGTCCGAGCCACGGTGATCTTCTTCTTCAGCTTGCAGGCGGCGGCGTTCAGCTGGCAGACGCTCTCGTAGGTGTTTCCATCGCTGCCGCAGACGGGCGAGAGGGGCACCGCTGGGCACACTGGGCACTCACACGCGTCCTGCACACACACGGCTCCCCATGTACACACCTTCCCTCCGCAGCTTTCTGTGGAAGCACACACGTGTGCACACAAACAGGTATGCGTGCACAGACACACACACATACACACACACACAAAGACACAGTGTGCAAGACATCAATGCACTGCGACACACTCTTAAAAATTGACAACTTAGGGCCTCATAAACATTGTCAAATAAGGTTATATACCGTGTAAGTTCCATATAGGCCAGTAATTGAGTAAAATAATTTCAATCAAGCACAATTTTAAGATCATTTGCAAAAGGAAAAATTTCGAGGAGGCAACACTCTCATCTCCGCATGCACATGTTCACACACACACACACACACACACACACACACACGTGCGCATGCACAAACACGCACAAACACATACACACACACATGCACGTGCACAAACACACACATACACACACACACACACACATACAGACAGACCCCACCCTTCAACAGCCCCAAAGGAACTGCCAAATACAGTCTTAGGAAATGCATTAACAGACAAACAATGTCAGTGCTGCTTGTGAGTACATGTACATCCATTCCCGTATGAAAGCGTAGGAACATGGCACTGTAATCAGGAAAGAGCAGTCCCATTCAGATCTAAAGCTCAGCTTGCAATGATTCACACCGGAGTGATCTGACCTAATGTTATAGTCAAAAAATATATAGTCGCCTTATATTATAGTCAAATAGTCTGAAAAGCCAAAACAGCCTGCGGACATTTCATCCGTGAGTACAACATTTCCATAAATCATTTCAACAGGTAAATGAGTTACTTTCAGAGGATTAGTTTTAATAATAAAGGGCCAGTTTCCCAGACTAAGATTAAGCTTAATCCAAGACTACATTCAGTTTCCAATGGGTAATCTCCACTCAAAATTCCGTTCAGTCCAGGACTATGCTTAATCCAAGTCTGCAAAAACATCCCCAAGAACAGTGAAATCGAGGGTCACAAAATAAAAAAAAGTCCTCTCATCGATTTTAATCCAACCACACTGATTGGCTAATTAGCACCATTCTTCAGTCAGAACAGCATAATCAGTGAACCCAGCTGCACTGTAAAAACAAAACCTTCCTGAGAATTTCAATCTTGTACTTAGACTTAAGCACTTATTTCTATTACCTTTTCACTTCGAAAAAGAAATTCTGCCTCCACTGATTTGAAGTAATTTTGACTTCAAGATTTGTGTAATTTCACTGACCCAGTGGGAAAATCCAGAAATGAGTTAAAATGACTTCAAATCAAGGGCAGAATTTCTTTTTCAAAGAAAAAAGGTAACAGAAATAAACATTTAGGTCCAAAGATGAGATTAAAATGCTTAGTAAGAGTTTGTTTCTGCAGGGTGGCTGAGCCCGCAGTCGAAGGGGAAACATGGCGGGGTGTTTAAGGGACTGCGGCGGTGTGGGCGGCGCGGGGAGGACTTACTGCATTCTCCTGGGCTGACCACCTTCAGGTGGCGCTGCTGAGTACACGCCTGCACGTTCAGCTTGCACTCGTTCTCGTACGTGACCCCGTCGCTGCCGCACACGGGCTGGAGCGAGTCCACGCATTCGGTGGGGCACACGCAGCGCCCCGTTTGCCCGTCGCAGATCGCCCCGAACGAGCAGTTCCTGCAGGACTCCGCTGGAGGAGGAGAGAGAGGCATAGATTTATCAATCAGGGTTTTACAAGGAACGGCCCGATAGATGTCTGTTCAGCTGTATGGAACTGAGGTATTAGAGAACAGGCCCAGTGATTAAGGTGCCGAACTCGGACCCAGACGGTTCGGTGGTTGAAGCCCAAATATTCCCACAATTAGGTCTCCACAGCTGTTGGGCCCTTAACCCTTCACCTCCTGGGAGTAAAATACGTACCAGGGCTTTCATTCTTAAGGCAGTTTCAGCTTTCAGCTAATTTCTACGGTGCCCTCACAAGTTCTGTACAGCAAAATGTACAAGCTAAACAATATCATGTTACACGAGAAGTAGTAGGACACAAATTGGACTTGCTTCTGATAGTTTTAAAAGATTAAATTACACAGAGATCATAAAAAAGTTAGTTGTGACTCAAGAATACTCACATTCATACAAAAAAAAAAATCTTCCGTTTCACAATTCAGTGCTCAAAAACGATTTTATGTTAACAGGCTAAAGCAACTCAAGGGTTATATACTTGTCTAAGTAGGGTTTATAATCTATAATACAACGAGGAAAACATAGGTAAGTGAGAAAACTAACGTTCAATAGAGCAAAAGTTCTTTCATGCCCCTGAAATGAGAACTGTGTGAGATGTTGGTGACGCATTCAAGACAAAGTCAATAGTTACAGGCCATACATGTCTTTCAACAATATTGTGGGCAAAAATTTTTCACGTTTTTAACTGTGGATATGCCATGTGATAATGCAAATGTCATCTATAAGGCTAGTTCTGAATAGTTAAGACTGGATAGCAACCGATTGAAATTAAGCAACTAAGAGAGGTCCATATGGCACTTTAAGGAGGTAAAGGGTTAACCACACTGCTCCAGGGGAATTTGGGTGTCTAATCGACTGTTGTTGAAGCTAAATAACCAAATCTTTACAAATTAGAACATTGCAAGGAACCATTCCAACAAATGTCACGAACATGATAAATGTTCCCTTTTAAAATACCAACACGATACCGCAGTGTGAAATTACCATTAACTTGAGATTGACCAGGGCCAATAGGTTGAGGGTTTGAATTCCTAATAGAGCAACAATACTTGCTGCTTTAAGATCGAGGAAACGTCCAACTATAACAAAAACAAAACATGAGAGAAGGTTCGCGGTAAAAGTCCTGTTTGATAAGGGCAACTGCCAAATGGATAAATATTTCCTCCTTGCAATAAAAACTATTCAATAACAGACAGCAGCCTGAACCATGAATAATCTTGTTTTACAAAACAATCGATTCTGAAGCCAAGAGCTCAGGATTGAAGAGCCTACAACATATTTATCTGGGGAGAAATATTATTAGATACTGTATACTGTTCTGTACAGTTTTATATTTATTTTAGATAGCAATCCTGAATAACCTGAAGGCTGCCTGGTGCACTCAGGACGATGTTGCGATAATGTAGAATTTAACCATCATGCACTGAGGGGGGAAAAAACGCACAATCCGAGGGAGTTGCCCTCTGCTCCGGTAATCACAAAGCTAATCGCCTGCATGTCGACGACTGTTGTAGAACATTTCTTCAGACTTTGTTCAGAGACTAACGGTGGGGAAAAAAACAATAAACGTCAGAGGGACAAATTAACTGAAAGTGCCGAGAGACTTCCGAGGCCTGTATTCCAAACTCTCCCAGCAGGCTACACTGTATGGAGTTTTCAGGGCCTTACACTGAGAGAGTTGGCGACAGGCACAAAAATGACAGCTTCCGATAAACACGTAGCTGTCGCTCAAGATGAATTACAGGGAAAATTGAATTCCGTTCTCAGATAAGGCGCGGCCTGCGCACCGTGGCCAGCATATTCAATTAGAATGTGGGCAATAACTACCATGGATTTACTGCTAATGAAAAGACGTGCAAGAGCATCATTCTCCCGCCACTGCCTTGAGCCGCTTTCACACCGGATGCGAAACAAATTTTTCGCATGACAGCTTACATTCAAAGTCATGGAAATACGCGAATACCCGCGTTTCGCGTGTATTCGCGTCTTTCCATTGACTTTGAATGTAATCTGTCGTGCGAAAAATTTGTTTCGCGTCCGGTGTGACAGCAGCTTTATTGGCCTGTTTATTATTCATTAACAAACTGCCACAGCCTCCAGCCCGGGACTTACATCTTCCAGCCCCAGGCAGGTGAAAACGTCACGCTGAAAGCCTTCAGCCAATAACAGGCCTCAATTTCAGCCCCGGGTTGGGGGGTTGGGGCGGGGTTATAAATCACTCCTGGGTAAGAGCGAGAGTTCAGGCTCTTTTGGGTCAGGTCTGATTAGAGCACGAGTATCTCCTCTTGACACCGGCTCAAAAACCTTTCAGGCGCGTCGAGACACCAGGTGAAATATGGCCGTGCGCGAGCCGTGAGCAGCCCCAGGTTTCGGGAAACATCACCGGGGGTACGGGGGTAAGTAAGGCGAGGCCACCAGGGACTATTCTGGCAGTAACAATGGAGGACGGCCACAGCAATGGAGGAGACAGTTGTTTGCATTATGGATGAGCCAAACAGCATTAAGTCACTGTTAAAGGATGATTCAGTACCTCTGCCTGGGTTAAACCCAGCAGATACTCGCAATGAACAACACTGCAGACAGCTCTGTGTAAGCCGTTCCACGTTCAACGAATAACACATGGACAGAACTAAAAAAAGAAGTAGTTTTTACACATTTTTCCCCATAAATGAATAATGAAAAGACAAAATAATACATTTATATTGTAATATCTTTCATTGCTGTATTATTTATACATGCATTCGTTCCCCGTCTCTCTCTTCACCCACTCTCTACACCCTACACTCACCTTACTCCACCTTCCCCGCCTATCCTTCCCGCTCGGAGTGACCGTTCGACCTATATTCCCTATTAAATATAATTTTCGCCACCCCTGTGAGGCCCTTCTGAAATTACTCACTGCTTCAACTTGCCAGACTGGGCTCAAAACCGGCATGAATTGCCTTTCAGAGCCAGTGATATCCTTTCTCGGTAGCATTTGTAATTTTGACAAGCCAGACAAGGTCGGCTGCCATTCAAACACTGTGGGAAATAAGAAGAGTAACAAGCGTATCTCACATCGCAGGCGTACCGCCGCTGCTCGGCTCAGATAACCGACTCCTTTTTATTGCTTCTCCGCCATCGAGCCCGTTCTCGCCTGCCGGAGCTCTTGCGCGAGGAGGACGTGCGTGCGCACGTGAGCGAGAGCGCACGTGCACACGAAGCCACAAACCCAGACCTGTGACGCCCCATTCCCCGCCATATTCCCCGTTCCAACTCTGAAAACGGCCTCAGGAAGGGACAGGCAGCGGACGGTACTAGAACTGTGTTGGGCACCAAACTCCACACGCAGGAACTAAACCGCAGGCAGCCGCTGGCTTTTTGTAGACATAGATTGGAATTCATTATGCGTGGCGAGCACCAGTCAGTACACAGTCATGTGCATAATAATGAATGTAATAATGAGGATGCATCACCTTGCAGCACAACACAATGGGCTTAACCCCCAGGGATGCTTTTTGACTTGAATGCTGCTTTATGCCTGATAATAATATATGCAAATCTCTGTCTCACCAGGGAGATGGGGGACATCACCGGGAAAAACACTCCTAATCCCGGCTCATTCATCCCCTTCGCAGCTCATTTTAAACTGGGAAAAGTGAGGGTCGGCTCTGATTGTGTTCAGCTGATATTAAGCCGCTGGGCTGGACTCCCAGGAGGCACTCAGATAAAAGGCCTGTGGGGAGTGAGGCTGCCGGTGATAGGGGACCCTGAGACCTTAAAGGTGAATATACATTCATACACACGCGGATACACTCTGTTCACACACAAACACACACATACTGTTCACACTCACACAAACACACACACACACACACAATGAGGAATAAACTCACACTAACACAAAATACAGACACATAATCTCGCTCACTGATACACACATGCGCGCACAGACCCAAAAACAACCACACTAATAAACACACACTCACTCACACATACAGCCCCACACACAAATGCGCGCACACGCTCCCAAACAGCCACACACGCTCCCAAACACCCACACACAAGCACCTACACACACATACACACACACTGCTCAAACACAGACTCACACACGCACATTCAGCACATCCTCACCCTGCACACAGACAGGGTCCCTGCAAACACTGCCTTTCCGTACACAGAAGGCTGCAGGAGAGGACGCTCTCCCAAGTGGCCGCCTCGGGGGAAATCGAGTTTGAAGTGGATAGACACGGCTAAGAAACAAGAAAATCGATGTTATTCCGTGCACACCCACAGAAATCACCTTGAGTGGACAGACACGACGCCCTGTTCTAACAACAACCATAAAACAGCGCCGTGAGTCTGATAGAGATTCCGGTGCCTTGATTCTGATGGAGACGGACGGCGTCCCTGGTAGCACAGAGAACAGCATCTGCGGAACATGGAGATCTGACAGCGCTGAGTGACAGGAGCTGTGATTTACAGCCCTCCACAGTCAATCGTCAGCCATCTCCCGTTAAAGTCGAGGAGAGAAATCAGGTTTGACGTTTATCGCTGGCGGACACGCGAGGCTTCGCAGTGCCCGTGACGGACGGGGCCACCTGTATTCCTGTCACCTGTGGGCTCCATCACAGTACTGTGCTGTGATGATCAGCGGTCGGCTCACTGGGTACCGTCACAGCCTCACTGCGCTGCCTGCTTCCATCATAAGACCTGTCTTCTGTCTGGTGCAACACAGCACACACTAATGTCCACACATACACTTGTGTTCACACACACCATACTGACACACACACACTCACACTCACCGCAGGGCCCTCTGTGCTGGATGTGTATATCCCTCTGTAGAGCACACCCCATGGCCTTCATCTCACACTGGCTGCCGTAGGTCTGTCCGTCGCTGCCGCACACGGGGTCCCCGCTCTGGCTGCAGGCCCCAGGACACTCACACACGGGGCCCCCGTCCTGCACCACACACACCGCCCCGAACTCACAGCTCTTCCGCTGGCACGGACTGGGCACGTGCAGATCTGCGGGAAGGATAGGGCACTGTTAACAGGAGGACGGGACACTTTCGGGGTGCAGAGGGCGGGGCTTCAGCTTTAAACATGGCAGACATGGCGGGGGAGGGGACAGTTCAGCAGAGGAGGGGGGTCGTTAGTGTCAGCCAGTTTAGGGGGTATTTTTAGGGTGCTCATGTGAGACCAAACTCATAGGCTGCAACAGTTACAGGCAAATTTATGACCCCACCAATGTAACGAAAAGCTGATCAGTCCATCAATGTCGTTGTCGTTCTTTGATTTTATTATATGGCGAAGCCCTTAGACCAACATCTGCCCCGTCTTACAGCACATGTATTTGAGTTACAAAACTTATATTCAGTCAGCTCTAATGTCATATAAACAATTGGAGCATCATTACATTTAAATACAGACAACATTAAACATAAAAGGACACATGCAGGCACATAGAGGGACAGAACAGACAAAAAATAAATAAATAAATAAACAGTTCAGCCTGTTTGGACCTAGATAAAAATCTTGGTTTGCTCTTCAAGAGTACTTCAGGTTTGGTTTAAATCGTCCATTAGAAATGGCCTCAGATCACAGTAAATGTAAACTGTACGTGAGCAAATCCTACTAAATCGTGGCTGACAGTCTTCACTTTTGTTTTTGATTTCAAGTGAAGAGCAGTGAAAACTGTGTCGCCGCCCCTATACATTTTCCATTTAGCTGCAATTTATAACCGAAGGCAAACATCAACATAAAATGACTGAGAGGGGGAGATACTTTCTGGCTCCGAGCCCCTGGATGTAAACAGGCTTATTTACAGGGGTTAGCTCCGCCCACCCCGCAATTTAGCACAGGGATTTGCATCTGGAGGCGGGACACAGCAGAGCCCCGCCCCCAGGCCTCTCCTAGCACAGGAAGAGAAGGAGAGCGCATCATGGAGGAGAGACCTGCTTAATAATTCAGCACACGAACCAGCCGGGAGCAGCAGACCTGAAATATGAAATATGAACTTCAGAATCACGGGACTGTTATATTTTTTCCCATTTTTTCCCCCACAGGCGCCGGCGTATCTTCATCAACGAGTGTGCCGTACCCTAGCGGGGGGCATCTGAGTCGCCCCGGCAACGGCAGGGGTGAGCCGCCAGACAGAGCGGGAGGGTGAAGGGGTCAGGAGTGTCTGTGCGCCAGCGCGTCTCGAGAGACCGATACTGTATGTGCATATCGCTGCGATTAACCGCACGCTTCTACTGTCAGAGAGAGAGAGAGAGAGAGAGACTGCGCTCACCAGCTAAAACACCGGTCTTTTTGAAAACGCAGCATCTTCCATATATTTCCACCTTTCATCCATATGCAAATGACGTTTTCAGTCACTGAACCGGACCTTTCGGGAAACGCCCTCCAGGGCGAAGATATATAGAAACACTGCGTTCACTGTTTACGTGTGGACAGGGAGAAACTGAGTTCTCGGCGTGTCACATCGCAGTGCGGGCGCCTTATAGCACGTTTCTAAGGCTGGTGATTGGCCTACATGGTGTTACATTAAATTACATCATCGCCCCCCGTTGTTTCGGCATGCTCTCGACACACTTTGATTGCGTTATTGCGTCTTCATGCGGAACCGGATTTTTTTGGGAAAATGAAAGAGGAAAAACCCCATTTTTAAAAATATCCTTGTACATGTGGAGCAGGCCAGAGAGAGAGAGAGAGAGAGAGAGAGAGAGAGAGAGAGAGTATAAACACAATCCCTTCTGTTCAAAAGCTCTGTATAGTGTGGATTGCCAAAAAAAAGCAGCAGAATCATAGCAGTTTCTAAAATGGATTTTGTAGGAATTAGACAGTAATGAGGTCACTGGCAGTTTTCCCTCATTCTGAGAAAGAGTGCAGAGGGAGGGGTGCAGAGCAGAAAACCTCCCCTGAGGCATCCCCCCCCCCCCCACACACCCCTCGCCCTGGGCTCTCCTGCCTCACCGCCTCAGGCCCTGTCCCGCTCTGGGGCTTATTTTGGGATGCGGCTCCGCAAACACACCGCTGCTCGGCAAGAATTTTATAAGCTGCGCCACGCTGCGTTTCACAGCAGTCAGAGAGAATCAGGAGAATAATACCTCCTCACGCCACTATCGCTCCTCTCCTTCCCTCCGTCCCCCTGTCCCTCTCCGCTCTCGCTCTCTCCCTCTGTCCGTCCCCTCCCTCTCTCTCCACTCATCCACTACTCTCCCCCAGCTGCAGCGAATCCAAATCGAAAGGGTCTGACCCAGAAAGAGAGGTCCCAGGCACGCAGATCAAGTCTCCCCAGGAGAAAAGCTTAGCAAGCCCAATAGACATGATACTTTTAACATGCAGCTGCAAGTTTGCACATAATATGAGTCTTGGTTGGTCATATAACGGGCCCAGACCATCACAGGGAGATACTCAGGATGTATGACATATAGAGAATAATGGCCACTGTATTAGGGAGTCATTTGAAGATGAAAGCTATACAGTGATTGCCGGCTGACTACTGCCTGACTATCATACTTCTCTTAGGTCCCCTCAAAGAGGACTTTAAAGAGCTAGAAGAGGCTTCATGTCTGAAGAAAGAACTCAGTGAGATTGCAGGAAAGAGCCCCCCTTAATGCCCACTGAAAATCTAGCTGTCAGCTGTATCTGGTTCAGGGTTCGCGCCACATTTTCAAGGCTTCGAGATGGCTATAGCTAGTCTGTGGATGCTGTTCAGAGCTGGTTAAATCAGCAGCGTAAGGTGGTGGAGTCGCTAACTGTATAGGTTGTGTAGGCAGGTCAACAAGTGATCAGCTGGAAACATCTGAAACTAGCTTAGACCAGCTTTGGCTTACTTCAGCAGGAATATCTGCAGGGTCGTCAACCAGTCCCTTCTAACGCAAATCAATTTGGCACATCGTTTATGTTTGACAAAAATTATGACGAAATATGCTTGTCTATTACCTTTTTTTCCCCATGTGAAGACGGGACCACAATAAGCTTAAATTAGATGCTTGACAATAAAAACAATTATGAAATATATATTTGTTTTTGTTGCCGAGACAAGACAGGGTGGACTAAAATGTTAGACATTTTAGTCTGGACACTCAAAATGCAAGATATTCCCCCCCCCGCCATACGTCTAGGTCAAATTATTAGCAATTAATGTAGTGCAGCCCTGTCAGTGGAAAATAGTCCTTTGTCATTGGTTGGACTGGTTGAATGACAGGGAAATGTGAAGATCAACATAGTGGGTGGCGGCAATGCACTTCCTGCCACCCACCTTCAAGGGAAGAAAAGAAGAAGAAGAAGATGTGCGCAGATTCCCAGCCAATCAGGGGATTATGTTCCAAACCAGGGAGTTAATGACAACCACACTCCCACACAGATGACAGCAAAAAATAATTTCAGCGCTTAGTCACAAGACAAAGAGTCGCTCTATGGACACATTTATAATTTGGCAGAAAGGAAAATACAATGCCAAAAAAATGGCTTCTAATTGGTGCTAAAATTATAATAAGCATTAACTTCATAGAAAAAATGTTTGTAGCTGTAATGGACTATCAAATCTGACTTACAGCTGACCGAAATGTGGACTAAAATATCATGACTTTTTGTCGACAAAAACTGGACTAAAACATTTTGAGTTTTTCTCCACTAAAACTAGACTAAAACTACGAAAGATGGAAATGACTAAAATCAGTATTTTCGTGTCTAAATACTGAGACTAAGATTAAAATAGCTTCCAAAGTGAACACTTGTAGCCAAATCTGCCTCCTGCAGTGTTCGTGTAACAGGCTGGTGGTGGGTGCTGAATTTTAAAACCTCACAACAAACAAAACCAACTACTGCAATCTTATGCACCAGCGCGCTCAAAACACAATAACACACACCCACGCGCATCCAGCAAACACAAGAGAGCTTGCTGGGTGGACTATGTAAAACACAGGCCAGGACGAAATAACAATAATTATAAGTGGAGTGGCACTCAGCGAAGATCACCCCCCAGAGTACCTGCACGAGCCTCCGAGCCGAAGCTTTTCTCAGACCACACACAGCACCGAGCACCACAATCCCTCCCCACCTCATTCCCCATCCCGCTGTGCTGTTAACAGACAGGGGATAGAGCAGTACACCCCGAAACAGAGCAGTAGAAAACACCGTAAAGTAGTGCAGTACACCCCGTTGCATTAGAGCAGTATACACTGCAGTACACCCCACAGAGAATAGTGCTGTACACCCTGTAGAAATGAGTGCAGTATACCTCACAGTAACCCCACAGACAGTGCAGTACACCCTGTAGACATTAGTGCAGTATACCTCACAGTAACCCCAGACAGTGCAGTGCACCCTGCAGACATTAGTGCAGTATACCTCACAGTAACCCCGCAGACAGTGCCGTACACCCTGCAGACATTAGTGGAGTATAACCCACAGAGAATAGTGCAGTACACCTCACAGTAACCTCACAGAAAATAGTACAGTATATCCAACAGATATTAGTGTGTGTACCCAACAGTAAACCCCACAGACAGTACAGTACATACCACAGATATTGGTGCAGTATATCCCACAGTACACCCTACAGAGAATAGTGCAGTACACCCCACAGTTAGTGTAGTGCATTCCACAGTATACTCCACAGAGAATAGTGTGGTACACCCAACAGACATTGGAGCACTATACCAGTCAGTAGACCCCACAGTAAACAGTGTGGTACAACCCAGATAATAGTGCAGTATACCCCACAGTACACCCTTGAGAGACTAGTGGAGATTAGTGAAGTACACCCTGCAAATATAAGTGCACTATACCTCACAGTAAACCCAACAGACAATAGTGCCAACCTCCTACAGATGTTAGTGCAGTAAGCTCACAGGTATTAACAGAGTATACCCCGCAGTATACCCCACAACGAATAGAGCAGACTACAGTGTACCCCACAGAGAATAGTGCAGTACATATTGCAGACATTAGTGCACTATACCCCACTGTGCACCATGCAGAGAATAGTGCAGTGCTCTGTGCAGTACACCCCACAGAGAATAGTGTGACACACCCCACAATAAAGCTGTGTTATTCCAGTTGTCCCAAGCGAGGGCACAAAGTATCCCATCTCAGCGATGGAAGCATTTCTGCTCAGCCGGTGGAACGGAGATATTGATTTTGTTTGTGTCGAGGGGCAAAAGGCAGGGAAAAAACGGGCTGCATTCAGCCTGCATTCAGCACACAGATGTGAGTAAACGGTGGAGCTGTGCCTAATTTCACCCGGCTTCAAAGAGAGCCCCCCCATTCCAGCCCTCCCCGCCCAATCTTCTCTCCATGTCGGCATGTTCAGCAGAGTTATCTTATCTGGTTGAGCTGCAGTCGGGGCACACATGCGTAAGTATGTATGCAGTGCGAGGGCTGAGGAGAGGTTATTACCCACAATTCCAGAGTCAGCCCACAAAAAACATCAAAACATTACTGTGGCCCCATGCTGTGATCTGGACCCCTCTACCCTTCAGCTGCATGAAAAAGACCCACTTAAAATACTTAATGGATGAGTTTCCACACCCTCCATCCCTCCAGTCCGTATGAGAAATAAAGCCGCAGTCTCTCCGGCACCATGATTACACTCCTCAGGTTAGAGTTTAGCGAGCGGCCCAATCGCTTCTCAAAATGAGACTATCCACCATGTCGCCGAGGAAGGAGAAAAGGAGGGGAAAAAACAGGCGTGCCGCGGGAAAGATTCTTTTAAAGAGGATTAATAATGTGCTCGAAAGTCCCGCTCTCCCAGAAGAGCAGGCTTCTGCGGAGCAGCGCTGGGAGACAGCTGCGCTACGGTACAGCACTGGGCCTGGGAGTGATGTCATGAAAAAAATACAGCTCCAAAACGGAATAATTTCATTTTTGGTTCTGAAAAAAAACATTTTTTTTATTCCCAACAAATCTGCTTTGGGCTCATTTGTTGGAAAGAAAAAAAATGTAGCTGGTAAAGGACCAGAGGGAGGCCAAAGTGCCAGAGTAAAAATGGCGGAGCGGGGCAATCTGTACAGGGAGGGGCTTATTTATTTATTGTCTAAGGCTTTCTTTTCCAAGGATGTTCCGCTGACACTGTGTTCCTTTTCCAAGGATGCCCTGGGAGGAATATTATGAACAACAGTAGCAAGCAGGGAGAGAAATGAGGGTAAAGCCTCTGGTGCATTCTGGGGCCAAGGGTCTAACTCAAGGGCCCGAAAGCAGAGTCCTCGCAAACTTCCGCCCAGCAGATGCAAGTCCGAACCCCAAGTTGCATTACGGACTCGAACCAGCAACTTCAAAGCCGCCAGACAAACCGCTAGGTTATCCTGCCGCTGCTCTGCTGTGAGTGAACATGCAGGAATTTAGCGGCTGAGGTTGGGCGACAGAGCAGAAGCCGACACTGACAGCGAAACACTCGTCTCGCGGTGTAAACAGCTCCCACGGCGGCGCTCAGAGAGCCGTCCTGCGAGTCTCTCTGTAAACAGCACAACTCGGGCTCCTGAGCAGCCCAGCCCAGCGGAGAAGCACCGGAAAATCAGCTTCTCCTCAGAAATAAAAAAACGCCATCGGCCTCTCTCTTCCCGCCGTTTAATTACAGCCAAACTTGCAAAGCAGTCGGAGCCGCCGTGGATCCTAGTGAGCCGCTGGCACAGAGAGCTTTTCCCTTAACTCTTCTTCTGTTTGTTGTGATAGGATGTACATTAAGTTTAGCAGCAGCTGCTGCTGATGTCATTAGGAGAAGCAGCTGCGACTGATGTCACTGGTAAAGGACTTCTGTGGGACACCTCACCCGCTGGGCCGTTTGGACCTGGGTGCCAGATCAAAACCAAATCGCCATGATGAGATCTTGTGTTTTGAAGCACATTTCTGGGTCTCCTAGATGGGTGTTGCTCAGTAGCGCCACCCAAACTGCCTCAAAAATACCCTGTTCTCCATTCAAGCCAATGGTAATTTCAACATAAAAATACAGCAGTAATATTTACTTGCAGGTTAATGTACACTCACGAGCTGACTTGTTCAGCTACTGTTTTGCGGATCTACAGTGGGGGAAATAAGTATTTGACCCCTCGCTGATTTTGAAGGTTTGCCCACGAACAAAGAGTGCAACTGTCTATAATTTTAATGATAGGTTTATTTTAACAGTGAGTGACAGTATATTACCAAAAAAGTGGAATAAGACATTCTATGCATTTTAGGAATTTATTTGCATATTTTTGGTCAAAAATAAGTATTTGACCCCCTGGACAAACAGCTTTTTTATATTTTTTCGAAAAGCCATTACTGGCCAGCAGAGATGTCAAACAATTTTTATAGTTGTTGACAAGGTTTGTGTGCATTTTGGCAGGGATGTTGGCCCACTCCTCCCTGCAGACAGCCTCCAAATCATTCAGGTCCCGAGGCTGTCGCCTTGCAACCCGAATTTTAAGCTCCCTCTAAAGATTTTCAATTGGATTCAGGTCTGGAGACTGGCTAAGCCACTCCAGACCCTTGATGCACTTCTTCTTCAGCCACTCTTTTGTTGCTTTGGCGGTGTGCTTAGGGTAGTTGTGGTGCTGAAACACCCATCCTCGACCCATGTTCAGCTCTCTCACTGAGGGAAGGAGCTGTTGGTCCAGAATTCCACGGTATATGGCCCCGTCCATCCTCCCCTCAATGCAATGGAGTTGTGCCGTCCCCTTGGCTGAAAAGCACCACTGTGCTTGACGGTGGGGATGGTGTTCTTTGGGTTGTACTCTGTGTTCTTTGCCCTCCAAACACGGCGAGTTGAGTTGAGCCCAAAAAGTTCTATTTTGGTCTCATCTGACCACATCACCTTCTTCCAGGCCTCTTCTGAGTCATCCAGGTGGTCAATGGCGAACTTCAGGCGGGCCTGTACATGTGCCTTCTTGAGCAGGGGGCTCTTGCATGCGCTGCAGGATTTCAATCCATGACTGCGTAGTGTGTTACCAACTGTTTCTTTTGTAACTGTGGTCCCAGCTGCCTTCAGTTCATTAACCAGTTGCCCCCTTCTGATTCCTCACCGTTCACATGATCAGGGACATCTCACGAGGCGAGACCTTGCATGGAGGCCCAGACCGAGGGACGTTGGCGGCAGTGTGGTACTTCTTCCATTTCCTGATAACTGTATCGACAGTTGATCTTTTCTCTCAAAGTTGCTTTCCGATTCTCTTGTAGCCCATCCCAGCCTTGTGTAGGTCAACAATCTTGTCCCTGATGTCCTTAGACAGCTCTTTGGTCTTGCCCATGGTGGAGATGTTGGAATCTGGTTGTTTGAGAGTGGGAAGGTGTCTTTTATACAGGTAATGAGGTGAGGCAGGTGTATTTGATGTAAATAATTAGTTGGGATTGGGGGTGTGTCTGAAAGAAAGACTAACTGGCTTGTGGGACCCAGAATACTTGCTGTTTGGTAGGGGGTCAAATACTTATTTTTCCTCATCAGATGGTTATCAATTTTTTATAAATTCATATGATGTGATTTTCTGGAATTTTCTTAGTGATTCTGTCTCTCACTGTTAGAATGTATATACGATTAAAATTATAGTTCGTTGCATTCTTTGTAAGTGGGCAAACCTGCAAAATCAGCGAGGGGTCAAATACTTATTTCCCCCACTGTATCTGGAGCAGGTTACACCGCTGCGTCTGACACAGTAAATGTACGACTGCGCCGCAGAGAGTCTGACTCCAAACTGTAACGCCTGATGTCTGAGTCACTTGGTTTTCATACAGATTGAAACTAGTTTTTGATCTATTCTCAGTCCTGCCCATGCAAGATAACTCCCTGCCATCTCCACACACTACCCCCCACCACCACACACACACACACACACACACATACACACAAACACACACACACACACAATCCCACTCCTGTTACCGCTTCATTCAGACTCAATGGTCCCCAAAATTCACTGCTGAAATCCTCTGCCCACTGGCCAAAACGAACAGATTTGGCCACCCCCACACACACCTTACTCATTACATGACACACTCCAGCGTCCTTAACCCTGGAGTCCTCCATTATTTGCATTTATTTGTCAAAAGATCATTTTTGATAAGCCATTATATTTTCAGCCGTACAGTCTGAACTTTTTTCCCCTCCTAATTTCAATGACAGTAATGCACCTCTTCACACAAATTTTTAGATTCATTTATATTTTTTTGGACTGACAGATACACTCATTCATAATTACCAAATACTTTCTCTAAGCATTTTATTATTATTTTTTTAAATAGGCCATACCTGACGAGATGGCATACCTGCCAAGTTTGAAAAGATAGTGAAAAAACTTTCAGTGAGAAAAAAATGCATACATTAGTGAAGTGCTAGCTAAGTTCTGGACCACTCGTGTCAAATTGATACTTTACATTTTTATAATTAACACAGCGACAAATCGATGGAGAAACCTTCATAAGTACCAACTTTGTGATGCTTACAGCACTCTGTTTTTGTTGAGAGAGGTTTGGATATGTATTAATTCAAATCTATGGTGATTTTTTTAGAGCAGCAGCACAGGCATCATTATTAACTACCAGCACCGTCTCTGTCACCTTCAGACGACTTTGACCTGCAGCCACAATTCTGGTTCGCTGTGGCTGTTTTTGGCTTTTGGCAAAGGTTGTAATTTTTGACACTTTTCCCCTGGCCGCTTCAAGTGATTTTGCTGTTTTTCCAACGTACACACCAGCGATTCTGAAATCCAGTATTTGGCCTTTGAAACCCAATTATAAACCACATCTTCTCCACATCTACAGGTAAGTGCAGCCGGTTAGACCTCTTTTTTAAGCAGACATAAGCAGTTAATTATTAGATTTCAAATGAATAAGAATGACTGGTGTTTTTTTTTTTTGGAATTGTGGTTCACAGAGGTCAAAGTTATAACTATTCTTCAAAAATATCTTCCTATATTTTGCCCATCCACTGTTTATAAGATGATAGAAGAGAGAAAAAGAATAAAAGATTTTCCCATAAATGGACAGTGTAGATAAGGGTACAGGCAGTGAATATGGATAAAGATGAGAGGAAGAAGAGAGAAACAGCAGGAGAAGTGATGGGATATCACACTAAAGCTGCTTTCACAGCGGACGCGGAACAAATTTTTCGCACGACAGATTACATTCAAAGTCAATGCAAAGACGCGAATACACGCGTTTCGCGTGCCTTCGCGTCTTTGCATTGACTTTGAATGTAATCTGTCGCGCGAAAAATCCGTTCCGCGTCTGGTGTGAAAGTGGCCTCATACGGGCTGAGATGAAAATTACCGACAGACAAGGAGGATAGCGAATGTGAGAGAGAGAGAGCGAGAGAGAGACAGGTGTGAAACACGCAGGGGGTGGTTAGAGGAGATAGGGCGTCACATATATCAGCTTAGAGGCCTGCTCAATCTTGTTCCTGGAGACTTACTGTCCTGTAGGTTTTCAGATCAACACTAGCGATACATGCCTCATACAGCAGATGGATATATTACTGTGCTGCTAATTAGCAGAGTAAAGTGAGCTAAATTCG
Source organism: Gymnothorax reevesii (assembly GCA_029721435.1). NCBI lineage: Eukaryota > Metazoa > Chordata > Actinopteri > Anguilliformes > Muraenidae > Gymnothorax > Gymnothorax reevesii. The sequence continues at coordinate 88,458,540 of CM056581.1, read as the reverse complement.
GTCCAAAGTGACAACCCATGGGATTTTATGCAACAAGACTGGGCAGCTCTGGCTTAGATCTTAACTATGGGAGCACCGCTGTTACTGTCAACCTACTAGCCGCTGGGCGAGGCCTTAGCTTGCTAACCACCATGCTGTGAATTCAAGCAGACATTAAGTATTGCTAGGCCTGACCAAGCCTTTTACGGAGCCATTGGCCCTGTCCTATTTATTATAGCTATAAAATTTGAAACTTCTTTTAAAAATAATGATATTTCTGTTCATAGGCACGAGTTGAGTCGGGTTTACTCTTAGACATCCTGGAGCCAAAACGGCTATTACAGAGCTAGCAGTACTACCATGACAATGATAATAATGATCTTAACAGCAAAAACGAAAAAAAAAAAAAAAAAAAAACAATGACTGCAGTGGTATAAAAAAGCCACTGTCCAGGGTTGCGGTTTAATTTGCGGCATAGCGAGAAGATCCAATGGCATTTCTGAAAGAAAGCGCTAGGCACCAAACAAACAGCTCCCACAGTCTTTCTGCACCATCCTCTCCCCAAATTTCCTCCAAAGGCACATCTCAACACCACAGGGAGCCCAACATCAGTCTTCACTAATGACCAGAGTATCCTGTAGAGGAATGATACAAACTGGCTCCTCAATCATCCTGTAATTTTCGGTGCCAGCAAGTAGCCAACCCAGAGAAGGGAGGCCCCTGTCTATAGTTGAGAGCTAACGATCTTTGCTCCACGGGAATTGATTTCAATTTTTTTAGCGCTGTAAGTGGATTTGCAAGCTACGACTGGGTCATGACCCGTACTGCCTGAACGATAAATATAAATATTGTCAGAAAGGCTATTCTGTGGTTACATATCATCCTTCGATGAATCTGAGCTTCCAACTTGTCCATTTCTCATTCTGATCCAGCACAACCGTCCAAATATTCCTGCCTCCCACTTCCCTCCGCACAACTTTGGTGTCTAGTCCAATTAAAATTCAAACGCTTCCGCTCTAACAAGCTGTTAATTACTCTTAATCAGACGCAATTAATATGAAATCAGGGAGGATTTAGCCGCTTGAGGCCGCATTCGGTCAAAATTGCTACGCTAGCTTTAACAAAAAAGAACGCCCCGTGTTCATATTCCGGAACTTTAATCAGTCCACACAGTTATCAGATAAGAGCTTCCATTTCCCATAATCCTCTTAACGCTAATTATTTTCATGGAGAGACATTAGATGTCGACTTATGGACTGACTGGTTGAAATTCACAGGGTCTGAAACATTAACGCCTGGACACTTTTTTTTTTTTAATCCAGCAAGATATCATACTAGATGCTCCTAACAGCCTTGACTGAGCAAGAGACTGGTGGGAACAAAGCTGAAAACTTAAAGGAAAGTAAATGAGGTATTGGTTAGCCATTTTCAGGGAAGTAAGCCAGCTATTGCAGCGCTTAACTATCGATGGTGTTCACATCAAACGTAAGGCTAAAACTTATCTGCTTCTACCATGAGCATGGGAACAGTAATTCAATTTGCATTTGCATTATAATGTGAAATAGGCCGATATCACCATCGGTATTGAACCTTGAAAAAATGAGTAACAGACATCAGTATTCGGCATCTTAATACCATGAATTACCTCATTAAACCTGAGTAATGCAGGACAAGAAAGCAACATGACCAAGCAGGCCTGTCTTCTCCAGTGTAGAAAGAGAAATTTTTGGAAGGTTTTGGGCTTTTGCGTGGGTTGTGGGGTCACAAGGAGAGGCGGGCATGGCCCTAAATCTGAAACCCCATGCGGATACCCAATGATTTCATCATCAGCACAGTCCTCTACTCCACCTACGCTAAACTAACAGCACCAATAAGGCCTAAGGCACTGCACTCCGAGTCTAATTAAAAACCAGCAGTGCTACCTTTCACTGCTCGGAGTGAGCATAAATGCAAATATACTTCATAAAATAATAAATATTTGATAAAGAAAACTTGCCAGGGGCTGAATTCGGAAGGAATCCAAACATTCGCTAAGTCAAAAATAATGAACTAAGGCTAAACAAATAACCCACTTTGCAGCAAAATCTATGCAACTGTACCAGGACTTGCAAACCATACTAATGAGGCATATGGCAATGATACAGCGCTAAATAGGGGAGAGGCTAACTCCATCCACATTATCCTCAACCGCTAAATGCTAGAGAGCAAGCTAAAATACATACTTGTAGTTAGCCAGCATACTTTCAAATTTGCCTTTTCATTCAAGCCAACTTACTGCCGGTCAGGGTCAGACCCTATCCCAGCATGCATAGGGTGAGATGGATAGTTAGCCAAGCCATCACAAGGATTACAATTAACATCACGTCACATTCTCATACCTCCGATTAGCCAGACGTGCATGTCTTTAGACTGTTGGAGAACCCACAGCAAACCCACACGAGTGCGGGATGAACATGCAACCTCCACACAGAAAGGTGCCCCAGGCCGGATCTAAAAGCACACCTCTCCATCTGTGAGGTAACCATCCAGACGATAATGGCACCATTCTTCTGAATTTAGGAACGGCATTCATTAAACAATCATCATCATCATCATCATCATGCCAGCAAAGCAGAGGCTGTTTCTCCAGGCTGTGCTGCGAAGGGCTTCAGTCTGTTAGAAGCAAGTGGGGCAACAGGCGCCAGCGTCCAGCTTGTGGTGGAGGAGGGTCGCTGGAGCAGCTGGGGTTTGGCGTCGTGCGGGACTTTGGTATGAGGTCACATGGGTGGGTGGGGGTAAAGTGGGCTGGAAAGGAGAGCAGCTCACACACCTCTGTGTGTGAGGCGACGAGGGAAAGACTAGTCAGAGATACAGTAAACTCGAAGTATTCAGCTGTTGCCACTGCTCTCAGGTGCACCAGTGGGCTTCTTTCCACCTTGATCCTTAACCTTTTCAGCACCGTGGGCAACTACAGCTGCCCAATGATGTAAGACATCAAAATCAGACGCTGTTGTAACCTGTCAACCTGTCACAAGGGAGCTCTTTTAAACAAGTTGCCACATGACAGGTTTTCAACAGCTCAGGATAACCACATTTTTAATTCCTTGAAAATGTATTCAGCGCTCAAAGGGTTAAATCCCCAACGCCTCACACCCTCCCCTCTTTGCTCTGTGTCCCACTACACACTGCTCTCCCTCTCCTGCACGTCAGGCCGACTCAGCCGGTCACAGGACCTCTGGTGACCTTTGACCCTCGGCGGCGAGGTGTCGTGGGTCGAACACAAGCGGCATCCGTTAGCAGAGCTGAGCAGATATGAGGCAGACAGGCGCGGGAACAGAGACGCGCCGAACAGGAAACAGAGGAGCCGCAGGAACAGAGAGAGACAGAGAGCGCAAAGCTACAGGACACGTAGCACAGAGGTGACAGGTGACGCGGGGGCAGGAACAGTCGACGAAAGCGGCCGCGGCGACGTCTCGCGTCTCAGGTCACGGAGCGATGCGGCGGGGAATGTTTATGTGTTATCGCTTGACAAAGATCTTCAGTGACATTTGGCCAGACATTTGCATAAAAGGCAAGGACACGCGAACACAAAGCGAACGCAAAACACGTCAGGACGAGACAGGAGATCAAAGCACAGCAGCTGACATTACAAATACAAAATGATACGGTACAGAACGGTGGCATTATTGAGACTGATAAGATTTTTTTTTTTTCATCCTGGTGATTATGAGCACAAGTCAAATCATAATGCAACGCTGCACTGGACTTAATCATTCATTGAACACTGCTTGAAAGTTTGGAATCACTTCTTAGGCAAGTAGTTATTGTTATTCTAATAAATAAAAGTTTTTTTTCTTTTAATTTTTCATAAAAGTAACTATAAAACAAATGCCAAAATCAGCTTTAAGATACTACCTGTTACAAGTGTTTGGGGGCATGAAAATATAAAATGATAAATACAACATTTATCTTGCCATTTTTTATCAAAGGAACCACCTTGTGATCTAATCACTGCTTTGCATCCCAAATTTTAGGCATTTAAGATATTACTTTCACTAAGGCAATATGCCCAGAGTGTTTCCACATGGACTGAAATATTTCCCAAGGTGCACCTTTGAAGATGGACGCACTTAACTAACTTTATGATCCAGTAAATGCTATAATAGCAACATGGGAGATGAAATCAGTTGATTGTTATCTTGTAATTGCCTCTCGAGCTCTTTCCTCTCAAAACTCCCTGCACAGTTTGGGTCGCTCTTTTGCTGTGACACAAGGTTCCTTCCACTTATCCTGTAATTCCAAACTTTTGCACAGCAGTGTACCCAGTAGTATCGTCAGACACTACGGACGCGGCCGTCACTGACTGAGGTCACAAACGACGGAGAATCTGTTGGCCTGCAGCCGCCCCACACCCCACACTCACCACACGGCCCTTGGTGCTTGACGGGAATCAGGGCCTTGGTCAAGCACTCGGTCAGTCGCCGCTCGCAGTCATTGTCGTAGGTGCGTCCGTCCTTGCCGCACAGGGGCTTGTACGTTCCGTCACACTGGATTGGCTTACAGGAACATCGCCGGGCCCCAACCTCGATCATGCACACAGCGTTGAACTGGCAGTCCTCCTTACATTCCTCTGCACAAGGGACAGGAGACCAGCAGTGCCGTGTCACTAAGGAGCCAAGACAACCCCCCCCCCTCACGCCCCCCCCCCCCAACCTACCCTGCTCCAGTACTGTGGTACTGTTGGTTCTGTTCATAAGGAACACTTTCTCATTGATGCAGTAAAAGTACAAACCCCAATTCCAATTAAGCTGGAATGTTGTGTAAAACGTGAATAAAAACAGGAAACAATGATTTGCAAATTCTTTTCCACCTATATTTAATTGAGTTCACTACAAAGACGAGATATTTACTGTTCAAACCGATTAACTTTATTGTTTTTTTGGAAAATAGTTGTGGTCATTACAGTCATTCCGCTGAGGTTGATGGCACAGGTCTTCAATCAGAACATTAGAAAACTACAATGAAACAGCCGCTGTACATCCCGGGTCCAGCAGAAACCAGAGACCATGAATGAGAAGCGTCAACAGCAGCAAAAGGCGGAAAGATGACATTCAGCAGCTCCAGCGCAGCACTGATTCAGAATATGTGTGTGCTGTGGTCTCTTATGGCTTCTTTAGCTGTTCGTTGTCAAGCCGCACAAACCATTGCGCATTACAGATCACAAGTTGTTTTTTTATGGATAAAGACGACGACATTAGAATACAAGCAGTAATTGGTTATTAGGTTGACAATCCAAATGGACTTTGTTCATTTTTTAATGGTCAGTAATAGGCTGAGTACTTGTTTCATGGAATTATTACCCATAATGTTTGCTTACATATGCAACTCTTCATTTAGATGAGCGCCTCGACCAATGCGAGCTACTGACATGTCTCATGGTCTTGGGAGTATTACATAACAAGGTAACAGCACAGAGCTTACAGTGAGCAGACTTCCAGCTCATAATATTTTGTGTATCTCAGCAGGAAATAAATGGGATTTTCACCCATTGTCTCAATCACAGTCAGTATTTTAAGCAGGTGATCAAATTTTTAACCAGACCAATTTCTCTCTTTTTGCCCAGGAGACCAACATAATTATTTCTTTCCAATTGCCTTCCAATGGGGACTTTTTTTTTGATAGCAACAAGCAAACACCGTTGCAGTCACGCTATCACATCAGTTATGAGGCATCTCCATACAGTTTAGTGATGTCATAACAGCCGGATGTTCTTCACAACGCATTTTACCCTGGAATCAATACCCGTCTATTTGCATGCCACAGTCTCTGCAGAAACAGATGGTCATTTTCAACTACCCAGTGATTCAGGCCCTCTTAATCATTCTTCCAATAACAGGGATGACTTGTATTAATTAAAACACTAATTATGCAATCAATTGAGCAATTAAGGATGAGATAACTATCTGCCCAGAGATGGTTGAGGGGCTCTCTCGTTTTCCCAGCAAATGGAAATGTGATTCAACTAATAAATTAGGACATGCAAATATGGAGCGATGACACATTTAACTCAGGGCCGCAACTGTTATGCGATCACCATGTGATCTCATATCCGCGTCAATTAGAATTAAATCGTGCACTTAAATGCCAGTATGAATTAATTTGTGAGGCGCGGCAGTGACAAATCATTACTCGCATTGCAATAGCAAATCAACAGGGCCGCTCGCATTTCATAGCCACGCATATAGTACACGCAGTTTAAGCTATAAGTCATCCGTAACCATATCTAATTAGATTTTTTTATTTATTTTTTTTTTTGCTTTAAGTAATTCATTGCATCCTATTTCAGAGGCCTGATATCTGTTCATCGTGTCCTCTATTTCATCAATTAGTTTTTGCCTTCGCTCTTACTTCCGACAAACCCTTTTGATTATGGAAAACCAGAGCCCTTTTGACTCATTTTGATGGTGGGTTTTCTCCCATGGCTAGGAACTGTAAATTGTTTCCATCTATCATCTAGCCCTCACCTTTCTGCATCACTGATAACACGCCGACGTGCAGCACAAATTAAAACCATAATTTGACGACTTGAGAGGGTTACAGACACTGACCAGTCCCAGCAAGAGCTGGAAACGACTTTCTTATGGCGTGCTGTTACCAAAGGCCACTGATAAGAACACAATAAAGCCAGCGTCAGGGAAGCCAGGGAAAATTGGATTTTTCCAGATTGGGATCAGGCAGGCGTAAGACTGCACACGGTTTATTTAGCGTATTCACTTCTGTAGCCCTACTCCAAGAGCGGCGGGAAAATAATTAATCAGGAAAAGCCCCGTAAAACCGCTTTCACGCCGGACGCGAAGCAAATTTTTCGCACGACATATTACATTCAAAGTCAATGCGAATACGTTTCACAACAGCACGCAATGCGTTTCACGTGTATCCGCGTCTTTGCGTTGACTTTGAATGAAATCTGTCGCGCAAGAAAATCATTTCGCGTCCGGTGCGAAAGAAGTTTAAGGAAGATGAGCATCGATGCTCATAATCTCATCAGGCAACGCAAATGCGAATAGGCGCTATGCTTCTTTCAAAGCTGAATTAGCAGCCACACTGCAGATGTGTTAGCCACACTTGCAAAGTCGATCCCAATCGTGACCGCAGCACCAATTAAATTCACGGTGTCCTCAGCAATATAAATGGTAGTTCTCGGAGAAGAAAAATTGGGTTTGTTTCCATGCGATTGTTCAGAACAAATCAATTTTTTTAACAGGGAATACCTGTGTCCCCTGGCACAAACAAAATAATGTCTCGATAATCAGACTACCCAACCCTGATAGCAAAGAGTCATCGAAACAATGTAAAATCAACATTGTTCTGTCAATGTTAAGACATTGAAACAACGTTGGACGTGCACCCTCAATTAACATTGAATCAATGTTGATTTGCTAATTAAAGATCAATGGTACTTCAATGTTATTTAATCAAAAAGAACATTGAAACAATGTTGAGATTTCAACCTAACCATAAATCAATGTGCTTTCAATGACTTCTCAACATTAGTATCATCAACTTGTCAACCAGGAATAGATGCTCAATCATTAATAATCATAACTTTAAATCAATATTGTTTCAATGTTGCTGCATCAACGTTGGGTTTCCATTGCTATTGCAACAGTGATTCCTCATTGATTTCACATTGATATTTCAATGTCAACCATTCTGATGATTCAGATGGAAAATCAACATTGTTTCTATGTAGTCATGTTATCTGGGAAACAACCCCAAGCTGCTTTTAAGAAGACCTGCACTTGATACTTGGTTGAGGTTAGATGCAGCCTCTCGTATCCTGATGATATCAGAGGAAGCGTAAATGTATCAACGGCAGGGCTGTCGCAGCCACCCTGGAAATGAAGGTGGCGCCAATAGAAAACCATCGGGCCAAAGTCCTTTAAAAGGACCGATTTTGAGGTTTCATTTGAAGAGGGGATTATAATAGTTGCACAAAAAATGTCACCTCTGAGAATAAGATCAAAAAACAAAATTTTGAAGATATTTAGAGAAATTGAAGAGTCAAGAGCTACTTCAGGCTCATTTTCACGCACCGTGAGGTCAGGATAGGAAAACTTCTTGTACAGTTACCATAGTCCACTGCCTCAATCTTCTCAAAATGGATATTTTATGACTTAAATACTTTTAGCACTGGGGTTTTCAATCACAATTGCCTCCCCTTGTACCCCAGTTGGTTTACTATACCTGCCTCAATATAGAGCATCCTTTCTAAGACTGCCCCCTTGTGGCAGCCCAGTGAGCGGCAGAGTCGCCACATCTCACCTTCCTTCCTGCACTTGCCCGGATGAACTTGCTTAAGCTCCACCCCTTTCAGCATGGCAGTCCGCTGCATGGCGCACTCGCCGTCGTATGTCTGTCCGTCGCTGGCGCACAGCGGCTCACCGCCCGGCGGGCAGGAGGCCGGGAGGGCGAAGGTCAGGGCGCGGCGGGTGAGCGCCTCCACACGACAGGCGAAGTTTAAGTTGTTCTCCTGGTCCTTACAAGGGTCTGGCAGCGGGAGAGAGACAGAGACCCGTTGATAAAGGAGAATTTGTTCAAATACGGCACAGAGGTATTTTCCTCACAATACAAATATTTGTGCAGTCAAGACGGTATGCGTGTAATAATGGGAGAGAGAGAGGGTGAGAGGTAGGGAGAAAACTCTAGAGAGAGACCTATAGAAATGTTTTTCACCACAAAACAGTACCTGTATACTCAACAAAGTATGTGAGTAAATGGAGGAGAGGGAATAAGAGGGAAAGAGATGGAGCGAGAGCAAGAGAGAGAGAGAGAGAGAGAGAGAGAGAGAGAGAGACGTAATGACAGCTTTTCAACAATTAACTGAGGTGGCGCGGTACGTGGGCAGAATTAATTCTTGAATAATTTCCCCTGAATTACTATCGATCTCTTTAAAGGTTTCCATGTCGACCGAGAAGATAAACCAATTAAATTAAACAAAACTGCGGAATGAAACTGCGGAAGCGAGCGGGGGTGAAGTGGACGCAGCTGAGAGCTTTGGGGAATTAAAGACCAGCCCTCGGGTGGAGGAGGTTACGGAGCCGCCCATCGAACGTGATGTAATTACACAGACACTCATGGGAACAGGAGACGGAGAGAAGGCCATTCTGTGTGCAGGGAGACAAAGGGGTTATCTGCACCGAGGAACAGAAAAACACAACAAAAGAGAGGGAGAGAGCGATAGAGCGACAGAGAGAGATTGAGAGACCATGGAAGTGAAAAATGGTGAGAGGAGGAGAAAGGGCATGAAAAAGAAAGATGGAAAAAGAGCAAAGAAACATGACCGGAGGGCTGCATGTGCAGGCAGAAGTGAACTGGGGACTGAATGAACAAAGGAAGGTTTGTCGTGTCACAACATGCAGCTAACAGTACTATTTGCAGTCTTGTCTTTCAATAAGATGAAAAAATCTAAATTTATTGTTGTCTCAATGGACTCCTAACTACGCCTTTCTTAACAGAAAGACCCCATCTTGCCTTGCTGGCCAAAAAACACTGAATGACATCTAGTGACCTAAACAACACGCCACCAAACGATCATAGTTGGCCAAACATTAGTAATATAACAGTAGATGTATCCATAAGAATGACATTCAATGATTTGAATTTTTGAATTTAAGTCATTTCAGCTTGACAATTTGAGAGATAGATAGAAAGAGAGAGAGAGAGTGATAGACCAAGAGATAGAGATAAATAAGCAGAAATGTGTAAACTGTAGCTTTATCTGCAACTTCAAGAGACTAACAAGGAATTCAGAGGAGAAAAAAGAGGGGGCTGGTTACGGACTGAAATGCTCCGTCTCTGCGCAGACACAATATGTTCGAAGTGCCCACACAGTCGCTGAGGTCCGAAAGACACTGTAAAAGCACAGTCAGTCATTCTGTCGGGGACTCGCAGGCCATAATTTCAGAGTGTCTGGTTAGGCTTTTCTCTCAATGACAGCCCTGTGTGTCCCTTAATCAAGCGCCGCGATGCATTATCGCATCACATCCGTTGACATTGCAGCGCACTCATCTCCGGCGTGTGATTGCCGGAATTCAGCCGGTGATTGTAAGAAATTAGACGTTTCTAATAGCAGAGTGCGCTTGCATTATTACACAAGAAAACAGAGGGATGCAATCAGGACCAGAGCGAGGAGGGAGAGAGAGAGGGTTACAAAAAACAACCGTGGAGATCAAATTAGAGAAAAGAGATCATTATTATTTCTCCCTAAAATACAACTAAAATGTGTAGGCTTTGAAGAAACCAATTCTGTGGCTGGTAACCTGCTCTCTTGAAGGTTATAGATTGCAAACCTAAAGGCCACGTGAGACAAGGCCACAGATCCTGCTGGTGAATGAGGTGTGCTCTGTTGGGGACAGGGCGAAGTCCTATTGGACAAAATATTTCCAGGAACACGGCTGGCAGCTTTGGTCAGGAAGTATCCCTGCCTCTTATATTAAACCGTACCAATATTTGGTAGAGGTAGATAGTAGAGATGGAGGGAGAGAGAGAGGAGGAGAGGTAGTAGGGAGAGAGGTATAGAGGAATAAAGGAGAGAGGGAGATGACGAGAGGGAGTGGTGTTCAGCGTTAAATGTATGTCTGCTTCAGCAATACAAAATGTCATTTTTGTTTTGCGAATAAAGCAAAGTGAATTGAATTGAGAGAGAGAAAGAGTAACTGCATGTGCATGAACATGTTCAGTATCTGGCTCTGTGCTGTTTAGTTACTCATCTTTTTTCATATGGATATGAACAATATAATGTTTTATATTCACTGCCTGTTTTGGCAATACAAATGTAAATTTTGTCAAACCAATAAAGCCCACTGAATTGAACTGAGACGGAGAGGGGGAAAGAGAGAAAGTGAGAGAGAGTGAAAGAGTGAGAGCGAAGGAAAGTGAGAGAGTTGTAGGTGGAAAGAGAGGACAGACTGAGAGAAAGCCAGTGAGTAAGGGTGCGAGAGACAAAGAGAGAGAGAATATAAGAGAGGGACAGAGAGAGAGAGAGAGAGAGCGAGAGCGAGTGAACACAGAGGTAGCAGCAGTCTCACCACAGGGCCCCTGGTACTGCTTGCGGATGTTCCTCTGCTCAGCACAGGCCAGTTTGTTGAGCTCGCACTCGTTGGGGTAATCTCGGCCGTCACTCCCACACACCTCGGGCCCCTGCGGCCCCTCACAGCTCAGGGGACACATGCACTTAGCCGACAGGCCGTCAGAGGACTGCACACAGGTGCTGCCGTAACTGCAGCTCACCTCACTGCAGGGGTCCTTCAGCGCTGTGGGAGAGAGAGGAGAATACAGTCAGTCAGTCAGTCAGTCAGTCAGACAGCTTCTACATCACTGCAGTGTCTGTAACGTCTGTGGTGTGAAACGGCAGAGGCTAAAACACGACCTCTGCATTACACTTTTACAGTGTCAACATCACACATTACTATGTGGACATTATGTAACAGCGTTGACAATACCTACTGCAATGTCAAAACTGCACACAGTACCAAGCAATAGTTATCCTGCAGTAAATGGATGGTGTTTTTGCCACCATGGTGTGGTATTACTATAGTGATACTATAGTTATTCAAAGTACAGCAATACAGTTGTGTGGACTGCAGTAATATCATGGTATTGTTGACTGTGGTAATAGCATAGTTATAATGTGATGGCTATAGTCATACTCTAATTATACTACAGTGTGCAAACTATAGTAATAATATAGCTATATGCCATAAATACAATAGTATTACTAAGAAATAACTATGAGATATTTTCAGAAGGGCATTATGACACTGAACCGCAATTCTGTGTGTGAATCCATCCATCTATCCGCTAAACTATAAATCCCTTTCATTTGTGTGTGTGCGCGTACACAGCAAAAAATTAAAATTAACTCTTTCTAGCCAGTCATTTTTATCTTGTTTTTGTACTGAAACACTTCTTTCTATTATATTTTTTTCCCAGTAAGACAGAAACTCTTCCAATGAGGAATAATAACTTTGACTTATTTCAAAATTTGCAGATGAAAAAAAAAAAAAAAATTAACTTGTCAAGCACGTGTTGACTTTAGATAAGTTGATATATTCTACTGAGAGAAAAAAATTAGCAAATTAAGATGTATAATAACATTAAATAACTTGTTAAGACAGACTTTTTTTGCAGTGTGTGTAGCTGTGTGTGTCAGCATTTGTGTGTCAGTGTGAGTGTGTACGCATAGGCTATGTGTAGGTACATCTGCGGATAGTTATACAGGTTATTGTCAGATCTAATCTAAAGGATCACTATAGTATGAGGTCTGAGCTCACAATCGATCATGTTTATATTTAGTGTTTTGCTTCAGGAAATTAACTGAGCCTGAAATGGCTGGAGTCAAAAAAGAGACACTTAAATCTCTGAGTCTTTCTCTGTTCAGGAGTGTCTGGTTGGGGGCACCGCCGAAGCGATGAACTATATGTCCTCACAGAAAACAAACAAAAACACTAAACACACACACATACACACGCGCGCATGCACACACTCACACACACACATGCACACACACTCACAAGACCGGCAGCAGAGTTGTATTTTTTTTTTTTTTTCCATCAAGGCCTGGCTGACCCAGTCAAAGCCTTCCGCTCACCGACCTCAGAGCCAATCAGCAACTCCCATCTGCTTTTCCCACAGCCATGAGCCTCTCGCCAGCTGTTCTGAACTCAAACCTGCCCCTGGTTCTAACCAAGATCGATGAGTGGGCGGCGCAAGGGTCTATGTCTTTTTGCATGAGATAATTCCACGCGCATTAACCAAAACTGCAAGCTGACTGGACTACCCAGTGGACTCGCGATAGCCGTTATCGTCTCATTTAAGGCCGGCCGCGAGCGAACGCGTGGATTCGTCCGCTCCACACGGTGGATTAGTGTCGTATATCAGCTTCACGTACTGACATGGGGAGCTGAGGTACTGGAAGATTTTTTGCACAGTCCACCCAGTAAAGAGCTGGAACAGGTCCAAGTGTGAGCCGTCCCTGTGCGGGGGCGGGGGTCGGTACGGGGGCGTTAGTGTTAGTGCTGTAGATGGTGGGTGGGGGAGTGGGTCGGTACGGGGGCGTTAGTGTTAGTGCTGTAGATGGTGGGTGGGGGAGGGGGGTCACTGAGTTTTGTGAAAGAGCTGTATATTCGCACAATGCAACCACAGCTTTCGAACCCCTTGGAACCACGGTCCGATGAGAGACGGCCAAGTGGAGGCAGAACGGGGGCTTAGATTGGACCGTCTCACGGCGGAATGGCAGAGGGATGACCGACCCAGCATTCAGACACGCCATGCTCCAGGGGTCCGGTTCTGGCTCGTCCACTCAGTATTCATGCTCTCATTAGATGAATGCAGACCCCCCCAGAGCTGAGCTCGGTCAGGTTGAGGGGAAGAGGTAAAGCAGGAGACAGTCACAGGCGGAGCTGTGAAGTATAATGGGGGAGGGGTTTGGCTTCCTCATCTCAAATAAATAATGGGTTCAGCGCGGGGGTGAGGGGACGGGAGGGGGGGCTGGGATAATGTATGAGGGGGAACAACATGGGAGATAATGGGGGAGACAAATAACACCCCCCCCCCCCCCACCACCCACCCCTTAGAAAATAGATTTTAGTGATACACCCCTCTAGATTCATTACTACACTGATATCTCTGCAGTGAGAGGCCACAGGTGGGCCGTGCAGCTCTGCAGCTCTGGTGTGGGAAAGTTGAGGGGTGAGGAGTTGGGAGCAGATGTGACAGGTGCACTGGCCAATGAGATAGAGTGGTATAATGGGGAGGGGAGGGGTTAAATGTTGAGGAAGTGGAGCAGTGGAATGCTGATGAGGTGGTGGGGTTGAGTAATGGTGGTTGAAAATCACTAGATGAAGCCGGCGTGGCGTTCAAGCCTCGAGGCTGAAGATGCTTCTGTCTACTAGTCAGCCTCTGCTCAATACTCTGATAGATTTCAACCGACCGCTACTCATTCACTCTCCCTTTAATACGCAGTGGACAGGCCCCTGTGTAATCCAGAATGGTCAGACTGCTATATATTAAAACAAATTATCAGGCTGTTATATAATAAAGACTGATAAGGCTGCTATGTAATGATGAGTTATCAGACTGCTATATAATAAATACTGGTCAGACTACTACATAAAAAAGTGTTGTCACCTTGCAATGACCTGAAGAGTGATCAGAGTGGTGAAAAATAAAGAATCTTCAATATAATGCTGTTATGAAATTAAGAGTTATCAGACATTTATTTAACAGAGTTATCAGAATGCTATACAATATACATACACTGATCAAACTGCTGTATAATACAGACTGATCAGACTGCTATTCAATAAAGAGCGACCAGACTGCAATATAATAAAGAGTGATCAGACTGCTATTCAATAAAGAGCGACCAGACTGCAATATAATAAAGAGTGATCAGGCTGGTGTATAAGAAGTGGTGATCAGATAACTACACTACAGGCCAAAATATTACAAACGCTCTGCATTTTTCAGAACTTGGCTGTTTTTTTTTTTTTAAATTTAACTATATTTTCAAATACAACAAAAAACGTATAAACACATATCTAAAATAGAAATGTTCAAAATATTTGCTAAGAGATATACATATTCAAATTTGACTCTTCAAAGTACCCTCCCATAGCCTTGATTTCAGTCTGGAATATCCTAGGCAGTCTTTCCAGTAGTTTAAGGAGAGAAGTTTCTAGTTACTCATTCTGGGATTTCAAGTGTTCCTTCATGAGCTCTTCTGAACTTGATGGTGCACTTCTCTGACTGCCCGGTCAAGTTCATCCCACAGCAACTCAAGCCGAATTACAAGATGTTCAGCTGTCAGCAGCAACATTTCCAGTCTGTGCAAGTGTCCCTTTGGCATTTTGAACGCCTTTGTCGCCCAAAAATATGTTTAAGATGACAAAAACCAGTCAAATTCTGAAAAATGCAGGGTGTTCGTAATATTTTTGCTTGTAGTGTATATGACATATCACACAACTGTACAATGATTGTAAATCTGATTCAGATTTTAAAACAGGTTGTTTGTAAATGTTAGCCCAGTACAACATGGTGTCATAAACTCTCTCTATACGCCATAACTGCCGTATGAAATGACTGCAGCGCAAGAGGCATGAATACAGTCATCTCAGAGTGATTTACAGACACGGTACACCTCTGCAGTCTGTATCTCGTAATAATGATCTGCCTTTTGAGTAATAAAGACAGAACCGACCACTGTATCATAAATAGTGATTAAGCTCCAATAATGCCTAATAATTCACGAACTAGCTACTGAATAACAAAGAGAGAGCTGGCTTCTGCAAGAGAAAGACTTAGCATGTGTCTATATAATAGTGTCATCTGGCTGCTATGGAGACTTACATACTCTATGAACCTCTATTATCGCTTCAGCAGAACTACTAGGCAATTATCTGCGATTAGGCAATGATTAACTGGACAAAGACTAATCATAATAGTTCTGGTGAAATAGAACTAATTATTTCTTTTCTAAATGAATTCAGCAACAGGCGTCCAACAGCGGACAGAACAAATAGCACCCGAAATGTTTTCCTCAGAAGAACAAGTACAACTTGTTCAAATCCCCCTTCAGGCAAATTTATATAACAAGGAGACTGGTGAGAACACTTAACCACATTAGGACGGTTCAGGTAGAACAAAGGAGATTGTGACAAATGCTGCAATTTAAAACATTTTCTTAAATTTAAGTCAATAAATGAGGAACTAAAGATTGAGTAAATTGTCCCTGCAGGGATAAAACTCCACAAGATATGCTGGTCACCACAACAAAAAGACTGTTGCAAGATGGGCACCACCATTCAGTCACATCACAGGTTTAAAAATAAAGAAAAATATCGATAAACGCTAAATATTTCAGCAATTAAATTCCATTAATATGCAGCATTTTCACACTGGGTCCTCTCATGCTCTCCTATTTACAATTTTTCAGAGTCAAATAATTCCTTGTAAACTTAAGAATGAGTTTACAGCACACATCTTCTCCAAATGCTAGGGCTGGGCGATACATCGATATTATATCGATATCGTGATGCAAAGTAAAATATCGTCACGGATTTATTGTGATCTGAAATAAGTGTTGGCTTTTCTGGTTTTAAAAGCTGAATTGCAGTAATGGGTTGCATTTTTCTGCACTTGCAAGACTGTTGAAGCTGTTGCCTGCACCTGTTTCATCATTATGTCAACATTACTGATAAATGGTTATTAAAAATATTACTGAGTAAATATCTTGCAAAAGCACCAACATTTGTCCTGATAATATCGGCAAAATATTGATATCGAGGTATTGGTCACCGATATCGGGTATTAGATTTTGTCCATATCGCCCAGCCCTACCAAATGCCTCATAATACTTCAACAGCCAAGATGGTGTCCAAACCCTCCCTCCATAACGGTCTTCTTCCATAGCATCCTCAGGACAGGGAAATAGAAAAGAGTCAATTGTGAGAATAATATACGCAGGAAGTATGAGATAACAAGCGATGCAGGCCAAGGTATTTGACAAATGAAATAAATCTAAGGCCAATAATTCTGCAGTTCCTGATGAGAATACATCAAAGCTTAAAGATCTTAATTGAGACTCGATTCGCGTATTTGCAGTAGAAGCGCAGGAGTGAGTACCGGATGCTGATTGAACAGTCTGTAGAAAATGTTGACAGTGTCTGCCATTCATAGCTTAGCGAGTACCTCTTAAAAGCCACCGAACACCTACCACTAAATGTTTGCAATAATGGAAAAAAAGAGAATAATATTTCATAAAATCAATGAAAATATTTGGCAATGTGCTTATTTGCAATATGGAAAAGCGCACTGTCAGGGTTCCTGATTCTTGTTTCTGCTAAAGAATGGAGCTGGCTATTGCAGTCCCGTCAAATCCATAACATAAAAAGGGTAGCTTGGAACTAAGAAGAACAATCAACTTAATTCACATGAAAAACAAACTATTAAAAAAGAAAACATAACTAGATTGATCAAACCACCCAGAATTTAACTCAATAATATCCCTGCCCGCCAAAGCAGTGACACAGAAAACAATAGGTAGAAGTCATAAAGCAGAAGGTCGTCAGCGCCACCTTCGCTGTTCCCTCGGGCGAGGTATTTAACCTGAACGGCTGCAGTGAGATATCAAGCCTCAGATGAATAATAGAGAAAGCAGGCTGCCCGATGCCCTTGATAAAGCTGCATTCCAGAGAAATAAATAATGCAAAAAATACCCAGAGACAGACAGTAGGCTTCAGCTTGAAGGCCTGGACCCAGAGTGATTCTGGCTGTCGAAAACTTCAGGTCAACTGCAGCGGCTGTGAGCTGGGAGACACGCAGACTCAGCACTCCAGGAAAGCAGGGGATCGAGCCGAATCAAGGATTGTTGCGGGCGAAAGAATCGGAGGATGGAGGGCTCTTCGGTTACCGCTGTGCATTGGCAGCGAGTTCATCTTGCGTGTGGATTGGTCAGCGATTCGGGAGATGGAGAGTGGACTGTCAGACTGAGTCTGAGGCAGCAGTCCACAGTCAGATCTGTGTCCTGTCTTCAGTGTTACGGAGATGACATTCATTCTGACATTCATAGGTTTCTTTTCCGAACACCTGCTTGCAGGCACGCACACATTCGTGTGAGGACAATGCACAGACATCGATTCATTCTTTGTGTGTCTCCACAGCCTTTCCCTAATCTTAACAATATGCAACACATGCCTAACCCAAACCCTCTCCCTAACCTTAACCTATCCCTAATGCTAACTTTACCCCAAATTAATAAATCACTATTTGCCTTCATAGTTCTGGGGACAGGCGAAAATGTCCTAATTCCCATAAATGTTCCCACTTTGTAGGAAAAAAAAAACATGTTCTAGTTCTCACTGTGTAGCAAGTACAAGAACACACACATAAACGCACATACACACAAACACACACTTAACACAAACATAAACGCACATACACACAAACACACACTTAACACACACATAAACGCACATACACACAAACACACACTTAACACAAACATAAACGCAAATACACACAAACACACACTTGACACAAACATAAACACAAACACACATTTTACAATTTTACTATACAGACATGCATACAAGTACTGCATATGTATGTAAACTGACACTCATTATACAACCCTGCAATAACTTTATTTTGATAACCCACTTCATTCCATAAGTACTCAGAGAAAATGGAGAGGTAGAAAGCGATAAAGAGGCACAATACTGGCCAAACTAATAATTTCAAACACCAATAAAAAAGGCCCGTAACTGCAGCTAGGGCCCTGTATTTATTATGGATAATAACGAACACATTTAAACATGGGAGATAAGCGACTCTGCTCCCCGGTCTCGCTCGCCATTACTTCTGTTATTATTGAAAGTTTGAGACGCCCAGGTGAACTGATAGGGACAAATACGATTTATAAAACGCAGACTCCCCTTCTTTAATCACACGCATTACCCTTGAGTGGCAGGAGTGCGCTTCAAGGGAGCGTCACAGTGATTCGCACACTGTTCGCAGCCAACTGACCCCCATCCCAAAGTAACGGCCACAAGAGGAATTCTGGGTAATGTGGTTCTGTGTGGTAACCTGGCTCAGACAGTAGGCAGAAGACGATAGCAAAATGCACTGTCCAACTTTACAGCAAAAAAAAAAAAGAAAAAGCTGGGAACAAAAGAGATTGAGAAAGAGAGAAAAACAGGGGGAGAGAGACAATGAGAGAGAAATGGACTGTGGAGAGGGAGGGGGCACCATCTCGGTTCAGTTAATGGATTGTCGAATGAAGTTTTTTTTTTTTCTCAGCTTGCAGAAAATAAATGCTCCTGGAACGAGCTCGGTCCGTACCGCAGGGGGGCTTGATGAAGCTAGAAACCCAGAAATGAGAAAGAAAAATGGGAAATGAAAAGGGAGAAACAGATGGAGAGGGAGAGAGAGGCAGTCAAACGAGGGGGCAGAGAATAAACCGAAACTTGTTGCGGTGAAATTAAATACATGGAATCGCATACAAATTCAGAACACAACGAATGCCGTTACCACCTCTGCTCAAACACACACATGTCCGCACATTAAAAAAAAATAAACGAACGCTGCTTATCAAGAGTATGAAAATGGACCATTGTTTCCTGCTTGTATACGGAACATTTACTTTCATGCTTCTGTGTGTTTTGCCTTAAGCGTGGAAGAAAACTGCGGTAGAATGCATTATTCAAAGTCATAAAATACATAAATGCATAAATCAAAGGACGTGTAGTAAGACGGATGTGGAGAATGGAGGCATTTTAAAACGGTATTGTGTCAGGTTGTAGGTATCGGGGATCCCGGGACCAAACGGGGGGTGCAGGGTTTGTTTAACAAGCATCACACAGCCTAGTGGGGGGCCCTCCAGGAGAATGAGGGCTGGGGCCTGTATTCAGAAACTCGATTTTGATCTGGCGGTGAAAGCCCCTTAGCGGTCCATGGGCTGCAGGCGGGGGGGGGGGGGTGTATGTGCCGGTTTAAGGATGAAGAGCCGCCAGGTGAATAACAAATGCCGCTGAATCACAGATCCACAGTTTATTTATTTATGAACACCCCGGGCCCTCCGCGGTCGCTCGGCGATAGAATGAAGACGTCGCGAAACATCGCTCAGACAGGAAAATGAATTCCGCGAGTGCAGCCGTCCGAGTTAATTACAGGCATGGGGAAGGACGGGCGGGATTACGCAAAACGGCACCGCCGGGGAACGGCGAGAAATATGGAGTGGGAGAAACAAAGGGAATCAGAGAATCAGCAGCAAATCAAAAAGAGAGCGAGGGAAAGGAGGGATGGGAGGGAAGACACTGGCAGTAGCAGGACACTACAGTCAGGTCCAGTACACCACAGCTGAACCAGCGAGGGGGGTATCCGACACTTCCTGTTCTCTTCTCTTCAAACTCAGTGATCTGCAGGGTGTGTCACCGTCAACGCCAGGATGCCAAACTATCATTGCATATATTTATTAATACCACAATTAGCAGCTTACATGTGAGGTGGTTGACGTCAATATATTGTTTCAAAAATGGTTCTTGCTCAAGAGAATGGTGAAGTCCACACTACAATTACAAACAAAAGCGACAGTGGAAAACAATTCCAGGTCAATTTTTTTTTTCCAGCTGGCAGAGCAAGAAGAAAGCTCACAGCTGATGAAAATCCAGCCCGACAGTCAAGCCATTACATTCAAAATGCTAAATGACGTGGCCAAGAGATTATATTTACAGCATGCTATTGTTCATCAATGTAAATGCTCACTTTATTATCATTATAGTTATATCTTTATGGTCACAGTGTGGATGGACTTTTTGCAGGACTGTTCGGAGTCTTAGGCTCACACGGAGTCTTGAGGCTAATCCATTCTCAGTGACCTCAAATGGCCCAAAATGAAAGGTATTCAATGGGAAAATCATTCAATTAAGATACGCTATTTATTACAGGAAAAGTTTTAAATTCCATCTCCTCATGACTGATAAGGCAAATCAAAGACCATTTCAACAGTCCATAATTGCACATGAAACAAAATGGTTTTTTAAAGGCAGAAAGATTGGAATTTAAGAAATTCAGTCTGATGAACAAATCTGCCTGGAATTTGGCTCAATGTAAAAAATTATGATGGTACTTTTGACCTAGTATGTGCTTAATACTACAGACTTCCTAAGGTAGTCAGTGAAAGCCAATTAAATATTTCAAGACAAAAAACACTAAACATTCCATATATTTATTAGAAAAAAGCGAAACGAGGAAACAGCAGTTATGTGTCAGCTAACAGCTCAGGGTCAAACGCTGAACGACAGCAGCAGTGCATTATGGTATTAGACGGCTGTGGAGGTGCAGCTTGTTGAGACTGAGTGATACCAACTTCGGGGGTTCAACTTGAGATGCCATCCCACTGGAAACCTGTGGAGGGGGGACAATAACGTGCCACATGGAGACCACCTCCAAACTACACCCACCATGGGCCCAAGAGAAGAAGTATGGCCTTCAACAAACACTGGACAAATTTTCCATCGTAGTCATTTCTCTCTAAATCCAAGGAACTGGCTAAATTTAAGAGTGCGTCCATGAGAGGACCAGGCAGGGGCGGCATATGCCATCTCACCGATTTTGATGAAACTTGGCCAGTTTGAAGGGGTCCACCAAAAACCACTTCAGAACAATTTTAAGGGAATTTGGATTAAACAGGGGGGAGCTGACCCACCCCCCCCCCTTGGTTTTTCAAGGAAAAGTGCCAAAAATCACCAGAAAATTAGCCTAAAAGTATGAAGGTCTCCTGCTCATGCAAATCCACAGATCTATTGAATATTTTACAAGCATAGTATCTAGCCTGTCCTTATTTTGTAGCCAGAGTTTCAGACCAATCAGTATTATCCCTGTCAATGAGGACCTCACAATCAGAACGCCCCTCCCACCCAGTCGAGAACAATGCAGAAAAACACTATTTTTAGGCCAAAATATCTCCAATGCTGGAGCTTCGTTTAAGAAGTGGAGCATATCCCGTTAAAGATGAGGCTATACTATCATTTTATGAGATAAAATTTTTGGGTACTCTCAATAATTTTTCACAGAGGTCTTGCAAATATAGGCTACACCACAGGGTACCCGCACCTACTTTTTTAAGAGAAATCACTTCCTTGCCACAATCATGAAATATAGTGTTACTAAATTGGTTGAAAACACTAATATTTATTGCTATCAGCACGCAACATTTCGAAATACATGGCTTTTTACCCGAAGCTCCCAACAGGCTTACAATGGTAGCGAATTGGGCATAGCGTTGCCATGTAAAGAAATCGCTATTTTTTCATCATTAAGAAGGCTCAAAGTTGCTCCACGCTTCATTGGTAGAATTCCGAGGGCCCTGACATTTAAAATGAGGCACTGAGAACTTTGAAAATACTTTGAGGTATATCTTGTTAAATATACCTCGTACATGCAGGACAGGGACAGGAGGAAGGGTGGGAATCTACTTCTGGTGGCTCTATAGGTGTGAGAGCTGTGGGCTGGGGATCTGATTCTAGTGCGGCCTGAGGGTGGGGATGCTCACTGGTACTTGGCATGTCCAGAGGTTCTGCAAACTCATCTGGCTCCTGAGAACTTAGGATTTGGCTGTGAGCACCGCAACATGCTCTATATACTCCCGCACAAATATTGAATGGAATACATTGCATGCAAACAGCAAATAGCGTGCTTTGCAATTATTAGATTCGTTTAATCTTATTTCCTTAAATCTGCACTAAAATTTCCATCGGGGCCGGCCATAGAGAATATCGTCAAGTAAAGCCAAGCCACAAAACTAAACAACAACAACATTATAAAAAAAAAATACTTTATGACATTCCAGCTGATAATCAAACCAAAATAGTACTTGTTGATAGGACTGGCTACTGTCCTGAGCCAACGTGCTGCAGCAGTGAACACCTGGTCTGCTAGCAGCCGTTTGTCTTGCTAGTCACGCAGTGCAGGGTGTTGTGTGACAGATACAACGAACGAACGTCATTGCACTCATCACCTCTAATCCTGCACTCATTTGATCCAGACCACCTGTATTTGCACATACTTAACGTCTGAAGATTGGCAAACCATCATGTGATTTTTCTCGTCAGCAAAATAACGATGATCTGATCTCGACGCGGTAAAGTACACACAAATACAGGTCAGTATTGCAAATCAAAATGGGACCAACTACACCGAACAACATTTTTTTAACAGTTAACGAAACAAAAGAGCTTTTTGATACTGATAAAAGGTAATTAGCTACTAAGTGAACACAAGAAAAAAATCTCTCCGGAACCCACTGGAGCAAGAACGTGCCATGTCTCCATGATTTCCCTTGACATTTGCAGATCGATGTCACGGGTCACTTTGCTCTTTCTGCATCCATGTAAGGGATGCTGGCCTTTTTGGGAAGGAGAGAACTTGACACCCAGTAACACGCAATGTTTCGGACATATTGCAATATCATGCTCGTCTTTGTTAAACCGATTAATGTGGGCGAGGATAAATTCCTTCTTGGATGAAACGCATGATTAGGTCGTTTTGAGCGTTCTTAGGTGAGCCTTCATATCGCTAATGCA
Source organism: Gymnothorax reevesii (assembly GCA_029721435.1). Taxonomy (NCBI): domain Eukaryota; kingdom Metazoa; phylum Chordata; class Actinopteri; order Anguilliformes; family Muraenidae; genus Gymnothorax; species Gymnothorax reevesii. The sequence goes on along the minus strand of CM056581.1, from coordinate 88,435,438 downwards.
CGTGCTCAGAGGGTTGAGTTGCGGGCCTCCAGGACATCGCAATAATACAATGAAATCAGTGCTGCATTGCATGGCAAAAGAGCACACGAGTTCCATCATTGCGCTTCCTCTTGAAGTGCAAACTCCAAAACAACTAGTGCTAAGGTCAGGGAGAAGATAAAATAGAACACAAGTGGAGATGGGATGTTACAGTAGTTTTTACTGGAAATGGACAAATATGGCAAAAGACCACATCGCATGAGTAAACACTCATAAACGGCAATTAAGGAAATCAGTAAAGCTACTCATCATTTTCGTGAATTGTGGACGCTTGGATGAGAAAGGATGTCTAAAAGGAGCAAAGTCGACCACAATGATAATGACTAAACACGAAAATACAAACTTTTTAATAGAGTAGTTGTTATTCCACTTCTCAAGTGATTGTGCAATTACATCGCAAGAGAAAAGGAAAGAGCACGAGGTGATTTTCGCGGTCTCCCTGTATTACAGCTTTTGTGAGAGTCCACTGACCATATTCGGTCATTCGCACTAAATGACGTGAGCACAACCGAGTCTGCTTGCAAGGTCCTCGCTGCAGCAAATTATAATCACAAAAAAGGTCTGTCAGTGACATTTCACACAACTCGATGTTAGTTTCATTATCGATACTCAAAACTGAGCAGAAATTTCTAGGGGTTTGTGTACCAGCACCGGTCCAAAATTGTGTTTTGTGCTTCGTTTTCCCAGATAACCTGTGTAACCGGTAATACTCCCAGCGTGTGATATCGCTTTTGTTTTATGCTCTAATATTTCATTGTCGAGCTAAAATAAAATCTGTGAGCACAAATATTCAAGATTAGAGCCATTTCCATCATTATTATTTACCACAAACGTCGCCATTTTCTGTACACTTCTGAGCCTTTACTTCAAGGCAAAATCGCATCTCTGAGCTGGAAACACACATATTCAATTGTAAATATGATGACTGCAATAAATATTTGTGTTTTAAACCAATTTAGTGACACTGTATCTGAAAATTGTGGCAGGGAAGTGACTTTTTTTCTACAAAAGTAGGTGCAGGTATCCTGCGGTGTTTCCTATATTTGCATGGCCACTGTGAAAAATTATTGAGAGCGCACAAAAATTTTATTTCATAAAATGATGGTACAGTCTCATCATTAACGGGATATGCTTCACCTCTCAAAAAAAGCTCCAGCATTGGAGATATTTTGGTCTAAAAATTTTGTTTTTCTGCATTGTTCGAACTAAGTGGGAGGGGCATTTTGATCGACTGGTCCTAATTGACAGGAAAAAAAAACTAATTGGGCTGAAACTCTGGGAGCAAAATAAAGACAGGCTAGATACCACTCCTGCAAAATATTAAATAGATCTGTGAATTTGCATGAGCAGGAGACCTTCATACTTTTAGGCTAATTTTCTGGTGATTTTTGGCAGTTTTCCTTGAGAAACTGGGGAGGGCAGTCAGCTTCCCCCCGCTTTATCCAAATTCCCTAAAAATTGCACTGAAGTGGTTTTGAGAGGAACCCTTCAAACCGTTTCATCAAAATCGGTGAGATGGCATGTGTCGCTTCTGCCCGGTCCCATCATGGACACACTCCTAATAATACTGCACTGGGCTATGCAGTATGGCAATATTCTATCAATATCTTCGTTATAGGAGAAGACGTCCTCTGGGATTTTGGATATTATAATATCATAGCATGACATAAGCATCACCTTTTCTTCTGGTTTCACATATTTACATCCGTACCTTCTTTGTCATCATATCCACAATGTTCTTCATCAGAAATGTTGTCATTTTGTGAAAACAGCAATATAAGCACCAATATTTATCTCTACAAAATCGCCACAATATTGTTATTGAAGTATGCAATAAACAGATGAAGATATTTGATTTTGTACATTGTCCAGCTCGAATACTGCAGCCATCCTCTAATTTTCTGCTCCATGGTTATTTCAGGGGTTCATTGCCATAAGTTTTCTCATCAGCGCATGATATGCATGTTAGAACACACTGCCTGCCAAAAAAAGTTGCACACACTAATATTTCGTTAGACTGCCTTGAGCTTTGATTATGGCACACATCCATCCTGGAATGAATTTGACAAACTCATGCCACATTACAGCTTTTATTTCCACCCAGAGTTGCATTAACCCTTAAAGTACTCAATGTTTACTCTCCATATCCCTCACCAAGTTAATCAACCATTATTTAGTTAACAGATGACCTTCAGAAGGACTCACAAGTACCTGTGAACCCTTCTGAAGGTTATTTCCAACTAAAAATTGAGAAAATTGTGGACCTTCTGAAAGCTGAAGTGCCTTGCGTTACAATAGAAGTGATTAACACTTTAAGCGTTAATTTTCTGCATCGATCTTGTACTAACAACAGCAGTCAAACCACCCTCTAGAGTCTCATGGGCCCAATGGCAATGTTCCTCCCAACTTCCTCTCTCCAGAATCTAAAACCAACAACTTTTTGGTTGGTAGTCAAGCAACCTATCACTAAGCCATAAAACCACCTCTTTGACTAAGCTTGAGTGGGCAAGGCACTTCTATGCATTTAAATTGAAATTGCTGTAGCTATCAGTGGCTATATAATCGATGAAGACAAATTATCCAGTACCTGAAGCCGCTTAATACACTAAACTGCAATTGCAGGTGTAACTGCTGACAATAGCATTTTTTGTTGGGGGGGTGGGGTGGGGGGTTATTTTTTTAATAAAATTAATGCGCAAGACATTTCCCTTATGAGTTTTTGAGAGCATGATAGCTAAGAAACAGGAATTTTCTCCCCTAGTTCAGCCCAAGGCCAGCAATTAAACGAAAATGAAAATATAAGCCAGGAGAAAGCAGCCCCTCCATAACACAGCAGCTATTGCAAATTGCCTCGCAGTAACCAACCGCTAGCAAAGCGCGATTGAAAAATAATAAAACAACAAGTTCAAAAGTCGCAGTCTATTGTAGCCCAGGGATGCGATTAGGAAGAGGTGTGCCATCTTCAGCCAAATAAATCAGCGAGAGATCGATGATTTTGCGGAAGAGGGTGTCTCGCGGCACCAGGCAGCCCACATGATCAATCCTGAATGCTCTCCGCATTACTTCCTGCCGAGTAAAGCAGCCCCCAACTGCAACCACGGCGACCAACCGCTCCATATCACTCCCTGACATTCCAGCCAGCCCCAGCCAAATTGTGTATCTCTCTCCTGATTCCAAACCAATATTACACAGCAGAACCTGCTCGTAAGCTGTTCGGACTGAATGGTGGTGTAATGCTTTGTGCTGTTACATCGTGAAAAGCAGTTTTCAGGTTCAAGCCTCGGCCAGGATCCTCTCAGCATGGACTGGTGCCGTAGAGCTGGAGCTGATTCCGGGTGTTTCACTGTGGCAGCTCACTGCTTCTATATAACAAGACTGTCCGATATGCAGAGGTTTAATAAAGCAAACCTTATCTTTAGAATGGGGGTAGGTGGGGTGGGGGGGTGTTAGGATTCGACACACTGCTGAACTGAAACACTTGTGATGAGTGCCAACTCCACCCCTTTGCTTCGAACCTTTGGACTGGTAACCATGAACGGCCGAGCGACTACTATCTGGCTCCTGTTCCTAACAGCGCCCGAACTGCTAACGAAGATAAACGCGATCCATAATTCTGCGATTCACAGCGTAATTATGAAAAATGCTCTGGAACCGACCGGGCTTGGCGTTGTTTTCTGTGCGCATCGCACAAACTCGTGGCAGCGGGCATGCATGGAGAAATCATTAAAAGAGAGGCGCTATGACTCTGTTCAGCACTTCTAGGCGACTGGGCGCAGCATGTTTTGATTTATCAATATGCCTGCCCCCCCCCCCCCTTCTCCCCCCCACCCCACTTGTTACCCCCTTCCTCCCATGGTAATTACAGCTCTTTGACAGTCTAGTACACAAAGATCCACCAGTGCTCATAATTACAGACCACGCCAGTCATGTTCCCCGGCTGCAGTACTTTAGTTGATCAAAAAAAGAATAGCGTGCATATTGAATCCAACTCAACAGTGAACCTGAGATGATTGCATAAAAAATGCATTTTATAATAATAATAATAATAATAATAATAATAATAATAATATTTCTATAATTTGTAATAGCTTATAATGGTCAGATTCAAAATAAAAATAGCTCTAATTTGGTCAAATGAAAGTATACTCAGCTGAAAGCAAAATCATATACAATAAAATTTAACACTGACTGGAGAATGCATGGATGGGTCAAAACTGTGGTTTTCTGCGTAATTCTGTCTGAATCCTTGTTTTATTCACCCTTCTGAGTACTCAGAAACAGACAAAGCCTTAAAAAATGCACAGACATACTTGATCATTTACACAACCAGAAAGACATCAGGAGTTTTGCAGCCTCAACTTCTAGTGGAACACAAACACCTGTCAAGCCTTAGTCATTTTATTTCATTTTCGCAATTTTTATTTTGAGATGTCACAAGTATATACGGCAGATTAACATATATTTACTTATATGTTTTGGCGATGAAATTTAACAAGTAATTCAGGTAAAGAACTTTCCTCATTTTCCTTTTCCTCCAGGATTTGCACCTGTAGTCGGGCAACAGTAAGCCTCACACTGCTACATCTTTTATTGACATCTCCGTTATCTCCCTCATAGCACTGGCACTACTTTTTTCATGTAATGCTTTGTTCGCCAGCCAATCAGAGCACAGGTCATGATCATAGAGGAGACATAGAGAGAGGGGGCAGTGAATCGCTGGCCAATCTTCATGAGTCCAACATGGCTTGTGGACGAATACTGTTACATCTCATTGAAAACGAATGGAGCTGATTTCACTGTCAAAACTCTGAGGCATTTCCTCCCAACATTCTCTCCACTGACTCACTCTCTTCATTCAAGGAACAGCTCAGGACCCGCTTATTCAGACAAGCATACACAGCGGAGACTTAACCTTCCAAACCACTCACTCACGCCCACACACAGTTACAATTCACCCTCTTCCTAATAATAAATATACTGAATATGAACATGTGCATGTTTGCATATCTGCGTGAGTCCATATACACTTCATTATTGTTTGTTTCCTAATTTCCATGTAATGCAACATGCCCACTCCCTCCCCACCGCAACCCCCAGGCAAAATTGCCCACTCCCTCCCCACCTCAACCCCCAGGCCTCCATTGAAAAAGATTTCAATCTCAACGGGACTTCCCTGGTTAAATAAGGGTTAAAAAAAACACGTATGGATGGAGGGTTTATGGGTGCTCACCGCAGGGTCCCTTGCGGACCACCTTGAGCCGCCGCTGCATGTTGCACTGGGCCTTCTCCAGCTCGCACTCGTTGGTGTAGGTGGAAGAGTCGGAGCCGCAGACAGGCGCCACCACCGAGGGGCAGACCATCTTCTTACACACACATTCGCCCTTTGACGGGTCCGCCGGATTCTTCTCGCACACCGCCCCGAAACCACAGAGCACCCCTCGACAGCCTGTCGGGAACAGACACAAACACACACACACACACACACACACACACACACACACACACACACACACACACAGACAAAACAAAGGAAGGCAACATTAACCACTACTTTCCATGACTGAGAAAGCCTTCAAGGCCGCCAACTTAACTCTTCAGTTACACTCACACTCTGGAAGATAATGGGAGGGGGGTGCGGTACATGCCCTTGCTTTGACCTCATTTATTGCAATACATACATAACCAGCAAGGCTATGGATTTTTAGGCTAAAACAATACTTTATTGCATAATTTTTCTTTCAGCGAAAATTGAAAATGGATCAAGTAAATTTGAACTGAGCTCGACTCCAGCATGAAGAGCTTGGGCATATTCTGACTAAATGGAAACCAAACCTCCAGAAAATTCTTCACTATTGACACTTCTGAGAGTTCATAATGTTATTTGCCATCAATATATTCAAGTGTTGTATTTCAATACTTCAGTAAAAGTCATTTACAGCAGATATTGCAGCTTAGTCTCTGTTTATCTGAAGAGCTTTAAGGATTCACCTGGCGAAGATGGAGTCTGGTGTGTAAGCTCCATGTGCTTTCAGTGAATTTTTTTAAAGGTTCAATATAATGAAAATCATTTTTTTCCTTGTCCACATGCATATACTCTGACGCTCCCACCACATAACATTGGACAAAATGTGAAACAAGACTGCTGCAACAATGCAACCATAGTGCCCTTCCAAGGGAATTGTATGCTTGAAAGACCCGTATTGTATTTCTGTGCCTCTATTGACATCATAAGGGGATTTATTTGCATACTTGAACCCAGTACAGACAGGTTTCGGTCTCAGTCACCACTGTTCACATGACCCCTTGGTGAGACAGCCAATCAGAAAATGGTCTCACTCTCATAGACTCACCGCCCACTCAAAACAGCTCATAGTTAATGAGGAGAAAAAATAACAGGCTGGAGACTTGCTGCCAATGCTGATTTTTTAAAACTTTTATTTATTTATTTTCATTTTTTTCCGCTGCTACAAGCTTCAAAATCTTGTTTTACACACAGCAGGGAATTGACTTCAATTGCTAAAACTATGTACAATATGGGGCCTTTAAGGTGCAAACAAAACACAGTACTCTGCAACTCACTCCGCATGACTGAGAAAGGCAGCAATTGCAATTAAGAACATTCTGGAGCACAGCCTGCAGCGTCTGCACAGGGCAACGCATCGATAATGCAGAAAAATTAAGTGTATTTAAAGTCTATTTCACCCTTAGGAGTGCTAACACGAGTGCTCACCTGCCTTGGGTCAGGAAAATGTCGGCCATCAAGAAGGAACGAGAGGCAGGTTTATAAACCGAGCATTAAATCAGGCTCATACTATTAAAGAGCTCAAAGCCACAGGCAGCAAACACTTACATGAGCTTGTTGGTTTGGTTTGTGTCCCGCATAAGCTTTGTAAATGGATTTTAAACACACTTCTATCAGGACAGAAAAGCGTACAATTTCACTGCTCAATTTACCGAACTTGGATAAGACTTTGGTGTAGACTTCGGTCAGAGCTGACTAACGATCGTGGGAAGAATCCCATGATTTGGCACAATCAGAACCTGTCATCTGTCATTCTCTGGATGTCAAATGGAGACTTTAAGGTGGTGGGGGAGAGGACAGCGATGGTCAAATGACCATATTGGTATCTGGCAGGGGATATGGCTGCAGGGAATGGCTGACTAGAGTTTATAAAAGAGCGAACTGATTAGCGATTGAATCCCACAGACGATTCAGAGGTGCAGCTTAACAAAAGTAGGAGTGGTAAATAAGGCAGACCACCGGATTCAATTTCTGGTACGATCCGTACCCCAGTGTGTGTATTAGGCCAGAGTACGTGCCACAACTAGAAATAGTAACAATGCAGTTTGGCATTACTGAGACATACAGCTGCAGGTCACCCATCTGCCAGGCCTCAGACGGCCCTTCACCTGTCCTGTGACATGTTAAGTGAGAGTGATCATGTGACCATTAGCAGACAGAGACAGATATAAAACAGCTGCATGAGGGTTGCAGGGTTCACTGACACAATAACAGCAGCACCCCCAGGAATAACAGAATCTAACAGCACAATGCAGTTCAGTTCCTGATTCACCAGCACAACCTGAGCCAGAAGGACGCCGACAGGATGACTAGTTTTTTTTATTTATCCTTTATTTTTTAACTGCGATGGGAGCATTTTGGCAACCCAAAGCTGTGTCGTCTGGCCCAGCACGCTCCCCTCATCTGTATGAATGATGATTTTCGATGAAAAAGTGCGCTGTGGCGGAGTTTTGGCGTTCGTCTTCTCCCCGCCAGCTGCCGGAGAAATCCTCTCGCTGCCAGAGAGGAAGAAAAACAGACCCGCTCGCTTACAGCCGTGAAAGTCGACCCAGCTTACAGCGCAAGCTCCAGCACTTCCGGCTCTGTACACCGGGGGGGGGGAGAGAGGCGCCCCGAGCTGAGGTGCACATCAGGTGAGATCCAGGCTTTAGCCTTATAGAGCTGGGGGTTAGCACTGGAAACATCTCCCTCACTTTGAAGACAGGTCACCGACAGGCCATTGCATGAGGCACTTGAAACCCTGTTCAATTCCAATTTTTAGGAGAACTTGAGGCTGAGGAACACACAACCCTGCTGATACACCCCCCAACCCCCACCCTACCCCATCCCTCCCCGAAACTGCCGCTCTCTGAATGGAGTCTGGCAGTAGTTAGAGCGCAAGTGTTTCGCAACTGTGGTTCTGAGAAAGTTGGCCCTAACCACCCAGTCAACTAGACAGGTCGACCTGTATCCCCGGACGCCGGCGTAAAGCAATCACCCCCAAAATCGATAGATCTCGTGACCTTACCGCACGTAAGGTCCATGCCAAGTGTGAAATCGATCCATGAAGAACTGCGACCCGTAGAGCACTCACAAGAATTCTCAACGGACGCGACGGTGGACGCGGCGTAATGACCACTGATCCTTAGTATCGCCAACTCATTGTCCGGGGATACAATAAAGGAATGGGGGGGGGCACGGGTGTGATGAAGAAAGCATTACATAAGCAAGCGTATCTCTTTTCCCAGTCGCTATATAAGAGCAAAAGAACTCCCCTGAGGACTAACACCGCTGAAGCTACGACAGGAGACATCCATCCATCCATTATCTATACCGCTTCTTCCTCACAAGGGTTGCGGCTGAGATGTAGCCAATCCCAGCTCGCTATGGGCAGGGGCACACCCTAGACAGCTAACTCATCCATCGCAGGGCGCACACACCATTCGCACATACACTCATACCTACAAGCAATTGAATGGTCTCCAATTAGCCTGTTGTGCCTGTCTATGGACTGTGGAAGGAAACCGAAGTACCCGGAGGAAACCCACACGACCACGAGGAGAACATACTAACTCCACACAGAGAGGCCCCAGGCTGGATTCAACCCCCTGGGTTCTTGCTTGTGAGGAGCACAGGAGGCATAATTATCTAAACATAGAGCAAGAAAATCTCACATGAAGGTGCACCTATTGCACTGGTACATGCTCACGCAAAAAAAAAAAAAAAAAACTACCCGAACATGGTTGCGCTAAATCCACCCTGACGCTTAGACATGTACCAGAAATGACACATAAACTGAGCACATAAGGGCAGTTAAAGCCAAGATAAAGACAGCACTGGGGGAGAACATGAGAGAACAATATTACTTATAGCATCTGTTCGTTTTCAGCAGAGGTTTACCAAATGAGAAGGTAAACACCATGAGCCAAGGGAGAGAAAACTACAAAAAATTCAGAAACAGGGGCTGTGTAAAGAGGCCTCAGCCTGACTGTAATGCTGGTCAGGAAATTAATTCTGAACACAACACACAAAGCGGCATAAAGGAAGCAGCGAGCGCCCCGCTGGAGTACGGTGACAAAGCTAAAGAGCTAAATCGAAGAGGACACGATAGAAATCGCCTCCGCACCTGACCACTTCCAATTAATCTCCCCGACCAAATTAACCCAGGCCAATTCAGTTAGAATTTAGGGAGAAAGAGAGGCCAGTGTTATCCAGTCACATCATTACTGATTACCCAGCTCTGATTAATGTCACACTCTGCCATCTCTGATGCTATTTTTACCAGTGAGGCTGGGTTTACATCGGGTGAGGAGAGCGTGCGTCATGCTTGTGAAGTGTAGCTCGCCGCTGTTCAGCATCCATGTTTGTGGACTGCAGTCTTTACACAGGCTCCTTTCTCCAAGCGGCCTGTGGAAAACTTCTGCCCCGAAGCAAAATGTATCCTGGCCTCTGTGCACTGCTTTCACTGAAATACAGTGCGGATGTGCACTGCCGATGGTCATACTTGACGATATTACCAAGCAAGATATGTATGGTCATGTGTTTATTGCTGTATATTTGTAAATAGACTGCATATGCAGTAATGTCATAGCAACACAGCCTTTGGAGATTATAGCTGTCGGAAACGCTTTTCCAAATGAATATCGGCTGTCTGACTTTGGTGACAGTGACTCACAAATCTTAATTAAAATGGATCTTCATTGTATGTTTTGACAATTATTTTTAAACGCACAGCTTAAATTAAGCAATGTAAAATATGCCTTCTCTGCTTCCCACAAGGTCGACCAGTGACAAATCACTACGCGTTCTTTTAAAAAACATCCAAAGTAAACATACGTTGCTCAAGAGTTGATTAAGAAAGACAAAATACAGAAAATGAATTGCCGAGGGACCAAAGAATTGTCTCCCCCCTCCTGTTAAACTACACCAAATAAGCATAAAGTCACAAACTCCAAACTATATAACAATGTGAACTTGGCCTGAGTTCAAAAATATGACTTGCACTGATACCCATGAAATTTATCAACAATATTGGGCAGAGAATCATTTCAAGTTTGGACCTCCCCTTGAGAATCAGCACATGGACTAAGTGTAGAGGAAGGCATCGAGTTCAAGTAAACGTCAAGCCCAAACTGCCGCTGCTGGTGTAAATCCAGCCTAAAGGTGGCATCACAACTGCCGACTCTGGACAAAAATATAAGGCACTGGCGGCCCCAGAAGCTCCCGCTGTTATGATAAACAAAATGTCAAAACAAAAAAGTTTTTGTTGACGGACGTATGCATGGATGGACACACGCACGGATGGAGCCCGATACCATAGCTCGGAGGCAGGAGCTAACTAGGAGCCTGTAACTGAAAATGTTGATGCGATAAAGCAAATTGTCGAAGTTTTTGGTGATATTTTTAGGCCAGCGACCTTGAAAAAATAGGCCAAGGTCACCTTTAGGCACGTCGTTTGTAGGATTTTATGAGATGCATGTCCAGTAAAAATTTGGAGCCTGGAACTGAAATCGTTGATGGGATAAAGCGAAATGTGTTGACGGACGCACGCATGCACACACGCACGGATGGAGCCCGATACCATAGCTCCCGCACCCGAGCAGTGGGAGCTAACTAGCAGGCACTGCTAACTAGCAGGCCCTTTTGAAATCCGTTGGAGAATAAATCATCATTGAATATGAGTCGCATCTTCGCCAAAAATTTAGTCAATTCCTCCTTTGCAAAGTGTCCATCAACACACAAAATTTCATTGACATTCAGCCATCACTTTTTGGGCTGTCACATTAACTGATAAAAAAAACCTAACTAACAAACAAACGCCGGTGAAAACATATTACCTCCTAGCGGAGGCAGAACAAATCACGATTCCTTACATGCCACAAATACAGTAGGAAATGCAGTATGGCAACTGAAGTGCCTCATATAACATTTACCAGGATCCTCGTGATTCAAGTGTAAGGGATATTTATTCAACATAGAAATGGCTTCTGTTGTAAGCCCTACTACTCTACATTGGTGGATGGCGGAATCACAGAACTGCTGTTCCAGCTGGGAGTATTTAGACAACCCAAGGCTATTTTTACACTCTGCCACAGTCTCATCTGAACTGAAAATTGCTCTCAGAGCCCAGAGTGGAGTTAAATAAGTTCAGATTCAGACGGCGTTCATATTCTCCTGAATTCCTCAGGTAGAAATCCCCTTGCTAAGAGCCCAAACAGAGCCTCGGGGTATAAGTATGGCAGATAGCTAAGCTGGTCCAATCCAGTTAATATTATTTCAAGATTATAACATGTCCATTACTTCCTCCATAGCCGTAAACGCATTGAGAAAACATCAGGATTTGAGATCCCGGTGTCAGTCTCCAGGCACACTGGGAGCTCTATGCAGATAAACAGATTGATTCAGAGTCAGGGATAAGTGTTCTACCTTTGCAAAGCGGTCAATATCCATGTAGAGAGTTGTATACGCAGACTGTTAGAGTAAATACATTTTGTATTTCACGTCCGAAACATTACAGTGGACACTGAAAGACTTTGTGCTTCAAGCACAAAGTCATTGCAGAACCAGGCCCCATTCTTGGATGCTAATGACGTGTATAATCTAAACTGTTCTTCACAAATAACCGGATGAAGTGGGATGATGTGGGATGAATAGATAGAAATGATCACTTCAAGAAAAACTCTAGAGAGAGTTTTGAAACCGTATTGTGCAGAACTTTTTCTACACCCACGATTTTAAGTATTTAGATGCCCGGGAGCTGAGGCATGCATCTTTGCCAATAATGGTTTGTCCCACGGCAGCCGTACAGGTATAGGTGCTGTCCAAAGACCCGAAAACATATAAGAAGAGCAAGAAAGCATTCTCACTTCTCTTTCCGCAGTACAGTTTGAACAGTTTGGAAGGCAGTGCTTGTCCAAACAATAAAAAGATCAGAATTCAGAAAACATCCAACTGCTTTCAACTATTCACTTAAAGGGCTTCCAAAGTTCTCGCAAGAACCCAAAAGTTCTGTTGATTTTCTTTCACTGAAACAAGTGCAGGTTTGTCTGTTGTGCCTACAAGCGAACAAGACATTGGATTCAGTGCTTTAAGAAAAACCAGATAGAATTAATTCACTGGTCATAAACACTGCACAGAGACCATTTCAGCAGCTAAAGTATAAAGAGCTCTGCCTGATTATGGCATTTAATGTGCGCACATTTTTTGTCTGATTCAAATCTTCTAATCATACACATATTGTATAATCATAACTGATGGCCCACAGCTAAGTCTCAAGTCATAAGTTATGGGCTCATGGGAAAAATATTCAGAACTACGGGCATTCAATTTAAGCTTTATTTATCCATTGGTTCAATGTAAGCTTTATTTAAAGGGAGCAGGTTGACTGAGCATGTACACTAATTTACAGCGATGCCCAGTACCCTTCGCTCCGGAGTTGTCTAATCTGCATATCTGTGTGTGAGGCGAAAAGGGAGACCAGTGATGCAATCTGTCACATATACTGAACACAGAGAGCCTGTTTGGACCCAGCCCACTACCTTATGACTGGACCAGCTGGCAAACTATGGAAGTGCTGGCTACACATATACATAAACATTATTTAACTTCATAAATGCTTTATTAAGGGAAAATCAACAGGAACCGACGGGCTATTATTGTCATTATTGTAAGTTTGACTGGTTGGATTTGAGTAAGAGGGCCTGCATAGTTGCAGACAGAGACTCAAACTACACCACACATAGAACAAGTAATCATGCTGCCATGTCTATATGCTGGTGACACCTTCTTCATTAACGGCGCAAAATACAGCCCACGCCATTTCGTTCAATGCTCCTGAAAGACGTATTGTGTCATAAGCTTAACTTTACATTGATTGTGGGGACTTGTCTTAAAGCTTTGGGTTGGTAAATCTTGACAAAAATCCTCTTCCCTCTCTTTCAATCAGTTAGAATGTTGAGTACCAATCCTATAACACAAGTGGAATACTATGAGATTCACTACAAGTCCAATCATCACATTATATGAGCTGCATCTGAATTTTCTCATACAGGCACCTTTTTCCTTTGCTCTACTTTTCCTTGACTTCGCAAGAAAACGTCACAAAGGCGAATGTGAAATTTCAAAGACCTTTTAAAGGTACCTTGTGCATGAAAGAAAAAAAAATATGCTACGTCCTTTTCTTCAATATTTCATGCAACTGACAACAAAGACCGCAGTAGAAATTTATTGGAAAACTTGGATACCGAAAGATGTTTCCAATCGCTCCAGCTGCAAAGGATTGTGGGCCATATTCAATTTTGCCTTTCTTCGAAGGTTGGTCTAGTGTTTCCTTGCTTGAACAAAGCAAATAAGGAGCGAACCGCCTCCTTTCCTTTATGAAAAACAACGTAGAAAATTCTGAAGCTCCCCGTCCCTTTATCTCATTACCCGGGTTTTTTTGATACCCAAATCTTGCATCCCCTTTGTATCCAGAATTCATGCTTAGTCAGGTGTTTATTCTGTTCATCTAATTTGTAAGTGTATGTTTCTGCATGTTTTCTGTTCATTTACTGAGTAATTGGTTGTTTATGTTTGTTTTCTTTGCTCTTTATTCATAATTGTACACAATAAAATAAAATAAAAATAAAAAATTAACTAAGATAAAAAAAAAAAAAAAATGAAGCGCCCTGTCACGGCTATCAGCCAAACTATTTCTGGTTCAAGTCAGTTTGTGAGGAAGGTTTCATGCTCCTTAGAGAATTTCGGATGCAGCCGCAGTATTTCTATTTCCTTATGATGGACTCAAGGCAGATACAGCTGTAATGAACACTGCCAGACCTTCCATCTGACATCTTCTGAAAAAAAGACATGATTTGACAAATGATGCATCTCTACATAAAACTTCTTTTTTTTTGTTTTTCTGTTTGGACAACAGCTGTGAGCCAGGCAACTAGAGGTATGGGAGCTACTGTGACAGCTAATTAATCTGCTAATCAATAACTTTAAGAACTGCTATTGGCATCTTATTTGCAAAATGTTGCTCCTGCAAAAAAATAAAAGCTCATTTTTAGGGGTGGAATCAGACGTCAAGGTTTTCAGAAGTTTTATTTTCAGTAAAACCTGCATTTAAAACCCTGTCAGGTGGGTATGGACTGTAGCTTACTGATTTTTATCTATTTATTTATTTTTAATTTTGCAAACAGCTATTAAAATTTGGTTGGAACAACAGAAAAGATCGAATTCACGCGCTTCACGCAGAAAATGCTGTTTTCCTCCGCAGGCAGTGAGACGTGGAGAAGCATTGCCCGAGGACAGAGTGAAGGCCAGGCTTCATTCTGCAGAGAGCAGATAGAAAACTGAGTGTTGAAAGGACCTACTCTTGCCATTTCCCTGCACTCAAAAAATACCCATAATTCTCTATGCGCTCACTGATCTTACTGAAGCCCCAACGCCAGATAAGCCAGCGCCAATGTACTCTCCCGCATAAAATGGCCAGAGGTGCTCCTCACACAGACTCACAGAGCGCAGAGGGGAAAAAAAGTCCAATTTCTGTATCACTGGACCAGAACATTCACTCAATGGCTTTGGCAGACTGAGCCTCTGAGTCTAACGAATCAGACGGGAGTTGATGGGAGTGGACATATTCGCGAAAAAAGGAAAAAAAAAGTGAGAGAAATGCTGGTACTGGGATTTGTGCGAGCAGATAAACGCATTATCACGACTACAAGTCCTCTGTTCATATGAGGCTGAGTTAGCCGCAGATTATTCAGAATTACAGCGAAATATTAGACGCATCTGAGCCAAACTGTGGATTGAAGCTTTGGACTGGATGCAGATTTGGGCCTGAGAATCGAGACAAATGGCAAATATATCAAACTATAATGTTAGGGAAGTATATGGGAGAGTTGTAATGTTTTTCCAGATGTTAAAATGAGAAAAAGCAGGTGTGTTTAACCCCGGCCCACAGTATTACGAGCTGATGGAGCCTCCATACCGTCAGTGAGCCAGATTCTGTCACCCTTCATTGGCGCCACGGAAAAAAACAGGCGAACTATGAAAAGATTACAACTTCCTGAAATATACATGAATAAATCACCGGGGGCTGGCAGCCGCGCTACGCGAGATTCAATTATTCAAACCATCCGGAGGCTCCTTTCGTAAGAGAAGAGGCTGCTTTTAATCTCCGCGCGGCTTCACGCGGCCTGCTCACCCGCGCCTCTCCCAGACTCAGCCGTTCGCTCTCTCGCTCCCTCTCATCTTTCATTTCTCAACTGGAGCTGCTGCGCATTAGCACGTTAGCCTCAGCCTCGGTCGCAGCCCACGGCTCTCTCTCTCTTCCCTCTCTCTCCCTTCGCGCTTCCTCTCCCTCTTTTTCCGTCTCCACGGTCCTTTCATCTCTTCTCCCGCTCCTCATTTCTCCTCTCCCTCTCTCCCTTTCTCTCTTTCCTCCCATTTCTACCCACCTCCCCTCCATCATGTCCACTTCTTTTTGGCACACCTCCTCCCTATCCACACACTCGTCTCGAGCCCCACAGGCTTCGCTCTCCGTGCTTCTCATTTGCACAGAAAAGAGCAAGAGAACCAGGGGCAGAAACTTCCGGAATAAAAAAATCAGGCGCTATCACCTCGTCTAAGTGGAGGCTCATCTGAGGTGTAGGCCTGCCTCTAGATCAGAGAGGCAATGAAGCCACAGTTCCCCAGTCAGGCCCCAAAATGTGTCTGTCCGAGCTCTAAGCTCCCTACACAACAGGAACTGAACTACAGTCACAGCAGCCCCCCATTAAAATGATGCATATTCCTACATATTACACACGTGCCCTTTTTTGCTTCCTTGAAACAGTAATAGATAAATAGACCCATCTGACAATAGTAATTTACCGTAATGCTTGTGGTGCACTCAGTTTGATGCAAAATTTGAAAAAAAGTGAGACGCTCGACCAACTGCCAGGATGAATAGTGGTGTTCGAGAGGCAGTGCTGGAGACACAGATGTCTGATCTCATGGTCATTAATCGCTGCGTACATTTGCAGTCGCATACAAAGTTAACACATAGCGATAAATAACGATTCATGGAAGGCGACGTGTATTAATATGAGCTCACTGACGTCTGTTAATCAGTTACAGTAACTAGAGAACACAAAGCATTGCACGGGAAACACACGTTTCTGAGCGTATCGTCTTTAACACTCAGTCAGGTTTGATTCTTCTCTTGTCAATGGCGCAGATGTTATGCACCATCTGTCCAGCTAAACTGCAGTCCATACGACTGACGCGCCTGAGCATGCATTCAAATCTATTATCCTAAAGCGGCTCACAGACCTTTCGCATTTCATATCATTATTTATTTCAGGGCTACTAAACAGGAGAGCAGGTTCTTTCCGTGCCACTCAAAAGTTCAACAATAGACATAGATGGCCTTACAGCTTCAACATTTTCCGTCAGGCCCACGAGCAAGTGTTTCAGTCGATACAGAAGGAAATTTAGTGCCTTTACCAATTTCACTACATCCACAATTGCGGAGTGATTCAGATGTGATGGCGTAACCCTTCATACTATTTGCGGTCCTGGATATCGCTTGGAATATCTGTCAGCCAATCACAGAGCGCAGTCTGAACCATCTGTTGTTTGATCATTTTTAAGGCACAGGAAAACTTCTGGACCTTCTCAGTTCTACTCAGACTCACTTATTTGTCAGGGATATCAGCTCTGTCAGATGAAAAGCTGCAAATGCTGTATTCGGTAAATGACGCAAACACTCCAGGGGGCTGCTCATCTGAAATGCCATTTGGTTGATTATCAAGAAGAGAGAAAATCTGCAGCACTCTCACTGTGTTTTTACTGCCTTCCCCAAAGTCTCAGAGCCAGATTTTACAGCTGATATATGACCGTTCATGTAAGGGAACCTCTGGTGGGTTTCTGAAAAATATCAGCTGTTGTTTTTCCAAAGAATATGAGGCTAATGATGAGAACTTCTGGAAGAGCTCTGAATGATGGAGAGTTAAACCCCGGTGTGACCTGTCGCACACAGCCCAAGGCTTCATCCATCAACCATGTCTCTGCCTCAACTGCAGCAGTGAGCCTGGCTTAGTCAGCCTTTTAGTCAATTCTCATGGGAGAGTTGAGCCTGGCTTAACCTCTGCAGACTCTAGTTGAGTCTGGCTTGACCCCCTTCAGGCCTTCTCTCATGGCAAAATTGAGCTTGGCTTGATCCCCTTTTGGTCATTCCTCACAGAAAAGTTGATCCTGGCTTAAGCTCTGCAGACTATTACAGCAGAGTTGAGTCTGGTTTGACCCCTTAAGGCCAGTCCTCAAGTCAAAGCTGAGCCTGTCTTAAGCTCCTTCTGGTCATTATTCAGGGAAAAAAAAAGGCGAAACTAGCTTAATCTCCTTCGGTTTCCCCTTGAAGAAAAGTTGAGTCAGGCTTAAACCTCTTTTGTCCATCCCTCATAGCAAAATTGAGTCTGGTTTAATCCCCTTTTGACTACTTCCCTTACAGCAGGAGCTGAACCAAGCTTAAACCCACTGACCTGCCCCATACATCAGAATTAAGCCCATCTTAACACCATGGATCAATACTCTTAGTGCCACTTAGCCTTAACCACACTGCATTGCAGTAGCCTTTTAGCAAAATGCTACATTACTGTGGCTGTATTGAGGCTTCACCCACCAACCGACCGAGTTGCAGTCAAAACCCCACTGGCACTTTCTCCCTAATTGTGGAGTTCAGCCTGGGTTAATCCTTGAATTTGTGTCTCATGCCAAAGTTGAGCCAGGCTTAACCCCCACACCAGCCGTTCTTAGCAGCGACAGCCTGACCTCGCCCGCCATCGGAGAAACAGTCCGCCACGGCCTAACTTTTCCCATCACACACAGAACTCTGATCGATAGCCCCGTGTGGCCCAATCAATACTGCCGCAAATCACTTCATTCTCTTGCTCTCCCCTTTAACAGCCATCTCGGAGAGAGAGAAAGAGAGAGAGAGGAAAAAAGAAATAATAAACACTTTCCATTCTTCTCCCAGCTGAACCTGAAATAAAGCCCATTAAAGGCGGTGAGCAGTCTGGTGCAGAGGACTCATCCTCACAGATGTCATATGGCCCGCGCCTTCCTTTCTTTAAAATAGCTCTCCGAAGCAAATGTACCGTATCACTGCATTTTATTAAACTGTGGCCGACTCTCAGCCAGCTATGAAACAAACCTTCGCTCTTTTGAGAATATAATGTCTGCCGGTTCATTGAATAAAAGGGTTGGTACAGTGCTGTGCGAGCGCTCTGATTGTGTGCTTTGCACAGTCTAGAAATCTGCACTAAGAGCGTTCAGACATAAATGAGTATACCTACAGGAGATGTCCTGTATTGTACAGAACACTGTGTGTTTGCGTATGAAGCGTTCAGACGGCCATTATTACTGAATAGCACAGTGTCCTTTGAATGTATGTGTTTGGAAGCCAAGCTTTTGGCTTGCAGGCAGCTCCTCATGAAAACACACACTTGAGCCAAGATTAGAAAATTAAAACATTACTCTTTGTCCTTAAATCTGCAGGCACAAATTCAGTCTTTTTTCTTTTTTGGTTTCCTGGGCGTATGAAACGTATTGAACTGCACTGAATAGGGTATGAGAGCACATGAGCGCGGTGGTGTGTTTGTGTGCGCAGGCGTATGTGTTTATGAGACAGTATAGGGGTGAGAGGGGGTGCAGTATCGTAACTGTGTGCGGTGGGGGTTTATGTTATGGTCGTCTATAAAGGTACAAAGGACATGTCCTCACTGTAAACTACGCCTGTGGATAATAACTTATATTTTGTGTGCATCCGTGTGTGTACATGAATGTATCAATGAATTGGTAAACTGTGGGTGCGTGTGTGTGTGTGTGTATATGGGTCCATTTATGTGCAACAGTGAGTGTAAGGAAAGTATGGCAGGTAAGTATGTGGCTCGCGCGTGTGTGTGTGTGTGTGTGTGTGTGTGCATGAGTGTGTCTGTGGGTACTTGTACATGCTACAAAGTGAGAATCAAAAAAATTTTTTCCTGCTCAATGGGGACATTATTGGGAACTGATTACATTTTCAAATGCCCTCACAATTAGCTGCAAATTGTGACTCATTAGTTAGTAAGTGGTAAGGTTAGAATTAGGGACAGGTTAAGGTTAGGGGTAAGGTTAGAATAAGGGACAGGTTTAGGTTAGGGTAAGGGTTTGGGTTAGGCCTGCGTTGCTCATTGTTAAGATTAAGGAAAGGCTGTACAGACACAGAGAGAATGAATGGAAGCCAATGTAATGTCCTCACAAAGACAGAAATGCAAGGATGTGTGTGTGTGTGTGTGTGCCTATGTTTGTGCGTGTGTGTGTGTGAGTGAGATAAAGCCCACATGTATAGGTGTGTACGGGTGTGTACACGAATGAGGCAGTGCGAGTGTGTTTGTGTCTCTCTGTGATGCCCTGACTCTGCCCCTGTCAGAGCTGCTGTCAGTGAGTGGAGCTGCGCTGGATAAATGAGCAGGTCTCACACTGAGCTGAAATAAATGTTTTCTTCTCCGTCTCTCCTGCCCTCTCACACTCAGGGCTCTTCCCTCGCTCCTCTCAGGACTGAGGCATTTAACACACACAGTGTCACACCCTCAGAGAGCATCACTACCACAGGAACTGCCTCAGCAGAGCAGTGTTTACCAGAAATGCACATACACACACACACAAATCACGCTGCACAGGTTACAGACGCACCACCTCATGCTGTACACCACGCACACGCACACACACACACACACACACACACACACGCATACAAGCACAGACCCTTTGTACTACACAGCATTTACACACACACACATGCACCACTCGTACAGTACAGCACACACATACACATGCTCGCATAAATACACATGTACGCACCTCTCAGACAGTACAGTATAGTATTAACGCGCAAACACACACACATGTACATAACAATCATACTGTACACCATGCACACACACACACACGCCACTCACTGTACAGCACACACAGACACTTCCATATAACACATTTTAATTCCTGTCCTCAATATGGATGTACCCATTAGAATACTTCATCTTCCATCTTAATTTGCAGACATTAGTATGCACAGGGAAGCCACTAAACACACAGGCGGAGGAGAGACAGGCAGCTCGATGATAAGTGATGAGTGATTTACTATTTTGAAATGAGAACTGTTTTAGCACATTTTTAAGAAAATCTCCTGATGTTTGAAACCCAGCTGGGAGCTGGAGGATGCAGTGGAGGAGAGGCTGGGGGTGGGGGTGGGGGTGGAGACGGAGGAGGGGGGTGTAATTTTCAGTCCGAAGTGAGAGCGAGTGGTTCGGGCGACAGTCATCCCGCTGCTGTCCTGCGGCGCGTCAACATGACTGGATCAAGAGATTAATGCCACTGCTGCTCCAGGCTTCTATCGTGCAGCCCCCCCCCCTCCCCCCCACCCCCCCAGATACTGTCCGCTGCTTTTAACCACCAACTGAGGACCCACTGAATTGGGATTCTGAACAGCAGGTAAGTGCAAATTATGTGGTCAGCAGCACGCCAGAATTAATTTTCACAAGTGGTCTGCAGATGTTGAGCATCGTTACCTAATGAGAGCGTGCACGCGCGCCTGTGAGCGTGAATGTTTGTTTGTCTGTATGAGTATCAGGTAAATTTGTAAAATCACAAAAACAATTCTACTTAACACCTCTCGTTGCAGCAATGCTAACACTGCTGATAAATCACAACAAAACCGCAGGTGTACGGAAGCGCCAGAGTCACAGAGAATTAGCATAGCAGACTTTAACAGTAAAATTTGAAAGGAACGGCACCACTCTTCTCTCAATGCCCATAAAGGATACCCCATCCATTTAAATGGGCTGCTGTACATCTTCATTCTCTTTAAGTGATGTTTCATGGACTCCAATGTATTGCAGGGAAGAAATCCCTTTCAATTAAAATATAATCACAATCATTTGAGCGATGGAAACGGGAGAAAATCCTTTTAACTTCAACTCACATCCAGAACAAAAAGAATTATAGAGTATCTAGAACCTTGAGATAACGCAGAACATTAAAACTTTGAGACCACTCAAGGAAGCACCCTCTGTAATGTCATTCCCAGGTATTGACACAGATTGACCTTTTTGTTCATTTTTTTTTTTAAATACAGGAAATGCTATTCCAAAATTTCAAAATGTCTAAAAACATTTTTGTCCCAATGAACTACATGCATACTGTCCACACTGTGTTCCCGCCTTTTGCACACTGCATGCTGGGATGGGATATCATGTATGAATATTGCATGGCTTACGGGTCAACAGTCTATCTGCAATACTCTTCAGTGTATACATTACATCTGAGGTATGCAGCTTTTCTATTCATCAAGGGACAAATTTAACTAGGGGAGCTTTCATTGCAGGAAAATATCCATTTACAGCGCCAGATGAATGCTGAAGAAATTTAAGTACATGGCTCATGGGTAAACCCACAGTGCCCTATCGTGGGAATGAAACCGGAACTTTGACATCAGAAGCTGAGAGCCATTACCATCATACATATACTGAAAAGCGTACAAAATTCCACACAAGGGAAAAAAAAAACTAATGAAATGGTAATGCTGTAAGCTACGGATGAGCTCATGATATAGGAATCCAGCTTTAGTCCTCAGGAGATCGTCAACGTTATAAAGCAAGGGCTCCCAATCCATTACAGAGAGGTCTAACCTTTCTTGTTTATGTTAGTTTCCACCGTTAAATGGAAGATCTGATTGATCCTACCATGTAGCAGCTAAAAAAGATCTCTAGTGCTTAAATAAGATGCACTTTTTCATAAGGCTGGGAGTGAAAATTTAGACCTCCAGCAACAGAGTTTGGCAGCTGTACCCAAGCTGTTTAATCAGGTGCACTTTGTTTGGGTTGGACTAAAAAATACAGGGCAGTAGATCTCCAAGAACAGAGTTAGGAAGCTGTGCTCTAGCTGATGAATGAGAAGTGTTTTGTTAGGACTGGAGTGAAAACCTACAGGACAGTAGATCCTCAGGGAAAGGGTTGGGCAGTCCTGCTGTAACCGCTGAATGAAGAGTGCTTCCTCTGGTTTAGAGTGAAAACCTGTAGGATGGTAGGTCTTCAAGAACAAGGTTGGGCAGCCCTGCTGCAGCTGTTGAATGAGGAGCACTTCATTTGGTTTGGAGCAAAAACCTACAGGATGTTAGGTCTCTGAAACAGGGTTGTGTAGACAGTAGACAGGGAGATGATGACCCAACACAAAAATGGCAGCTTTCCTTTCACTCTCAAGAGAAAGATTCCCAGCTGAGAAACCAAGCTGAATCAGGCAGCAGATGACCTCTGTTCCCGCAAGGTCTGCTCCCATTAAAAGCCTGTGTAGATATGGTGGTATACAAACACGCTCGCCGAGGCCTTGGGGTGGCAAACCTACAGCCGCCAGACCATTTTTCTCCCCGAGTCTCGTCCTGCGTAATACTGCGCTTTAAACTGACCTCAGGCCAGTGGTCTAGTACTGGAGACAGTCTCTCAGCTGCAGACATGCATGTTGAGGAGCTGCCCAGCCTATTCTCTATAAACCTCATCCTGCTGATCTTTCAAATGTTTATGTACATGACTGTTATGTCTATTGATGAAGAATTGTAAAATGAATGTTTGGAAAAACTGCAATTCACTTCCAGATCAGCCAAAGGGTTCCCATTGTGGTGCCCTCTTGATTGACTAAACCCCTCCTGCAGATAAGAGGGTAAAAAAGTGAACCTGTTTCCTCTGAAACCACCCTCACGTCCCACGAGAGCAGTTTTACAGCGAGAGCAGGATGAAACTGTTTTCTGCGGGGCTGTTTTTCCTCCCCTCATTCTTTCAGCCTGATAAAGGCACAGCCCAGTATAATCATTTTAAAAGACTCTAACGATGGCAAAGAGGCCTTCGCAAAGAAGGCTTTATTCACACTCCTAATTATGGCTGTCTGTATTCAGTGAGTCACGCGGTCATATTCTCGCCGACATGGAAATCTGCATACAGCACACACAGAGCATCATCTGAGGAGAGGCCGCGAGAGAGGTTTCACTACTGATATGCTGGGGCACAAAGCTCATTTAAAAAAAAAGTGAATATATTTAAACCAAATAAGAGGAAAAAAGAAGATCTTTCTTTAGTTCAGTAGACTTCAAGAATTAAATGACAATTACGGTGGCAAGTTAACATGTTTTGGCATTTAAATCTTTTAGTCTCAGGTAACTATAACAGGAAAAAAACCAAAGATTGCAAAAGTCTCTCGCCAAAAGATGTGCGTACGGACAAACCGTTCGACAGACGGACAGACAAGGCCTAAATCAGCAATACCCCAGTCTATTTGAGGGGTGGTTGCGGACTAAAAAGCAATTTTGAAAAGCCACTACTAAGTTTGCGAGATATTCTCTAGCATCGGAACTTCGGTCAAGGTCACAAGTCAAAGGTCATATAAAATGACCTGTCGAAGTTGTAGGACATTTTTAATAATTGCATCGGTTGCCTTGACCTAAACTTAGTAGTTTTTGATGTGCTGCATTAGATGATCGGAGGATTTTTCAGAAAGCTGAAAACAGCAGAAAAAGGTCATGGTCAAACAAAAAAGGTCAAAGATCGACAAAAAATTCAAGCACAACTAAAGAATATGGCTAAGCTACACAAGCAATTTTTAAAGGCCACCCTCAACAGTGTTGGAAATAAGTGAAAAATGGTGATGGAGGTCAAAGGTTCCTGAAAGGTCAAAGGTCAGAGGGCACAATAAAGGTTACAGATATGATGCTCAAGTTAAGGCCATTAAATCAGAGTAGAATGGTAAGGCTGCGCCGTATAGTTTCAGCATAATGGACCTGGACGGACGCGCGGACGCAAACACGTACGAATGGACACGGCCCAAATCCCAGGCCTAACCTTAAGCCGGCAGGGAACTTAAAGCTCTGTATTTATATTACCCAGGTGATGAAGAGACATGAACACTTTCTCCTCACGGTAAAGAGATTAATCTACATAATGGATTTTCAGCAGCAAACCAACAAGGAAATGTTAATTCTAGCTTTGGTCACCAATGGCCGTTTGAGCTAATACTGCCATTTTGAAAAAAATTAATGGAAACACAACTCCCCTTCCCTCTCCTCGGCACTCCTGAGCCGTCCAATCCCAGCTGTGCATCTTTATACTCAGGACATGATTTAAATGCCTTTATTTATGCTCCATCTGCAGTCAACAGCTTCTGGAAGTTTCCTGATTGGAGGAGTTGGGAGAACTGCTTTTAAATGTTAATTATGTTCCAGAAGCCCAAACGGCAGACCTAATTATTCACAGAGCTTGGGCATAAAAGCAGAGGGAATCGGGGAAGATTTAAACCCAAAAATAAATGCAACCAATCCAGCGCTGTGGGTGGGATGACGCATAGCATAATAAGGAGAAGATTAGAACCTCCAGGGGCACGTGCTGAGAATTAGGACAATGTTTTGGACCACAGCACAAGCACTCGGGGAATGTGGCATCAAAAAGATTGGGACAATTCATTTGCACTCTTTTCAGGTCCAATACTTTCTTCCCATCAACAGGAAGAGGAGTGGCTCGTGAAAAAACGGGCGCTCAGATGCACATCACCTTATAGTTATTCAGGATAGTACCCTGCCTTTTCAGCAATTATGGACGACCATAAACACACTGAAGGCTGGCAGGAGCAGGACTCATTTAAGAAACAAAAGTGGTTTCGCAGGAAAAACGACTCGATGTTATGAGGGGATTTATTTTCAGGATTGCAGAGCTCAAATGTGCAAGAAAAATATGCTGGAAAGGTGTTCCAAACAAACAAAGTTTCAGAACGTAGATTTAACCGTAAAAAGATATTACACTAAAATTAAACCCAAAAATAAATGCAACCAATCCAGCGCTGTGGGTGGGATGACGCATAGCATAATAAGGAGAAGATTAGAACCTCCAGGGGCACGTGCTGAGAATTAGGACAATGTTTTGGACCACAGCACAAGCACTCGGGGAATGTGGCATCAAAAAGATTGGGACAATTCATTTACACTCTTTTCAGGTCCAATACTTTCTGGAGCAGGAGCAGGACTCATTTAAGAAACAAAAGTGGTTTCGCAGGAAAAACGACTCGATGTTATGAGGGGATTTATTTTCAGGATTGCAGAGCTCAAATGTGCAAGAAAAATATGCTGGAAAGGTGTTCCAAACAAACAAAGTTTCAGAACGTAGATTTAACCGTAAAAAGATATTACACTAAAATCTACAAAACCCAAAACCAATGAAGTTGGCACGTTGTGTAAATCGTAAATAAAAACAGAATACAATGATTTGCAAATCCTTTTCAACCTATATTCAATTGAATACACAGCAAACACAAGTTACTTAATTTTCAAACAGGTAAACTTTGTAATTTTTTGCAAATATTAGCTCATTTGGAATTTTATGCCTGCAACATGTTTCAAAAAAGCTGCCACAAGTGGCAAAATAGACTGAAAGAGTTGAGGAATGCTCATCAAACACTTATTTTGAACATCCTACAGGTGAACGGGCTAATTGAGAAGAGGTGGGTGCCATGATTAGGCATAAAAGCAGCTTCCCTGAAATGCTCAGTCATTCACAAACAAGGATGGGGTGTGGGTCACCACTTACTGAACAAATGCGTGAGCTGATTTTCGAACAGTTTAAAAACAACATTCCTCAACGAGCTATCGCAAGAAATTTAGGGATTTCATCATCTACGGTCCGTAATATCGTCAAAAGGTTCAGAGAACCTGGAGAAATCACTGCACGTAAGCTACAAGGTCGAAAACCAACATTGAATGCCCGTGACCTTCGATCCCTCAGGCGGTACTGCATCAAAAACCGACATCATTGTGTAAAGGACATCACCACATGGGCTCAGGAACACTTCAGAAAATCACTGTCAGTAACTACAGTTCGTCACTACATCCGCAAGTGCAAGTTAAAACTCTACAATGCAAAGCGAAAGCCATTTATCAACAGCACCCAGAAACGCCACCGGCTTCGCTGGGCCCAAGCTCATCTAAGATGGACTGATGCAAAGTGGAAAAGTGTTCTGTGGTCAGACGAGTCCACATTTCAAATTGTTTTTGGAAACTGTGGACGTCGTGTCCTCCGGACCAAAGTAGAAAAGAACCCTCCGGACTGTTATAGGCGCAAAGTTCAAAAGCCAGCATCTGTGATGGTATGGGGGTGTATTAGTGCCCAAGGCATGGGCAACTTACACATATGTGAAGGCACCATTAATGCTGAAAGGTACATACAGGTTTTGGAGCAACATATGTTGCCATCCAAGCAACGTCTTTTTCATGGACGCCCCTGCTTATTTCAGCAAGACAATACCAAGCCACATTCTGCACGTGTTACAACAGCATGACTCCGTAGTAAAAGAGTGCGGGTACTAGATTGGCCTGCCTGTAGTCCAGACCTGTCTCCCATTGAAAATGTGTGGTGCATTATGAAGCGTAAAATACCACAACGGAGACACCGGACTGTTGAACAACATAAGCTGTACATCAAGCAAGAATGGGAAAGAGTTCCACCTGAAAAGCTTCAAAAATTGCTCTCCTCAGTTCCCAAACGTTAACTGAGTGTCGTCAAAAGGAAAGGCAATGTAACACAGTGGTAAAAAGGCCCCTGTGCCAACTTTTTTGCAATCTGTTGCTGCCTTTAAATTCTAAGTTAATGATTATTTGCGCAAAAAAAAAAAAAACGTTTCTCAGTTTGAACATTAAACATCTTGTCTTTGCAGTGTATTCAATTGAAAATAAGTTGAAAAGGATTTGCAAATCATTGTATTCTGTTTTAATCTACGATTTACATAACGTGCCAACTTCACTGGTTTTGGGTTTTGTAAATAAAAACTGCCTTCAACAGCTGTTTCATGACACAACACTTACCAAATGACCAAAGTGTACACCGCCCCCGCAAATAAGGCCTGTTCTGTTTCAAAGGTTCATGATCCCATGAACTTGAAGCTGCACCTGATTTTGTCACAAAAGAAGATAAAAAGTAAGGAAGGCCTGAGGACAAGTGTGTCACTGAAATGGCTTAGAAGCAGAGGAAGCCCAGGGGCTCACCTGGAGGGCAAACACGAACGTTACTGCCCCCGCTAGTGCGACAAGCACGCTGCTTCCTCTATACTCAGCAGGTTTAGCTACCGTCATAGCGAACAGATATTTCACTGCGCTGACTGGCTACTGCATTAGAACCTGCTTGAGCTACTGCCTTTGAGGAAAAAAATATGTCACGCCATAAAGAACAGGCATTCCTCCGAAATTTATGTGGCTTTATGTTCCTCGCCCGGACGTACTGTAAAAGCAAGTGTAATACCCCGGCATAAATATCCTTCCTCTTAACTCACCAGCCATTGTTCGGCCGAACCCCAGTCGCAGAGCTGAAGCATTAGTACTCTGATGTTGTTCCCTGGCAAGCTACAAGGATGCACTGCAGCGGTTCTGCACCTTTATCGTAATAATGCATGGGGTCTTTGGTCTCGAAGGGGCATTAGAAGCAGGCCGTTAGTGATTGTGGTCTGTACATAACGGATTACAGACAGAAATGGCTGGCTCACGGGGGGAAGCTCGTAGAGGCTGAGGTAAAGAAGTGGTTGTGCAGCCAATTTAACTGCAGCATGTGTATGATACTAGAGGCCGATGTCGTAGTCCCCTGGGTAAGACACGAACAACTCAGCTCATTCGCCACCTAGCAGGTGTTTGAGGTGACAAATTGCCATGTCGGACCCAATTATCCCCCTCCCCCCTCACTGAAAAGGGGTCATGGCCATGACATTCACTGCCCTCCCATTCTGTTGCACTACACTCTCCCCCCACCCTGGAACAGTGGTAATGGAAAACAATACAACATGTTAATATTTCATTGTCTGTGTTTCAGCTGGTGGGCGTCAGCATTGTGGGAGGGATGGGGATGGACGCACATACACACACACGCACACGCACACGCACACACACACACACAAGCACGCACGCACACACACCCACCCACACGCACACACACACACGGGAGCAAGCAAAAGGCCGATCGGGTTCCTTTCCGGGGCCCGGGTTGGCCCTCACCATCGGAGGGGCCACAGTAGAGAGCGGAAAGGTCAGCATAAATTTTGCATGAGGTTTGGTTGGGGCAGGGGTTGCCATGGCGACCAGGCCCAAGCCCCCCCACCCTCACCCCCCCTCTCCCAATCAGCAGCTCCAACTGAGTCTCGTCTCGGCGCTGGAGTTCGGCAGACTGCTGAGGGGGCGTGCGTAACGCGCATGCATATTCAACAGGAAACGGTAACGGCTTGCTTTCCACCGCGATCATTTCCCTGGCGAGCAACTGCTTTCTAACACCGCTCGCTGGCACGACACGGCCGTTCCAAATCTGGAAATGGAAGGCAGGGAACGGCAGGTGTGGCCCTTGGCAAAGACCCTCCAATCAGGTGGGATGAGGGAAAAAAACAGGCAGAGTACAGGCGTGTCTTCAGGTATCTCTCCGTGTGGACGAAAATCTGCATCAAGTCATGGAAGAGGAATCGCAGAAGAAGAGAACAAACACTGCCATACTGGTGCACGAAATCTAAAATCTCTTCCAGATCGGTGTCCACACTAATTATTCGTATCTCAAACACAACCCAAAATGAACTCGAAACTCATGCTTTCAAAAGGAGCTGATATTAAAATTCATTTTTACCTTAATTTCTCATTTCTGGTGTATTCCATAAAAATAATAAATGTGTTCAACAATATTTTCACCTTGAATTCGAGGAAAACAATTTTCTGTTAAAAAAATGGCAGGGGGTGCCAGAGAGCATTGGGTTGGTAAAATATGCCTGTTAATTCTCCGTTCTCCTGTAATCAGCATTGATTTATTGAGGCATCACGGTTTGGAATGCATAAACACATTTAAAAGAAAATCTACCTCCCTCCCCTCGAAAATTGTCAAAAGATTTTTAAGGTTTTAATCAGCTGCACATCAAATCTTTGAAGCTTGTATCTTCATTTTCACTGACTCTTTATGAAAAGAAAACAATTATTTTGGGAATGCCATATCTAAATCCTGCAAATTCTCATCCAATCAATCTGCAGTGACACCTGGCCCCTCCCCCACCAGCTCATTTGCATTTCAAGATCTAGCAGCTATTGGGCACCCAACATTCTGAGGGCCCAGAATCAGGAGTTAGGCAAACAAACATTCTTCTGCAGCCCCAAACATTTATCTCCGTATATTAATGGACACGGTGATCGATGACCTGTCATTCATTTCACTGCCAGTGCTTTTATTGCTGCTCTGGCCTTTTGAGAAGCAAAATGCATACACTTGAATGGGGCAGGTGTCTGTGCGATAAGAAAATGGGAAAATAATGAACTGAACTTATGTAGGGGCAGTGCTAAAACACTCCTATGCAACCGTAATCGCAAATAACGAATGGCCTAAACAATTTACGCATTTCGATTCACTAGGCATCCACTGACCTATTGACACCCACGCATTAAAGTTAGTTGCTAAAGAAGTAGCGTTTTGGCTTGCGCAGACTCTCATATACATTCTCCAGCAAGCATGAAATACTCTGATAGCTGGCCTAAAAACGAAACCCAGAGCAGGGATGGACAGATGGACAAGGGACAGACAGAAGTATGGAAAAACAGATCTACGCAATGAGATATAGCTATATATTAACCCTTAAAGCTCTTAAATAAATTAAAAAATATATATAAATGTAATTATCTTGTGCTGTTGAAAATCTATCATGTGGCGACTTGTTTAAAAGAGCTCCCCCGCGGGAGCTCTTTTAAACAAGTCGCCTCATGTTAGGTTTTCAACAGCTTTGATTAGGATATCTTGCATTATTGAGCAACAATAGCAGCATTAGCACTCCAAAGGTTAAATTCCGTTGAGAAATATTGTACACTTTAGGAGTTCTGGACCAGAAAAAGGCGTAAAGCACCGACAGACGAGTGGACGGACGGACAGACACGAGGAAAGACAATCCTCATTCCCATATTCCCATCCAGCTCGCGGTGGGGATAATAAAGAGACGAGGAACGTGCGAATAGCAGCGACTCGAAGCAAATGTTTTGCCGATGCCTGAGCACACGGTACACTGGAGCTCTTCAGCCATCATCAGCATGTTTCTGACACTTAGCTGTAATTACCGGTTGCAGCTCTCCATTCTCTAATCGCCCGTGATTCACTTGTTTGTCTGTCAAATTTACTGATGACTTACGGCATCGAAGCGCATGAATGTGGCACATGAGAGAAGACCAATGAAAACAAAATTGGTGACAAGTAGGCTAGAAATGTTGTGTTTTTTCCCCCCCGTTTTCAGCCACACAGACACCGGGAGCCGTGTAACAAAAATACGTCTGTTCGCACAACGAGAATTGGAGAGAACGGTGGTCACATGCAGAGCCGGTGGCCAACCTGCTGATTATTTCACACAAATCCCGGTGCTGGATGGTTTCAGTTTGGGCAAAGACAGCCCAAATGCCTTCGAAAATAACTGCCGTCACTGTCCCTGACCCACAGTGGCCCCAGGCTCAATTAGACATCTGCGGAACTTGGTCAGCACATTAATTGCCGGCAGCAAGCAACACTGGTGGCTAATGATGACCACTGCCAGCGATGACACGTGACACTGGGGACAAATGTCACTGAGGCAGCCATCAGGCGTACACACACAGAGAGGGCTGGAATGGGATATCCTGTTGTCCTTTATATTTTGCTTCACAAAGGAAACTGAAGTGAGCAAAAAGGGAAGGAGGGAAAATGGCGGTGAAAGGAAAATGATCATCATTTTATTATTTTACAAGAACTGGGTGAAATAGCTAGCACTCAGAGTCCTGCTGCTTCGTGAAAAAAATTGGCATGTGAGTCCGGATTCTTTAATCCAATAACAGTAGACAAAGGAAGGCATATTACTGTTCGTCTGCCGGCGTTCCTGTAAGGACACTTTGGATGACTCCCCGTGCGCCTAATTACAGGCAGAGGCACATCACACGACTGTACAGTCTTCGTTCACTCCAGCTTTTACCCTTCTTCTGCAGTTGTTCTTCTGTCGTTTATTCCCGTCATTCAGGAATCATGTCATAAACAAAAACTCGAGCCAGCGGCTGTGCAAATCTGGTGTATCTTTACGATGCTGCTCTCTCTTCGCACTGAGGATACACTACCAGGGCATCAGAATTTACAATACGGACAGTATGCATGCGCACCTGGTGTTAGACTGGATTGAGAGGGCGTGTGCAACGTTTCCACTGATGCCGAAAGAGCGAGGAGTTTGTTCATCACTGAACCAAACGATGCCTGAAAACACAGGTTTGCTGACAGATAACAGATCAGCTAGCATAGCGGTTCTTGCTCACTCATGCTACACAGCTTCCTTCACCCACATATGAGATAGAGGCTATAATTAAAATCCACTCACAAAAACACAATCAAGCAACATCGTGAAATATAGTGCACTTTCAAACCCAACGGGGAGCTGATCATCCATTTTCCTGGGCGCTTCACGCACGTAGGCCCATAGTCAATGACACAACCGAGCTGCAGAAATTAGAACAGTGACATACTGGAACGACTATTCATCAGCTGCGACTTCCTGTTTTGCAATAGCCACCTGGGGCTAGGGAACATATGGTGATACCGGCACATAATCCTGTTTTCTGGAAAGAATTTGCACCCTCGCTCCATCTTCTGTGTCCCTCCCCACCAAGTATCTGAATTTTCTCAAAATAGCTCGATAGCCCGACACCGTGACAGCCACAAGCTCTTATTTTTCTAATGGAGGGGACATGACAGCAAGGTTAAAGGAATATGGGCTTTTCATTTTAAATGGAGAGAAGGCAACAGCCTTCCCCCAAGGGCAAAATAGATGAAGCCCCCTTTATCCCACTGAGGAATTTTAATGGGCGAATGGGGAGGTCGGGAACAAGCCGACTGACGCAATGGCACCAAGTACTACAGCTACTCACTCATTCCGACACCCTGTCTGTACATACTTACATTTTTTCCCATGATCACGAGCAGGGCTGCCAAACCCTCATCTTGTAGGCCACCGATCCTGCATGTTTTCATTCCCAATGTTATCTGGTACACCTTCCTGTATTAAAGTCATTACACCACTAAATGAGATCTCCAACTGTTGAATTGGGTGTTTTGGTTGGGTCAGAGTACACAGCCAAACAATGGATCAGCTTTCTGATTAAGTGGGCTTCATATTTGCCCATATTAGTTTGAGATTATGCAGAATTTTTTTCCTGTTTTTAATATTTAATGTATAATGGACATACATCTTCTTGCAATTAAGCCTAATTCCTTGTCAGCAACCATAACATTTGGTAGTGAAAAAAGGTCGTAAACCAGCTACAGTAGCTCACCAATATCGCTAATTTTACTGATCTTGTCACTAAGCTAAATGCCCAGCATTATCACTGTGTCATTGTTGGCAATAAACCTATATTTCGACAAATTGTTCAAGTCTTAGTTTACTAATATTTTCTGCTATTTTAGGCACTAAGAATCACACGTAAGGTATTGTTATATTAGCTATCATGTATTAATAATAGCCAGGTACAAACAGTCAGCTCTGATCGTACCAATAAAGCCACCAATATGCATGGAAGAGTAACTGGTCTTAAACTCTAGCATCCAAGCACTCCTAAATCCTAGATTTCAGAGTTCAGCCACGTCTGCCGATTTGACTCATGTTAAACAGTGCATGGTGCCGAAATTGCCTGCCAGTCATACACTATAACAAATGACTACCAACCTAAACATTCCTCTGAATTTCCATAGTCGCCATCAGTCATTCTAAACACTACCATGCTTTTCTCATCCTAAAAAAAAAAAAAATCCTTAAAGCTAGCAAAGTACATTTGGATGGTGTTGAGAGAATAATGCAATTGCAAAATGTCACCGCAATACTGAAACACATTCTCCTGTAAATCTGAAATGTACAAACATTTTTTGTACATATTTTAAGCATGTTTTTACAAATTGCACTCATCTTTTAAGCCAGGGGCAATTTATTAAGCAGAGGCCATTTAACATAAAAAAAGTTGACGTTGGCATCAGATGAAGTGCTCTTGAAGGTGAAGAAAATGTAAATTCAGCAATGTTCTACATAACTTTTTATTACTACAGTGTTGTATTATACCTATTATGCAACCATTATATTGGCTATTGGCATCCCTGCTCTCTACATATAGTGGAATCAATTGGGAAAACCCACATCGGTCGACCATGGGTTGGGTTGAGAATGAACTGACTTCACTGCCTTTTTTTAGATTCCAAAGGGGAAGCACTGATATCTGTAATTTGTCTTGTTTAAAAACCTTTATTTCCATTCCCAAAAAATAACAATAACAATACACCCCCCCCAACCCCGGCCTAGTAAATCCTCACAGCATTGGGAGAGATATTTGAGGCGTTCTGAAGACCGCCAAACACCAGACCCCTCCCCCCATCTCCCGCTAAGGCTGAGTTTGATTGTTGCCATGGTACTTTCTTCTGTCGCGATTCCTCCACTCTCAGTTTCCTCCACTGCTTTCTACCTGTCTGGATAGATCTATTAAAAAATATGATCAAAGGAGGACAGGCTGCTAAGCTCTCCAAATAATGCAAAAATAAATACATAAAAGCCAGACAGCTGCGCTAGGACTTTAAGACCTCGCTTTTTTCTACCCGCGAGGCTGAACGGCAATTTCCATGAGGAGGGAGGCAGCGCCCATAACTGATCACAACAAGTAAACAGAGATACAGAAAAATAACGAGGTCAAATTTCGCTCGCTAAAACCTACTAGACTTGAAATTCAGCACGCTAGATCTGAGGCCATCTCAACATAACCTGATTCACTGTAATGCCAGGAGCCTCAGCTTCAGCAAGGATTATTCAAAGGAAGGCTATAGAGCACTGAGAAGTTGTCTCCAGTAACTTCTTGCTAAGGGACAATATACTCCTATAGCCGTCTCCCAACTTTTGAGCAGTGGTGTCAGAGAGCCTTTTCTGTTTTACCCCGCTGGTCCAGTGCTGGCACACGCACTGCGAGTTCAGTGTCAGGAGTCCGCCGGTGCAAATGACACGAACCGCCATCGCATCGCACGGCAGCCAGGGGAGCCAGCACTAATCAATAGGGTAGGTGTCACACCGCCAACTGTGACTGCCCGCCCAGCTCAAAGCTGCGGCCAATTACGAATCCCCCACAGGGTTGCCTGCCAGGGATATCGTGCCGGCGCGGTCCGCCGGAGAGCCAGGCATAATGATGCATCGGCGCTCTGAACAGGGTCCAAAACTATTAAAGATGCAAAAGGGAAATTTCGCTATCGCTCCCGCAGATATGCTAAGATGAGAAATGTGTGCAGGGATTTGGGGACAGTCTAATGCAGCCTCTCCTTAGAGCAGTCAGCTTTTCAGTGCTACAGCTCTTCTAGCGAAAGAGCAGCTATATCTGACCTAGCCCCCCACAAAACTCATCCCATCTGAGAGGGGGAAGGGAAGAATGGAGGTGGCTAACGCTGTTTCCTCACAGCAAGAAGGTCATGGTTTTGTATCCGGCCTGGAGCCTTTCAGTGTGGAGTTTGCATGTTCTCTCCGTGTTTGTGCGCGTTTCCACCTGGTACTCCGCATCCACCCTGCAGGCTAAAAACATCCATACTAGGCAAAACGGTGATTCTGAAATAGCAGAGTCTGATCATTGTGATGGATTGGCCTCCTGTCCGGAGTTTGTTCCACCCTCATGCCCGTTGCATGCTGGGATAGGGTCCTGAAACCCTGGTGAGAAACAAGTGGTTTAGATCATGGGTGGATGGCAGGGGAAAGATGATCACTGTAAACATGTCCTCAGGTCAGTGCTCTAGTATTACCGCACATCCACCAAGAAAAGAGAAAAACAATGTCCACCCATCGGCCTAAATCTATTTTTCTCCCCATTAGGTCGACCAATTGATGTAAAACAGCACATGGACATTGAGCACTGCCATAGGCAGGCATTGATGAAGGATATGCTCGCATTTATGCTGTTTTTGAGCAAATTTAACAGGTTTAGGAGCAAGTGCGCGGAGTTGTGGCGCGCCCATCCCCCCCAATGCACATGCAGCTCCAGGTGTGGACCAGTATGTTATCTCTTCTTCACGAGTCTATAAATGTCCCATTCACGATGATAAAGGAAACATCACTTTCACAGTTGCAGTCGTTAGTGCTGTCCAACAGCTGCCTGAGATGAAGAGCAGACAGATAGCGATTGGCACTCGCTTTGTTTATGAACAAAGACTGGGGAGAGCGGAGCAGGTGTGAAACTATGAACGCTGAAACCAGCCTGAAGGATCTGTCCTCCTCTTCAGTCTTTAACCAGCTCATATGTAAAATTCTGAGCCTTTAATTCAGGTGCAAAACAAGCATCCATAAATCTATTTTATCTACAGAATAATTATCATCAAATTCAGTGCAGAGAGAGAGAGAGAGACACACACAATAGAGATATCAAATCCATCAGGCCCACATACTATTAAATCCCCAGCATGTCATTGGACAGTGAGAGAAAACTGAAGTACCTGGAGGAGAGGCCAATGACATGCAACCTCCACACCAGAAGAATCTGAACTCAGCACCTTTATGCCGTGAGGTGACATTGCCAGCAGCTAAACAACTGCGCCATCTCTCACCAAACAATGATTTGTCATCTTCACAATTCTAAACACAAACACTTCTCCTGATACGTGCCATCAAAAAGCAAAAAAAAAAAAAAAAAACACGTCAACAATGTCAAGTCAATAAAAAGTGACAAGTAATTCTCTAAATCGTTCATGCTGCCATCTCCTGCTCAGAGAGTGAGAAATTGAGAGAGAGAGCGAGAGGGAGGGAGGGAGGGAGGGAGAGAGAGAGAGAGAGAGAGGGAGAGAGAGAGAAAGAGAGGGAGAGAGGAGGGAGGGAGAGAGATGTGCACTGAAGTGCACCTGAGGATCTTATGCAAATGGGAATTATATGTGTCCCACTGAAAATACGGAGAGAATTCAAATATTGATACTGGTTCCCCGTCATTACTCCTCCTTGTCATATGACGTCACAGTATACATCAAGACAGTCAATATAAGGAGCCCCATATTTGGATAAGGGCGCAATCTTAAAGGCACAGAATTCCTTCATAGTTGAGAAATTAAAACGCAGCCTGTTAGCTTTAACTTAATGATATTCACATTGATACTGATGGGATGGGAATGATGGCCCTTTTAAGTATGTTCCGGTCCTTAAGTAATTACGCATGTCACTGTACTACAGGTAATATACACTGCCCAGCCAAAAAAAAAGTCGTACACTGAAATATTTAGTTGGAACCCCTGTAGCTTTGATTACAGAGCATATTCTTCTTGTCATTGTTTTAACATCTATATGCAATGCCATAACATTTATTTTAGATCAGAAATGCCATAATTTTTGGCCAAGATCTTGTCTTCTCGACATAATGGTTGAACCACTGTGGTCTTTCTTGAGCACATCCCAATAACTTTTAATGTGTTTAAGGTCAGGATTTTGTGGTGGCAAATTTGTTTGTGAAAATGATTCATCATACTTGTCTTTGTCATTCATGGTTTTCTTTGCTAAATACAGGCCAATAATTGGCCCGTTCTGAA
Source organism: Gymnothorax reevesii (assembly GCA_029721435.1). NCBI lineage: Eukaryota > Metazoa > Chordata > Actinopteri > Anguilliformes > Muraenidae > Gymnothorax > Gymnothorax reevesii. The sequence continues at coordinate 88,398,502 of CM056581.1, read as the reverse complement.
ATATTGTAACATATTTTCAACCATCAGAATGTGTCTTCCAACATGATTTTTTAAGAAATGAGTTGCGACGCGCTTCATCAGTCAGGGTAAAATGATTATTGCCAGCTGAAACATATTAATAACCACAATAATGATCCAATTATAGAATTTGTTCGTTAATTTCCAAATGGTGACTTTTTTTTGGCCGGGCAGTGTATTTCCAGGCTATAGAAAGTATCAAAAGCTTGTTCTTGCAATGTTATTATTTTAAGTAGGACTGTGTACCACACACACACACTCTTGTATTAGTCTGCCAGCTATATTCATTCTGATAAACTTTTTCTTTGCAACTGTCCGAAAGTAATGGGTTTTTGCCAATGTCTAGTTTCATCTGGGAATTAGGACCCGTATGCATTGACATTGTGCGACTCTGTTCATTAGACAAGTAAAGAAACAACAAATGATTGTTAAAAAAAAGTACTGCAGTTAATAATGATACATACTCATGCATGGAAACGCAGAGACAGGTTGACAGAGCTCGGGGAGAGAGAGAGAAAGAGGATGAAAACTCAAGCCAGTGATTGTGTGAGTGAAGCGCACTCCAAGGATGAAACAATGCCATTGGCAGCTCCGAGGGAAGACAGGATAGAGGTGTAGAGGCAGCCAGCACTGAGGGAGTAACAGTAGCAGGAGGTGTGACTGTGCCTGACTGGAGATCCTCTCTCCAAAAGCAGGGCGCCCCAGGACAGCCGAGGCTGGAAGCCTCAGTTAGCCGCTCATACGCCAGACTGCTGATGGACGCGTATCAGAGCGGCTCAGCCCCGTGGCCCAGGAGCAGGCAGACAGGCCTGCAGGCCATACCGACCGGAGAGACGGAGAGATGGAGGTATGGAGGGAGGAGGGGAGAGGACATCAGGGGGAAAAGAGGAGAGAACACAGGCAGACCATGACAAAAGAAGAGAGGGAAATGAGAGGATGAAGAGGACGAAGAGGACGAATAACAAAGAGGGGAACGGAAACATCAGCGTGAGAGAGTGAGAGAGTGAGAGTGAGAGTGAGAGAGCACATCCAAGTAAACTGGAGAGACTTTAAGATGGTGGCGAGTCGAGGAGTAATGGCAAAAAAAAGCAAAGATAAGGAGAGGCAGACGTAAACAGGGGACGGGGGGTGCGGAACAATTAGATATATTGTGAGACACTACTTAAGTGTTGAAAAAGAACCAGCCAGACCCAGAAGATTAAACAAAGAGAAATAGAACGAGTAGGCGATAGAGAAGTGGCACGTGAGCCTGTAGGGCCGATAAAGGCAGACAGAGAGAGATGGCGACTGGAAAAATACTGAGGATAGAGAAAGGAAACGGATAGGGTCGCCTTTAGCCCCGGAGAGCGCTCGTCCTACCCGGCCATTTAAAACGGATTAGTGCAGAACAACGCGAGAGGGAGGTTATGAGTTCTCCACGTGAAGTATCGCGCCAGATGGCAATAAGACCGCGTTGCATTCTCATGGAGCCGCCGTAAAAGTATAAAACAGCACGGCCGGTCGCTGACGACGAGCATTAGAACAGGACCTCACACAATGCAGCGGCAGGTATCAGGAAGTGCCGTCAGAATAGCAGGTGGCAAAAATGGCACTAACGAAACCCCATTGTGTCCTATTAGCCAGTGTTCCCCAAAGCGTTTCAGAAATCTGCTCCGGCTCCCTGTAGCTCCCCCCTGCATGGTCCTGAGCCTGGCCCTGAATTTTAGTTTCCTTTGAGGGAGGGGGGGTCTGCTTGAATCAGTCAACCCTTGAAGATGATCATTATTTCTGACTCTTAAGAACAGAGCGCTTGCTAACCCTGCTCCGCTAGCTGAAGACGGACACTCAGAGAGCTAATTAATTGCACAGTGCCAAGTCATGTTTACAGTAAACATTGGCCACTGATGGGCACAGTGGTAGGGCGGAGAGAGGCTGTCCCAGCCTCTGTGACGAACTGCAGGGGGAACAGGTGTGTAGTGCTGGAGTCGTCACCCGGGATGCACCTTCGGATCATCCAAATTCAGCCCCCCTTGTTTAAAGCTTGGTGTTGAGGAATTAACAGCTCCTTTCCCTAATTATTGCTCTGACACAAACACCAGACCATCTGGGCAGCCAGGCATGCATAAAATATTTAAGTAAAACATTAAAGCACACAGTTGAGCGCCAGGGCTCTGGAGAGCGAAAGAGAGAGAGAGGGAAGGGGAGGAGGGGTCAGGATTCTGGAAATGGGGCTGCAGCTCGATCAGCTCCCTCAAACATACCTAATGATCCTCTAAAATCCCTTTCAAAACATCAGCCTGCTCTGACATTTATTACTGACGCCAGCACACTATGGAAGATGGATTATTTTCTTGCCTCTGGTTCGGCGACATAAATTCGATGGAGGATGTAGAAACAGGCTTCCAGCTGCCTGTCTTCTCCCTGTCGTTCAACACTAAAAATCACTTTGGCAACTGGGGCAGAATTTAGGCTCAGGAGGGTTTCTGGTGCAGCCCAGTAAATACAGACCAGTGAACCTGAGAGGCACAAGGGCTAACTAAGAGCTCCAGTCAGGAGACCTCTGCAGTATGTTACCCCAGGGACAAGTCGCACCCTGAAGGCCTCAAAACCCATCCAAATGAAACAGACGGATAGATGGGTACAGTAAGCCCACAGCTCAGTCTCTGTTCAAGGAGGGATCCTTCCAGCCAATAAAGCATGAAGGAAATGCATCATGGCCATTTTGGTGCCAGGTGTCATACCAGAGAAATTGGATGTGGTAGACCACTTGGACAGTCCAAGGAGCGTAAGAGAGGGAAAAATTTTGGAAGCAACGGCTGCAGTATGATTTATAAAACTGAATGAGCATACAGACAATCCGTAAAACGTGGCCTGACACCGCGTATTAGAAGGGATTAGGAAGTTAACAAAAGCAACATTTTTTGGCTAGCTAAATGATATGTAGATAAGGAGCAGTCCCTCACACACTGAGGATGCCAGACTCAGGCAGCGCGGCCTTCTCAATCGGCCTGGTGGCAAAACGGAGTCAATAGACTGTTGGCTGCAATCCCCTTTCGAGAGCCTGAGCATCTTGTCATAATTGTGTGCGGCGGCGTGGAGTACTTGTGTCAAACAAGCCATTAAGGGACAGCCAGGGAAACAATACAGTATAGATTAGATTAGGGCGAGCTGGGAACCCCAGAGGCGATGGTGGTGGGGGTGGGGGGTGAGGGGTGAGGGGTGGTCGTTTCCTTTCTGCCGGCACGTGCCTCCTGGCAGCTGCCTGAGATTTATGTTACTGTATCAGCCGCGAGTGCGTTTCCAAAATGCTTGGTTGCTAACTACGTTAGCAGTGTCCATACTTCTCTCAACATGGCTTTGTTTCAAACTATGCAAGTTGCCAATATAGTAACTTAGGGCCCGTCCACACGTGAACAATTTTTTTTTGAAAAAGCATTAATATTTTATCGTTTTGGCCTTGTGTCCACAGAGTGACCGCAAAAATGCAGCCCGAAAACTTAAAAAAAAAAAAAACATGTTCCAGAGTGAGAAAATCTGAAAACGCCACCCCAACGTTTTCGTATGGACATACAAAACGAGTTTTTCTTGAAACAGCGATGTGACAAGCCCCGATCACAAACAAACCCCCACCCAGAGGAGCAGAGCGCAAGCTGTTACACGCATGCAGGCCACCTTCTTCTCTGTTTTTTGGTATATTTCCATAGAATGCTACAGCGCCATACAGTGCCACACACAGGCCTGGAATATTTACTACAGCGTTTTGGGTTGTTTTAGGCGTCTCCGAGTCGATGCAGGTATTTTCAGAAACGACAAAAGAAAGACTGTCTCCGTGTGGACGAGGCCTTAGTTAGCAACTAAGCGTTAGGCAAACGTACCCCAGAGCGGTTCCACACATCCGTTACATTCTCTTTTCTCTGAGTGAGTATGAATATTAGTCTTCTTCATCAGTTGCATGAACACCACCTGCTGGGACAGTTTGTTCCCCCTTCAAAGGGAAAGGCTGCGCAAAAGCTGATTTGTTCTTCGACAGGGAAACTGTGGAACCAGCGAATTAGGTTGAACTGGGCCCCAAGAAGCGTAGCAGGCGCAGAGACATCCTTCGTGGCTACGGAAGGTTAACAACCAGCCATTACGCCATCAAGGCTCCACAAAATCATACAAAAATATGAGTGTTGTGAATGTGAGCTTGTCTAATGGTACCTGTAGACACTTCACTGACCAAAGTAAAGACTTCATCAGTTATAGCATTAACCGCAGCAATGTTGCAGGTCCAGAGGAAATTATGGGTAGAAAAAAGGCTGTTAAATACTTGTAAGACATAGTCCCATAGACATTTTCTGAAAAGTGTCAGACTGCACAGATTCTTTTATGCTTAAACGAAGTGCTGGACAACGTCTGCAGTGCAACATCTGCAAACTGTTATCTCCATGGTAATGACAGCTATTCATTTCTTTGTAACCAAAACCAATCGATCTCTTTACGAATGATACCGTATGAAATGCTACCGTATCATGTCCATGACAACCACCGACCTCTCGGTCCATCCAGCCAATAAAATAATAAAACAAGCAACAACAGTGTCTGCGACATTTAGTCTGAAGGACACCATTTTCTTCAAAATCCCCAGCACGCTGCTTTAGGATTTTCACTAACGTAAAATATCCAATTATAGCTCAAAATTCATATTTACCTCTTAAAATTGATAAGCGCTGAGAGTGGGTTTTTGGAAGAAGTGCTTCACTGGTGGCATAAATGATAGAAATGGCTAGTCCATAGGTCATATGGGGTCAAACTATAAATGCTTGGAGATATACAATTTGACACTTACCCTTTTCCTACTCCGACAGGATCATAAAACTGTGCCAGGCACTCTTTAATAATACTTTCACATATCTCTCATGGTTCATGACAGGCCTAGCCCAGTGCGTGGAGACCACAGCCCGTCTCAGTACGTCGAGTCCACAACGTCACGGTCAAACGGCTACACTGACATAGGCCCTAGTCCGAGGTGCCAGAAACTGTGATGTTACCATCCAAATCCCCCAGCTAACGCATCTCGAGGCGCAACAGACCGTAACAGACATGAAGGGTCAACTGGCCCTTCAACCCATTTACCGCCACCCCACCCACCGCCTCTCCCACCCTCTACCCCTCTTTAGGGATTTTTTTGCTGACCTTCAGCATATTTTTTGACACGCGGCTTGCAAAATATATCCTCCCTCACGGATCAATATCCAGCATCCCGGCTTTTCCACCATTCCGCTCCCAGCCTCATACAGTCAAGGCTTAGGCAGAGAAATGTCAAAACAAGTCAGATATGTTTCTCCTTTTATAAGACTTCCGGCAGAGCCTGCTATATCCCGGTGCTCACACAGACAGCACACATGAAGATAATGAGGTCTGGAAAACTGCAATGAAACGGCACTGAGAGGCTTTCCTTAAGAAATCCAGGAATTTGTCAGTTTAAATTGTACACAGTAACATCTAAGCATCCTGTGTGTGTGTTTTTGGTTTTTTTTTTCTTTCCCAACAGAAAGCCTCAAACACGCCGCGTCCCAATAATGTCAAACGCTCTACCAAAAACAGGCTAATATAGCTCATCTTGAAGGGCTCCCTGCTCAGGTAATCTTACAGTATGCTAAACAGATGCTAATCCGCAAAAGCACGTGAACCTGGGCCACCTCTGGAGCAGGGCTGCCGTGCTCCGCGCACCGAAAGATGAGGGAGATTTCAGGCTTCATTGTGCAGAATCAGAGCCACGAAGAGATTTAATTAAGATAGCGGAGCGGCAATAATTAAATCCGCTACTCTCAGGGTGAGAGTCTCACTGTCAAGAACACAGCGAGGATCAAATTAATTACCCGAGGGTTTATTTTTTTCATTCGGTCTTCTTCAGTGCATTTTCCAGTTATGAGGAACTCACCCCTGGAGGTGGCCTAGAGTTGTCGTCCATGTTAAATGTCCATCACCAGTAACACACTTCAGGTGACTAATACTGTACTCTGCTGCTTAATCATTGAGTCACCTTAAACTGTACTGAGCCAAATATTTTACTACATTCATTTTATCATTATACAAGACTGGAGATGCTGTGAATCCACAAAAACATATCACATATTACAGTACACAGTTTTTGCTCTGAGTGTTAGTTTTTGTTTCGCAGTGAGAATGGTACGGCGTTGTGTAATACCCAATGTCACCGCATAAATCGATAAGGTGATTCACTCCTGGGTCCACATCCAAAGCTTCAAAATTTCAGCTGCAAAAACAGGCCATTTGAGATAGTGGGTGTGAAATTCTACTGGAGGTGGAACTGAAGGACATGCAGTGCAGCCAAACCACACCTGTAGCGGGGCTGCTGCCGTCATCCTCTCCGAAACGCTCATCTGACACATCGCTTACAAACCCAAATAATCCAGGCTTAACGTCAGAGCAAGGGCTTGGTGATATGAAAAAAGTAAAATATTACTTAATATATAATATTTAAATATTTCTGACCGTATACCTTGATATCGATATTATGGAGATATTGTAAAAATAATTATTGGTGCCTTCACAAAATATTTTTTAAAAATGTGCTTTTTGATGAGTAATCATTAAGAATGTAGATACTCAGATAGCAAACTCCTCCACTCCGGATCTGCCCCGGCTCTGAGCCGGATCAGCTGGAGCCGGGGCAGATCCGGAGCGGAGGTGCTTGCTATCTGGGTATGACCATCAAACAGGTACAGGAAACAGCGTGAACAGAGCAAAAAGTGCAGAAAGCCGCCCTTTTTTTACTGTAATGCAACCTTCAGAATCAGAAAAGAAAACCGATATGTCATATCGCAATATTGCTATATCCAAAATCCCAGACGATATGTTATAGCACAGTATTGATATAATATCGATATAGTGCCCAGCCCTGTTGGTGCAGAGCTTCAGGCAGTGAACATGACAAAAGGCCAAATTCCTTGGCATGATTTTGACGTATTGCTACCAGTGCACTCCCCGATTCTGAGATTGGCAGAACGTCTTTTTCCATAAGCCTATTTACTGTACAAAACAAAGGGGGGAAAAAAGGCATCCTTTTCTGCCTTGGAACAAATTTAACTGGGCTAAAACAAATCAAAGCACTCTTTTTCATGTCTATGGTAGAATTAATTTAATACAGTTCCAATTAAAAATTTGAAAAATTGGGGCACATAGTTATTTATCTGTAAAAACACTTTGAAGAGTTGGTCTTTGATATTCTTCCAAGGACTGAATAAGAAATTACATTAATGTAATATCAACGGAACAAAAGTCATGGCACAAAAAAAGCACACACACACACACACACACAAAGAAATAATACAGAATAATCAACAGTCATGGCACATAACTAACGGGTGATTTGGTGCAGAATTCCTCCAGTTTGAAGAAGGTTGATTTAAAAATCACCCACTGTAAACAGCACCAAACATCATGGCGCTTAGGACATAAAAGACAGTAACCCTGCTTACAGGAATACCCAAAAGCGCATTCCCTAATTCACCAGTGACTTCTCATAACTCCAGCTGCTATTCATTCTTAATATCACAGCAAAGCGTTGACGGCTATTCGGCATAAGTCCGCCATTCCCAATATTCTTGTAAATGGTCCCAACCAGCTTTTATTCTTCTATAAATCGAGAAGTGGTAAAAGCAGGAAGTGAAAGAGAGCCTATTAGATAAAAATTGTCGTCCAACTGAATTGACGCTGATGGACAAAATCCTTCGGTGTTATTAGACACCATCTGGACTGGAATCGCAAATTCTTGCCAGCTAGGGAATCATCCAGTTTTTATTTAAAGCCCAGCTTTGTTGTTGGCATTCAGAAAGCGAGAAACACACACACACAAAAACACACACATAAACGTGTCAGGCCTTCTTTATATTCCGTATCCACCAGAGTGAGCCCACACTGGCGGGCCGACGAACGTACGAGCTCGACTTTTATTCTCGGCCTGCATGAGCTCACTCAAGCTCTACAGAACTGGCTTTCCCCACGGGAAAGAACAGAAATCTATCATTTTTTATGTCTGAAGACAAGAGCCTAATTTGGAGCAACTGCTATAATATCTCAACACGACAGGCAATAATTATCTTGCTATCAGACTTCGAATGCAAGCGAGACAGTAATTGGAGGGAGATGCCACTTCGGCTCTTTCGAATGCGAAAACGCAGGCTTTTATTAGTAAAGATTTAGCCAATAATCATAGATGCACTCTGTACAGACAAAAGCTTTTCGCCTGGCAACTCTCATATCTAGGCCTACCACCATTTAATCCTCCATAGTTACTCAGTTTCTTAAAAATGCATGTCACTGCCTGTTAGAGACCAGAAACAGCCTTCTAAAATCCTGCGTGTGATACAACAACCACTCAGCGCAACCTGAAAATTTCTTTCAAGGGATGCTACTAAATCTAATAACTATTATTGACCTACTGAGTGCGCACGGAGAGAAACTGGTGCACTTATTCCACAAATGCCCTTAAAACGCAAATCATCACAAAATAAAGACCCCTCCAGAACAACAGTTCCCGCGACGGGCTTATATTTGAGCGTGGCTTTGAATATCACTGCTGTTTATTCTGTTCGGAATGATCAATGTCGTCTGTAAGACTTCTCGCCGCGACGCCTCCTGCCAATTATAGAGACGGCGGATTGGCGGCTCTTCTGCCAGCTGCTGTTTCTCCGCTGTCTGTCGCTCATGAGCTGAACCGTGCGCTCATCGCACCCGACTCCCAGCAGATGACCGGCCGCCAACTCATCAGTCCGCAGGGCTGAGGGCAGAGAGATCTCGCCCAACTGAACACTAAACCCCGCACTCTCCTGCCCTCGGCGACCATGAACTAACAGGAGACGGGAGGGCGGGTAACAGTGCATCCAAGGACACTCATTTTATATAAAAAAAAATGACAACTCTTAATAGAAATATCTGGAAATTTTCGTTCTTGAGACGAATGCCGCGGGCCTTTTCAAGAACATCATCAACAAATGAGCCGGGCGATCGATAGCCCACCGTTTGGAGGACGCTGGGAAGGAGGGGGGAGGGGGGTAATCACAGCTCCATATACCGCTTTTCTCACACGCATCAGGCATTTTTTTTTCCAATCTGAATAACTGCCAAAGTGCAGCCCCTTGTAATTAACGCTGCTCCTCAACTGACAACCCAATCTTTTTCTGCCACTGAACACAGATTACAAAAACAGCAGGAGGACGTGTGAGGTGCTGCTGTGTGTGTGTCGTAATGTTTTGGCAAATACTGAACCTCCTCACGGAGTATGACGAACCCCATTCAAACACAAATGTCCAGCCATGTAGCCGGGCCAGATTTTTGCCAAGGTGATGCGTACTAAGCCTGACTGCTGAAGGAAAGTAGTTCTTTAGATTTTATTATAATATTTTAATCTTTTTTTTCAAGTGGTTATAGGCTCAGGCTGGAGTGGATTTAGGTGCAATATGCAGGGTCCAATTAGATACACACAGAATAAATATATATTTGAGCAGAATATCATATACAATATACAGTGGGGTGTAAAAATTTGGGCACCCCTGGTTTAAATGTCTGTTACAATTAATATCCAAGAGATTGAAAGCAAACCGGAATACTAAATGCTACAATGTTAAACATGACACATTTCATCACATTTTAAAGCAAGAATTATTTTTATTTTTAACTTTTTACAGTTTCAAAATAATAAAACAAGGATAAAGGCCTTGTGCAAAAGTTTGGGTACTCTGTCAGCTAATACCTTGTAACTCCGCCTCAGGCAGCTATAACAGCTTGAAAAAGCTTCCTGCAGCCAGCTAAGAGTCCTTCAATTCTTGTCTTTGGAATTTTTCCTCATTCTTCCTGACAGAAAATCTCTAGCTCAGAAATATTCTTCGACCTTCTTGCATGCACGGCTTGTTTGAGGTCTCTCCACAGATTTTCAATAATATTCAAGTCTGGGGACTGTGATGGCCATTCCCAAACCCTCATCCATCTTTCCAGGTGGTACTTCATGGTGGATGTTGAGGTATTCTTTGGGTCATTGTCTTGCTGACCCAACGTCTCTTCAACCTCAATTTCTGGACTGAGCTTTGAACATTAGCCCCTACAATGTCTTGATATTTGGTGGAATCCACTCTTCCTTCCACCCACACAATATTGCCTGTGGCCCCCAGCTGCTACACAACCCCAAAGCATAATAGGTCCACCTCCATGCTTAACATGGCAACAGTTCTTTTCTGCAAATGCTTCAATCTTTTTTCTCCAAACATACCTTCTTTGGTTGAGGCCAAAAAGTTCAATTTTGGTTTTGTCAGTCCAAAGCACGTTGCTCCAGTAGGCTTGAGGTTTCTCAAGGTTTTCTTTTGTATACTTCAGACACTTAATTTTGTGTTGAAGTCTTAGGAAATGCTTCTTTCTTGCAACTCTGCCATGTAGGTCTTTGTTGTCTCCAGGTCTTGCCTTGACTTCAATTGTTCAATTTATTTTCCATTTTTGTACAACGTGTCTGTCAGTAGAAATGGGTAGTTTGAAGCGTTGCGAGAGTTTTTTGTTGCCCTCTCCTTGTTGGTGGAAGTGAATTATCCTGATTTTGACATCCTTGGACAAGTGTTTAGAGGACCACATGGTTTTTAACACCAGCGACCACAGTCAGATACTTTAGAAAGCATGTTACTTCAGAATATATAGTTCAACCCGAGAATTATATTCATCTAACTCATTGAAGCCCTAACAAATAAATCACCTGGGTCTGGGCTTACAAATCATCTTCTTAAGAAAAAGGTAACAAAGAATAAATGAAGTTAATAAGTTAACTTAGGTGCGGGAGCAGGGCCACGCCTCAACTCCACCTTCAATCACCGCACAAGCCTATTAATGACCGTTCAGCCCTTTCCTCTCAGTTTGACTCAAATCTCTCGATCGAGGTGATCAGCATTCTCCAAACCAGCATTCTAAACCGACCCGCATTCTCCAAACCAGCATTCTAAACCGACCCGCATTCTCCAAACCAGCATTCTAAACCGACCCGCATTCTCCAAACCAGCATTCTAAACCGACCCGCATTCTCCAAACCAGCATTCTAAACCGACCCGCATTCTCCAAACCAGCATTCTAAACCGACCCGCATTCTCCAAACCAGCATTCTACCGGACTCCTAGTCTCCCCGACAGCATTCTATCAGACCTGCATTCTACCGGACTCGTATTCTCCGTTGCCAGCTTCCTGCTAAGTTAACATTTTTCTGCTATCCGATGTTTCTACTTACCAAGCAACATGGTTTCCTGAGTCCAAACTCCACTTCAACCATCAAACGTCGATTCCTGACTCAAATTCAATCATTCAACCGAACCGAAGTACTCCATCAAATTCTCCAACGCCACCAGTTCAGATGTTGTCTTCATTCCAGATTAGACGGCCCATCTTCCAAGGCGACAGATAAAAACAGCTGTTCCCCGCGTCTCACCGGGCTGCTCCCCCAGGCAAAGCTACAACTTCACCGCCTCCAGTGAGCCCCATCGAGCAACACCAAGGACCCCACCACAGGCTAATCAAATTAATGGTTCTCAACCTCCTCATTCTCTTCATCAACAACCACACTCTAGCCAGAGCGGTATCACCTACCCAGCCAGCTTCACCTATTCATCGCCATTCTCCAGTCTCTCTCGCATTACGCCAATAGATTCTCTCTAGTGGTTATGTAGATTTAGCCTACCTCCTTCATCCCTCTAACATCGACACTAGTCAGCCCAGGGAAATGCAGACTAATCTTGGTCCAGCTCAGCTCCGTCAACCAAAGCAGTTAATCATTGATCTTTCTTCCCCTCATGGCTCACACACTCCAAGCTTAAATAGTCTTATTCCCAGCTGCTGCAGAAGCAGTCCCAAGATCTTTGGCACTCTCTCTGAAGCACTGTGCTGGATTCTAATCAACACCTACAAACTTTCCCACATGCTTCATCTTGTCAACGATCTTCTCGTAGTCACTCCATCATCCTCATCATCCTTGTCTCGGGCTCACTACTCTCACAAAACCCTTCTCAGATCTCAGTGCTCCTCTTTTCTAGGAGAAACTTCAGGGCTCAGCACTTCCACTGAGTTCCTCAGTATCACCCTGGACTCTCATTTCGGCATCTGTGCCATCTGAGAAGATACAAAGATCCCTTCATCCTCTTCCATTCATCCACATCCCTTCCTCACCTCATCCCTACCCAGATCCCGTTATCTTCTTCCCATCCCTACCTCATCCCTACCCACATCCCTTCATCCGCTTGTGCATCCCTCTGCTGCTTGCAAACTATCTCCTCGCAGACAGATACACAAAACGCCAGCTTTTCGCCCTCCTTGAGAACCACAATTATGCCATTTGCATGATCCCACAAGCAAAATCCTTTCTGTCAAACCTATTAAAGGAACTGCAGCCGTTCTCTCTCCCCATGTCAGAGTTGCCCTGAATAAGTCCCGCTCCCCTTCATCCGCGATTCACGAGCTGTACCTCATAGTCACTGCTGCTAGGGGTGTCAACGTTTACAATTTTTTCTACACGTGTACACCGGACTTCTAACCGACGTGTACCCGGTTACACGTTGGGGATTTATGAGCTTTTTCTATCGCAGTTGCGCTATATGACCACAGAAAGTAAAATGAGTTGAAAATAAAATCCTCTATCATTTTGACAGATAAGAAAACGTATAAGTGAAAGCTGAAAAAGGGTTAACCTCTTTTAATCATCGTTTTAACTATTGCTGACTTTTGTACTTTTTTTTTAAACTTAAAGCAAACTGTTTCCCTCTCTCGCAACGGGAGCTGCGTCTGAATTTTAATATACGTCTCATAGTAAAAGTAATGTGGAATTGGCGAGAGAAAGCAACTCAAAAAGAAGCCAAAGTAAGCAGAAGTGAGAGGAAATAACTTCACCTTTATATCCACAAAGTTAAAAAAGTAGAGGGGGACTCTCACAATTATTCACTAAAATTGGCGAAAAAAAAATATGTTTTCTTCCTCCACTTTAGACGTGAGAATGAGTGATCAGGTCGTGAAAAACCGACAGAACACCGACCACCAATATAACGTACAACAACATGCAACAATATAGGCTAAAATAACAAGACATTAACAGTTTTTGTTTTCAGCTGCACGACATTTGCACATGAAGAAGATGATGACGGCAGCGCTCCTCTCAAGTCCTCTGCAGCCTATTCTTGAGGTGGCGCGACACTGGCTGTGGCTGCGGGTTTTTTTTTTTTTATATCAAGGCAACATTGCGCCCCATGCATCTGTATGCGCTAGCGGGAACATTTAAGTGTATAGTTAGTTAATGTTATGATCTGAAGCTTTCAGGCAACATTATCACCCCTAAAAATAGGCGACTGTATGTACTGGTGAGAAATGAACGAGGAGGAGGAAGAGGAGGAAAAATTGACAAGTACACGGTTATTGATTTTTCTAAACCGTTATGATTCGTTATCCGTGTAACCGTTTACACGAGTAGATGTTGACACCCCAAATAGCTGCCATTCTTTGGGGGCACGAATGGTCTGAAAAGTTATACTCATCCACCCCGATAACACCTCGGTTGTAAATAAATAAATAAATAAATTATCATCAATTAAAATCGATCCCACTCTCCAACAATCATGCAGTTCCTGCGCAGAATCACCCTAATCTCACCTCCACCTCAACATCAGTTCCTCCTCAGGGCGACCTACATTCCTGGTCATCATAACCGCATCGCCAAATCAATAATTCATTTCTCATTTCACAAATTCAGACTCTTAACTCCAGATTCGGAAGTGCATCTCACACCAGTTCCGCTGTTTTCAGCCACAGCCTTCACCTAACTCCACAACTGGAAAACCTCTGCAGGGCCATTCCACGTCACGTGTGTTATAGTTCGGACAGACATTTTGATGACAAATATGACAACAATTTTTTATTGCTTGGAGTCTCCATCTTGTGTAAACATTGTTTGTGGTCCTGGGTCAGTACTCTTTCATGGAAAGTAAGAAAAATTTCCCTCCCTTTGCCAACTTTTTTGCTACAGCCTCATTTTCAGCGTTTCGCGTGTTACAGTCAGAGAAAAATGAAACGTCACTTTTTTCAAATCCTCTAAAGTCTGTGAAGTGTGCCACTGAGTGAATTTCTTTTAGTTATGATTTAAAAAAGCCCCAATATATCAAGTTGTCATATCAGGGATTGGGGATTTTAGAAATACTGAAATCTTTTAATGGGGGAATTCGTGCGTTATGTGCGTTACAAAAAAAATTATGTGCGTTACGCGTCTGAACTGGGTATGAAGAAATCAATTTCTGGAGCATATTATGAACATTGAGTGATTTGTTTTTCTATGAAATAAATATTTTTCACAAAATGACGTGGCTTAGGAGTCCTTTCTTTGTGATGGGTTCAGATAGGAAGCCATTTATACCAAGGAAACTGCAAGAAGCCATTCTTGCCGAGACCAGTTTCTGTTGTGAAACCTTGTTGTTTTTCTCCAAGAAGCCATTCCCGCCGAGACCAATTCCTGCTCTGAATCTGAAACCATGTTGTTTTTGAGCAATTTCTTGACACAACTGACAGAGACAGGGCCACCCAGTTTTCTGTAAAGGAATAGAGTAGAAAAAGCCCTAGCAGACCTGTGTCCTCCATGTAAAACAGAGGACCGATCCTCAGGATCACTCACTTTTATTGAGACAAGAAAGTTTCGCTCTTAACCGAATTTACAATTTCTGTTCACGATTCTCAGTTTAATTTAAGATATTTGAAATTTACATTTACCCAGGGCCATACAGTGTGACAGTTTTGCTTGAATTTGCGATAAAAACAAAATTATGCGCGAAGATAAATTTGAAAACACTTGCACACGTGCGAAAGGTTGCATAATCGCTCTTGATTTCTGTATTTTTTATGTTGGAAATGATAAAAAAGTGAGAAAAATATATATCATTGTTTTTGCCTTTTTTTCTAATCTTGAAAGTAGCTTATATGTGATGATGTGGCACGGATGGCACACGCGATGAATCAAACTAAAGTTATAATTTCCTACTGGTTTAGATGTCGAAGTTTCCAAAAAAAAATGTACCCTGTTGACAGAATTAAAAATTTTTTTTTTTTTCTGACCCAGGACCGCTTTGGCTGGAATGGCCCTGTAACGCTTCTCAAGAAGCCATTCTCGACAGCCTTGCTCCAAGCACTCTCTCAGCCTACCTAACTGGCTGGAACGCTTTCAAACTTATCATGCCACTTACAATCTGTCATTTCCCTCCTCAGACGTTATGTCAATCTGTAATTTATCACCTGTGCTCACTCTATCCAAATTCCAGGGCTCCACCATCCGGACCTACTGAGTGGGCATTAATATTTTCATGAAACTAATCACTGACCTTCTACCTTCTACCTCCAATCTCAAAAAACAGTGTTAATCAAAGGCTACCAGAACAAAGCCACTCTCAAGGCCAGACGCTTGCTTCTCACCTCTGACCATCTCACCCTCTGCGTCTGCACTCTTTCCTGAGATGCTCCAATTCACCCCAACGTCATCCCCCTACAATTCCTCCTGACATCCCAGTCTAACTGACGTAACCGTCCACTCTCCCGACTCCCGCATATTCACACTCCGAAGGAGTAAAACCGATCAGTTGGGAATTTTCTTGCCCATGCATGTTTTCCGGCTCAATTCATATCCCAGCCAATATGATTCCCGGACTAAATATAATCTACAGATACACTGCAAAAGCAGTGCCTTAGCATCCACTCACTCTTACTGAAACGGGCAACGCGGCCACTTGATTCTGGATCCAGAAACATTTTCATCAAGTCCTCAGCACTTCAGGTATTCCCCTGAACACTATTCAAGCCATTCCCTCCGTATAAGAGCATCATCTACAGCTGCCAGATCAGACATCTCTGATCAAACCATCCAGGTCTTCCGTTGATGGTCTTCTCAGGCATATAGCTCTTACATCTGCAACAATCTTCATCAAGTACATGCATCCATCAAGCACATGCTCAGCTCTGCTCAATTTCATTCTGACTCTTTGGGGGCTGGACGTCAGCTCGGGTGGATAAAGCCGAGACAGAACCCCACACAGAGTCTCCTCCACCCAGTCATCAACACGTCCTCCAGACAACCTCAACAAACATCCCTCTTTTACTTCCACACCCACCCTCTCAATCCCTCCGTTCATTAAACCTTTAACTTCACCTCGTTGTGGCGTGGCCCTTGCTAGTGAGTCCAAAAGGGTTTCGCACGGGGCCCTTTTTCCTTTCCTATCATTTAAAAACTCAGAAAAATGTAATTAAAAAGAAACCTTGCTTTCAAATTTACAGAAAGGTGTCATGATTAACTATGTGGCATTTAGTGTCCAGGTTTGCTTTCAATCACTCGGAGATTAATTGTAACAGACATTTATACCAGGGGTGCCCAAATTTTGGCAACCCAATGCACTTAAATACTCAACATAAGTGAAGGAACACTCCATTTTGACCCTGGTATGCGATATATAAAAACCTAATGTAATCATAAGTGTTGATTGTGTCATTGGTTTTAATCCAAGACACAAAATGTATCGAAACATTTGATCAGATGACTTTGTTAACAGAAAAAAACTCAGTGGTCCTTAACTTTTTTTTTCTTTTTTTTCTTGAGTAAAGGGGAACTCATTTTAAAGCTGGCTAACATGAAGGGATATTATGACTAGCAAGCTTGATAATTAATGATAATTAGGGCATTACTGAAATGTGCTGAAGTCTTTTTAAGCCCCACTAAAGTAAAAGCGTGAAAAGTATAAAAAAACTTACTGTTCATTTTTTATTTTAATGGTCTTCCACAATGTATGAAATAAAACAATTACCAGAACTTTCCCCGTGGTTTCATCTGTGAGAGATGGCCCAAACCCACTGACGTTTTAAGCTGATGGTATCTAGAGATCAGAGCATTTTTTCTCCCGCTACGTTGGTAAGAGAGAAAAAGCCGAAATTTGAAGGGGAATGTGAAACATTTGGATTTTTTAAAACGTATTAACATTCCCGAATATGAAGTTAATCTCCCTCTTCATTTCCACCTCATGCCTTTCCTTGTACAGCACGAATTATGGAAAGACATTTTCTTGACTTACAGCCATAAAGTTGGCAACATTCCTGAATATAGATTTAATCTCTCCTTTCATTTCCTTATCATGTCTTTCCATGTAAAGCACAGATTTCCAATTCATTTACATCCATGTTTTACATCATTTAGGGTATAGTCAAACCACAACGTGTTATTTTATTTAAATTACCTGAAATGCTCACTATATGAGTAGATTTCAGTTGCAGCAAAGGCGCTACATGAATATAAATATCATATACTGTATAATCAACACCCTCTAGCCCAGATATGCAAATACTACCAGAATCATATGGTTGCACAACACTGATAGAAACAGAAAGTCAGAAACTAGAAAAGAACAGACATTTCATCCAACATTAAAAAAATATGGTAAACTGGTGGATGTGTGTCGATACTGACGCTGATATCGCATATCGGACTCAAATAGCCGGATCAGGTATGGATGACAACGGTATGAGATGCCATTATTTTAATTAATACAAATTCAGATCATTTATATCAACGTATGTATTAGTTAAATTATGTTTTACAAAATTAGGAAAGCAACTTAAGTCAAGCCTGATGTTGCCTTTCCCAAAAAGGAAAGATCCCAGTCTCTTCTACACAGTGAAGCATACAGATTATAAATCAAACAGTGGTATTGGATAAATACTAGGTAAGTATCGGCTACAACCTGCAGCCCAGGTATCGGTATCGATATTGGGACTGAAAAAGTCGTATGGGTGCATCCCTCTGAACAGATTGATTGTCCAGAGATTTCCAGAAGTTACCTCAGAGCTCAGAGAAGGGTTGAAGCTCAGAGGTAGTTTCACGACGCTTTCTAATGCCAGAATAAAGGGAGAACATGCCGCTGCGAACAAATACACTGTCAAAGATCACAATGCACAGTGAAAGATGTGAACAGTTTTAACCCCTGAAAAATGTGCCAATGATAAAGGGAGGTTCCATCAGCACAGATCTGACTCATTCAGTCTGACAGGCGTGTAAATGTTAGCAACACAAAAAAACCCATAACTGTCCACCCTAAAGCGTACGAAAACTCGACCAGGGGACAGCAGAGAGGCATAGCTAGTTTTGTAAATCGCACTAATCAAAAGCAAAAAAAGCAGATTTATCGCAGTAAAGCGACGTAACAGTCCATCCACCTGGTGCTGTGAGCTCGCCCCACATACAGTGCAGGGATGAAGGGATGACTGGGGGCGAGGGGGCTGGGGCGAGTTCTACAGGATCTAGCGAGGCGGGAGGGAGAGAAATTACGCTAACCTATAAAACTCCAGTCATCAAGAGGCGCCATCTAATGGCAGATATTTAGCAAGCTGAGCTACTGCATTACTACTGTTGGGTATCAGAACCAGCCAGACCCAATTTGCAGCACGCATGGCTATTTAAGGTCCAACAACCACTAGGGGGCACCCTAATTAGCAGCACATAATCAATAACAGTGTTCCCACCCCGTGAATACACGCCCCCCCCCGCATATTTAAGACGCCGCCCTGACCTGACACACCCAGTTCAGCTCATCACGTACTCCACTGACGAGCTGATCAGCTGATTCAGGTGTGTTAAATGAGGGAGACATCTAAAATGTGCAGGGCGGGGGTTCTCCAGGGCCAGGGTCATGAAACACTGGTCAATACAAATCACAAGCAAACAGTACAAATATTGTAATATTAGGGGGTTGGTGGTTTCCGGAGGCTTCCAAATCAAAGTCCACTTAGGGTTCCTCAAAGGCCACCATTGAACACCACACTCCAGTCTGATTTACCCAGCAGAAAGACATTCCCAGTAAGTAAACGCCAGTGAAGTGATCAGCAGACTTACCATCTGGGGGCTGGACAGGGGCGAAGTGCACTGGCTTGTCTGGAAGAAGAGAGGAGAGAGAGAAAAAAAAAAAAACTTCAGAATGGCAGCCATTACACTGTAGTCACAAAGCAGCTGCCAAATGAACACACATATTTCACTGCTGTCACATCGATCCACAGTTGCGTGACGAGCCCCAGAACAGGAAATGAATATCATTTCAGCAGTAGGAACCAGCTGTGGTCTGTAAGGACAAACTTTCCCCAGTTACGCTGAGCAAAAGGGAATTAACAAAAGAACATAATCAAAAGACTCCTGAATATACTGCCAGTCTCTCAGAAAAAACCTTGTGCCTTCATAGGGCAGAATAATGCTCAACATGAGACAGGTTTAAGTATTTATATCACTCAATTCGCCTGGGAAGAAAAACTTGCGGAACAAAAGCAAACAATTTTCAAAAATTCTAACGAAAGTGCGGTTTATGTCAAGTGCACTCCACACGCATATCAATCACGATGCCTGATGAAACGAACTGAATACAAAGACCTCCATCAACATATTTTGTCTTCGGTGCATTTTGCCTGTAAAGGGCTAGGATCTGGATCGCGGCCCGACATGTTGGCCAAACAGAACACGAATACTGGCGCCAGTGTGTATACGCGCCATCTGCATATTAGGGCAAAGTGGGCCCATTGAATCTGCACCAGTACAAACACTGGGCCGTGCGATACAAGAGGGAAAAGGAGGTCCCTTTATTGGACGCCAGTGATCATGTGATCGAGTTGGGCGGGAACTCCACCTGATTCATCATACAGGGTAAGATTAAAAAATAGCGCTAATTTAGAGTGTTTTTTTTTTTTCTCTTAAATAAATGCCCCCCCATAGACATAATGAGCAGATTCAGAGTTACGGTCCACAAACTCTTGGGGAATGCCTACACATATGCTGACACCGACAGAAATCTGGCAGAAAGCATCTCAGCGGGGAGACATAAATACTTAATATGGCTCAATAAACTGGCCAATCGGCTACAGGGATGAGGGAGGGGAGGTTGATAATTTACAATCTACCAATTAACAAAGAGCAGACAGACTTGGTCATGCCAGAGCTCGCATTTCTATTGAAGGCTTATTTTGTGGTGCGTACAGGTCCTGTAAACCTTTCAGCAGGACAAACGGCGAAGTGGAATTAAATACTGCCAAGAGCTCGGAGCAGAAAAAGTAAATCACTGTTGTGTTTTCCCCCCTCAATTATACACAGAGGCTCTTATCAGGGAACCTGGATTAGAAAACTTGAGAGTCTCAAAACAGCATCCTGGGGCCAGGTTCCCTGCTGCAGATTTAGCATCCCTTCGAACAGGCTGCCAGGCAGCTGTGTCAGAGTGAGGTGAGGAGGCCACTATGATTGGGGAGAGGGGGGGTCAGTCTTTTACTTTCTACCACCTCAGTAATGAAGTGTCCACAGGACCAGTTTCTGAGTAAACCGAGACAGCTGTGAGCACTGGTCTTATTAATACAGCCCGGCAGAGCAGAGATGGTACAGGGAAGAAAAGGTACACGTGCGCACAAGCTTTCATTGGTCATGTGACTCCGTGATGATGAATGCAACCTGCCACGGCGCGCTGGCATAAAGAACATATAGGCTTATTTCCCCGCCCCACCAGAAGGGTGAGGGCAAGGGGTATTGTTTTTGGTTCGGTTCGTTTCTGTGTTTGTGTGTTGGTTTGTTTGTTAACACTCTAGCAGCAAAACTAATGGGCACATTCCCCCAAATTCGGGTTAGGAACTGCCACGGACCTAGAATAGATCCCTACTGAATTTCGTACAAGTAGGTAAAAGTATGTGCGAGGGGCGGGGTATGTTATGCCTGCCGCCACTTGTTAACCGTTAGAGCGCTGAATGCAGCTATTGTTGCTCAATGATGTAAGATATAAAACTCAAAGCTGTTGAAAAGCTATCATGTGGCGAGTTGTTTAAAAGAGCTCCAGTATGGGGGGCCTTTTTAAAACAAGTTGCCACATGATAGGTTTTCAACAGCACAAGATAATTAAATTTATAGTTATTAAAAACTTATTTCAGCACTCTAAGGGTTACTACCCATTTGGAGGTTTATACGGTGCTGCATCTGAGTGTGTACACACGTGTTCATGCACCTACATGTGCACATTTGTCCCCGTATGTGCGATCTTATGTGGTTTATGTTCATACACGGTAAAACATGACAGCTTTGTGAAGTTATGTGAAATTATGTCCTCTCTCTAATGCCACTTGTCCTGACAAGTTTCAGATGTTGAAATCAAGCCTACAAGCTTTTAAAAGCTGAACCTAAAGTTACCCATTGTCTTGACTAATCGTGAGTCGAAACAAAGCTTATATTCAAGTTGTATTAACTCACATTTAGTTCATTCTCATTTTTAAGACAGCCAGTGAACTTTTGTTTTCAAGTTTTTCAAGACTGAAATGTATTAGAGCGCGTAAGAAAACACCTCGCTGCTTTTTTTAAATGATCGACCGCAAGCCTAAGTATGCTTCTGCGAGTTCTCAGCCATTCACAAAGAGCCAGAGCAACTAACAGACCTTGGGAGACAATAGAGTCAAGTCAACTTAAATGCCCTGAAAAAGCCAAAAATAGATTTAAAAGCCAGAGACAAAGTTAGGCCTACTTGCGCAGTCCCCGCGGGATAAAGTTTTGAGACACGTACTCATTCCAGTAATAAAATCCCTTGTTGCTTCGTCTATTGATCTGCCAGCAAGATGGCAAAGAGACCAGAGCTGTCGCCCTAGAAAGATACAAACACTCTGATTTCCGAGCCAGTGCTGATAAGGCCAAAAAAATGAGAAAACAGAAACCGCTAAACACAACGCGCCTTATGTCCAGTGTTCTCATCGAGCCTCTCCGTTTCTGACACGGTTATTAAAATGTAATGTTGCACCCAAGTTCGAGCCTCATCCCACCTTACAGCGCTGCCTCAAAAAATGCAACAGTACGAGGACACAAATGAAGGGTTCACTGCAGTAACTTAATAAATGATAATCTTTTGTTTTATGGTGTTACATGGAATATACTTTCACCATATACCAATTTTATGTACTGGTCAATGTTGTGTACTGATCAGGAAGACACTGTAAAGCACATGCATTGTTGCTGCATAAATAAAGTAAAACAATATTCAAAACCATCCAAATCTTGATTTCTGTAAAACTGGACAGACAACGTTATTGCACTGATCCCTTCCATTTGGATTACTAATAATCCAAACTAAATCAAACTAAATATAAATGTAACCACGAGATCTAAAGCTTACTCAATATTGAAACGGTATTTACAGGAATCAACACTTATGGTGAACTTTGGAAAAACTGCAACAGAAAGCCACTAACACTCTATTTCAACCAATGGCAGTGTGTTGAATTGAGAAGTGAAATTGCCATACTTCTGTTCAGATGAAAGTATGATCTGAATCATTCAAACTGATGAGCAAACAGTATTATATAAGGTTTATACCTCAAAGAAAGAGTTTCTTGTGTGCAGTTCCTCATTAAGACACTGGCCGCCGTATAGAAGCTCCCCCTGAAGCCACTATAATCCCGCTCTCGTTCCGCAGTTCTCTCCACACGCTTTCAACTAAACTCTTTTCATGTGCGATCAGACGCGCCGAGAACCGACTGCAGGGACCCGTAATGCAGTCGTGTGCCAGAGGCCCGCACGCTCACAGACACATCGTGCACAAGCTGTCATCAATTCAGCTGGATTCACTCTCGGAAAACTCTCCCGTACAAGTAGCTATTTAATGTTGTTCTCATCAATGTTTAATGCAGTCAGGGTGTTTATCTGTACAAGTGGTGCGACAGCCCCCGGCCGTTATGGCAACAAAACTTAATCTGACCCCCTTCTTTCTGTAAGTTATTCACACCAGCGACTGTAATCACAGATTCACAGGTCAAGAGAGGCTGTGCTGGGCTACCATGAGCAAGCATACAGTACGCATCACAAACTGAAAGAGATTCTAAACTGAGAGATTCGCACACAATCACTTGTACAGGAAGAGAGCATAATCACATACATTAGGAAACAAACGTGGCACAATTACACACACACTAAGGCACAGACACGGAACACCTGCACCAAGGTACAGCTCAGCACACCCACACGAACTAAGACACAAACACGGCACAATCAAATGCGCTAACACTCAAACATGGCACAATCAGACAAACAAACATATAAATGCGGCACATTCAAATGCACTGAGACGCAAACAAAACACGGCACTCAAATGCACTAAGACACCAAAATTGCACAATCAAATTCAGCGAAACAGAAGTATGACACAAGCACACATGCTACAACTCCAACATAGTACAATAAGATACACAAACTTGGGACAATCACACATGCTAAGACACCAACATGGTGCGTTCTACCATTCATTCCAGCGAATTGTGCAGTTTGATTGGTTAACACCAGGTATCTATTCACCTACCTCGCACTCGCACTCTATTCAAACTACCTCGCACTGGGTCAAGACCTCGCGCTGCGTGAAGAGCTCTCGCTTGATTATCAAGCCGCTTCAACAGAAAATGCAGGCTATTAATTTCCGTGTCCAAAAAAGGCGACTGCTACGGCGTCTGACATTCCTACTTCAAACTTCGACTTAGGAACTTTAGAGTCTTAACAAGAGTCATGGTACAATGGAGATAAACCAAAGTGCTTTTTTTCGAGCACTTGGTATTTATCATAGGTTTGATACCTGGAAATTTACATTTGAAATGAATGAAATGAAATATCCAGGTATCTATCCTACGATAAATACCTCGTGTTTTAAAAAAAAAAACTGTAGGTTTATCTCCTAAATGAAACACAAAAAGACACAAACTTGGCACAATCACACACTGAGACACAAACCGCAAGTGCAGGCTTGAGCGCACTCATTGAGCAGACAGGGGACAGTGGTCAGGCGTATGGGTCGGGGGAGGGGGTTATAAGGTGAGACCTACAGTTGTTGAGAAAGAGAAGCACAGCGAACCCCAGCGTGGAGGTGGCCAGGAGGATGAGGCAGATGTTGCAGGGGATCATGAAGTATCGCACCACCAGAGAGACCTTGTGCTGGTACATCCTCTCCCGCTCGGGGGCGGTACCGGGGTAGTGACAGCTCGTCATCCTGCGCGCCTCTCCCCCCCACACCACCGTAGGGTGGAGGAAGGACGTACACACACACACACACACACACACACACGCTCACGCGGAGCGAGTGCAAGCCTGAGACCGAGTGAAAAAGAAATAGAGCGAGGAACGTCAGGATTGAGCGCAAACTCAGCCGGCTCTCCTCAGCCGAAGCCGCCGCGCCGCAGGTCCGCGGGGAAATCTCAGGAGAAAGGAGCCGTCTGACTTCCAGCGCCACATTTCAGCTGCTAATAATCAGCCATGTCTCATACTTCCTTCGATCGTCTGAGTCCGTTTACACAAGAGCCTGCCGGGGCCCAGAGGAGAGGGTTACCCAGCCCCCCCCAGTGTACGGGTGAGGGGGGGCACAGGTGCGTAAACTCTCGGGACGGGCCGGTCTCGACGGCGACTCGAGCAGGCGGCAGGTGCACAATCAGCGCTCCGGCACTTGGGTAAAACTCTCTGCACCCGCGACCGCTCCCCGATCGTAATCCCTCACCCCAGGGACAGACCACCGTTCAAAAAACCGCCACTCCACTCTGAAAACAAATCAAGCCCGGCAGCCGGGGGCTGGGTCTCGCTCCGCCGAAATCCGAGAGCTCATCTCTCCCCGCACCGCCTCAGAAAACGATTTTAAAAAGTGAAACAGTGCGTGCACCCACAATACCTCCCTCCCCTCCTCTATCCCTAACTCCCTGCTCCCTGTCAACCCCCCCGAACCCCCAAACACCCTGATCTGTCACGCCCCCACCCCTCCCACTCCCCCCGCCGCGCGGCTGCTGAATTCTGGGCTGGGGTCAGCGGTAGCGTTTGTCAGGAGTCTCTGGCAGCACAGCCGCGCATCCCTGGAGTTTCTCTCTCCGACTCTAAATCACAAGTGCGCCGTCGGGGCTTCCAAGTGGCACATTTAGTTCCCCAGTCCTCTCGTGCACGCAGGCGGAGAACACAGTATTCTTTGTATCCTCCGCCGGGGGTATTGGGGTCTCCGACAAATCGTTTCTCCCCTCAAGTCGTAAAAAAAAAAAAAAACAAGAGTGTCTCGGCAGGTGGGGGGTCGCTAACGCACAGCGTAGACCTGTATTTCAGCGGCGTAATTAGCTGGCAGAGTGCTAGCAGCTGTCCCCAAGCTGGCTAATCCATGCTGCTCCCAGACAGCAGCGAAACTTTCACAACCCCTACCCCCCCCCTGCCAAAAAACAAACGAAAAAAGTTGCCTGGACTGCCTACCCGACCCCCTCTTGCGCTCCGAGTGTCAGGTGGTGACCCTCAATGGAGTCTATTGAAAGTGCTGTTAGGGACGCAGTCCCAGGCCGGCGCAGAGGGACCCCAAAGGTCACCGGGGGGTGGGGACACTCTGTCGTGCTCTTAACACAACTTTGATCTAAGAAGAAAACACGTCGTAAAACCACCCGTTAACCCCGCAGCATTATAAAGCAAAAGCACAAATATTTTCCGCCTTAATTTTTCCGGTGTCACTGCTCTGGTTCCACTATGAAAGACTCTCCCCGTCTTCCTTGTAAAGACTGTTATTTACGGTTCTGGTTTCTCTGTTCACTCGTTTTTCCTTTCAGAGAGAAGACGCTCCGAAAATCCGCGCCTCTGAAAGCTCCTCTCTGGTCCTGTTCCTGAAGGTTCCGATCCAGCCTTTGCCGTCTGGTCTCTCCCACAGCTGGGTCCTGGGAAGCGACGCGTGCAGCCAGCCAGAGCTACAACTTCTGCTCCGAAGCGCGCTCGTCAAATACATCCCCCCTCCCCCCTTCGCCGGCAGCAGGTAGTTCTCCTCCCACCTACAGTACGAGCTGCGATCAGCCGGCGAGGCGCACAGAGCGAATGAGCGTGCCAGAGAGAGGGAGAGGGAGAGAGAGAGAGAGTGTGTGAGCGAGAGGGAGCGGCAGCCAGGTCTTGACACTCAGCCTGGAAAAGAGAGGTGGGAAAAAAAAAGACAGTCAGACGACCACTCCAGTCCCTACCTCCGCCCCAGATAGCAGAGGAGTAACGAGGGAGAGGGGGAGAGCGTGTAAAACGGAGAGGGGAGTGGAGGAGGGGCTGTCTCTAACACAGAGAGGGGGGGAGGAGAGATATATAGAGAAAGAGAGGAGAAACTGAAGGGAGAGAATAAAAGCTTTTGGGAGTATTTGTGCAAACGCAGTGCGCGTACGGCCGGGTGGGGAGGGGGTGCGGCTGGAGCAGGGCGAGGGCTAACGCAGGGACGGCGAGAAGCGAGGAAATGTCAAGACATCGCACAGCCCTGTACCGCCAGGGAATTAAACAGCTCTCCGCCAGACAAGTGCTGCAAACGGCCTCAATTTGCAAATGTCAGACTCCGTTTAAGGGGACAAAACAAACAATGCGCAAATGAAAAGGACAGGGCCGCGGCTTTCACTGTTCAACATTTTCTGTTTTCCATATTTACACCCCGGCCGTCGCACCATCCGGCTCTGATATTCTGTCCATTTCCTGCCCTCTCTAACACCAGTGAGACTCATATCAAGCCTGTTAATTAAATCATATATTAATCGCCACTGATTTTAAAACTGGCCTATTTTTATTTGCTCCCTTCCATTTCTTGATGCTCAGCTTGAATTCATCCACTGAACAGTGTTTTCTCTGAGGAGCTCAGAAGGAACGCCAGGCCTCCATATTACCCCCTCCGTAATGATCCTGCGCTCGGAGAGGATCTGTACGCCTCCGAGGTGAACCTCGCTCGCACGTTCACTATTTTTTAATCCATGTCCAAAAGCCCATACACAGCCCATGTACACACAGCCCTCTGAGTAACGAATTCCATTCCACTGCTGGTATATACAGACACCAGGAGGATCACATTAAACACAAGTGTCCGCGCAGCAGCTGCGCACATTTCATTTCCCCTCTGCTCCTCCTCCATAACAGAATGTGCAGGTTTCACCTCCCAACTGCACGTCTTCTGCAGCAGGGAGTAGTGCAAGCTTCACCTCCCCGCTGCATTTCCCCTACAGCACAGAGTAGTTCTAGCTTCACCTCCTCTCTGCACCTCCTATATAGCAGGGAGTAATGCAAGATTCACCTCCTCTCTGCACCTCCTCTATAGCAGGGAGTAGCGCAGGATTCACCTCCTCTCTGCACCTCCTCTATAGCAGGGGGTAGTGCAAGATTCACCTCCTCTCTGCAACTCCTATATAGAAGGGAGTACTGCAAGATTCACCTCCTCTCTGTGGCTCCTCTATAGCAGGGAGTAGTGCAAAATTCATCTCCTCTCTACACCTCCTCTATAGCAGGAAGTAGTGCAAGATTCACCTCCTCTCTGCACCTCCAATATAGAAGGGAGTACTGCAAGATTCATCTCCTCTCTGTGGCTCCTCTATAGCAGGGAGTAGTGCTAGCTTCACCTCCTCTCTGCACCTCCTCTATAGCAGGGAGTAGCTCTGTGCCTCCTCTACAAAATGGAGTACTGCAACTTGAAAGCAGTCTAGATGATACTCTGTATCCGCAGCACATAAGAAAACTGTAACTAATCTAAAACTACGTGAAGCCCAGCAGCTGAACAACTGTAAGTGTGGACCCCACTGTACTGCAATGGTCAGCACATTCATACCACTGTGAATCCCAGATGAAGGGATGCACCTGTCATATCCTTGAAGTTGGTGTGTAACTGCTCTGCTGTGTAATTGGATAACATGTAAAGGAGTGCATCGTATATGTAATTCACTGAGGGTGAGAGTGTCTGCTCAGCACATATGCTCTACTAAAATTCACAACACACGAGACGAGTTTGCTTGGAATGGGATTCATACACACACATGAGGAATGTCTGAGAGACAGTAAAGGAGACAGGGCAGCCGGGCAGCGGCCTGCTACTGAATTCCTGTACAGCAGGGGGCACTGCACCGATCCTCTCAGCAATAACTCACATAAGATCAAAGCCTCAACAGATGAATATTTCATGCTGGTGCAATCAGAGAAGATCAGCATCCCCTCTCATCACACTTTGAAGGAATTCTCAGGGGTAAAGCCATAAATAACCCCCCCCCCCCCCCCCACACGCCCACCCACCCCCCAGCCCAAATAAAACAATCTGTTTTCACCTGTGTGAAGCACCACAACCTATTGATTCTCCGCCACAATTTCGGTGTTAATGTGGTGCTTTTGTTGTAGGCTTAAATCATGGCACATCACAGTTTTACGGCCCAGCGACTAGACTTTTCTTTCTTCCCTCTGAGATACTCAAGGTCCCTGAAGTCGCCAGTCCTGCCGGCTCACAGATATTGGATCGGCCCTTTAGAAATGACATCACCTTTAGCACATAGTCCCCCCATTTTTGGGCACATCAAAAAATATTGTACAGTTCAATACAATATAAAACTAGAAGGGCAATCGGAATGTGCAGACAACTGCCAAGGCCAGTGGTCCACCCTTCTGTCTGCAAACGAAACCACCGTGGATTCCTCATAAAAGCTGTGTTTTGTCACTATTGAACTTTATTGCCATCGACTAGATTTTATGATGTATGGGATTTACTCCACCAAGGCGAAGCGCCCCCTCTTGCAATGTAAACGAAAGTGAAAAATTATTTGTGCATCTGCCTCGTGATTAGGCTCTGCTACAATATTTAATTGGTTCTTACTTAGTCCTTCCTACTTTGTTCAACCAAGTTTCATGAAAATTGTGCCAGCAGTTTTTCTGCAATCCTGCAAGTAAACAGGCTAACAAATGAATCGGAGACCTGGCTGGAATTTTGGTAAACAGGATCTAAAATAAGAAGGTTATATTAGCATTTGAAGGTTAAAATTTAACAAATACTTATCATCTAATTAATATTGAAATATCTCCAGTATTGGGGCTTTAGCAAACAATAAAAGAAATCAACAAATTTCCCATTATTCATAATGGGAAACATTTGTTGCCATGGAAACTGGATGTGAGCCAATGTATTTTCGCCATTTGGACATTAAAAAGATATTTCTGATATCCAATGAATAACGACAATTTTATGGATATTTTGGCCTGACTTTTGACCTGACCCACCATGACTTTACCTCCTTCTGCTAAAAAGGGGGTGACTCCTCTGACATTAACTTTCACCTCATGATTTGATGCAGTATTGAAAGGACAGTCAAATGAGTTTAGTTTCAAGTCATTCAGGGGTGCGTTTCCTAAAACCACAGATGCTAACTTTTATCGTTGGGCCCATTAACTGTGAATGGACGAACTCCGTAGGTTACTAACTTGGTTAGCAACCATGCTTTTGGGAAACGTGCCCCAGATCATTGAGGGAAGCTATGGCAATTTTTATTTCAAAAAAACAAAAGGTTTATATTATGGAATATGGACCAAGGCCTACATGTGTGCAAGTGCAGTGAGGATTGGTACTGAACTAAAAGCTACAGGGAGGACAGAGGCCAATAAGCAAACAAACCCATCTGACTAATATACTCGTCAAAATCAAAAATTTCAGCAAATAACAAATTAATCCGTTGCATCAACTGAGAGCTCACCAAGCTTTGGAACTTTGGCCGATATCTTTGTTAAACTTCAACCCACTGTCACAAAAATCAATAGGTTTCTACTCTGCCCAAGCCTTAATAGTGTGTGAAGTTGCGCGAGGATTGGTACTGAACTGAAAGCTATAGAGCGAATATAAGCAAGCAAGCAAACAAACGCGACTCAACAACATGTTTATCGAAATTGGAAATCTCAGCAAGCAACAAACCAAACCAAAAACATGACCTCCTTGGTGGAGGAAATAATCACTTAATCGTTTTTAGTATCTGCTTGCAGAGCCTCGACATGCAGTGACTGCTCAGAGTCTGTGACTCTAAGACATCACCAGACGCTGGTCACCATCCCTGGTGATGCTCTGCCAGGCCTGTACGGCAGCCATCTTCAGCCCCTGCGTCACATCTCCGCTTCAGCATGTAAAATGCACGTCCAATTGGATTCAAAGCCAATGACTTCGACAGCTAACAGTACCAATTGATATATATAAAATACATACAAATGTCAAAGTCCAATGAAATATAGTGCTCACTGTATGTCCAGTGAGCTGATTCGATAGAATACACGGTAGACGTCGTAGCGGGAATTCCTTATCTGAAACGGGGAGAGATTTCTCAGGCGATTAGTTTGATTATGAATAGAAGGTCACAGACCGCAGCACTTTCGGCTTCTGTGGGAAAACGATAAGGACGCAGACGGCCGGCTAATAACCTTCCCCTTCCGAGAACAGGAATAAAACAGAGTTAATGCGAAACGCTTGTGACCCTTTGGGATCAGAGGCTCGAGATTTATTACACGATTCCGAGTGTCGGGAGACTGAACCCCCCTGAAATGGATTGAACTGTCCGTCCGCGCGCCACAGTTAACTCAAACCGATCGAAAGACCAAATGAAAACATTTAAAATGACTATGAGGAGCACAACATTCCCACTGCCAGCCGAGGGTTCATCACCAACTCACAGCGCAAGCCGTGCTCAGATGGTAGAAATGAAAGAAAGAGGGAGAGAGGGTGTGGGGGAGAGAGAGAGAAAGTGAGGGAGCGAGAGAGTGAGGGGGGAGGGAGAGGGAGAGAGAGAGAGACAGAGTAATAGCAGAGGGGAACGCTTTGATATTTCCCATTCCAGGTGTTACTCCATACACCATTTGTTAGCCTACAATTAAAACTGCGTCCGCAGTATATCTCAATGCAGCAGCTGTGCAAGGCGCCGTTTCGTTAAGCGCGGGGGCTCGGTTTTCAGCGAAGGCGGGTGGAGGGGGAGGGAAAGCGGGAGCACCGGCGAAGTAGAATACGTTCCCAGCAAGGTTTTTACGGAAGACCCAAAAATATTTGGACGGTGCCGCAATCCGAAACGGCTGTAATTCAGGAGCCAAGCATGAGAAGCGCAGAAGTCAAATGTTCACACAACGTCAGACGAGGGTGGGAAAACGCCTTTTACAGTCACCCAAGTCCACTGCCTCAATATTATTAAAATTAACCATTTTGATTATTCTTAATTAATGACATTAACATTAATTCATTTTGTGACAGATGTACATCTAGCACTGGGGTTTTCACTTTCTATGCACTTCACTCAGAATGGAAGAATACACCTCATTGCTCCAAACAGACATAGAGAAACGGATTCAGCTTTAGCGTATGGATAAGCAAACCCACACAGAGGGGGCCGTGTAAGAATCGCAGCTCTGTGATGCTGAGAGACTGAGCTAATACTTATGCACCTCACTGTGGTTCTCTGAATCCTCAGGTTGCAGGAGGAAGGAAAAGACGTCCACTGAGAACCGGAACGGCCTCCCCGCCGCCAGCACAAACGGTGGGCCTTTCAGACCCCAAGACCCACTCGGCTTTGGCCCTTCCTTCCGGAAACAGCCGCCGCGATCCGTCTCCTCTCCACACGGCTGCTAATCAAGCAAATTATCGCCCTGATTATGAGCAGAGTGCCGAACTATTACTCTCATTAAGTCACTGCTCCTGCCTCTGATGCAGGGACGGAGGGAGAGAGAGAGAGAACATGAAGGGAGAGACGGTATCCTTAACACTGGTGCCAGTGTGATCTCCGACGAACAGAGTCAATCTGCAGGAGAATATGTGCTCCTCAAAAGGCTGAGTTACACCTCAAAATCACAGATAAATCAGTAATATCAAATATAACTTCTTGACAAGGCCGTGTTCAAAGGTAAAACGTTACTTTCCTGCAAATGAAATGTGCGGCATTAAGCACAATTCGCCACTACAGCAAATAATTAAAAATTTGCACTTACTCTTTAATAAACCATCTTTTTATGATGTGATATATTAAGTCGCTTGGCAGAAATGAACAAGTTTGTGCAGCAGCTGGGTAGATTACGGTTATTGATGGATTACGCTCAGATCAGGCCACAAGGGTTTACAGAATTACAGAACAAAACAAAATGGTACCCAAGACAGCAATGTAATAGAACCGGGGATGTAAGTTGCTCAACCACTAGTAGGATAATTGCAGGGATCAGAGATACTGTAACTGCAATGATTGATTCTAAATGTTATATCTAAGGTGTGGGTGTAGAAAGTGTAGAAAGAGGAAATGTGTATCTGCAATACAGAATTGGACCTCTCTCTCTCTCACTCTGGTACTGAAATCACAGGCAGCTGCTCCTGTGTATAGGAGTAAGGAGATAAATGTGGCCACTCTCCCTACTAGAGTGAGGTCATGACATCACGCACCAGGGCCTTTGCCACACAATCAACCTCCACCCCCCAGCTGATGGAGGTCACAGGGTGAGGATGGAGCCGTCCCAGACCCAGAGGAAAAAGGTGAGGAATGGACGGAGGTTGGGGCTTTGGGTTGCAGTTCTCTCTACTTGTCTCTGCCTAAGACGATGAGCTCATCACAGACCACATGACGAACACAAGAGACAGAGGCGCATAAAGGTTCAGGGAGGGTGACATCACCGATCGCCAATCCGAAACTCTCCCCGTCTGGACCGTGACCCTGGCGTCAGCCAGCAAGACCGCAACTGCAGCTGCATCCACAAACTCCAGCCCAGGGCCCACCCGCCACAATCTAGCAAGCCAGCACCTGTGAAAACACTTCTGCTCCGCCTGGGTTTGAGACAGCTGCCCCCGCCCCCCCACCCAACCCCACCACCGCACCCGCTCCTGAGACTGCTGGCCTCCCGCAGACCAGCACATATGGCGCATCCATCCCACATTTCACTCACTCTGCACCTCCCTGAAGGGCAGGCTAAAGCATAAGGCTGCTTTTCATTTTAAGGGGCCTTGTATTTTTATTAACTGCCATTATGGACTAAGTATTTTTCGAAATTGGGGCGCAAATCACGAAGACTTCCCTTTTAGTAGTCTCTCGGCGTAATATAGCGCAAGAACAGATCTGCATGCGATTAACCTTTAAACACTGTTAAAATGCCATAGTCCAGAACATTCCACAGAAACTTCACCTTAAATGCTGAGTAATTGGCCCCACAGTGTAGAACTGTAGCGCCCCTGCAGGCGTGGAGGTGTATGACGGAAGTCTCTCAGAAAATCAGTTAGAAGGATATTAGCCTATCGCGGCAGGGGGCCGGTCAATAAATCTGCCGCCGTGTCGTCGTTAGCGCGCCGGTTTTCCTAATCAGCACTCAGTAATGATGTGAGAACATACAGCTCTCCATGCTTCACTGACTCACTTTATCTAGCCTCTCTTTACATTTCCACAGCATTTAACATAATAGGCCTGGAGGTAATGACACTAAATTGCGTAGCGAGGAGATTACGCTGTTAAAGTTCTGTTTTATTTCCCATCCATTTCCAGTAAACACGCGTAAAAAAAAAAAAAGCTTGCGTCTTCGCGCGTCATGCCTCAGCACGGAGAGTGGCTGGAAGATTGTTGCCATGTTTATGACATAATAGCGCAGAGACATGCCCCGCATCCCCCTCCCCCAAGTATTTTGTAATCGGAAAATTGACGGAAAGTCTCCATTGTACTTACCAATCGATGTCCTCCAATTCTCTTTATTTACCATTATGCTTTTATCATATTTTTTAATCCCCGGTAATTTACAAAAGGCCTGCTCTCAGGAGGTGGCTTTTTTATCCGTGCATTTGTGTGGAAATACGTGTGAATGCTTCTTTTCTGTAATGGCGAATGGACATAAAAAGAAATTTCCAGTCAAACACAAAACAGCTCAAAGAATTTCCTCCTTCGATTGCAGGCCCTGTTGAGTGAGTACGCCCTGGGCTCCCTGCACACACGTCAGGCCAGAGTCAAGATGGAGGACAGAAACCGGAGCCTCATAGTCTGTGTGGAGACGTCATACATAGATAGACAAATAAACGGTGTCATGAAAACTAATGAGGCTGAGTAAACAAGGTAAAAGTCAACACAAAGGGTTATTTTCAGTCCCCACATACAGTTGACCTAATACGACTTTGACCTTAAATTCGATAAACTCCTAAACCAAATCGGTTCAGCCATCATCTGTGGGGACCTATACCACATCTGATTTGGTCAAAATCCACTTACCCCTTCAATAGATATTGCGCACGCAAGATACTCACTTGTATCAGACAGACAACGTGATGGATGGACAGATAACCGGAAAACAGAATGCCTCCTGTCCATGGTGTGCGACGGAGGCATAGCTAGCAAAAACCGATCTTATCTATGTCTTATGTTTTTGTTCAGTTTTTTGACAAAAATGCATTTGCTCGTCATGTGTGGAGAGTCTCAGAAAATTCAGGAATACAAGTGTGACATAAGGTACATCACACCATTATTTGTACACCAAATAATCAGAGACCAGAAGAAGTCTTCTTATCTTCTTTTTATCAGACCCCTCAAGCTTTCCCCACGAAAAAATCACCACCCAGAACTCAATACCACAAGTCTCCTTCAAGAATACTTCAAACCAAGCAGTGGGTTGATTTCTCCTTTCAGAAAAACGTGGCGGTACACCTAGCAAGAGATGAAACAACGTCCTTGCGTAATATTGCAAAGAGCCCCCATTAAGTGTTGGGAATAAAAACAACCACCGCAACCAAGTAGAAGCAACAGAACAAGAGATCTGTTTACTTCACTGCAGTGAATCAACAATGAACGTCCCGCAGCCGCGACAGTCGCTCTCAGTCACAGCAGCTATTTTCATCGCTTGATTTCCCCCGCAGATGCCGACTGGCAAATACCAAAATACCTGTAACATTTCCCAGAAAGCTAAAGGGAAGCCTATCAGGCACAACATCTCACCTCGGCATTTCAAAGTGCTCGCTGGCAACTTCACCTCTCCAAACCTCCTCAGAGTTCCAAAAAGTGTTCTGTCACTTAATGCACATTGATAGAAGAAACCTTTCAAAGGTCACACAACTAAAAGGAACAAATTCAACTCCTTGAGGCAGTTTTTTTCCTTCACCGAAGCCTGATGTCCTAAACCTTTTTCCTTTTGAGGAAAAGGCTGCTAGATACAAATCATCATCTCACCATCTTCACTGCCTTGAGTGTCATATTGGTTTTGATGAAGAAAAATGGCAGTTACAAATATGGACTGCAGGGTAGAGTGGACTGTCCTAAAATGTGTATGTGCTACTGCCTACTGGAGTCTAATACTAGAGCCTCTGCAACCATAAAACGGCAGATGTTAAGTTAACTTGATGGCAAAGTTTAAAAATCAAGAGCAACATGAGTTGTGGCATATGTTCCCGACACCGCCGTTCAAGACCCTGTACAGGAATTGAGTGCATAAGTTCCCCAGAGGACATTACAATAAACATCGACAACATTCTTCAGTGCCGGTCTGATGGATGCTCTGCTTAGTCATGTGTCACACTTTAATGAGTTGAAACTGACTGCGCATCATGTTGCTTTCGGCTGACGGTCATCCGGCTCCGTCATCTGGTTCCGGCGGGTGTCAACGAAGCCCAAAGCGGGTGAGGGGAGTTGGTCCCAATCAAAAATGGCCCTTTAAAAGCGGATGGAGGAGGATGAAGAGTTTGCTAAAAATTAGGGGGGAAAAGGAGTTTGACCTTGCCATTGGTAGGGCAGAAAAATAAGAGCCTGAATGACCACTGAGTTTGTACTTTATCGTAATGGTCGGATGGTTGCCATGAAAAATCGCAGTACATCCACTTTTGACAGTAACCTCCTATTCTCACCCGTAACACACAGAGCAAATTTGAATTTGACTGGATCATCTGTAACAGAGATGTTACATCTGTTACATAAATTACAGAGAAAAAACAAATCTAAAAAATGATGGCCAAGACGGCAAAATTGTAAATTGCAGTGCACCTATTTCGATTGATCCTTCCACCTAATACACACAGCAAATTCAAATTTGATCGGCTCTTCAGTTCACCTTGAAATTAATGATGCAACCATTTTCATTAGATAATCTTCCACTAGCCACCTCAAACACACACAGCAAATTTAAATTTGATTGGATCATTTGTTCTAATTGAAATTGACAGAAACCAAATTCAAGATGGCTGCCATAGAGGTCATATTGAAAATGTAGGTGCGACAATTTTCAAAAAGGAACATTCCTCAACTCACGAGCAGCGCACACAGAAAATTTGAATTTGATCGGATCATTTGTTCTCCTCAAATCTGACGATGACCAAATTCAATATGGCCGCCACAGCAGGCATATTGAAAATAGCTTAGTGTCTATTTTCAAAATGAGCCTTTCTCTACCCACCATAAATTTACACAGAAAATTTGAATTTGACTGCACCAGCCGATCTCCTTGAAATTGGCAGAAGCCAAAAGTTTATGAACTGATGCCCGGACGCCCAACCAGGGTCTCTGAAGGGTGCTTCTGACCGACTCTTTCGAGGTAGAAATAGAAAAAAAAATCAGGGTGATTGTTCCCCCAAAGAAAGAATAAATTAAATTAACAGAAGATTTCTGATAAAAATACAACTCAACACATACAATATGTGGTCAGCAATGGAAAGCACCGACACAAATATACACACCCAGTATTTACACAAGACTAGTATCTGTGGAAAAACTGAAAGAGAGTCCCAAATTTATTTATAGCCTGACAGTATACACATTTTCCTGCGAGCTTCAAGTGTACCCTTGAAATATTTTTTTTGATTATTCGTAAAAAAAAAAAAAAAAAAAAATGCGCCAACAGGCAAGTCAGACATCACTCCTCCGCTCCGCTTCCTTCGCTTTCATCAGTTTCACAAGCTACCGCGGCGACTCAGTCACTCCATAACAAGTCGCGCTGTTGCGCTGGCGCTAGCGTCGTCTGTCAGCCATCACGGGGAAAACGACCCGCGTTCAGATAACGGTGGGGCGATGATGGGCGCAGCGTGGAGACGAGGCGGGAGAGGCACTCGTTACTCGGCGGGAACAAACTGATAAACGAGGGGAACGGCAGCGTGACACCGGGAGACAGCGGGGACGGCACTTCGACGGCGGCGAGAAGCCGAGAGAGCAGGCGAGATGCTATCGTGTGTATGGACAGCCCTGCATTACATAAGATATTGAAAGTGCGATCACTGGAGTAAAAAATAAATAACTAGAAAGCACTCAGAGATCACATTCCTCCGCCAGGGCATTTCTCTCCAGGAATTCGAATCCAACCCAAAATTTAATCAATTATTCCTTGGCCAGTGGCCCACACTTGCAATAAAATGTACATTATTGAGCCCCGTAGGGTAATTTGTCCTCTGCATTTGACTCATCTTATAGTTAGCAGCAATGGGCAGCCACAGTGCAGCGCCCTGCAACCGACTCCGGTTCCAAAGGCAGTTCCTGGGTTAGGGGCACTCGTAGTAGTGTTCCTGAAATGCAAGTTTTTCTAGGTAGGAGAAAGCAAAGTACCCAAATGAAACCATCGCAAATACAAGGAGAACATGTAGTATACTTCTTACGTACCAGGCTTCAGCTGTTTGTCTCTTTTAGATAAGTGTAAAATGGCCAACGTCATGTTTTAAATATGACCACCCTGCCACACCCACTTTAAGAGCTGCAGGACTGAAATGCAATCCTAATGTAGTTTATGTGCTACAGATGCTGCATACCGAGTTTTGTCAATTTTTTACTGCTAGAGGTTACAGATCTCATTGTTGACAGATGACACATGACAGACGACAGAGTTTACACCATCGTAATAACTCCAGCTGGTCAACAGTTGAGATGAAAATGCACGTGCGCATCTTCACTCATTAGGAGCAACGTAACCTTAATTTGGAAAGAATCCACACAAAAAAAACTGTAGGACTAATTTACGCTAACAAGAAAACTTCACGCCCGGACAGATGTGCAGACATATGGACGAGCAGCACCATACCATTACACGTCCATCATTCGTGATGATGGGAGAGTAATGAGTAAAGCTAAGCTATTTATAAATTG
Source organism: Gymnothorax reevesii (assembly GCA_029721435.1). Taxonomy (NCBI): domain Eukaryota; kingdom Metazoa; phylum Chordata; class Actinopteri; order Anguilliformes; family Muraenidae; genus Gymnothorax; species Gymnothorax reevesii. The sequence continues at coordinate 88,360,624 of CM056581.1, read as the reverse complement.
CCTGCATTCATGCACAGAAATACACCCCAACACGCGTGTGCACACACATACATGCTAACACTGGCTAACGCAAACACACTCGGGGAGGGAGGATCTGAACGTGCTCAGTGAAGCCTCTTGATTTTTTGAATCCAATAAATTCCCTGCCATATAGCATATTCTTCCTTTAATCTCTGCACTTCACACAAAATCCTCACACTCCGAAGTGGCATAAATATTAAAATAAAATAAAACGAATCCTCTCGGCCGTATTCTCTCTGCAATGCTGCCATCTAACTTTTTAAAACTGCATGGAGCGCATTCTGGATTCCATTTGATTTTCAGAAAAGTCGGCCATTTTCCATTTTATATGGCTTCACGGATAGCTATAAAGGAAAATCATCCGAGATGTGTCTGGCACAGGCTGCCACTGTCAAGTTTTACGAGCCCAGCCGTCACATCACAGCATCGCATATTCAAGGGAGAACTCCAAATACTTAACCCTTAGAGCGCTGAAATATATATTTTTTTGTATATAAATTTGGGGGCACCCCGGTGGCACATAGGCCTAAGCACGCGCACCATAAAGGCTGTGTGTTTCCCGCGGAGACCCGGGCTTGATTCCAGCTCGGGCCATTTGCCCCATGTCTTCCCCCATTCCTCTCCCCAACCCTCCCGTCACTCTCCACAGTGAAACTATCTAATAAAAGGAGAAAATCTCCAAAAAAGATACTTAAAAGAGCTCCCCTGCGGGAGCTCAAACAAGTCGCCATATGATAGGTTTTTGATTGATTTGATTTGAAAGTTTATTTCCTCTACTATATATATATATATATATAAAGACAAACAAGTATAGAAAAGTCATTATATACAAAACAGGAAGGATAGAAAAAAGTTTATACTTGATCAAGTTCAACTTATACACCTGAAAAGGAATGGAAAGAAGTAAAAACTTCAACAGCTTTGAATTCTACATCTCACATCACTGAATGACCACAGCTGCATTTACCACTCTCAGGGTTATTATATCGTTTCAAATGCCAGCTGAGTAAATAAAGGCGATATTTTCACCAGAATAATGATCCCCTCTTTCACCTCTCCCTCATTCCTCCAGCCTCCACCCCCTCCAAAGTCAGTCTTCTTTCTCTCTCTCGCTCTGTCCCTTCATTTCTTGCTCTCTTCCTCTCGATGACTCCCTCCCATTCTCACTCTCTTGGTCTCTTTCTCTCTCAAAGTCCCTTGCTCTCTCTTTCTCTCTCTCCCTCCCTCACTCTTTCATTCAGTCTCTTTCTCTCTCTCTCCATCACTCCCACAATGTCTTTCGTTCTACCACAGTCTGTCTCTCTCCCTCTCTCCATCTCTCCCTCACTCTCTTAATGTCTGTTGCTTTCTCTTCCAGACCTTTGCTCTCTCTTTCACCGTCTCTCTCTCTCTCTCTCTCTCTCTCTCTCTCTCATGTCACCATATAAATCCGCATAAATGTCAATCAAATCCATATTTGACATAAGATCTCAGGCCTTCCCTGACCTGAAACTCCCAAGGGCCAGAGGAACATGTCATGTGATCCGTGTTTCTCAGGGACTAATGGGCAGTGGTTTTAACATGTTACCCTGGTAACCGCTGCCAATGGTGTAATGGGGACCCTCAGGAATTCTCTGTTCCTCTCTTATTCTCTGTTCCTCTGATTATGATACGGAGGGAACAAATATGGAAATATGACACCCAATCCATTTTCGGGGCTCTGTTTTCTACTTAGCTGATGACTGTGGCAATAAGAAACAAGAATTTCTTAAGTATTGTAGCATTTTTTTTATTAAAAGGATCAACAGCAGTAGGAAAAAAATAAATTAATCCACATTGAAATAAGTGAGTCTGACTCATCCGTCATCCTTTCCTGCTTTGAACTGAGCATCAATGCTGCACAGAAGAGAACAAGAGCAATTCTGAAATCCGTAATTGAAAGCCCAGAGCCCTGGCCATTACTGTACCGTCTATACCTGAAAGCTGTTGAATCAAAACACAATTCAGTATACCTGCACAATCCTTCCAAATAATTGCTTGGCTTTTTCTGCTCATTTTCACATGCTGAATTAGTCGCAAAATTTGATGCATCACACATTGTGAGAGGACCTGTTACTCCATTTAATATTTGAGTTATGATAATGCTACATTAACCCAATAGGACCTGGCGCCACTTTTGCATGCTTTTCTCTCGAAAGCCTGATGCGAGCGCATCGTTGACGATGCCAACATTTTCGAGAAACACGACCAATGACGTGCATCACGGTAATACAATAAAATACAAGTGGGGAAGGCTAAATGTATCATGGGCTCTGTGTTTTAAAATTTTTCTTTACCTCTGTGTGGACCACAGAGTTTCCAAAGCTGCATTTCAGACAGTGATAATTACTGATGTCTGACTGAGGGGATAAAGGTTAACTTTTTATTACGGCGCTACTTTTTTATGGTAAACTGCCACAAGAAATCATTGTATAATGTTTTTTTTAATTATTATTTATTGTTCACCATTTTTAAATTATGTTAATGAACATTCAGTCAATGTTTATTTCCAATAAAAGTCGACTGTTTAAGCTCTCAAATGATTTCATTTAATGTTGCTAAGAGCAACGGTAGCTGAAAAAAAAAACGTTTTTGTGAAAGTTGACAATCCTGTCAGGTTTTTCAGAAAAATTTCAGGTGTGGTTGTTTTCAAACTGCCTTAGGTGTCAGAATGCTTCACTGTCCAACACATATGGTCGGCCTGACCATAAAAAATATGGTTACATTAAACGTGACCATAAAAAAGATGGTCACAAATTTGTGGTCGACCCTGTCCGACCATAAAAATTATGGTTACCTTAAAAGCAACCATAAAAAAGCTGGTTGAAAATTTCTGATCGAACATGAGTGACCATAAAAATTATAGTTACTTGGAATGCGACCACGAAAATGGTGGTAAAGCATTTGTGATCAAACATGGGTGACCATAGAAATTATGGTTGCTTGGTGTATGACCATAAATTCTCATGAGTTTTCGTTCAACCACAGAAATGCTTGTCAATCATATCTGGTCAACTAAGACAACTTTTAGGTAGCTAAGTCCACAGTGATTTATCCATCATAATTCATATGATCATTTTCCTGACAGATAATTACAAAATAACAATCAAGGCATTTTTTGTTCAAGGAACATACTGTATTGCTCAAGGTCAGGGAGTGCAGACTCAAATGTTTAACATTTCAAAACAATAATTAAACAACAAGATGTTTACTTTTCCTGAGCTAAGTATGAACTCTAACAGACTCTAACAATGGGCCTGTATAATTATAATTAAGTCAAATTAATCACAGCGTGTTCTATAATATACCTTTTTACAGTATTCGCAATTAAAATAAACAATCCCTCCATAAGAGCAAAAGTAGGAGCTTAATGTTGGGCACCAGTCTCTCATTGAGATCAGAGGCCACTGTTCTAATATAAATTCAATTACATTTATCGATTTTCCAAATGTGTCCCAGTTTTATAATGAAAACAAAAGTAGCTGGTACTTCTAGTGGTTAGCCACTACCACAATTCACTGTACTGCAGATGACAATCAATTAATAAATAAGGATGACAATCAGTGTGGTCTACAAAGTTCATTGAGCATGAAACATAATAGCATACTATTTGCAACTAACTTGTAAGCATATTTTGTATCAAAAACAGGCAAAGAAGGCGCCCCGGTGGCTCATTTGTCTAAGTGCGCGCACAATAAAGGCTGCGTCCTTCTCGCGGTTTGAATCGAGCTCGGGTCATTTGCCGCATGTCTTCCCCATTCTTCTCCCCAACTTTCCTGTCCATCTCCACTATATAACTGTCAAATAAAGGAAAAAGTCCCCCCAAAAAAATCTTCAAAAAAAAAATCCGACCATTATTTTTATGGTCACACAATGACAGTAAAACATATGGTGCGTCACATCTACACCATAAATTTTAAGGTTGGATACGACCATATTTTTTATTGTCGGTTCAACCATATCTGGCTAACACTGTTCTTTAGAGGGCCTCCTGGGTATTAAAGAGTTAAGTAAATTATGGAGGGAGATAAGTTGCCCAGTGATATTGCGCGTGACTACTGATTTCGTCCCCCTCTCTGTACCAAGACAACATGAACAAGTGCCAGAGTGTGTCTTTGACACTGCACGACATCATGCGCAGAACTCATTTCTACACCATGGGGACAGAGCCGAGCAAGGCGTGTCCATTCCGACAAACCCAGAGAGTCCTCGGCGCTCGCGCCGCCTGACTGCAGGCGGCCAAGACGAGGCACCGCCACGTCGCGAAAAAGTGAAAAGTTCACGAAAGTGAGCGACGTTCACAACCCCCAGAATGGCTCAGAGGCATTTCCCGTCCTCTCTTCCCCGAGGGCCAATCACAGTGACAGACAGCTCCTCCGTCAGGGGAGAGAGGAGAAGAGAGGAGTGCACTTCTGAGTCCCGGGAGCGCGAGCGAGCGCGCGGCGCACATCACGCAATCGCCTGTCATCTGAAAAACACTCATCACCGCAGTTTATTAGCAGTATTACTCTTCCTCAGCGCTAAAACACACTGAGCGGATTTTAAGCCACATATTTCAGACTATTCAAAGCGAAAATGTATACAGCTGCAGAGATGCGGCTTGGGCACTGAGGAGCGAGAGGGACAGATAGATCATACACTGTGTGAATTCACACAGTGTGTGTAACTTGTGCACTGACTACAACATTAAACTAATTTTGCTAGATTAATTTATTTAATCATCCCACCCCGCAACCTTTATTTAATCATTGTTATTTTTGTATGTATGTCAAGTTTACAGTAAAATATTCATTACTTATCTATTTGCAGTACATTGAAACAGTTTGTATTTGTTACTGTATGAATTGCATTGTTTGTATGTAACTTTCTGCTTTGGCATCATGTTTGATCCAAACATCATTCCAATAAAGACAACTGAATTGAGAGAGAGAGAGAGAGAGAGAGAGAGATTTGATTTTAAGGTCCCATTTATTGTATCGATAGATTCAACAGTATTTAACAGAATGCATTATTTATTAAACAGCAAGTTTTAGCAAAAAAAAAAAAAATTCTCAAAACAAGCCAAAACAGAAACGAAAAAAAAAAAATAAAAACCACAATACAAAACCTGTGCGGAAGACTGAACAATACACTGCTAAAACAACCAATAAAATTTTTTAAATAATAAAATTAAATAGTATTAAAATAAATAGTAAAAAGTGCCATAAAAAGGACAATAAAACCAGAGAGAGAGGGAGGGAGGGAGAGAGAGAGGGAGGGAGGGAGTGACCCATACCACTCACTAATTGCCAGAGAAAAAGGCTTAACAGATCCACATGGTGGAGGAGTGCAGGAGAAAGACATGATGAAGGAGAGCTGGACTGAGAGAAAGGTTACGAGGGCCTGACAGACGAGTGCAGGAAAGTGAGTGAGAGAGGGATAGAGAGAGACAAGGTGAAGAATGAGAGAGAGGGGGAGTGGAATCAGCCGGAGAGCAGAGGAGCCAGGGATGGCAGAGGAGGGGAGAGACGGAGTTTAAGGGAAACAGCGAACACATTATCGAGTCCTGATTCATGTGCTCATCCAATCCCATATGCAGAAAACAGGTCACACGCGGGGCTATAGAAACACCCAATCCTATCCTAAACTGCTCTACGGCAGTCCTCCCGAACCTTTTAACAAAATAAAGGTGTTATCCTCATGCCGTAACAAAAAAACTCATCAAGAACAGCACTAAATCCCCATCTTAACCCTCAATCTCAAAGTCAAGCGCAATGCTTAATAAACGCCAATAAACTAAAAAGTAATCAGTGCTATTTCCATTGACATTTAAACTGAATGAGCACAAATACTAAACATATATTTTTTTTCAGGAATCAGTGAGTGCAAACAATCCAGTAATATAATCGCCTGACGCGAGTAAATAATGGCATCATCAAATAAAATTGTGAATAAATAGCTACACCGTCTGGCGTTGATTACTGACCTAATTAAAAGCTTGTTTGCTCATGGAGGAAAATATACAGGAACAGGTTGGGAGCGATGATGGTTTCCGCAGTATGGCCTCCGCGGTTCAATTCAATCTTAAATAGCCGCAGTTTGACCGAACCCCAGCTAAGATAAGACCCAAATCTCCTCGCTCCGAGACCAGCTGGGGTCTGCTAATGAAAAGCAGAAATGGCCCTGGATTGATTCCATACCTTACATACTGTACCGGAGCCTCGTCTTCCCCAGGACGTGCAGCAGCGCCTTTGTATAAGACGCAGGCAAGTCTTTCTGGAAATTTCTACAGGCCCCGCAGAAATCCCCCAGCATAAGAATACATAATCATTTCCGGTGTATTATCACTCCTGTTGGTTCGTTCAATTCACTTTAATGGGAACTGGTGTTCAAGGCACAATAAAAAGCAACCAACAGAGATATTTTGATTTGGGAGCCTGTTTCCATGGTAATGGCATAATGGTAAATACTTAGCACAGCTTGTTTTGACAATGATAAACTGTTACTCACGGCAGACACAAAGCTTGTTAGCCTAGTGTGATAGTTAAGCCAGTGAGAGGCCTGCATGCCTGTGGTATGTCTTACACTCCATGGGCTCTGAGGGGATTGTACTGGACAAGGCTGCCCTCATGAGGGCGCTGTGTTAAGCCTGGGCTCGAGATAAGGCAAGAGGTACAGTCCACTCTCACACAGCTGCACACTGACATTCGACTCATAATGTGCTCTCACTGCCAATTTTCTGACGGCTATGCCTCAGATCTAAAGTCATGATCACTGTCTCTATCTGATACATCTTCACTGATTTTCAATTTGATTAATTCGTTAGTCTCTGCCTACGGTGTCAAGCGATCGTGGACATCGACTTGAGCTCTCATTAGCAACAGTCTGAAGGGAAGATCAAAGCAGCTCTAAATATCACATTCAATCGAGGGACAAATTAAGTGCTTATGCCACCGGAGGTCGGCTCTTTCGTAGGAAAAGGTTATCGGCTCACTAAGGGTGGAAAGGTCATTTGCTTGGTGGGAGGAAAAACTGATCTCCATCCTGTAGCCCCACTAAAGGATCAAACAGTGCAGGGCTAACCGTTGGGCTGCCACTCAAAATAAACTGCATGTAGCCGTTTAACTGCTTCATAAGGTTCCAAACTTTTTTGGTTTGGTCATGGCGAGCAGTAAGGCAGACTCTGGTGCACCATTTAACCAAAATGGAGGAGTCTTCATCAGTCTGTGTGAGTACGTGTCGGTTCTTCTCACTTCTTAACAACTATTCATTCAATCGACTTCACATGTGGCGGGTGAATAGGACCTGACGAAGGACAGTGTCCAGTGCGAAGTCCTACTGCTGAGAGGTTCTTCAGAAAGCAACAAGTGGCAAAGCTGGTGGCCAGGCAATCAGCTTATTCCAATGGACATATTTTACATGGGCTCTGCCCTCGTCACTTTAAATTTAGAACCCTGCTTAATGTCCTGGCGGTTTCAACTGACTTTGCAATCCACCATTTTACCGCCAAAATGCCCGCAATTAACCCCGAATATTTTCCAAAGATGAGGGCATGTTTCAAGGATCAATAAACTGTTTGGCTGAATGCGCCCACTACGACAGCACAAATTGACCCAAACTTCACATGGAGGCAACTTGAGGGAGAAAAAAAAAAAGTTCAGTGGCGCGCCTATCAATAAGCCGTTTTATGATGCAGGACCAGCAGTTTTCGCGAGGAAAAAATTTCATGGGGACAGATCGATCCACTCCACTGATTTCATTCCCGGCCATGCTACACATTACGTGCCCGATCCAAAACGGCACAGCTTCAGCTTAACAATTCAATTCACCGTTTCTCTCCTTTTTTTGTGTTAGCGGTTCAGAGAGCTGGGCCTCAGCCAGAATCATGGCAGTCTGGAGAAAGGGCTTACTGCACACTGAGCTCGGGATAAAGGTGGGGGGAAAAATCATAATCCTGCTGGAAATGATTATACAGTGTAAATAATTTATGTCTTCTCAGATGAGGCGATGCTCCACAGACCTTTGAGGAAACGCGCAGTTTGCGAGCTGCCCATTGGCGCAGCGCCCATTCCCAGCGTGGCTAGGCTTAAGCCTTCCCAGCTGCGCACCAATTAAACAGGCATGCCAAAACTGCCAATTACCCTAATCACACCCCAAACGCCACCCCCGTCCCCCCAAAACACACTCTTGCTTTCCTAATTCCCAGTCATTTAAAGGTCATCAAACAAATTACCTTCCCATTTTTTCCCCTAGTTCCCTAATGCCGCATAGACGTGCAGAACAACATGAGTGTAATGTGACCGCTTTAATTTTATGCTCGAACTCAACCGGAGAACCGTGTTCTTTCCAGAGCGCGTTCATTTGGCCCAGAATGATTATTGCAGTCAAAACCACTGCGAGGGAAACACCGATGCTTCAGAGTTGCATCATTTAAAGAAGTTAATAGTGTGCTTCCTGATATTTTTATTCTGAGGATGTTGCATGAGTGTAAATAATGAGACATTAACTTCGCAATCAGCGGAATGAGAAACGAGCTTCCCATCGGAGACGATGGCGTCAATCAAACGAGTCAAAGAATTAATCCTGGATTCATTCAATTATCTTTTTAAGGATTACGTTTTAATGCATACGATAATGTGTGAAATGTGCCCGCCAGTTTATCTATTGAGATTGAAGAACGAATTCTTTTTTTTTTTAATTGCCTGAATGTCGTAAACAAATAGTCGCTATCAAATGGTGATCGTAGCACCTGTGGCATTTGTTTTCTCGATATTTCCGCCTCAATTATGCAGTTTCACACTCAAAGAGCGGAAGAAAAAAAGCGTGTCTGTTTTTTTCAGACAAGAAAAGCGCTTTCTCTTCTCCCGCCAGTTAAGAACTGCCGACGCCCACATACAATAGACTGAACAGTATAGCTTACAAGAAAACTATCATTATCTTCAAACGTAATTTCCGCACATAATTCCACAGGTATACGCACCAAGTGGGAAAATTCCACATGTCTGCGCAATGACAAAGCGTGCAGTCCTTGTGAAGCCTTTATTTCACATCGGCACTCGTCACGGTAATGCAGCGTAAGAGCCACAAATGCATCAAAATCTGTCTTCATCAGTGTCATGACTTACAGGCACAACTGTGAAAGGTATTTTGGGTGCTGTTCCTCAACAGTGGCAGCTGGGGGCTTTACAAACAGAATGTTTCCGAACCACTACCACATTTACAGCTCCCCCCCAACAAGTGATGCAACATTAAATGCATTTATTCATTAGCCTGAGGCAAAGACTTGGCCTGGGATTATAGAAAACCTTAACTTTGCCAATAGGCATTAAAAGCAATATGCACTCCATGACCCACACAGTTACTATAGGTACTTAACTATCCACACTTATCGGTGATTACTAAAACACATTTGCCAAGCAGTGATTTTGGACAAATAAAAGATATAATGTTAAGAATGAATGCTGATTAAAGGCCAGGTAGGTAAATAATAAAAAAAACAGTTTTTGTTGTATATTTTTTTTAAATGTTCTTTGCACTCCAACAGCAATAAATAACATAAGAATTCTGAAAAAGGACCGAAAAAGATCCATCATCTGTAGCTGCTATTATCAAGTATAAAAGCCAACAAATCACTATTTCGCGGTCCGGTTGGAAAGAACCAATGACGAGCCTCCTCACTTCCCTGCGTGTACTCTAGCCTTCCCGTGTAAGAACGTGAACTCAAGGCGTTTAATTGCTGCTGGTAGAAAGTTGTTCTGCTATCAAATCAAAAGAAGAAGAGGTTGTTGGAAGTGTATCTAGGGGTGCATCTCAAAGCATAGGCTGCATCCTTGGAAGGCTGCATTTTTAGGGGTTGTCACGTAATTCTATCTGCTGAACTGACGTGACGTAATTTCATTTCCGTTAAAAGACTTTGGTTTCAGTGAGTTGTCACTGGTTTCCCTAACCTTAATCTTAACTCTAACCCTTAACCCAAAACCTAACCCTAAATTTAACCTTGAACCTTATCCTAAATGTCAGTTTAGTGGATGGAAGTAAGGGATGACCCCTAAAAATGCAGCCTTGAAAGGATGCAGCCTAGGCTTTGAGAAGCAACCAGAGAATGCTCATGGCTAAAGTGCATCGCTGAAGAGGCGACTATCAGGTGCCCTAAGTAACGCCCGCCCAAAAACCTGATTGACTCGAGTGCATTACTGAAGAGGTGAAAATATACTGAAGGACCTAAAGGGAACTGATGTGTTCTTTTTTTGTATAATTTAATAGATATGACCAAAACAAATGGGAATAAATAAAGGTTTGCTCCGAGAACGCTTGCAATCCCCCGAATATTGAATGTGAATATAGGTCTTGCGACCTGCAAAAACTCCGCCCGCCATCAGAAATACCTCATTAGTATTCATGAGTATGCAAAACTAATGTCATGCGAAAGCAGTTGTGTGCAGTGAACACAGAAATGAACAGAAGTTGGCCAACAACAAAATGCCGCTGCCAAAAAAATATCTGACTGATTCGGCTAGACTAAGTGCTAGAAAAGGCCAGGAAGAAGACAGATTGAAGACCAGGATAAATATAAAAGGCCAAAGTGATCTCTGGCAAACTTTTAAAGCCAGGTTTGGAGCTATTTCAGATGATGATGTGGTCAAACTTTTTCTGAATACATAATACTTGATGCCTGGTGCAAAATGTCCGATTTCCCTGTTCCCTAGCACTTTCAGATCGTTAATGTACTTGAAATCGTCCCATATTTGTAAATAGAAATACTTATGGTAATGACTTTCTAATTCATAAACGTAATTTATTTACTAGCAGTCGAATCTGAACATTGATCTGATGTGATTTCTCATGCAAATCGCTCAAGCATATTAAGTAGTAGGCATGTCAAAATGGCCGCGGTCCAACAGCCACAATGGCTGATTGTAATGGTCGAGTCAGATTGACACCCCTGGCTTATGGTGTGATTTTTGACCGAACGATAGTGTGCTAGGGCAATTCGTACTTGCCAAAACTGCTACTGCCCTAGTTACTTGTAACCGCTCGCCCTGCCTATAAAGCCAGGAAAAGAAAGTCCAAAGCAGAAAAAGCTTCCACTAAAAAGGCTGCCAATATCAGTGTAGCTTTTTAACTATGGAGGCGACTAAGGGAGTTGAAAGGCCAGAAAAGTGACGCAGTGGTTGATGTCTTTCTGTTGGACAGGTCAGTAGCTGTTTTGCTTTTGGTGGAGGATTAGTTTTTTCCACAAATCGTTTGGCCAAAGTAACTGTTCCTGTTACGTTAGTCATATTATCGCAATGCTGATTAAGGCTTCCCCTGTCTTTCAAGACTAATGAGTTACATTAGCTAATGTATACGCTTACTCGTGTATCGTTATATTGTCGCTGGTGTCAGACCATGTGTTGTTTACATATTAGCTTTTCACAAATATACTGATACAGGGTCTATTTATTATTTTATTATTATTATTTTTATGTGGTTATGAGAAGGATCACTCGACTTCCACACCGTTGAAACCCGTATTGATTACTCAGCCCGTATACACTGCAGTGCTCGTGCACGACGGTGCGAGGGGTGCGGCTTTGGAAGGAGCCCCGAGGGCAGGGGGTGGGCTTAGGAGGGGCCCTGAGGAGATACTACTTTCAAATTCTGCTGGCTTTAGCATCTTACATACCCTGCTTTTAAGCATGAGATTTAGATACTTATACTAGATACTTCACTGAAGATTTCATGCTCACTGGTATTTTACACCCAAAGGTCCGGGGACTCAGTCATGCGAATGGGTTATATTTCAATGACCCGAAGAGGGTAAATCAGTGACAATGGGGGCATGTGCTCTTCAGTATTACATTACATACACTGCCCGTCCAAAAAAAAAGTCGCACACTCAAATATTTTTGTTGGAACCCCTGTAGCTTTGATTACAGTGCAAATTCATCTTGTCATTGCTTGATGACCATATGCAATTCCAGAACATTTATTTTCGATCAGAAATGCCAAAATTTTTGGCCGAGATCTTGTCATCACTCGGTGGTCTTTCTTGAGCACATCCCAATAACTTTGAATGTGCTTATGGTCAGGACTTTGTGGTGGCAAATTTGTCTGTGAAAATGATTCCTCCTATGAAATTAATGAAATTAATTATTAAATTAAATGAATAATGAAATTCCTTCTTTGCTAGATACAGGCCAATAACTTGCCCGTTCTGAAATACTGTAACATCTTTTCCACCATCAGGAGATGCGTCTTCCGCTGTGATTTTTTAAGAAATGAGTAGCGACGCGCTTCATCAGTCAGGGTTAAAATGATTACTGCCAGCTGAAATATATTAATAACCACAATAATGATCCAATTATAGAATTTGTTCATTTATTAACGATTACTTTTTTTTTGGACGGGCAGTGTATAATAGATAAAATTAACATTTTAGATGATTCAAAAAGTCTAAAAAGGGAGGAAATTCAACGTACCAGACCAAGTGCTACCATGAACATCAGTGATTTATGTCCTTTTCACCCCTCAGCCTGAAAGGGCTAGGGCTATTGTCGTCAGGCACGCCGTCCGTACGTCTGTCTGTCGACAATTTCGTATTCCGCGCAATAACTCCAAAACGACATCACCGATCACTTTTGTTTTCGGAGTGCATGTTGGGGGTGTGGACCTACAGAAGCCTATGGATTTTGGTCGTGCTCCAATATCCAATATGGCTGCCACAGCCACCATCTTGAAATCACATTCCGCACAATAACTCCAAAACGACATTAGTCAGATCATGTCACAATCTGGATACTTACAGCCGGTTTCATCACGTCTCTTGAATCACAGACATTCGTCGAGTTATGTCACACTGTGGATACTTACAGCTGCTCCCACCAGGTCTCTCGAATCACGGACATTAGTCGAGTCACGTCACAATGAGGATACTTGCAGCCGGTTTCATCACAGCTCTCGGATCACGGACATTAGCAAGTCGAGTCTTGTCACAATGTGGATAGATCTCTAGCACATCAGCTGGAAAAAGTTCTAAACTTGCATAGGAATGGTAGCACGACAGAAAAAAAGTGCTTCGAACTTCACAAGCACTGATAGCAGGTCAGCAGCAAAATACTACAACATTCTCACACTCACTTCCTAGTGATACAACGCACAAACGATGCACAAGCTCAAATAAAGCTCAGAGCTGAGGGGTCCTGCTAGCGATAGCGCACTATTTTTTACACAGGGATTGTCCACCTGATACTTGATGCTGTTGTGAATTTTCAAACAACATAGCCCACAACTGTGTAGGCTAACATTACATCACGTCAGCTATGCAAGCTAGCCTACAACATGTCGGTAAGAATGTGAACACCGCACACTGAGGAGCTGGAGTGTTACAGCCATACATATTGCTGTTAGCTACTCATATACAGGACAAAGCCAGATCACTGAAAGTTTAAATATACAAACCACTGAGAAAGGGGAACTTTAGAAGTCATTCAAACGTGCATCATTAATCACAAACTCATCCCAATAAAAGTTGGGGTAGTATGGGCTTGTGAATAAAAAAAGAGTAATTTGTAAACAACCTGAAAGCAGTACAAGACAAGATATGTCATGCTTTACATCATCAATGTATTTATTTATTTGGAAACTACATGCTCCCCCTGAATTTCATGCTTAAAACACCCTCCAAAAAAATTAGGACAAGTGCAATTTAAGACAAAGTCAGTCTTGGAGCACCAACAAAAATGGATAATAGATTTAGAACAAACAATACTGTAATGCTTGGGTACAACAGGAGCATTCACAAAAGGCTAAATTGTTTTTAAGAAAGGACTGAGCAAAACACATTATTTTGTGAAAAACTGTGATCAACAAATCAGATGCTTTAAATGGATGTTTCTCAATGCGCTGTTGCCAGGGTTTTAAAGCCCACCAGAATGAGACAGTACAAGACTGGAAAGTCCTCTTTGGCTCTGAAGAGTTTAGATTTGCGCAGTGACATGCAGGTGGTAGGGTCAGAATTTGGCATTAAGAACATGAGACCATGGATCCAACCCGCCACACATCAGTGGTTAAGGCAGGTGCTGATGGGGGGGGGTCGTACCCAGTATTGGAAATGTGTTCCTAATATAGCTGCAACTGAAAATATGAATATATCAAATATTTTTTCATATTTTATATAAATATAAAAATATGAAAATATGAAAAAATGTACTTTGGGGCAACAGAGTCCATATTCTAAATGGTGTCTTTTTCAGGTAAGTCCCAATAGAATTAGCCAAACAAGTGTTACAACAGTGTTTTTTTTTTAAATCGGTGAATTTAGGTGGTATCCCAGCCTGCCTGCAATCCACTCTTGTCTCGTCTCCATCTGTGGGAGCATTATGAAGTGCCACACATGACAATAAGAAAACTCTGGCCATATGAAAAACTGAAGACTTTTATTAAGGAAGAACAGGAATAAAATTCTGTCCTCAAATATGGAACAATTTGAGTGCTCAGTTCCCAAAATATCTTTCCATTTTCAATTAAATGCAATCGCAGATTGAAAAATCACTGTTTTCTCTTTTTTAAGCGCATTTTGCAGACTTTCTCAGATTTTCTCGAAATGAAGTTCGGAAGCCGACCAAACTTTTACACCCATAAATTTGTTGAAGTAGCAAGTGGCTGTTCGCTAGTACCTCTGCTGTTACTGGAAATAGCATGAACCAACCAACCTCAATTATCAAGCTAAAATGAGCAAAGACCATCCTGTATCTGCTGCTGATAAATCAGGCTCACAGTGTTATTATACCCTGAAGGCATCGGTCTTTCGCTCTAATGTAAAACACTTCTGCAGGTCCATGGAAACTTCATTCCATGTAAATGAGACGAGAAAACTGGGAATTTTGATGGTTGGATTGTCAACGGCTTAACATGGAGATACGCAAAGCAAAATGCAGAAAAATATATCAGGCCAGTGTCATCCAGATTGAATGGTTATATGCTCTAAATTGGCACAAGTCCGGGAGACAGTAAGTTGCATGAAGGTGCACCGGTGTAACTCTGTGACCTGTGGAGTCACCGGGAGGCAGTATCCGTAGGCACTTACACCCCACATCACCCCCAGAGCCCTGACTCTTTCGCAATCCCAGTGCCCAGGCCTCGCTTCGACCTCCACACCCTGCAGCGTTCTCACCACCCCTGCCCTCAAACGCCCCTCCCCTTTTCCGCCCTCGCCAAGCAAACACTCCCTGTAGCTCCATACTCGCGGCAAACTACCCCATTCAGCAGCCTGCTGGCCAGGGCAAATTCAGAACGCTCCAGCAGAATTCAATCAGCCTTAGAGAGTAGGGTCAATTAATCAGATCTTATATAATTTACCAATTCTGTGTAACAGACCGTCAACCTCACATGGCTATAATTTGAGGGAGCACTGATCAGGCATCCAATATGCAATATGGGACAAACATATAAATTAATCTCAATATTCAATTTTGACAAATAGATTTCGACCAATTTATTATTTTAAAACAAAAGTTAATTTGATGTCTGACCAGCTCTCGCAATGCTTTGGGTATGTAGAATTGAATGTAAGAAGAACTGGCTGTCTTCCCGTTATACAACTCTGCCCCCAAGTGGAAACATTGGGACTTACAGTCTTAATTGAGCAGTGATCCCAAAATAGCGCTGACCGGAAGGTTTTACCGGCAGAAGTAATGTATAATACGAGAAAAAACTCTAAAATTGTAACCTTATCATACACACTGCTTCTGGAAACATGGAATCACTGTTAAATGTGTTTTGGAGAAACAGGAAGAGTATCGTTTAAATTATTACTGATTACCTCACCCAAAAACTTGCGAGGGGTTTTCCCTGACAGTGTTCACTTGTGTCATTACTGAAGAGTAAAGGGGAGAGAACCGGAAATATAGATACAAGCCTTGAGTTCATAAACTTCCGGTTTAAAGTTTTTGTACACTTCACTCATTGATCGTGAAATAGCCCATTGTTATTGTTATTAAGAGAGGGATATAGGAATGAGTGTTGTCTTTCTGCATGTCTGTCTGTCTGTCACACTTCTTTTCCATGCCAGGACTCCTAAATCCTTAAATATTTCTCAACACAATTTAGAGTCTGGCCACATCTTACAGTCTAGATGTGCCTTTTCAAACTTTCATCCGTCCATCTGTTCACCCTCCACTGAATTTTGTTTCGACGCCACAAGCATTTCCTGCTTGTGCCAGTTTTAACCTAGATAAATAACATCATCATGATATGAATGGTGTGAAGTCAAAGAGAATCTGTCCTTTCACAAGATAGTGGCACAAATTTTGGCAGAAAAAATGTGCTCGGCAAACTTTGCAGTTACGAATTATTTACCTTTCCCAGAACTGGAAGTAAACTTGAGATAGTTTGGCACAACTTGTGCAGAAAAAAAATCAGGAAGAAACCGTTCACACGTGCAGCTCATCTGTGGGAACATCCACAAGGAGTTAAACTTCATAGCCGTCTCTGTCCTACCAACAGTTATTGAGGTGACTACTTTGAAGGTTAACTGCTTTTGTAAAACAAATGTTTACATTACTTTCCCCATCTCCGTCAGCTTAAAAAAAAAAATTGGCAACCAAAAGTTTGACAGCACTGGTGCAGGCAGGTCTCAGATGTGGGCAGGCTCTGGTCCCATATCAGCCGCTTCGACTAACCACACAATACTTTAAAGCTGATCGCAGCCGAGGCCTAGGCTGTCCTTGAGCCTTCCAGGGAGTGCTGCTTGTACATGTGTAATTTGCATAAACAGGCAAATGTCATCCTGAGTGACTGTCAAGCCAAAAATGTATTCACATTTGGACATATTCAAAAGCAGCTAAGGCCTCCTGCCAGCTCCTCCTCCCTACAGGGCAGACTGACTGGCACTGCCCGGCTGAGAGACACTGTACCAGTCTCCACACAACCAGCATCTTAACAGTACGCTGCATCCTAAGTGATGAAAGGACCATCATAAGCCATTGTTACGCTGGGCAATATCAACCCAACATCTGATGGAAAATTTGGGTATGAGTCGCATATCTTGCTATGTGAGTGTGCAGGCTGCAACTTCCAATCACATATTTCCCTTGTCTTAATCCAGACAGAGGGCATTTTCCAAAAGTTTATGTCTGCACTATAAAGTTCTTTTTCTTAACGTATTTCCTGAGTAAACGGTAATGACGTACACTGATTTGAGACAAGTTGTCAACAAATATGTGAAGAGTGACAAATATCAATAATTACACTGCCCGGCCAAAAAAAAAGTCGCACACTCAAATATTTAGTTGGAACCCCTGTAGCTTTGATTACAGTGCATATTCATTTTGACATTGTTTTGACAACTATATGCAATGCCAGAACATTTATTTTCCATCAGGCATGCCATAATTTTTGGCCGAGATCTTGTCTTCTCGACATAATGGTTGAACCAATCGGTGGTCTTTCTTGAGCACATCCCAATAACTTTTACTGGGTCTAAGATCAGGACTTTGTGGTGGCAAATATGTTTGTGAAAATGATTCCTCATACTTGTTTTTGCATTCATGAGTTTCTTTGCTAAATACAGGCCATTAAGTTGCCTGTTCTGAAAGACTGTAACATCTTTTCCACCGGCAAGGGAGGTGTCTTCCGACATGATTTTTTGAGAGATGAGTAGCGATGCGCTTCTTCAGTCAGGGGAAAAATGATTATTGCCAGCTGAAACATATTAGTAACCGCAATAATGATCCAATTCTTGAATTTGTTCATTAATTTCCAAACGGTGACTTTTTTTTTGGCCGGGCAGTGTATTATGATCAGCTAGTAAAGGAAAAGAAAGAACGAATCAGCGTGCTTGCGCCCTCTGCTGGACGGCCATTTGATGCCACTGAGCGAGTCTAAAATTATAACTCCCGGAGCATTTAATGGTCACCAAAATTATCACAACAGTTGCTGCAAGCAGGAAAGCAGAGAAATAAATTAATTCATGGTACAATAAGATATAATGTATTCAGCATATATCCTATAAAATCTACTTCCAGCAAAAAAACTAGTTTGATTCAATGTGTATGAGAGCTATATAGTGCAGAAAGCAGCTAATTTATTTATATTTATCTATAAGGCAGTTAATGTTGCATTACAAAACTTAATCTGCAGTGCCAATTACATTCTAGATTGGAACATCTGAGATTGAAATCAATTCCTATTGACCGGTATTTTCAGCATAGCGATTCAGACTGACACAATTACAATTCTACTGCTGTTAAATCTCTTCTATTATGTCTTGAATTTCCACTCACTGAGTTTGCATTGAGCACTGAAAAAAAAATCAAAACTATGAATGCACTCAGCAGAGCGCAGAGCTTTGCAAGGAATGCAGATGAAGCATTTGACATAATTGCATCTTTTGGTCAACTGGCGCAAAAATTTTGTTAAGGACCCACTTTTCCACAGTTTCATTCCAATTTGATCTGGACTGAGATATTTCGATAACAGACAGATATACAGATTACAAGACATGACAAAAACACAATCCCCACCCCCTCTTTGGATAAGGTCAGTGGCAGGCCTTTCTTATTTCAGCACATCTGCTCTAAGGCACTGGTTCTCAATGCTAGTCTTGGGGGCCCACTGCATACTCCAGATTTTGTACCAACCACAACTGCCATTGCAGAATTTTAACAAGATTTTAATTTGTCTTAACTAGGTGCATTCCATATTTGCAGCGGTTGGTTGCCCTCCTAAGCCACATGTTGATGGAAATATCCATGCCTGCCATGATTAATAGAAATTTCATGTGCGTATTGTGACCCATTAGAAACATCTGTATAAAAAAGGATAAAAATATCAATTGGTCAAATTAAAGAACTGGTAGGTACCCAGATGGTGAAAACCAACTGACAAATTGGTGGCGAAAACCCTTTATTTATTTATTTTGAAAGCAAATGAGTCATACAAGTTCAGTGTCATGACTAGGAAATTAAGTTCAAGAAAGGTAAGGGGGGACTCGAAACACTTAGGTTCTGCAACCTAATTTGGAGCTCACTGAATTAATCTAATCTGAGCCGTTTAAAAATCTTATAATCAGAAATTACTTGCAATGTAGAAAAACAGCACAACAGCTTTTTTTCTTCCTGGAATTCATGGATATTCCTGTCAAGATGAGCCTTGGGAGTAATCAACTGTCCTCCACATGAAATGCACATAATTCAGACAAATAAACAGCTTGTTAAAACCTTACAACTGCAGTTGTGGTTTGTATGAACACCGGCACATACAGCAGGCCCCCAGGACCAATATTCAGAACCACTGCTGTGAGGGACAGTGATTGACTAAGAGACTGTGTGAACCAGGAAGCACCACCAGAGGGCAGAAGTTGAACACAATATGCAGAACACAGGCCAGCTGTCGAGGGACAAACTCAACTTACCCCAGACACATGGAAAAAAAAAAGCAAAAGGCAGCCAATAAAAAGTTTTACTTCGTCTGCCCCCTCAACACACCAGAGTTTCAGACTCCAGCCAGACGCCCCCAGACACCACCCTTCACTTTGAAACATGTGCTTCTCCCACAGATCCTCAGAACAGTTAGGACTAGTCAGCTTACAGGGCAACCGAATTTCTAGCAAGTGTCTCTCACTTCTGGCAGCCCCAGCGGGCTCCTGGGTTCGACAGATGGAAGGTGGCACAGTGCCCACAGCCACTGGCGCCCAGGCGTGCCAACTTTTAAAATGAGACGCGCACTCCGTCGCGACTGAGTCAGAGCGAGAAATCCCGGGGCTTTGGCGAGAACCACTCGAGCACAGCTTTAAAGTCGAGCAGTTTGTCAGGAATTAAACCTCGGCACTTCAACGGCGGCCATTTTCTCAGATGGGCCATCAGGCCTGGAGCTGTGGGTGACTCGGGTGAAACTTATGACCCCGGCCTGCCACCACACCTAATCGTGCCACATGAAATGTGGCAAAGAGCCCGCTGTCTTGGGGAGAACTGCCCTGGCAGACTGAGAGAGAGAGAGAGAGAGTAATCCACAGAGCGAGAGAACATGGATCCTGATGGCAGTGTCTGCCTTACCAGGAGATGAAGTATAGTCAGGGTCATGGATGGACAGCGCGGTAATAGCATCTGTCATACACTATACTACAGTATTTTTAACCTTTTCATAATATTATGTGCTCAAATGAGAGTGCTTGATTTTGTGCTCAAATGTCATCAAACCTCAGTTTTAGGAAAGGGAAATAAACCACAAACTGCAAGAAATGAAATCTTACCAACCATTACAATCTTGTATTTAGACTTGTTTCAAGAAACTTTTCTCTCAGTTAGACAAAAATTTTGCCAGTGAGGTGAGATAATTTTGATTCATTTCTGAATTTCCCAATGGGATAAGAAGATTTTACTTTTCAAGCAAATAGTAATTAAAATAAGCTAATAATTTCCACTTGAGAGAGAAAAAATGAAGTTCTTGACTCTCTTAATAAGATTGAAAGACTTGCTGAGACAGACAGTGCAAAATACTGGGTGCTTATCTGCCATGAAATGACTGAAATACAGCAAACACACTGGGGGAGCTATACGCCATGGTATAAGGGGCTCAAATTTGTAAAACAATACAAAAAAAGAGGCAAGCGACCCATATATCACATGCAGATGTGTACATGCAAATGTGTATTTCGCACACAAGAAAGAACAAGTCCAAAAATATGCACCATGGATTCCCCAAATAGCCACTGGGAAAATAATGGCTGGGATTCTAATCTGATTCTTCAAGGACCCAGCCAAGTTCCAGTAAACCGCTACTGTAAACAGCTCCAACATTCTCAGATTCACAGAGCAAACAACCCGAAACGGTACGGTGAGTACAGGAAACATTGCGCTTGCTAGAACAAGCTTCTGAATGGGAATGCAATATTGACAGCCAGCGGCACAGTGCGGTGACAGGAGGTGTTACCAAATGTTTCTATGCCCCGTGGGAAGGCTTGCAATTACAAGGAGCTTGAACTTCAGGAAAAGAAGTGTTTGCAAAAGCTGATAGCAGCTCGCTAACTGCAAGGTCGTTCATAGAATGCAGCCAGAGAAGGGAGGGGGACGTATTTAAGTGCATCACAGTCAAAAACAGACTGAAATCCATTATACTACCAGAAATTCTTCCAGATGACCCACAGACATACTGTGCCTTTCAAGAGAAAATGGCCTTATTAGCATGTGTAATAAACTGAGATTTAAAAGCTGGCACATTTTCCGGGTGATAGCACTGATTCAGCTCTTCAAAAAGGGAAACCCAATATGCGGATCATGTCCACTGCATCTTGGATAAGACCGGAAGCAGGCCCCATCGACTTCACAAAGCCAGCCTTCAGTACCCTCCCACGCCAACCCGGCGAAAAAAAATTTCAAGCGATTTCGAACGATTCCTTCCTTCCTAGTTCCACATCATCTCTCAGAATCCCATGTACAAGAAATTATGAGTTAGCTCAACCAGACCCGCACATTGGCCAGGTGCGCAGCAGTGATCTTCAGCCCTGTTCCAAAAGATCCATCATCTAGGGGGTTTTCACTCCGACTGCAAGACAGAACACCTCTTTCAACAGCGAGGAAGGCAGTTTTGCTGCTTATTGGTCAGAGTCACGAGAGCTAAATTAAGGCTGCAATGAAAACCTAAGGAGGGTAAATCTCCAGGAGCAGGGTTGATTACTACAGATGTACAGTCAAGTCCTGAGCAACGGCCAACTGAAAACCCTCCTCAGGTATGAACATTCCATTTATGTATTCCTTTCCTCAGGAATTTTGTTCAAATGTTCAGGAACAAGAAAGATGGAGAGAGAGAAAGAGTGAGGTAGAGAGAGAGGTTGACCGGAACTACAGCAGGATGCAGCAAGCCAAGAGCCTTCGACAGACACTGGTCATGCTATGCGATTCACCCTAACACCGTAAATATCACTGACTGAGGCATGAAGTTGTACTGTCAGTTGAATCTTAATGGGCAGTCCTGACTCACATGCACTTTGACCTCACCAAAGAGAAACTAGCATCTCTGGCCACTCCCTGTGTGGACATATAGTTGGCCCCAGGTCAGCTAAACTGGAGTGGAATTGCAGGCGCTTTAACGTACAATCTTCTAGCTACGTCTAACAGCAGGGACTATGACAAGGGCTCATCAGGCCGGTGCTTGACTCCGGTTCCTGTAGCATGAAGCGACTCAGAGTACTGTAACTCCCCCTGGATGGGATGCTTGTCCATGGCAGGTTTCCCCAACCATTTGCTGGTAACCACTTGTACTCCGGAGTGGAGTGGGCACTGTGGGGTAAAGTATTTTTGCCAAAGAACACACCACGAAAGCCGAGGCAAGGACCTTGAGCACAGGACCACTCGATCCCAAGTCCCTCACACTTAACCACTGTGCCACTGCGTCCCCCAAGAACTATGACAGGTTTACTCTAGATCCACATATTTGCGGAGCAAGACAGTCAAAACAAAGGAACCCCAAGTTAAGGAAAAAAAAATCACTACTCAAAACGGAACAGTGACCTGCTAAAATGCCAAACTGTTAAGGCATCCCAGTGTCACACAAACGCTATCAGCCGAAAAGCCAACAACGAGATATCGCACTGGGGAAGCGGTCAGGAAGGGAAGGTACCCCAACACGCCCTGTTACTGCAGAAACAGATAAGAGGGAGTCAACAACCAAACCAGATGTGTGTAACATGAGATAGAAAAGGCAGATTCTGGTTTCAAAACCCTGACTCGAGCCATGTTACTCTTTCTCCTGGGGGGGGGTGAACAGGCCCCTCGGATACAGCAGCAATGTTCTCTGTGGAAATGATTACTGCTCTTTGAATAAACAGAGGGCAAAAAAGGTGCTAGCATTAGCATGCACCACTGCTCTGCGTAATGCGTGAAATTAGACAGCAAATTTAACCTCTGTGAAATTAAACTTCGCAAATATGTTACGCATCAATGAGCAGAGTGATACATGCATATTTTTCAGTAGAATATGAGCCATAGCTGTAAAACGAGTGATGTTCCACTAAAATGTGTGAAACTGCAGTAAATCAAATCCGCTGTTTCAATGCCTGTCAGACCGTATGGTTTTGTATCAATCGCAAATAATGTAACTCCTACATACGCTTTCCTGTTACTGTTTTTTTCTTACCAAACGTAGTGCAAGAAAAAAAAGCCACAGTAATATCGTCACAATGGAAGATCACAAGATTGCAAATGTGTCCATTAGCATTCTCCTTCAAGATGCCTTTTATCTTCTTCAGTAGTGAAGCGAAAGTAAAAGGAAAGCAGCAACTGCCTGAAATAAAATGACGTGCCCTCGCCTCGCACCATAATTATTCAGCCACTTCTACACAAACCTCATTTGGAAATATGTACATCAAAACATTATGGCTCCTCCTTTATGGCGAGTTGATTATTACTGTTTTACCATTCAGCAGTGGCATATTCTGCTTGTGCACGGTTATGACTGAAATAATCACCCAGGAGCAGTAAGAAAGCGCAGCTTTTGTAATGTTCTTCAGATCCTTTTCATCAGCACTATGGTCTCCAGGCCATCTCTCCTACTGCCCGGACTCTTAAATTCAATCAGCTCTGTCGCAAAATTACAACAGAGTGAACGGAGAACTAAACGGAAGACGGGCTGACAGATCTCCACCGTTCTGGAGGACAGTCGGTGGATTCAGGAAATGTAATCAGTCCCGCAGAGAAGGGAGACAAAAACAAAATGAAGCGGCCAGGGAAACGCCTCATATCGGTTTTTTGAGAGGAAAGAAACCGTTTCAAACAGCTATGGGGAGGGACGGGAAATATTGGGAAGCCAAGTTAGCTGATGGCAATATTAAAGTCGCACTCCTGAGATCCATTCAGGCAGAAATTCCAGCCACAGGCCTAATAAGAAATCTAGGTCAAGTCAAGTCATCTTTATTTGTACAGCATATTTTAAAGCAATCTAGAGGGAACCAGGTTCAGCTCCGAGTGGATGCCATCTGGAATTTGATGAGGGTCCGTTATCGGTGCCTAGCTGGCCCATGAACCGGGCAACGTCTTGTCAGTACGGTTACTTGCCAACTTGGCCATCTTCAAACAAACTTGAATCCTGCTGCTCACTGTCGAAACCTGGAGCCCTGCTGGACACAGTTAAAAGCAGCCTGGATCTAAGCTGGAATGCTCATCACAATGTCCATGAGCAGATGTGTTAACCACAGCAGGAGAACATACAGCCATCAGATACACTGCAGGCTCCAAGAGGAGGAATTTGAGAGCACAGCGGGACCGATGCACCATCACGCTCCTACTCGCCATTTCCACAGTTCACAAAATGCAGCCGTCGTGACCTCGTTTTGAGAAAGTAGGCGATGTGTCAGGTCCTGGACCTATACTGTTATAAACTGGCACCTTTTTAGCCAGTTACTTCAATTGTAATTTTACAGTTTATGACAAAGGTCCTGTGTATGTTAACTGTAAACCTCAGTTAAATGTGCACAGAACTCTACTTAGAATGAAAATAAATATAGGGCACTGGCAGCCCCAGAAGCTCCCGCCATTAAGATAAACAAAACGTCAGTTTTTGTTGAGGGACGCACGCACGGATACAGCCCAATACCATAGCTCCCGTGCCACTCGGGCGGGCGGAGCCAATTCGGAGCTTGTAATAGAAATGTTGAAAAGATAAAGCAAATTGTCAAAGTTTTTGGTCATATTTTAGGCCAGTGACCTTGAAAAAATAGGCCAAGGTCACCTTTAGGCACGTCATTTGTAGAACTTTATGAGATGCATGTCCATTAAAAATTAGGAGGCTGTAACTTAAATTGTTGATGAAATAAAGCAAAATGTTGAAGTTTTTGGTCATATTTTTAGGCCAGTGAACCGAAACGTTGTTCTGAGTTCTGAATAAAGTTTTTTTCTTTGCAGAGAAGACAGTGTGCGGGAGTTTTTCCATTTTGATTTTGCCGACCTTTGGTCCACTCCTACGCAACTGTCAACCTACTAGGTGTGGAAAAGCCTTCCTAACGTATTTTTTACAGGCCAGTGAACTTGAAAAATAGGCCGAAGTCACCTCTAGGCACGTCATTTGTGGGACTTTATGAGATGTATGTCCAGTAAAAATTAGGAAACTGAACTGTAACTGAAATCGTTGATGAGATAAAGCAAAATGTGTTGACGGATGCACGCACACACACATGCACGCATACACGCACACATGCACGCACGCACGGACGGAGCCCGATACCATAGCTCCCGCACCGCGAGCGGCAGGAGCTAATAATAAGGAGAGAATGCAAATTAAACTGTTAAATTCAGTAAATTTATAACAGAGAATGGAGGTGTGTGGGACCGCGATGTTGAATGTAACATGCACCTGCAGTGCAGTACTTGGAACCTTAAAGTTGAAAGACTGCTTCAAACACCACCACCCCCGCCCCCCCCGCCCCCCTCCCCATCACGTCCAATGCGTTAACCTTAAGGTAATGTCCAAAATCTACAATACCAAGAAGTACAGAACCTTGGTCACAGGTTGTGAAGGAGACATTAGGTCATCGAATTTTATTGCAAGCTCGTCTCCGATCTGCTTTTGATCAACTAGCTTGCCAAATATGGCCCTCAAATCCAAATTCATTTCTCGCAGGTAATTGGCCGATTAAATTAACAGTTTGCGCTTCTGATTGGCCAGATTGTCTTTATACCTCCTAGGCAAAGGTAACGGAGGAAAACCAGCGGCTCCCAGTCCTTGAGGACTGTGGGTTTATGATCCCTAAACATAGCAGGACTGCTGCAATTTGCAAGGAAGCCTACCCGACAGTAAGCTATAACCAGTGCCTCTGGTTTTGTGGCTGGTCGGAAAGGTTTCAAAGATGTTGATTAAAGCTGGTGCAGCATAGGGCCAAAGCGCGGTGTTGACTAGCCCAACACTGAGCAAAACAAACCCAAACATGATGCTTATCCACAACCCCCTCTACAGCTGAATCAGATTTCGCCCCCTAAAGCGACGAGCAGCCTTGCTCTGATGCAGGCGACAGATACTGCTCGGGCCGTTCAAGGTCACCACTTTGAGGAATTCCGTGTCTGCCAGCCAGGCAGTGTGTCAATCCGAGAAAGGCTCAAAAACCACAGACACAGGGCTTGGTCATGGCTCCAAAACTCGGCCCATACTAGAGCCAAAATGGTGGCATGGTGAATGTGTCCCTCTGGGGAGAGGCCAAACAGCCCCTTAAAAGTACATAATCAGGTATGGCCTGACTGTTCCATTTTTTCCATGCTATCAGGTTAGTGACTTAGCGTGGTAAATAACTTAATACAAATTAAATACTAAACAAAGATAAAGAGCACCGACAGTATTGACACATTCTTCTGAGAAATTATTTGGTCAGTAATAATTGTTAATAGGTTGTTAGACTAATAACTCTTAATTGGATTATTAGTATTGAGTCTTGACTGCAAAAAACAATATATAGTACAATACATCTAATTTTCTCTCCACTAAAAACAAAAAAATTGTAATATTCAATATGAATTAGAAGTTTTTGGTGAGTTTCAAGTACAAGAGAATTTATTGTTGTCCCTCAGTAACAATATTCAAGCCCATTTTATGTTCATTTTGATTCAAGAGCTCTGGAAAAATAGTTTTGTTTGATTATTACTCGGCTGTCGCTGCATGAAAGCCCAGGACATTTAGAAATGTAGAACATCAAATGGCATGGCTTTTATACTGTGCATATAAAGTATACAAATATAGATACAGCTATTCATGATAAAAGCACCAAGGCCATTTAACTAACAGAGTGAACAATAATAGCCTCCTCTCCACCATTGAATGGTGTAGTGAGGGACACCGGTGAATAAAAGAGGTGTGCTTTCATACAGGCATTTAAAACAGTCAGCACTTATTTTCGGAGCTCTGAGACATAGAAAAGTGGGCAGCAGAGAAAAATGTTCTGGTTTACAGCACTGAGGCCTGAGGACCTGTATCTGCAATCTAACCTCCCCCTTTAGCACCAGCACTGAGGCCTGTGGACCTGTATCTGCAATCTAACCTCCCCCTTTAGCACCAGCACTGAGGCCTGTGGACCTGTATCTGCAATCTAACCTCCCCCTTTAGCACCAGCACTGAGGCCTGTGGACCTGTATCTGCAATCTAACCTCCCCTTTAGCACCAGCACTGAGGCCTGTGGACCTGTATCTGCAATCTAACCTCCCCTTTAGCACCAGCACTGGGGCCTGTGGACCTGCATCTGCAATCTAACTTCCCCCTTTAGTACCAGCACTGAGGCCTGTGGACCTGTATCTGCAATCTAACCTCCCCTTTAGCACCAGCACTGAGGCCTGTGGACCTGTATCTGCAATCTAACCTCCCCTTTAGCACCAGCACTGAGGCCTGTGGACCTGTATCTGCAATCTAACCTCCCCTTTAGCACCAGCACTGAGGCCTGTGGACCTGTATCTGCAATCTAACCTCCCCTTTAGCACCAGCACTGAGGCCTGTGGACCTGCATCTGCAATCTAACCTCCCCCTTTAGTACCAGCACTGAGGCCTGTGGACCTGTATCTGCAATCTAACCTCCCCTTTAGCACCAGCACTGAGGCCTGTGGACCTGTATCTGCAATCTAACCTCCCCCTTTAGCACCAGCACTGAGGCCTGTGGACCTGCATCTGCAATCTAACCTCCCCTTTAGCACCAGCACTGAGGCCTGTGGACCTGCATCTGCAATCTAAACTCCCCTTTAGCACCAGCACTGAGGCCTGTGGACCTGTATCTGCAATCTAACCTCCCCTTTAGCACCAGCACTGAGGCCTGTGGACCTGTATCTGCAATCTAACCTCCCCCTTTAGCACCAGCACTGAGGCCTGTGGACCTGCATCTGCAATCTAACCTCCCCCTTTAGTACCAGCACTGAGGCCTGTGGACCTGTATCTGCAATCTAAGCTCCGCCTTTAGCACCAGCACTGAGGCCTGTGGACCTGTATCTGCAATCTAACCTCCCCTTTAGCACCAGCACTGAGGCCTGTGGACCTGTATCTGCAATCTAACCTCCCCTTTAGCACCAGCACTGAGGCCTGTGGACCTGTATCTGCAATCTAACCTCCCCTTTAGCACCAGCACTGAGGCCTGTTGACCTGTATCTGCAATCTAACCTCCCCTTTAGCACCAGCACTGAGGCCTGTGGACCTGCATCTGCAATCTAACCTCCCCCTTTAGTACCAGCACTGAGGCCTGTGGACCTGCATCTGAAATCTAACCTCCCCCTTTAGCACCAGCACTGAGGCCTGTGGACCTGCATCTGCAATCTAACCTCCCCTTTAGCACCAGCACTGAGGCCTGTGGACCTGTATCTGCAATCTAACCTCCCCTTTAGCACCAGCACTGAGGCCTGTGGACCTGTATCTGCAATCTAACCTCCCCCTTTAGTACCAGCACTGAGGCCTGTGGTCCTGTATCTGCAATCTAACCTCCCCTTTAGCACCAGCACTGAGGCCTGTGGACCTGTATCTGCAATCTAACTTCCCCCTTTAGTACCAGCACTGAGGCCTGTGGACCTGCATCTGCAATCTAACCTCTCCCTTTAGTACCAGCACTGAGGCCTGTGGTCCTGTATCTGCAATCTAACCTCCCCCTTTAGCACCAGCACTGAGGCCTGTGGACCTGCATCTGCAATCTAACCTCCCCCTTTAGTACCAGCACTGAGGCCTGTGGACCTGTATCTGCAATCTAAGCTCCGCCTTTAGCACCAGCACTGAGGCCTGTGGACCTGTATCTGCAATCTAACCTCCCCTTTAGCACCAGCACTGAGGCCTGTGGATCTGTACCTGCAATCCAACCTCCCCCTTTAGCACCAGCGCTGAGGCCTGTGTTAGGTTGCAGATACAGGTCCATAGGCCTCAGTGCTGGTGCTAAAGGGGAGGTTAGATTGCAGATACAGGTCTACAGGCCTCAGTGCTGGTGCTAAAGGGGAGGTTAGATTACAGATACAGGTCCACAGGCCTCAGTGCTGAAATAATAATAATAACTTTGTTTTATATAGCGCCTTTCTAAGACCCAAGGTCGCTTTACAGAGGGTGGAACAAACAGGACAGAACCAGAGAGACAGACAGTACTAGGGACAGAGCAGACACACAAAAGACAACAACAAGTAACCAGATAACAAGCCTACAAGCTGACCAAAGACTAAATATTGAAGGCAACGATGAACAGGTGGGCTTTGAGCGCAGTTTTGAAAATATCCAGGGTTGGGGAGTCGCGGATGACCTTGGGGAGAGCATTCCAGAGGGTGGGGGCTACAACGCTAAAAGCTCTGGACCCAAAGGTCCGGAGTTTGGCGCCGGGTTCAGTGAGGAGGCCCATGTTAGCGGACCTCAGAGATCAGGATGGGATGTAGTGGTGGAGGAGATCAGAGAGGTACCGGGGGACCAGGCCGTGAAGGGATTTATAGGTGAGGAGGAGGAGTTTGTACGTGATGCGTTGTTTGACCGGGAGCCAGTGCAAATGGGCCAGGAAGGGGGTGATGTGCTGCCAGGGTTTGGTATGAGTGAGAACCCAGGCAGCGGAGTTTTGCACGTACTGGAGCCTGTCCAGGACGGTGCCAGGTAGGCTGGAGAGGACTCCATTGCAATAGTCAAGGCGAAAAGAGATGAGGGCATGGATGAGAGATTCAGTGATGTGATCAGACAAATATGGACGGAGTCTAGAAATGTTCTTGAGGTGGAAGAAGGCAGATTTAGTGATGGATTTGATGTGTGACTGAAAGGAGAGAGTGGAGTCCAGAATGACACCCAGGTTGCGGACTTCGGGGGATGGAAAGATGGAGCGACCATCCACCTGAAGGACCAGATCTCCAACCTTCTCGAGCAGAGCTGGGGTCGCCACAACCATGACCTCAGTTTTCTTGCTGTTGAGTTTGAGTAGGTTAGCTGTCATCCAAGTGTTAATTTCATCATGGCAGTCCTGACCTGTTCCTAATCGGGGAGAACAAGCAGCACCTGTTAACTGTGGAGTGCTCTCGGAGTGAACCTTCTGTTAATATTGAAAATGACTGAGAACAGGCCAGGACTAATAATTATTCTAAACGGAAGTTTTGTGCAACCCAATTCTCCTCCCCCTTTAGCACCAGCACTGAGGCCTGTAGACCGGTACCTGCAATCCAACCACCCCCTTTAGTACCAGCGCTGAGGCCTGTAGACCTGTATCTGCAATCCAACCTCCCCCTTTAGCACCAGCACTGAGGCCTGTAGACCGGTACCTGCAATCCAACCACCCCCTTTAGTATCAGCGCTGAGGCCTGTAGACCTGGTGGGATCACTCAGAATAAGGACAGGACTGATTCAGTGGTTGGCTGAAGTTGATTAGTCTCTTCTTCTCTCAGGATGGTCAATTCACCATGTGATGTCACAGACTACACAGATTTTGAAATGGCTTGTGATGGCTAATTGGCTGTGGACCTGATGACAAGACTGGGGACCTTTAAAACTAATTTGCATTTATTAAATCTGGAGACGGGGGTAGCAGAACAGACATTGTTCTAGGATCCTGACTACTGAGGCCTGAGGTGAACTGTGTAACAACTGAATCAATGCAGTGATAATAGCTAATAAATGTAATCGAAATTTTACGTTCTGACAATAAAGCACTGCCGAAAGATGACCTGATTGATCAAAGATCGCTGCCGGACACCACTAATTGCATTTTGAAAAATCTGGTTTTGCTGGGTAATTGTTCACATTACACACATCTCTGCTGAATAATAACAGGGAGAGCGGGTGTATTGCAGTATCTCATGAAGGTTTGTAAGCCCGGTGGATTCATACAATCTCTGTGGTGCCCTCCAACGCGACTCACTGCTCCACCATTTCTGCTGAACATCACATTTGCATGCTGAAATGATTACAAGACAAGCACACTAATGTGTTCACTATTTAGCGATGTGGGCATATAGAAAATACGCCGGTGAATCTAGATGGGTGAATTCCATGAAGGGTTCAGCGATCACGGCCCTGCATCGAGTTTAATAATTAATTTGTCTGAGGGACAGAGAGCAGGACTTACCGGCAACAGCAATCCTATTGTCTTCAGTTAGCGAAAAAGAGAGAGAAACAGAGGATAAATGTTAGCAAGCATCAGTATTAGTGGAGTAGAGCGAGACCGGTAGGGGCCAACGGGAGCATAACGGTGACAGGGATGGAGGTGATTAGAAAAGTAACACTGAGGGATTGAGAAAGAGGGAGAGAGAGAGAGAGATGGAATGTGACATTGATAGACCGTGAGAATCAACATTTTAAGGCTGACAGTGCAGCTGGGGACAAGGAATCCCATAATTCCACAGTCTTCGCCCAAAGGTAAAGTCTATCTTCGCAACAAAGCACAGCACCGACCCTGAAGGAGACTGGTTTATTAATTAGTCATTTTAATTAAATTCCAAGAGTTCCACAGAGGCTTTTCAGACATTAATAATCCAACGATTCAGGACTTTCCTTTCTTCGCAATAATTTACTTTTGGTACGTTCCGTATCTTGTTCCAAACGTGGCGAGTAAAGGTCCAAAACAATGTGACCTTCGCATTATTCAGCACAGCATTAAATAATACATCTGATTCACAGCTGACGCGAAATGGTAATGCCAGCGAGATTCTCCATGTAGAGGAGTTCTAAAGTTCCAATGAATAAAAATGCTGTTTGAAACAGAAACAACACATGAAAAAATGAAAAAAAAAAAAAACTGCAGTCACCCCATGTTCTATTTAATCCTAAATAGAGCTCAAAACCCCAACAAAAAGCACTACCTGATTGGTGTGAAGGAACTGACTGACAGTTGTAGAGCAGGAGGTCACCTCTCTGCTGTGTATAGTGACAGGCTGTGGTTAAATCAGTGGAGCCGTTTGTTTACACAGATTTCTCTCGAAAGTTTTCCTGGGCAGGATGTGTCATAGAACCAAGGCAAGGCAAGTAGATATGATAACCGTTAGGACCGAGGAAGGGAGAGAGAGGAATATTCCACAAATCTGTCCGTACTTGTGCTCGACCATTTATGAGAAACCACAGAGACGACTGCAGTCGTTACATGTTTTCTATGTGCCAGGCATTTAACACTCATGATCATTTCCGAGTTGATTCTTTGAGTAGCTAACTCAAACACGCCAACGGGCACACCCCCAGGCGCAAATGAAGGAGTCGGCATTATGTATAGCAGGTAGTGTGGCCGCAAGATACCGCTTAGGGATAGTGGCAATACTTCCTGACAGCTCCAATAGTCATTCCTACAATATCGTTAACACCACTGATATTGAAGTATTGGGTCAAACGTATCGTGGTATTAGATTTTTTTACATATCTTCCAGCCCTAATGTACAGTCTCTGATGTGGGGGTGGAAATTCAAACTTGCCATGTCCCTATTGTCTTGGACTGCCTCTTTAAACATAACAGAAAACTCCAGCGATAAAACCTCAGCAGTCACTGCATCGCAGGTTACCTCTTATTCTCATCTATCTCTGTCCCTGTGTTTCATTGGCTCCATGTCCCAGTGTTCCCGTACTCATGAATAATGCAAAGCGTCAAGCTGCAGCCAAGGAGAGAAGCATCGGGTTAAGTGACTTTAAAGCTTTATAAAATCAGACGATAAAAAAGTTGTACAGCGAGCTGGGTTCTCTGGAAACCTTCACCTGACACACTCTTGTTTAGCGCCTCTCGCACAAAGCTCAATCGCGAACCAGGCAGAGACACGGAGGCGCCGATGAGACTTGACGGGGTCAGGATCAAAATGGCAGGGCCGTCAAAAAACTGAAGAGGAACATTATCGATAAGTAGATGCCGAGGATGGATGCTCATTTTTCATTTTTAAACGCCTCCACACACATTTTTCAGCGAGTGATATCAGCCAAACACTTATCAGCATGGGATTGCAGTCGTAAATTACGGATCCATAATGGATTGTTTCCATGGCAGATCAGGCTGACGGCCAGTGGTGCTTTCACAGGAAGCGGCTGGGCCAATCCTCACCCACGTCAGGTACACGGGTCAAAGCCCCCACAAGGGACCAGTGAATGACAAACCAGTTCCATCCCTCATTGATCGCCATAGTAACTCAGCCAGGCCCAAAACAAGAAGGAAAAAATATGCAACTATATGGGAAAAATAAATACAATCAAGTATTTTAATCTTGTGTTTAGACTTCAAACATTAATTACATTTTTTTTTTAAAGAAAAAAAAGGTCACACTTTAGATGATGTGTTGCTCATAAAGGCTTTATATAGCATGTATAATGCCTTCATAAATGAGACGTAATACCTTCATCATATATAAGCATATATCACGCTTTGTAAAGGGTGAAATAACATCCTTATTCAGCATGTGATCCCAGATGTGACAATGACAATGTCACTTAGAAGACAATATAGTATATTGCCACTAGCAAAGTGACATTGTCAGTTATATGACATCTGGAATCACATGCTGAATAAGGATGTGTTATTTCACCCTTTGCAAAGCATGGCATTTGCTTATGTATGATTTATGAAGGCATTGTACATACTTTATAAAGCCTTTATGAACAACCCTTCATCTAAAGTGTGACCAAAAAAAATTAAGGCACTTATGTGATAAATTTGAAATTTATCTTACCCCATGGACAAATCTATAAATGAGTCAAAATGATCTCAAGTCAGTGACAGAAATTTTTCTCCAAGAAAAAGGGGTCATAGAAATAATGGTTTTAAGTCTTAATACAAGATTAAAATACTTTGTAAGGCTTTGTTTTTGCAGTGAAAGTATGTGTCGCATACGCGAGAGTTTGCAGGCAATACACCCCATATTTACCCACTATCACCATTTCCCCCCTCCCTGGTCTAAAATCATTGTTTACTTCCCCAGCCCCGTCTCCGCTGGCCAATTGGTATCTACCCAACTGTTACCAGTTTTTAGAGCAGAAAGATAGAAAATTGCCTCGCAGAAGCGACAGCAGGCAACGGAAGGGTTTTTCCACGGGGAGCTGCACCCTGTGCTCTGACCAATCCGCTACATTTCTGTTTCTTAAATTCACGGGAAAAATAAGAGAACTGACAGCCCACAATTATGGGGGAACCTTTTATTTGCAAAACTTTTCCTGCAGTAGGATAAGCATTTGCTATAGCGGAAAAAAGCCCACATAGCTCAACCTACACAGACGAACAGCTGAGAGAGTTTCAGACCCCGGGAACATTTCAGCAGAAGAAAGGAAAATCATCTCCTTTTTTAATTACTGGATTCAAATCTCTGTTCAGCTCCGCAGCAGGTATCCAGCGAGACGGCAAAGCGTTTGTCTCGATTCCGTTAAGTTTCCAGCGTTAAAATAGTTATTTTCGGTTGAGTGCCTTTGTTCTCATCACACAGTCAAAGTCTGAATACTAAGCAAGGCATCTGCAAGTCCTAAATGACTGCAAAATCCCTGATGCTAATGCACTGTCATTTCGCAAAACTCAAAAGGAAGTTACCATAGGGTGTGCCTGTAATGTATAATTGCTGGATTATGTGTATGTGTAGAATGCCTCAACTGAAGTATTCCAATGACACACGTGCACTCCAAGCGAACAAGGCCGCCATGTAGTCCAGACATGTCAGTAGCTGTAGAGGTACGGCAAACAATCCAGCTTGATTAAGTCTTCACAGTTAATGTCTGAGAGAGAGACAAACTTCATGAGCACTTCCAATGTAGTAAGTAGGTACGAGAGTGTCGAAAGTCATTGACTCCCCTTTAGGCAACCACTGAAAAAATTTCGACTGCTGCAGCCCAGTAGCAAACTCCACAGGGTTGGCTGGGTCAGCCCACAATCTCAAAACAAAATGGTTTCTACATGGAAGCGTCTAATTCTAAATAGGAAGCCTACAATGCATAAGGGTTTTTTATCAGGAAAAAATGGTTCTATCGATGATGTTATGTATGAGTGTTTTATGTAACGTACTGTATATCATGTGTAAATTGAGATTTGTTACATACTATTTGCGCTGCCTTACTGGTCAGCTGTTTGTTTATTTTGGTTATCATTTAGCACCCTCTGGTTGTATGTCTGTAGAAAAACATAATCTGATGCAATACCACTTCTTTTTAATGAAATAGACTAGTGCTTTCTAGAAGCTTCTGGCATCTTCCTGCCTAGAGGGGGCGGTATTACCCAGGAATCCTGTAGATCTTTCCAGAATGTTGCCAGTCTATATAAATGCTGTGATTTTGGTCACCAGGGGCAGAGTTTTTGTTTTGGCAACAGAGTTACATAGTGGCATTAGAGTGTTATCATGAGAATAAACAGTGGATTATTTGTAGGTTTTTTTTTTCATAATCAGTGAAGAATAAAATTTGTCTTAAGTTATCATTGCTGGTTTCCTTTGCTGTGATTTTGAAGTCATAACAAGGAGCTTTCACAGTTTTCACACAAATCACAGAGCGTTCAATTAAGGACTAGAGAGTTCCTCTAGAGAGACCAAGCAAATCATTTCTTTTCTTTCCCTGATGAGGGCGAGGAGGAATCTCCAGGAGACATGGGCCAGGTGGAGGGGTGGGGGGTTGGGGCATCGCAACAGAGGTGTCAAATCCAGTCATGACAGGTTCTCGCGCACCAGGCTTCGCGGACAAGAGAACCTCGGTCAACATCCAGCAGTGCACGAGAGACAATCTCTGAGTCAGTCCCCACCTTAGCGCTGACACCCACAGATATATCAAGGAAGGATAAACTCACATTTTTCACTCTTCTCAGAAAGTCCATTTCAATTTTCACATTTTTTGGCCCTTAGCAAACTGTCTCCATGAGATGCACTCTTATCTAGAGCAGACCAGGGGCCTCATTAACAAAAATGTGTGTGGATTTTACACTTACGAAGCGTACGCTAAAAAAAAGTGTTGAATGGTATAAATAACCTAATTGACAGAACTGTGGGTAAGTTAAACTACTTGTAATTTTGACTTAATCAGAATTAACTCAGAATTTTTGCTCATTTGCATAATCTTATTAATTTAGCATGTCCCATAAATCAGGTTTATTTTTGTAAAGTCACAATCCACAAAGGAAGAGGCGTATCTGTGCCTACGTACTGTTTATAAATGAAGCCCCGGGAGAGCAGTGTCTGTGCTTATCTGAAGGCCTGGCTGTCACCACAGAGAGATAATAGTTAAAAAAAAAAAACAGGAAGAAGGCTCACCCATCATGACAGGAACCTCCACAATCACTGAGAACTGATTTATTTATTTATTTATTTTATCTTTATTTTTCGGGGGTATTCAACACTACCCTCCAGCATACTTTCTATTGACGGTGATTCACAATCTGTGAGGCCTGCAGTTAAGCGATTGAGGACAGAGTAGAAAAATTCTGCTTCGCCAATACCCTCCTCACACACACACACACACACGCGCGCACACACACACACTCACTCCCCAAAGCTAAAGAAGCAGCCTCTAACAAAAGTGCAATTTCACGCCGAGTAGCTCGATTCAGCCCCTTCCTGGACTGCCTTGTGTGATTTAGTGAGTGTAAGTAGATTAAAACTTCATCGCTGGCGTCAAAGCACAAAAGCCAGAATGCCAATGAGGAAGGAGCGATTGCTAAGATTTCTTCTGCTTGTTTTGATGTCAACTCACCACACATTTTTAGGTAAAAGCAAACATCTTTAACAGAAGGGTACAAAGGAAATTTCAAAGGCTGATCTACATACTTAACTGACTTTCTGAACAGGAGACCTTGATAAATGTATCCAAGGTTACAGGTACAACTAATTAATAAAGATAAATCAACTATATAAATCCAAATCCATTTCCTCAAACACTACAACATACAAGTCCCCATTCCCTTCGCACTTTAACTCCAGAAGAGCCCGCAATTCAAATCAGCACCGTCTTTAGGGTCTTTTCATTCTGACAAACACAAAAATTCATCAAAATTGTATGGTAATTCAAAGGCATCCTTACAATCCATTATCTGAGTATCAGGGCACTGAGCTCTACGAACTTGCATCTTAATGGGCTCCGATTCACAAAATATGCTACCTGTTCAAGCTAATAGATCTTCGTCCTTCC
This sequence comes from Gymnothorax reevesii, assembly GCA_029721435.1. Taxonomy (NCBI): domain Eukaryota; kingdom Metazoa; phylum Chordata; class Actinopteri; order Anguilliformes; family Muraenidae; genus Gymnothorax; species Gymnothorax reevesii. The sequence goes on along the minus strand of CM056581.1, from coordinate 88,323,616 downwards.
TCTTCAAAATTCAGGGCCCTACTTTGACAACTTAAATGCAGCTGACATACACACGTGCTAATGGTATCACAAACCAAATTTGGTATGTTTCACTACAGTTCGGTAAATGGGATAGCGATAGCACGGCTGTGGCACTGTTGTCAAAAGGATGGACAAAGACAAACAAATTAGGAGTGGGCGTGATGGTAGTTTGGTTCCATTCAAGCCAAATATATTAGATGATGTTATTCCCTTTATAACCAGGAAATTAATGGCATCACAAATTGATAATTTAGTCAGGTTCAGAACAAGCAACCAACTTGCGTTGTCGCCACCTCCTTTTGCCCGCTGAGAACCACACTCTGATTTTGTAATGTGCGGAGGCATTTGGAGGGATTGAGCTCAATTCACCATGTAATGCATAATGTATGAAAAGATGTGGGCAATTTAATCCGTATATCAAACCCCATTCGTGGTACTAAAAGTAGCAAAACTGAGTTTATTATTCGTATTTCCTCCGCACAAAGAAAATATTCATGAATATAAAAATGCCTGCTCTCCCTCCCCTTCACATTTGACCCCACCAGTGTTTCTTAGGCATTATTTACAGCACACCACGCAAATATGAAATGGGAGGAAAACAATATGCATTTATTTGTAAAAACTCCACTGGCTATGATTCAGTGCAATGAAAATATTAAAGAGTGACAGTGTTTGTGTGAAAATGTGGTTTGAGAGAGTAAAACGCAAACAACGTCCGTGACACAAAAATTCCACAGTGCCAGCTTTCTTCATTAACACACCTCCTCTCGCGCTGTCCAACCCCTTGAGATGCAAATGCTTTTATTTTAGAGCAGAAAACTACAAAACTCAGCAAAGGTGGTGAAACATGTCATTAGCGAAGGGCAGATTTGTGCATAATGTCACCGCCACATGCGTTTCCTTTTACCAAGGCGCAAAAATAGAGCCCTCAGTGTTTCTTTACAACTTTTGTTTGTTACCATTGTGAACAAATGGTAGAGCAACAAGGCAGTACTTCATGAAACTTTCAAAGTGGAAGCCAACATCTCAAGTCCAAGTCATTATTATAAAAGCTCAGTTCTTGAAAAATTTCCTGCCTCAAAAAATCACAACACACCTGTCAGGTTTGACTTGTCCACTCCTGCATCTCTTTCCTCTCTTCATAATTTTCCCTCAACATCTAAAATTATTAAATCCTCCTGCTTCTCCATCCCAACACCCATTTTAGGACCTTATTGACAATACATCCTCCCTACCATCACACTGTACCATATATAACAACTCAAAGGCTAAAAACAATTAGCATGAATAGGTTTTAATAATCACGATAACCAGAAGTCATAAATCTGTGTGCCTTTTGGGATGAAAAGATGACATTATTAAGGCTCACAGCGAGCCACTGTGTGTTTTTTACCCACCTCGCAGGGTTGGCTACGCAGCGTCATATCACATCTGGCCAAAGGCAGCTATACCCACAAGTGCCTAACGCAAAAAAAATTAATAAATAATAATAATAATAATAATAATAATAATAATAATAATAATAATAATAATAATAATCATAATAATAATAATCAGAACTTTGTGCAGCTGACATTCTGGCATTTTACCACTTTTTTTCCAACTTGATGCATTTTTTATTGAAAAGTGAAACAGTCATTAACAAGAAATAATAATTGAAAACACATTCACCCTCCAGACAGTTCCTCTCCGCCACTGAATTTTATGCGCAGATTAAATTTTAAATGTTTGCCGGCTTACCTGACACCATTGAGTGTGAAACATGTGCAATGACTGAAAAATGGGGTAAAACACTTTCTCTCAACCCTGCAGAGTCAAGAAAGAGGCAACTGCCATTTTGAAGCAGAACCCAAGGACGGCATTAGGACCAAGCACACACACTGCAGAGTCTAAGGACCTTGTTAGGAGGACCAGTAAAGACAGAGCATGTCCAAAGCAGCCATGGCTTTCTCGGTTTATCTCTTGGGAAAGCCACTGCTGGGGACTGCCAAGTGCCTTCCTTCAAAAAAGGCCAGTGAAGCGAACAGCACACAGAAATATATCAGGGCTCTGTCTGAGTTATGAAGAGGGCTCCGCTTATTAAAGCTTTCGCTATTCAGGCGACAGGCATCTCCTCGTGCATATTAAGCGAGGAATTACTTTAATCTCTCGCCGGGCTCACCCAGGGTGCCCTGGCAGCCACTTACCGCAGCTCAAACGCTGGACCACATTCTGCGGCTGGTACAGTATTTCTCAACTCAGAAATATGACAGCGTTAACGAGGGGAGAATGACCTGAGAGCCACAGCTAGAGCGAAAATCATGGGATCGATCTTGCAGTTTATCGGACGTTTAAGTGCCTGACATTGATTGCGTGTCTCTCTGAAGTTCGTCCTTGGAAAGGAACATGCTATAATCCACGACAGACAAGAGCTCGATAGCAATTAGCTGGAAGCTGGAAATGTTCCGCTTAGCTCGGGAAAATACAAGTCATATGTCAAAACACAGTTCATCTGAGCTCCGTAAATTAGGCTTTAGCCTGCAGTGAGTCTGCAGTAGCTTTTCATCAGAAGCTGACTAAAAACCTGTTCCAATATTCAAGGCCCTATAAAACAAGTGAATTAAAATGATTTCGGAAAGTTTTCCATGTACAGCATATTAAAAGCTCAAAACGTTACAGCAGGCTTACTTAGAGTGCAGTGACGAGTTTGTGAAGACCAGACTTCAACTATTCCGAATTTCATCCAGAACATAAAAAATAGTCACCCACTGGTAATTTCCCTGAAGTAATGTTTAGCTCTCAAAAAAGCATCAATCATACAACAAAAAAAACGCAATAATCAAGGTCTTTTTGATAAGGCAACAAATCATGTGAGATTTGCTCCCGTTAGGCATTGACTTTCAGTTTATTTTAAGTGAGGACTTGAATGAGACAATGTGTCAGCGCATCAAAGTTAAGTAAAATTTGGCAGGTGGGTCACAAAAAACCACAGTTTCCCCCCCCACAATCCATTGCTGAATGGCAAAGAATTATAAAAAGTTAACCAAAGAAGTTGTTTCTTTTGCCGTTATGGATAAGACTTCAACTCATTACAGCCATAAGACAAGAACATCACACAGGCCCTGAGGTGTTTGAATAAGCAGAGATCTATCCTAGAAGATTCCTCTGGTTCAAACGAGAATAGCTCATCAGAAAAGGACAATGATTGCTGGCAATGGATGACCGGGTTAATCGAGTGCGACCATGCTTTTCCAGGGTATCGAGGGCCTTAACAACTCAACGGAAGGGTCATCACACCAATCCGGTGAATGGCTCCAGCGTTAGGCGCTGCATCGTTCTTCATAGCAATAAAACTGTCAGAAGTGGAGTGTGCGGAAAATGGATAAGCACTGCGGATAGATGGAGGATAGGCATCTGACTGATATAAGGAACCCAGTAAAGTGAACCAGACTGACTGACAGCATGCATCAGTGAATAGATCATCCTGACGAGTAATAAAACATTGCGCTACAATCACCTAGCACACACTCAAAGCGACTAAAAAAAACATGGATCACAGAAGTGGCCGATCAAGTACAAAAGTGTGACATCTCTGTTCCAAGCCTTGGCATGGAGTGCGCCAGAACAAAATACTGGAGGGATGGAGTATCTTTCCTCAGAGAGATATTCCCGCAATTGGTTTTTCGATGATGCTGACAGAAAAATCTGTCTAACACATTGTTCCAAAGTGTCCCATATGAGTTCAGGTGGTTTAATCTGCTGACTGAGAAGGCAGTGGCCTGTGGTTAGTATCATTTGTTTTTTTAACTGATAAAGCCAAGAAGTGACCCCTTGTGCCCAGCGGAGCCAGGGGAAAGAGCAGAAACATCGGCATTCGTTACGTTTGCCCAGATTTTAATTAAGGTTTGTTCCTTTTATTTGTCAACTGTCTGTAGCAACAACTACTATATAATTAATACCTTATAAATAAAATTCACGTGGAAGTGGTGGATCACATCACTAATGAGTGAAACGTCCCATAATTTGGTTTATCTTTTTACCCCATTTGCTCAATCTAATTCACACCCAAAATATTCAGGCAAACAATCAATGCTCTGGAAATGATCTTCTCAACTTAATGGCAAACAAATTATGAACAGGAATGAGTCATAAATGCGAGTGACATCACATTTTTATGTACCCAGGAACATACACATCTAGGCATCACAAACCTACAGGACCTAAATTATTCTTTCAGTTTTGGTGCCACTATTCATGTTTTGAGCATACAGTCTTAGTACACATAATAGACCTTATGAAGTTACCATCAGGGCCAGAAATTCACACTCTCAGATAACTCTGAAGTGGCCAGGGCATCTAATTAAAGCCTTCGTCTCCACTGGTAATTAGGAATCTCTTCGTTCGTTCATTGTGTGCCCAGGGAGGACAAAATGGTGCACAAAAACACAAACACACACGCGCGCACACACACACACACACACACGCGCGCGCGCGCGCACACACACACAAACACACACACATACACACACACACGCGTGCATGAAGACACACACACACACACACACACATACGAACACACACACACACACACACAAGCACATCCACACACACGCACGCACAAACACCCATACACCCACACACACACGCACGGGCGCGCACACACACCCACGCACACGCGCGCACACACACACAAGCACATCCACACACACGCACGCACAAACACACATACACACACACACACACACACGCACGCGCGCGCGCACACACCCACGCACACGCGCGGGCACACGCACTTACGCACACACGTACGCACAGACACGCACAAACCACACACGCACACACACACACACACACACACACACACGCACACACACATACTAAAGGTGCCTGGAACATAGGGACCAACATGAAAGCCCATCCAAATTGTCATTCGGCGACAGGATGTAAACACAACAAAAGAACCATCCCCTCTTTTTATTTTGAGTTTAATGAAAGACCTTTGATAATGCCGCCCAACAAAAGGACTCACAGAGAGAGCCTGGGGGCTATAATTGGCTTGTTTTCAAATTGCCCAGGCATAGTAATGATTAATAATGATTACGATATTATCGAATACACCCACATACACACCTGCCTTTGGTGAAAAACCTCTAAATTTCTCAACTGACAGACAAAAACGTAGAGCCAAAATGAAGATGCATCCTATTGTTAAATGTGTGCCGCAGTTTTGAGCTAGGCATCCCATCTGAACAGGCTAAAAGGACAACTGCATTGCAAAGAAAAGGAGAAAATGATCACTGTAAACACCAACAGTCAGTGTGGAATCCTCACGAATGAACTTCCACAGAAAACCATCTCCAAATAACATTTAACCTAAATAACAGCAGCAGGTCTAAAAGAATGAGAGTATACAACAGCCCAAAGGTCAAATGTGAAATGATTCAGATTCAGGCACCTTTATTTATCCGCAAGGGGCAATTCATTTGATACACATAGGATCAAACGACCATCCAATGAGATGTCTTTAATTGAACAAAAATGTCATGGTTTTGCCCCCGCCGGCTGCAAACAGGAAACCGGCGGGCACTGGGACCATGTACCCAAAAAGTGGATAAGGGACCCACACGCACAGGCTGAGTTCAAAAATAGAGATATTTAATAAAACTGATAAAAACACAATACACAAAAGCCCAGGGAGCAGCGGCACAACAACACAAAGCTCACGCCTCAAAATGCAGCTGCAAACTGGCAGTGCCGCTCTTCATAAATACCATACACTTCACCTCCACTTCAACGAGCAGCAGGTGTGGCTCGTTGAAGTGGAGGCAAAGACAGCAGGAGGGGGAGGGACTGCAGGGCAGAGCCATCACAAAAAATGCATTAACACCACCACATAGACATACTCAGTAACTGAGGGGAGAGACAGGTGATCAGATCCTATATTTTTGACCGTTTTGGGCAGAGAAGGGAGAGTACAGGCAGTAGATATTTACGACTACATTTGACATTTTGGTTCTCAGGTAGGTTGCTTTATGCATGCTCTTCACAGCAACACGCGACACTGAAATGATTAATATTCTTTGTTACTTGTTGATTGAGGCTATCAAGCAATCGACTGCCAATCGGGGACCAAGATATCAGAAAATACATGTGATTTATCTTTACATAGCCAATCAGAATTGGCTAGCCTCTAGCCAGACCAGGGAGAAGGAGGACATTGTATATCTGATGTGTAGTAGCTACAGGAAGCAAGATTTAGTCAGTCAAATTTCTCGTAAAACTCTACCGACCCCATAGTCCACGGCCCATGATCATGATCTTTTGTTCTGAGCAGGTGGTGTCTTTGTAAAATAGCAGAGGTCTGGGTCAGTTACTCAAAACACAAGCAACTGAATACACCGAATACAGTGACACTGGCGCTAACTGAAGAAATGCAGCTACACTTAATTGGCTGTATCACTTTTGTGTCAGTCGCTGGAGTTTTAATGACACCATCTGTGCACGGTTATTAAAAGATGGCTAAGGTAGACTGTGCTGTTCTTATTAGTGTGAAACTCATGATTATGAAAGTCAAATTAAAACGAACATCACTGCTCCGATTTGACAGTAATAATTGAATTTCAACCGTATATGAATAACCTCACACCAGTTGCGGTGCTTCTGTCAGCATCATTAACAGTTTGTCTGCGCTGATATTTCCTGTGATCTGGAAAAACTTAGTACGTGTGTCACTTTTGGTAGAAATAGAGTTTAACCTTCATTTGCAGTAAAAAGAGTGGTGAAAATCTTAAAATATTAGCTATTTGTGTCATGTGGACTTCCAAAATCAAGTTTCTATCATATTTTTTTTCACTTAGAAGAAGTCCAGAACCAAAAATTTTTGTTCAATTGCGAGATCATTGCCACTGATTAACTACATTTTTCCGGATCACAGGAGAAATGGTAAAGAGCAGAGATCTAAAAGCTCCGGAAATTCCAGACACTGCAGAGATTTGCGTCCTTAAAATGACTTTGCTGAACCTGACTGACCTGGCAACACACACACACCTGACAGCCTGTTAATCTCAGTTTATTTACACTTCATCCAAACAGTTTAAACCCACATCTTCATGCTCTCAATGTTTACCACGAGCAGCCCACTCAACATTCCAGTCTCCACCAGTCACGGTGGCAAAACAGACACAATCCTGACCCTGACCGGCCGTGTTTCAGTGGAGGAGCGTGATATCTGCAGTGAAAAATAATGAGGCTATCACCCAAAGTGAAAAGGGATTTAACCTGTCCAACTGGCTTGTTCAGAAACTTCAAAAACTCGATTTTTCTAAGAAGAATTTTCTCGGTTTCATCAGCTCTTTCCTGGGAGCGCATTCATTAATGAGGCTTGGAAGCTCAGTCCTTCAGTAAGGCGCTGAGTGGGGCGGCCGATCGCCGGTCCCAGTTAGATATGAAAACCTTTGTCTTCAACCCCCAGCTTATGTGCCACTGAGACCAGTGAATGCCAATCAAACTCTGCTACAGAGGACCAGCTAATCCAGGCTGACCTTTGGGCTAGCGTGGCTACTGTGGAATGCGGCAAACAATGCTCCTGGAAGTCTTAATACGACGGGAATCTTGCAATGGAAGCTGCTGCGCTCTTTCACAGTTGAAGGATAAATGGAGCGCTCGGCGTCATCAGGACACAAGGGTTAGCTACAGGCTCCCATGTCGGCTAGACACTAATGAGATATTTGGCTAGAGCTAGTCCGTTAAAGCTGCAGCGTGCTATTTTTAAAAAGAGTGGAAGTACATATAAAACAAATGGAACACCAAAAACCAATAATGGCCAGTTTAGTTGTCCTCTAATATAAACTATGAACAAGTAAAGTGTGTTTTGGCCGTGTAGCCAAAAAAGCATCAATTTTAGCAAGAAAAATGGAGAAAATGTCTGCTTAATACATCAAGGCTTGGGAAAAAAATACCAACTGATCAATGGCTGGTGCTGCTAAATTCTAATGGAATACCTCTGGCTTGGAAAAAGTATAGCAGGACAGTAAGAATGGAAGGTTAGAAGATACTTGTTCAAAACAAAGTGACACATGATGCTTGCTACTTCAGGCGAGTGATACAATCCAAAACAATCTGGATTAATAGCAGCAGGACAAGCGTATGCATATGAGCATAATGCATACAGATAAACAAAATCTAACCTCATTTTGAAGACTATGCGACCTGCCTGCTGACTTTGGTTGTTTGTTTCGGAAAAAGGTAGATGACAGTGAGAACTTGGAAGTTCACAGCCACAACCTGATCAAATTTCTGAGGGATACTCAGGGAAACTGGCTGTGGCGACAAAAAGCTATCACTACTAGCACCTAAAAACGGGAAAGTGCACCTTTTTCTAAGAAATTCCTACAAAAATAAGAAGGTTTACTGAAGAGGCTCGGTTAACCTCAGAAAAATTTTTCCAAGGTATCGCGAAGTCTGTCTGGTTTACTTAAGTTTGGACAACACCTCAGTAAACCTCGGTTAAATTTTCCCGAGAGGCACCAAGGATTGTCTGGCCCACTGAAGTTCAGAGACCACATCGGTATTCCTCGGGCCAGACAATCCTCGGTGTATTTCAGGAAAATTTACCGAGGTTTACTGAGGTGTCGTCCAAACTTAAATAAACTGGACAGACTTTGGGATACCTCGGTAAAATTTTTCTGAGGTTAACCGAGTTGGCCTCAAATCTTCAGTGAACCTCGGTGTATTCTAAGGTTTGGTAGAAAGTTATTGGAAAAAGGCGCACTTTCTCGGTTTTTAGGTGCTGCTAGTGTATATACGACAATGAGGAATGTGTTTTTATAAAAAAGCGGTTGGAACACAGTAACGTAAACCATACACTAGCGGTCCATAAATCACACTGGCTATTCACAGGACCTTCATTCCCAGAGTCTTGACCTTTCTGTAAGTACTCTAAAGACAGACTGCAAATCACAAAGAATGAGATGCGCTAACTTTCTCCAAGTGCCCAAGCATCCTTGAACCCAGTTAAAAAGGCAAAAAACCTCTTGAATTTGTATTCTAGCTTCCTCACAAGAAAAGCACAATGTAAGTCATCACCACAGCAACATCGTACCCCGTGGGGGGGGAAGAGTATTGCAATATTACAAGATGTCAATAGGCCTCTCTTCCTCTCACTCTCTCCTCCCCATGAGGGAAATTTCTAATTAACCGAATAAAAGAAAGCGTCAACTTTATTTGCAAACCTTTAACAAGCACCTGCATGAGGAATCAACACAGAGCGAAAGGCGTAGATAGAAACCAACACTAAATTGATAGCATCTGTAAAGGAGCCCAGGAAATTAAATCAGCGACCCGATAATTGGAGACATCGGCGTGAAACTGAAAAGCAGGCGGTCGCTTTGCATGCGGGCGAGTGAAGTCTGCCATTGTTGCAGAGTACGAGATGCTCAGCATGCAGAGGGCGACCCCGCCTTCCGAGACACAAACTCCATCGTCTTTTATATCCCCCCCGCATTTGTTTACTGTGTAAATGTCAGAAAATGAGTTATTGGAAGGCAGGCCATTAAAAGCTGCTATGCTCTGCTGATTGAAGCATTAAATGAGATGACAGCTGTTAAGTGCTAAGCGTTTGATGAAAACTGTGACTTATGGGTGAGACGTCGCCCGTTGACGACGACATCTGCTCCTGGGTATCAAATGTTTCTGTTCAGCGCAGTACAAAAGATTGTGACTGGCCTTCAGAGATTGATTCTGTAAAACTCATTAGGCTTCGCAAGTATTCATCATACGCAATCGAACGGCCCAATAAATCCAGTGAATCTTTTCTCAAGCGCCCGCTGGGTAAGTTTGGGCCTTGAGAGTTCAGTCATGTCAGAGCCAACACTTCACCCAACAGTACGGTGGAGAAAAGCATCTGTAGAATGATGAAGCCCAAGCGCCCACCGTCGGAGGAACGGACGGAGGGCCAATCGCCAGGCTCCGGTGCGGCCGCACCGATTTCCATCAGCCCTTCCCTGGGTGAGCAAACGGGCAACAGATGTGGAGGAAATTGGCAACACACATTCCGGATTAAATGCATATGATTCCCATTTCCCACCTAACACCTCTGGGTATTAAATCCAGATGGGACTGAGAGTGGCGGTGGTTTGTGAGTCAGAGGGAAGGCGGTTTCTGTGGGCGGTGGGCAGAGGGGGGTGAATTAACCCCCAGCCATGTCCCTCCACTCTAAAGTACCACTTAATTATCTGCTCTTACTTCCACAGAAATGCACACTCCCCAGTCACCTTGGATGGCAGACTTTGTGTTTCATTTGTCAAACACCACCTAAAATCAAAAAAAAAAATTTTTCATTTAAAAAACTCGCTAGTCATAATTTTATAATTTCGTTGAGCCACTGCATGAAAATAAACTGGGCAATGGACACAATTGTAAAGATTATCTTTAACATATTAACTGTTTATCCGTTGCCCATTTTATTGCCTTCTCTTCAACTTGACCCACATGCAAAATTTCTTCGAGCCATTCCACGAAAATAAAATCGGGCAGCGGATATTGTTTTAATGATTAACTATGTTATCAATTAAGCCCTGCGTAGTACAGGCCAGCTTGTTTACTTTGAGTAGGTAACAGAATCGGGAACTCAAATATTACAATACACAACTTAATGTAAGCACCAGCGCTTACCGAACAAGCCAGATAATAAGTCTGATTTTTAAAAGTATTCGCTCGGGCAAACAGTCACCGAGGACAATGGTCCCCTTAAAAAAAAGGGAGAATTTCAATATTTAAGCAGGCATGAAGCCAAGAAAACACATTCATTTGCTGCTCAGCAGAAGTGCAGCATTTTTTCCATTGAAAACAAGCATCATATGAAAACGTATCAACAGAACATCCAAAGCAGTAGCAGTACAGCGAGATCTATACTGTAAAACTGCCATTCAATAACAAACTCTCAGTTCGGACTGCCTCTACTGCCAAACAAAGTATGTACACAACGCTATTAGGCCAGTAGCCAGCAAGAGATCGAGGAAATGAAATGTCAATCATTGCATTTGCACAAACACAGCTACTCAGAACAGTCCCCGGGGTCAATAGTCTTATTGGCTGGCAACAGCTTAGAGCTTTTTGTCTGACAGAAAGCAGATTTCTTCATCATTAAGCCATGTAAATCAATGACTGGACTGTGATCCAGGAGACAAACATTACAATCCAGACGGAAATGGAATGAAAGAAAAGAAGTTTCCTGTACTGTTTGGTCAATCAATTTTTAAATGAGAATTTGCACCGTAAAGTTTGTCCGAAGCCACACAGCACATTAAACCATATCCTAGAGCACCATTACGCGTATACATAAAAATAACACTAAATCCTCCACACAGAGGAAAATGATCTGAACAGTCATATACAGGTATGATGTCTTCTTTGTGTGCCTTACTTCTTTGGTAAAGTTTCTTGCATGTCATTTTTGGTTAAGTGTTCAGTAGAGTGCAGCTTTTAATTCAAAAGCCATGCTCTTGTTTATAATGTCTCTGGGGCACAATTTCAGAATTTTCCTCAAAGTACTTCAATACAATATTTTTTCACAGGAGAGTACTACAGAATGATAAATAAATATTCTTCATGCACAAGTCAGGCCAAGCTTTGGAACGAACAAAGGAAGCAGTTAAATCTTATAAATAGTCTGGAATCATCCTTACTGGCCTACAATGGATCGTCATCAGTGAAACACAAGACCTCCCTCACGGCGAAGCTAATTAACTTAGCAGAGATAACTGAAAAAGAGGAGATGATTGCACCGGAAACAGTGAGGAGAGAGAGAGAAAAAAGAAAAGAGGGATAGTGGAGGGGGGGCTCCGCAGTTTTGGGCTCCCCTCCAGTTCTCATCAGGGGGTCACTTCTTAGGAAAACAACTGCAACCTCAGGCCCTTTCCCAGACTGCTCCCTCACCGCTAGCGCTTCGCAACCGAGCGTCAAGCCGAGCGAAGTCCCCCGGTGAGCCAAAGAGGACAATCCTCATTAAAATACAGGCTATGGATATGCATCAGAACTTTGAACTTTATGACGCCAGGCACGATACATCGGGAAACAGAAAGAGTCATAATCGCAGCTACTGGCGGACGCATTTTGCTGTTTATGACGACGCTTCCATCATTTTCTATAAAGGTGAGTGAGACTGATAAGACAGTGTTGATGCAGACTCCTTGTTGGAGAGTTTTATAGTTCTCTCCAAATGGCCACGATTACATGATGTTTTTTAATTCGGAGTTAATTATTCGTAATTAAATGGTTCTGAATTAAAATATTCTTCCTCCAGTTTACATGGAAATAGTAATTAGGAATTGAGGCTAGCATGGAAAACACATTTAATCTGGTAAAAAAAAAATTCTCAATTTTTGTTTTTAGTATTTAAGTGATACTTTGATACTGTTCAACATTCAATTGATGTTTTCATGATATTTTTAGTATTTGATTGTATTTTAGGGCAAAAAAATATCAGGAAAGCCTATAATCAGACCGGAAATGGATAATTTTGGTCCAAAATGAAAAAAAAAAATGTCAAAACTCACCATTTTCTAGTGTTGCATTGGACCTCTGAATGTGTGACAGGGCACTGATGTGTTTGCTGCCATCAATTGGCCATTGGCAGTAAGATTTTTTCATACAACAAACAATCCTATGATGGCTTTTGCTCATACATACCTTACAAGCAAAATTATTAACAAAAAACACTAATTTCTGTTTTGAAATATTATAATTATATGCAAATGAAGAAAATTATACAAATGGTGTCATAGGATTGTTGTGCATACCATATACTATCAAATCACATAAAAGTGCCTTGATATTTTCAGTACAATTACTGTAGTAGTACAAAGACCAAACAGTTCAATATATTTTGAATATTCATGTCCTTGAAAAATTTACAAATAATTTGCATATTTAATGAGATAAATTTCTCCAGAAGATTCAGATGCTCCATTGTCTGAGCTTTCCAGAAATACATGGTTCATACGAGTTTACTCAATCAAGTAATGATTTATTCAGAATTCATTACCAACTTGCATTTCACTGTATTTTACCAGACTGGCCCCCTTAAGAGCAAAACATTCATCAAAAATTTCTAATTGCTTTGATTTGATATTGCTGGCAAATGACCATGGTATAAGCGGGATAATCAACTGGTATGTGTGCATGTGCAGAATGACAGGAATTAATTTTAAAAGGAATGAACTTTTACATGATCGAGGAATAAATTAATTTGGATTTAAGATCGGAATAAACCTGCCACTTACTTCAGAATTAAGTTTAATTCCAAATAATATTTTTAAGCGGAATTAGGTGTTTACATGATCTTTTTAAAGCGGAATTAATTTTTATTCGGAATTAAATATTTTCATTCGGAATTAAAGCTCTCTTGTAAATGTGGCCAATCTGAGATTACTGGATAGGCCATGGCTCTCCCTAACACACACACTTGCCCTCTGCCACAGGTCACAACTGGTTCCCAACATCTCCTCTTCTTCAAAAGGGCACCACCACAGAAGAAGAGTGTTTGTTTACGTGCAACGGCCCAGTATCTTGTCTGCGATCGACACTTATCACCAGCGTCAAGAACCTGAGAGAAGAGACTGGCGAGTTTCTGTTACACTGCCACACTGTAACAACACGTAGTGTATTCTCAACCTTACCAGGAATGCACCTCACTGTGGAAAACAAGTGCTCACCGAAAACAACGATAAGATTTCACAGACCAAGTATGACTACTCCGCTAACAAAGACTGCCCAGAATTTGAAAATATCAATGCGTCGCCAGAAAAAAAGCCCTGCGATCGTCTTTCAGAGCATGATTGTAATCAGAGATGACTGAGGATTAAACGAGAGAAAGGCTTAAAAACAGCTGTTCTCTCTTTTCCAGAAGCGAACGCTTAATTCTGGCTGTTGCTGTAAACCCATGGAACTGAAAGTGTGGATTTCAGTTATCCCTAGGGGAAGGTAAGGAGAGAGAGAGAGAGAGAGAGAGAGATGTACAGACTGCAAACTAGAGGGAGTGATAAAAAGAGAACAAGGGAGAGAGTGGGACGTATAAGAAGAGAGTGACAGAGAGAGAGAGCAGGAGAAATATAGAGCCGAAGAGAGAGAATCCCCATCATAGAGAGAGAGAGAAAGATAGACATAGAAGGGAATATGGAGACATGGAGAGAGAGACCCCCCCCCATGAGACAGATTGTTTATCTCAGTAGCAGGCTGGTACAGCTCATGAAATATCCATCATAAGGTGAAGCACATCCATGAAGACGGGCAGAAGACGCGCAGAGACATCCCCGCTCCTGTAAGGGCAGGCGTACGGAGGCTCCTGTAGACATCTACACGCCATTTCATCCCTCATCAGTCAGGGGCCGCACCGCGCGGAGCTGAGCTGCCCAGGAAAGAATGCACAGCAGGCCAGCACTCGTCTCCCCAGCGCTGGCCCTTTACCTCACCCCGGTCCGGGGGAGGGCGGCAGGGGGCGGGGGGCTGGCAGGGACGAGCTATAACATGCTCCCAAACCGTCTGTTCGCAACGCCTGCCCTTCGACCGAAGCTGACGCAGAGCCCAGCTCCGTTTGGACACCTTGGATTCTCCGTACCTGCAGTCCCTGAGGGAAGCAATAATGGCCATTTCCATAGACCCTTCCAGAAGACTGGAGTCTGCTTCAAAATGAGGCGCTGAGGGAGTGTCTCGCTCGCCCAGCCTGTGACGCGCTACGTTACGTTTCACAAGTCATGACATCGGACAACAGATCTGGCTGTTGAATGCGGTGTGTCTCTCTCGTTGTGACATGTTGCAGTCGAAACAGCGCTGATCTAAATGATCTTAAAAAAAATCATTAAAACTCATGTGGGGAAACACCATATAGTGTGCCGTTGTACAGGTTATCAACATAATGCAGTTCAAATGTAATTTACAAATTACTGCTTTCAGTTTTAAATTTAATTCAACATAGTGTCCCAACTTTTCCTGATTTTGGGTTGTATGTATTTTTTAAAAGAGGCACTGAGAAAATTCCGAGGCCATCCTGACGGACTCCGGTGCTCGGGGCGGAGGTCTGACAGATGACACGGTTAACTCTCATGTAACAATGAGCGATATCAACAATGTACCAGCCAGTTGTTCGGCATTCAAGCGATCCGAGAAGAAACCACTGGCCTTTACGTGCTTTGCACAGTCCCGTGCCCCGAGAGATCTGTGGGTGGAAATGGTATAGCTTAAATTCCAGCCCAGGATGGCAAATCCTTCATCTCATTTTCCCAGCAAGAACAAAGTCCTCATTCCAGCATGACCCCTCCAGCCCCCCCACCCATCACAGCCCACCGCCCACTCTCTTAGGTCCGGTTGCAGATCGGAGACCGCAAGACCGCGAGCATCGAATCCGACCAAACTCGACCATTTCTTACAGCCGTTTTATACTTGTAAGACGAGTCTACAGATGTCTTTAGAGAAGAAATGGAGGACACAGACGCTTTTATGGTCAAACGAAGTGTCGGGCTACATCTGCAGCGCAGTTGTCGCCATGGTAATCATTAATTTATTCAGTTATAACCAATCAATCTTTGAGCAAATGCTAAGTATCAACTTTGTACATCCATAACAACCACCAAACTCTCTGTTCATTCAGCTAATGAATATAAGACAACTAACAACTACATCTGCTACATTACAAATATTTGGCAGGTTACAAGACACTGTTGGTCCATGCTTTCTCTTTCTATGACATCATTTCGGTTGTCAGGCACTGTCGACTGACACCTGTCTTATACCGTATAAAATGGCCTTCGGACACAGAACCCTCCCCTCCAGGACACAGAAAAATCCTGTCTCGTTGTGCCGTTATCCACTTCTCATGGTCTGGAATGAAACTGAGTTAAATGGATCGATATATTTATCGCAACAAATGCCTTTGCAACATACGCCTATTGAAAATACTGACTCCCTGTTTGAAGGGATTGGCCAACAGGAGAATGCCCATCATTGTTCAGTCCTGTTGTATCTGTGTCGAATAAACAATAACAAGTAACAGACACTCGCTATTCTCAGCTAACACCATAATTACAGAGCAGGTCTGTGCGTGTGCGTATTGCACGCACATTCCATCACAGGATACAGTGCCGTTAATCTAACATAAGCCACACAAACATTGATTATGCACCCTGAAAGTACCCATTACTATTGATATTAAATTTCTGGCTTTTTTTTTTTTGAAGGAGGGGAAGAGGGGTGGAAGTTCTTTACGGAGGGACGAAGGGGGAGAATGCCCAAAAATGCTCAAATCATAAACCGATTTTACAGCTGACATGCGCCACTGAATTAAGCTGAGACTTTGTTTTTATCTCACAGAATAACGCAGCAGTCAGAGAATACTTAGTAACGAACAAAGTGTTCTCCCAGCAAGGAAAATTTAAAGTAAGAAAACAAATTAAAATGAATTCTCGATCTGGAAGGACGTTTTCAGCATTTTCTCAATTTAAATGAGAACCTCGGTTCTTCGACTGCTGAGTTTAACAAAGAATATTTACAAAAAAAAGCACTGACTAATTTCTAAGAAAAAAATCTAACAAATTACTGGATGCAACAGAAGTAAGTCAGACCTTCTGCGACTCCAGGGTCACGAGGAAGGAATAAAGAAATCATAACACCTCCACAAAGGTGCAGTGCTCAGCTGAGAAACTTTACCGAGCGGCTTTAATGAGGCTTCATGCTTCACAGGAACTATGCTAAAGTAAACTTAAGGACGAATAATTTCAATATTACAGGTCAGAAGGTCTGAACCTGTTACTTTCAGAAAAGGCAGCTTTGGTATTTGAAAGCATAGAAAAACAAGCAAGAAAAAAACCTCCCCACAGCTAATGAGCACAAAAGTAGAAGCTGTGTGTGTGGGCAGGGTGGCTCACTTGACCTGTACCTGCCTCTGTTCCCAACTACGTACGGTGCGGCCAAGATCAACTTCTATTCTGTAATACAAACAGGCCATGTTGTTTGAATACCTCAAAATATTCCATATCCCAAATTTAGATACGTTTTCTCTATGAAATCCTTAACCCAAATAATGAAGACAAATTTTTGTGACAAACTGACAATTAGCTTCATTCGTTACAAAATTTTTCCCCCACTAATAACACTGTTGTTATATTTCATGCTCTCACTAAATAAAGACTATAGTCGATTATCTGGTGAAGATATAATGAGACCGAGAGTGAAATATCACACAAAAGCAATGTTCCTGGGATAATTATGTTTAATGCTTGGTCACATGGCTATGAAAAATGTACGTGTCAAAATACTGAAGTGTCCATACCCCCGTGTGTAATATTGTATTACAGAACTGATTCCAGTGTCTAATGGCTTCTGCATTAAACTGAAATTAGAAAGCAGAATATTGCAATAATTTATTCAACAACTTTTCAGTAACAGACTTCTATCCTTCTAACAGACACTATCCGCAGTGTCCATAACCCCTATCAACAGGATGCTATCAGCATCACCTATCTGCATGCTAATGAACAAAATATTTTGATAACATCATTGACATGGCTATGTTTGAACATGTTGAACATTTAGGGGAAAGAATCTATTCTGTATGGTTTTATGCTGGCGGCATGACATGCATTTGGGGTCCATATCCCACCCCGATACTGTGGACTTGGTGACGCTGTCACTTATTCAAAACTTTTCATTACTTTAAAGTAAAAGTAACTATGAGTAATGAGTAACTTTATAAGTATGCCTCACATTCACTCTGATGTCAGAGGCTGCCATGCAAGGCGCCACACTGCACCTCAGGAGCAGTGCGGGGTTCAGTGTCTTGCTCAAGGACACTTCGACACGTTCTCTGGAGGAGCCGGGGATCGAACCAGGAACCCTCTGATTCCTGGGCCGCTCGCTCTACCTCCTGAGCAAATTTACAAATTTAAACATACCAAAGTGTATGTCAATTTTCGGCAGTTATGTCCATCGAGTATAATGCAGGTTAATCAAGGCCAGGCTGATAACAGGCTAAGGAAAATCAGGACTTAACTCTTCCACTGACTTCCATCACGTTTATGTATTATTAAGTGATGGCGATGCGCTGCGTATCAAAATGCAATGGGAACCCAAACACATCCTGGATCAAAGACACCTGGTGATCTATAACGGGACATGAACCAGTGCCATCAACCACAATGCAGATACTCCAGACGTAAGGATCCTACATATTCATTTCACAAGAGCAAGAATGGAGTGAACTGCTCAGTTTTGGCGACACCAGTGAAGAGATGAAGGGCTTTTGTTTCTTGTAACTTCAGCTTGAAAAGAGGAAGACGGTGAAAGTTTTTCACAAAACAGCAGCATTCAGGAAATGTGAGAAGAGATTTCTCATAGTGAATATCATAACATTTAAAAAATAAAACAAATAGAAAACAGCAGTAGCAAAAATCGGTACTCGAATGAAAAATCTATAAAGTCACTTTTTAAAGTTCAACAAGCTAGCTTGGCAAATTATGAAAACACTCGCCACTGTTGTTATAACGCCACAGGAAGGGTTATTTAGAATCACTAAGACAAAAAATGGTTGCAAGCCAGAGCACTATACTCCAGCACTGCAAGAACAGAATCTTACCGAGCATTTTGATCTTGTATTTAGACTTAAACATCTATTTTTTTTTTTCTCAGGAAAAAAAAATTCTGTCACTGATTTGAAGTAATTTCGACTCATACTGGATTTCACCATGGGGAAAGAGAAATAATCTTCTTAGTGTTTAAGTCTAAATACAAGATTAAAATGCTCGGTAAGATTTTGCTTTTGCAGTGAGAGTTTTTACAAGTAAGTATCGTATTCATTTTCATAAGTGAATACTGCTGTGCTTCGTACACATTGAGGCAGGGTGGAGTGAGATTAGTTAACTCTATGCGAATGGTAACAGACATTACTCCCCTGACCACATTTTGTGACAGGTGAAAAATGCTAAGCGTAGCCACCACAGTTCAATATAGGGCCTTCCCTGCCGTGTTTATAAAGTGTAATTCATTCATTCCAAAATCAAACAGAAGAGAGCTTTTCCATTTCCGCATGATAAACTGCTATCGACAGAAGTTATAGGCTGTTCAGGAATTTTCTAATCTGAGCCAACATACTTTGTGAATATTGCAAGCAGGTGTGCTAGCCATACCTTGCATTACACACTAATGGATCTTTGTTCAAGTAATAAAATTAAGTCCTCAGACTCGCCACAAGAGCACTTAAATTCAGCAGTCAATTCCTGACATGTTTAACACTCGGCGCTTTGATAGGGAGTTACAACTGCCATAGGGCCAAGTCACGTAGTAACGGAGTTACACATTTGTAACTCCATTACCGACCAGTATTTTTCCGTTTTCACTCAAAATAAATCAAATGAACAAATTTGCCTATTTTGTGTTAGGGAAGAGCTACATAAAGCCTTTTAAATTGTAACTCCATCTTACTTAGTTTTGGAGCTCTGAGACAAAATACAACAATTTTGTAACTCCGTTACCATGTGACCTGACCCCAAAGCTAAATCACACCCATTGATGAGCACAGAAAACAAGTGTCAGTGAACATTTGCACCGAATAGCATGCATGCTCATTGTCCAGGTCACCCATGAAATCAAACACGCACACCATTTGTAGTCCAGTCTGGATAAAGTATCGATTCCAGGAAGATAATTATGAAAATCAGTGATTATTTGGAGGTTATGTGGTTATATTGACAAAATCACAATTTTTCTGCATTGGACACGAGTATTCATAGTAGACAGTACGTTATTAATAGCCAACACATCTTCCCTCACTGAATATGAGCCTCTTACCTTGTGCGGTAGGATCTTTCCCAAGGCAGGAGAAAAGCAGCACATGAAAGAGAGAGAGAGAGAGAGAGAGAGAGAGAAGTGTAAGAGGATGTGTCATTCTCTATAGGAATGAATTATAGCATAATATAACCAAGTGGTAAGAACAGGCCATTCAACCCGGGAAGCACTGTATCAAGCCTGGTGTTTTTGAAAAAAAAAAAAATGCTCTCCGATATGACCTGGCGAGCTTTTCCACATTGTGACTTCACAATATTTGGGTTAAGCCAGCCATTTATGATGCCAAGTTTTGCAAACACAACAACAGCTAAGTAAAACAGTTAACTTTGTTAGTCCTTTTTACATATTCACATTCACATGGCCACATTCAAATCACCATTCTGACCTCAATAAGATCTCCAACTGTAAGACTAAAAAGATTAAGTCTTTCCTCCAAACTTTTGTCTTTTCCGCCAGGAAATTAAGAAAGTTCTACTTCTTTAAACCATTTCCAGAGCCCTTGTATTTTTCTTGTCTTCACATCTGCACAGCCCTCTAGTAGCAATAATCAGACATCTAGAGCGCAGATGGAAGAATATAACTTCCTCATGCACAGCATCTAAAAGAGGCTGGTCACATTTCACCAAAGAAATAAAGTCTTGTAATTCATGTCTATCACAGTATTTCAAGACCTCGTAATGTTGGCCTCAGATGAATACTTCACTACTTACACAGATACACCTGTCTCTGCCGCTAAGTTTGCATTAGGGACAGCAGCACTCAGCAAAAAACCCAGAGCAGGTACCACATGAACTTTAGTTCAAGGCTCAAATTAATATCTCACACCATCACAGACATCAGCCATCCCACTTTATTTCACAGACACAGAATCTCTTTACACTGTGAGCCAATAATATTAAGTGAGCTCAAATATTAAGTTCAGAATAAAACTAGAATGAGCTTTTACTCGTAAAGACATACGTCTCCCCCCTGGCCTCCTTCTCTGCTTAACCCACCGAACGGATGGACGGACAGACAGACAGGCACATACAAAAAGGCACCACTTCAGGACCAGAGTAGTAAGTATGCAAAGTTTCATTAAGATCATGCAAACGATTTTGGATTTACACTCTGGAAACGAAGTCGGAACGCGATTGGGAACCGAGCCTGAAACACAACGTCTCCCCTCTCCCTCCGGGCAGAGACAATCAATCGGGAAAAAACCGCATTCACCCTCCTTCTCATGTTAACCATCTACCTGCCAGCGCCATTTTGGTAGAGCACATTTTGTGTCACTGCATCTAACTGATAGATGAGTCGAAGTTAGACTGATTGAGCCATCTGTGACACTCGGTTGAGGTGTGTTATGCTGAGAAAATCAAATTAGTTAAGTCCAACAAATCTTTCAATTAGATAACGTAACTCATAATGTGCTCGACCAAAAAGGTTGTGTTGGCATTTAAGGGGTTAAGCTATGCCTCCAGCTCCTCTCCTCTGTCCCACTCCTCTTCATTATCCAATCTGAGTTCTTCAGCCAGCCTCATGTCCTCTCTACTAGAATCATCCGATTATGAAGGCCTAAATCCTCCATCTCCTTCTTCAGTTTACACTCCATACAATTACTAGCCTGTCCCCTCTTCTAAACTTACATCAGCAAATCCCTGTTATCCCGTCTCCAGCCCAGATGCCGATACACTCGTTTGACCTCCATCGTCCACGCCACCAACACCATTAGTTCTCTACTCGACATCCGGCAGCCCGCCTGCCAAATTTTCAGCAGGACTTGTCATTTCATAGAAACTACAGACATCACCAGAGAAAAAGAAAGAATTCACATCGAACTAATTACCTTGCGTCACCGAACAACGAAAGTGCAAGGTTTAACACAGCCGCTGTTATTGTTCGCACACATGACATAATGGTGCAGCACTAACACAGCTATGGTGACACTCATGTTATCTGACTTTGAGCATTTGCACGGCTCCACCTGTGGTGTGCGAAAGCAGAGACTGATCTGAATTCTGTTCATGCTGATGGTAGATTACTCAGGCAGGAGACGAGTGTGCATGAGGGCAGCGCTCTCTCCATAACACATTTTCAATTTTGTAAGACTCAACCCCCTCCGCCCCGCCAATACTCCCACCCCCATCCAGGGCCGCGAGTCCGGTGGGACGACTCTTCTCTTGGTTCTCCACAGCCATCCAGAACAATAGCTGCCCATCCAAAACAAAAGCCCCAAGCATTAAAATTCAACTACACTACAATACAAGCGTGCCTCCTGAAACGACGACAAAAACCCTGATCAGGCGCCAAATCCAGCATAGTGAGTTATGCAGGTTTGCAACTAATGAGATGCTCTCTTTACAAAGACAATGGGCCAGATTTGCTAGGATCTTGAGCAAGTACAATACCTTTTACCACATGCAAAACATGTAACACTGCCATTGATAGGGGGAAAAATAAATAACTTGGCCAATCACTGGGCAAGTTATTGGTTTTGCTGGCACAAAAAGATTAGAGAATCCAGCCCAAGATGTTGTACTTCGTGCACTTGAAGCAACCTGTTTGAAACTCAGTTCAACGGTCCCTTTAAAGCAGGGGGGCCAAGCTGGTGCCATGGAGGGCCAAGAGGCCACAGGTTTCCATTCTGACCAGAAACTCCACCAGGTAATTTCACCAATTAAGTCCCTTCAGTCTGCTTGAAGGTGAGGTAATCAGTGAAATCACCTGGTGGAGGTTTTGGTTGGAATGCAAACCTGCAGCCTCTTCAGGCCTCAATCAGCCTCGAGGACATTACATTGACTTCCATTCAGTTCTTGCGTGCGTCTCTACAGCCATTGTCTAATCTTAACAATAAGCAACACATGCCAAACTGAAACCATTACCCAAACCATAGCCTATCCCTAATTCCGACTTCACTCATAACCTTAACTAATACGCCAAAATTTCCTATTGTAGTTGTGAGGACACATAAATATGTCCTCACTCCCCAAAAATGTTCCCACTCTGTCAGGAAAAAAAATTCAATAAATAATTGTTCAACGCGTTTGTAACCACGTATTTATCATAATATCAGGAATGCAGCATTAAAATCAAGCCTGACGTTGCCTTTCAGATCAAAGAATGATCCAAGTCTCTGGCACAAAGTGATGCATACAGCTTATTAATTTAACGCTGGTGTCGAATAATACTCAGTATCGGTCGACACCCAAAGCCCATGTATTGGTATCTGGACTGAAAAATTCACAACGGCGAATGCTTACTTAGTCCGTATTATTAAAAATAAATAGTCTTAAATGATTCCAAATCTGAGATACAGCTGTGTCTCTAAATTTTTTGCCAGACAAAGGATAAGCCACCCCACAGGTAAACCAGACCTGGAGATCTGGCCTTGTCTATGTTTGATTTTGCGGATGTGGTGGATATGCATACACACGTATCAAACCAAATTCAGTACGTACACATGTGGTTTGGATATTCAAACGCACCTCACTGACTTGTATGCAACTCACCGAACTGCTTGCACTTCACCATAGTAATGTACCTGCCTTCATATCAGGGCATCAACACTGAGTAAATCAGACAGCACTTCCCGGTGCATTTTACAGACGACAGCCACATGCCCGACTGGCCCAGCTGCCCTCAGACCCCTGACTTGAAAAGGACCGCAGGTAATCAAGTTCCACAGCAATCTTCATTAGGACAAGGGCACTCAGCTTTATTGGGATTCTCCGCAGAATAGAGTTTACCAACACGCTAAAGGGGATTTATTGATTGCACTTAGTGCAACAAGTGTGCTGGATCCACAGAAGAAATTTAATCTGTTTCTCAACTGAATACAGAGCCTCTGTGTACTCGAGTCTACATCAAACCTCTGTCAGAGCGAAGAAGATTTCAGACGAAACACGACAGGACAGGAATGGACGCAGGACAGGACACGTGGTTCCGTGAAACCCCGCCACCATTACGAGACCATCGAAGACAGTCTCTTTCTTAACAACAGACAAGAGCTGGCCATTTTAGATGCTTTGACGGACACGTTCTTCCTCGCCTCAAACATCCACAGTGACGGACATGGCAGCCAGAACATATGAAGGGAATGGCATCCCTGAAAAGGAAGACAGGAAATGATGCGCATGCTGCGAGAAAAGGTTTACATCCTGGTGGTTGGACAGTTAATCAGAATCCTGAACACAAGCACAGTACACATGCCTGCGAGGAAAAAATATTCTTGAAGTACAGGAAGGAGAGCAGGCGAGATGTCTTCCATTTTTCCATCACGTTCCGACTTGCCCTTTCTAACTCAGCAATTAAAGGGCCGCTGCGGCTTTTTGACGTTGACATTATTTTACAATATCTCATCGCAGCTTTAAGTATTCAGGAAATAGTGCTTCTCTGTGAAATGTCAATGTGTTAAAAAAACAAACCACATGGATATTATTTAATTGGAATACCTTATTAATTCCTATCTGAGCACATCTACTGAGATGTCTCTCAGGTTGCCATTAAGCGCTTTATAATCTTCTGCATTTACATCCAAACAAAATGCAAAGGACACAAAGACACATGTCAGGAAACAATAGAGGATTTCTCGATATGGTACTATAACAGCCCAATTTCTCTTTCGTTCGTGCTACAGTACAAGCACAAAAGATATCCTCTCGACGGAACGAGGGGACAAGAGCAATAAGAAAAAGATTTTGACAAAAATCATTAAATGTAATCCCATCAAGTTTAACAAAGCAAAGTGAATTACTGGCATTCATTGTCTACCTAGTTTGTCTGCAGTGAATCAAAAGTAATTGATTTATGTTTGAAACGGCTGCACATACAATAAACTCGGCTCACTGCTCTCTATTATACAGCTATTAAAGGTGCTCCAACTACACTTTTAAGCCTGGGCTGAACGTCTATTTTATGCATCACGAAAACCAAAACCAATATTAATATTAGAGTTTGGGGACTACTTCAGTGTTTGAATAAGATTTCTTTTTTCATATTAACGTAAAGCTTTCAAACTACCATAAACATGGGAAAATAACATATTACGACAGACAGGAACTTAGCCAGCGGGGTGTTTAATCACAACAGGCTTGGGACAAAAAGATAAACTCAATATGACAGGTTTGCCAGCTCGGCTGAAACATGAGGAGGCCCAAATCTGCTGCTAGTCAACTGTTAGGCTAACTACATATATTCCAATCTCCCTCCAGAAAATAATTTACCGTTGCGAAGGTAAAATTCAATCTCGCAGATGGTCGCAATAGCAAATCTTACCAACACGGGACAGGAATACGGTGGCCATTTTTCTCTTCAGCTGCAGTTTCAAAAGGGTGGGGTGTACTTTGGGGGAGGGGGGGGGGACGATATGATTCATGTTCCTCGCATTAACTTACATACTCAGGAAGCCCTAAATCAGGCGGATGTTTTGCTTTCAACAGCACAGCTAATGAATAAAGACAGAGGCGAAAGGGGCTCCCAGATGGCACTTAGCGCTCTAAAAACAGATGTGAGCAGAACATACGCACACCCCGAAACGTGTCCAATCTGTTCACCTGACACCTAAAAAGAGACACACTGAACCAATGACGACTCTCCTGCTACACAACCAAGAGTGCAGCAGGCTATACCAGCAACACGTGCTGTGCACGAAAATGAAGACAGAAAGACACGTAAAGCCTCATATCTGCAATAAGATAGTGTAGACCTCTTGGAAACAGATACTGTAAATGTCCAGCTCACTGGCGTCATGCTCTCAGAATTTTAATTGGCAACTCTTCAACCAATCAGGACTCAGGCTTTTCGTTAGTTTGATGAAGACCTGAAGTAGTTGTGCCTTTACCCATGTAAATTCTCGGAGCATTAAAACTTAGGTGCCGGACGTCCGTCTTTATTCCCTGAATGGACAAAAAGGCCTGTTATTGGCCTGCATGATGCACCACAAAGTAATGAATGTCTTCTCCCTTTGTAAGGGGTGGGGCTACAGCTTCACACCTAACTTACTCGGAGCCAATTGGGAGGTGTTAAGCTTCTTTACGACCATTTAGACGCACTTCATGGTTCACAAGCCTTGCCGTGGAGACTGCTCCAAAGCGCCAGCAAGAATGAATCAAACAGGAAGCAGCACTTCCAAAAAAAAAAAAAAAAAGATGATCGCACCAGATGCATGACCCCATTTGAGCAGTGATTACATAGACATGATAAAAGGCAAAAAAAAAAAGTGATTTAAAAGTTCGCAAAAAATGTAGCGTTCGCAAGTTCACAAGCCAGTTTTCTAAATACTTTTTTTACTGGGACATGAGCATAACAGTGGTGCAGAATGGTTTCCATCTTACAGTTTGAAGGGTAATTAGCTGTTCCGCGAGGCTGGGGATAATTAGCAGAACATGCTCAATCACGCTCACTTGTGAGAGCTGAATCATGTTACTTCAAGGGACTAATGTTCATCAAAATGAAGTCTCCACAATGGCTTGTACTTCACCTCCTTCATAGGCAGACAACTCTAAATACGTGTATCTTTCACTTATCATTTACAGTGAAGGTGTTGGGAAAATCCAAGTGTTATTCAAGTTATATTTGAAGTCATTTTAAAATAGCCCATTTTAAAATGAACCTGCAAACTTTGAGAGTTTCAGGAGAAACAGCCAATAATCCTGGGCTCTAAGCAATTGACAAGAATCCCTCCTTTTGTGCAAGCTCATTTGAGCAGGAAGCAATGTGAATGAGCTCAGCGTGACATCCAGTGAAGTTATATGAAGTGATATGTCAAAATCAATTTTCATCAATAGCTTACATAACTGCTAAATTACTCACTTGTTTAAAAAAAATGATGCAGAAACCCACCTTGTTTCACTCGCCGACCAGCATTTTGGGCTCAGGAAAAGAGCTAGGACAGAGATATCGAGAGGATGTATGCAAGTATGAAGAAAAATACAAAGGGCTCTAATTTCTTGGCGCAGCGCAGGGTGGCGCAGCACAAGCAGTGGTAATTTCGTCCGGTGCAGCCCGCGCAGTGGTAATTTCGCACAGTGCAACAACGTGCGCAGCCACTTTGGCAATTTGGTAGATGGACGTGCACCGAGATGGGTGTGGTGGCGTTATAGGGGTAGGTGTCACACATTCATCATGACGCAGTGACAATTTCATGGATAAAGGCTCCGCCGTAAATGCGCAGAGAGCTCGCCAGCTCCAACCTGCTTTACTTTCTGTGCAGTGGTAATTTGGCTGACCGGCGCACAGTGCACACACGTCACCGAAATCTCACAGCCAGGTTTCCTGAATATCAGGCACATTTCAATGCAATAAATAATTATAGCAGCCACTATTTAATGCAACTATCTGAATCAGCACATACAAATTATAGTATCTATATCGATTATCCTGATGTCAGATTAAAGGCGGTTGGCACGCATAATGGAAACTCGACCTGGCTTAATCAACGCAGCTGAATCTGTGATGCTAACTAACGACTTCACATCTTTCTCAGCCAACCACAAACTGCCTCTGCATCAGGCCGTGCATGTATATATATATATATAATGCTTGCGTTCTATGCTCAGTTAAGCCGCTTGCACACAGGATGCGAAATGAATTTTTCGCACAACAGATTACATTCAAAGTCAATGCAAAGACCCAAATACACGTGTGTATTTGCGTCTTTGCATCGACTTTGAATGTAATCTGTTATGAGAAAAATTTGCTTCGCGTCCAGTGTGCAAACGGCTTAATACTCGTATTTTGTAGGTTATATCATTTTTAGTGGGGGAAAGGAATACAGCCTGATTGCTGTGATCTCGTACTGAGTTAAGATCACATATTGAAATAAATGTGTAACGTATCTTGCATTGTTGCCCATGCATGTTAATCCCAACATTTTAAGCAGCAACAGGGTGTAATAATAGGAACCTGCGATCCATCATTTCTCTTCCCATTGAGCAACCTTCGTATTTCATTCCTACTTTATAAGTTTGAATGATCTGACGTAGTTTTGTTTTGAAATTCCATTCAAGTTCACTAATGGTAATAATTTGCGAATTCCCTCGCTAGCCAGTGAACTCATATTCGTAATGCTTAATATAGACGTAAGCGGTGCAGAAAACATGCCTGAAGTAGCAAAGTAAAATGCAACATTAACGCATCATGCAGATTTAAGACAGAGGCTTCATTATTCCCAGTTTTAAGATGAGGAGTGGAGCTCATTTGATTGGTATGGATTTGACTCGGGGGTGTTAAACCCAAACACGCCTTCTCCCTCTTTGCCACTTGCGCCGGCAGGAGGGACAGAGGTGGGACAGAGGAGTACTTGCGCCTGGCACGAAATTGCAAAATACGCCTGGATACACCCCGTTGGCGCGGCACTCCCTCCATTCGCCACGCCTGTGCCGCGCCTGCGAATTTAGAGCCCAAAGATTATTCTGCTTTCTACTTCTGTCAAAAATTTTCCTAAGCTAGATCTCTGAGTACGCACTGGAAATCTGAGAACCTGCTCTGGCCAGATGAGGTCGCAAGAGGGAATTCGGTCTCCACAAACAACATGAACCTAACAGAACCATAAGGGTCTGTGAAAAACCATAATTCAAAAGACCTATGGACCCTGTCCGAGGAAGACATCCAAAGATTCCTGCATTGCGCAACGTGCACGAAGGGGCCTCATAGAGGGGTTAAAAAGGCAAGGTGCACCCTTGCCAAAAACATCTCTGTTTGCACGGGAAGGCAACCTAGGGTGAGGGAATATATCAGCAGAAAAGACAGGGGACCAGAGAAGAGGGCCAATGCAGGAAGTATTTCAGCAGTGCCAAGAAAAGAACAGAAGGGAAAGGGACTGTGTCTTTCCCTCATGCTTCATGGGGAATATTCAGTTATGAAAATAATTACATCACGTTTTTACTGCAATGCAGGCCTTCCCACACAAACAAAAAGTCACCAAAATCTCTACTGACACTGATCTGAGGGGATCACCTGAAGTGTTCCGGAGTATAAAAGGTGACCTTTGAACTTTGACCCCAATCACATGCTCTCACAACCGAACAGCCCATACCTCTCAGCAACTCTTATCAGGAGGGAAGAGGAAATTGAGAGCCAGAGGGGAGCTTAGACCTCACAAGAGGTCGTGGGAAGGCTTGAGCGAGACCAACAGCAGTGGTCAGTAATCTGTCTCCTCACACAAGGGGACTGAATGGGGCTTGGCTGTAATCTTTGTGTCTGGGCAAGAAGGCACAATAGATTAGTCTCCTCAATCATACAGATGACTTGCATTCATTGCCTGGATCACATTCAAGAGATCAACAGTTAATCAAATATGAAGAGAAAAGGGTTTATTCTTCAAGGTGTGAAAACATCCTGCACTAAAACACTAGCTTTTTCAGTCA
Source organism: Gymnothorax reevesii (assembly GCA_029721435.1). Lineage (NCBI taxonomy): Eukaryota > Metazoa > Chordata > Actinopteri > Anguilliformes > Muraenidae > Gymnothorax > Gymnothorax reevesii. Next base: position 88,294,439 of record CM056581.1, on the reverse strand, counting down.
GAACTCTTCTTGTCATTTATTATCTAAATAGATAAAACTTTATAGAAGGCATTATTCAGAGTTCAGAGGAAAATAAATATGGCTTGTTTTGAATATTCAAAGTCATAAAATATCAAAGTCTATAAAAAAAAATGCAACACAACCAGCCAAACTGCATTAATTAGGGAAAAATCCAAGCTGAAAAACAAAACCATGACAAAGACACCATATTTTATACCCAACACAAGGCGATATTTAAAGATGACTCCAGAACGAAAGGTTGAAGTCTGACAATGGGGCAGGGAGAAAGATAGATTTAGGGGGCTTAGTTCAATTCCTCTTCTCTGAAAGGATTATGTCTGCATAAAAAGAACGTAGACTTGTGTGAACTGCAAAGTTGCCCAGCCCAAGGTTACTCAAAAGACATCTCATAAAACTTCACTCCCAACAGGGCCAGCATTTAAAACAGAACAAGTGAAACCTAGAATTGTGGCTGTACTGCACAAACCAAATGTCTCGACTAATGGTCATGCCTCTGCTTACATGACTATTTGACAGCATGGGTCGTACCGGCACTCTTGCCTTCAAACCACAATAATCGTTGGACTTAATTAGGACATTGAACAACATACTCATCTTGAATATAGTTCAGTCAAGTAACAAAAACCTAATTTGTTAATTGCAGTCTTAACCAATAAATGCAAAGATAATGAGGCATCTAGTTTGTGTACAGGGTTTGAGAAGAATATAGCAAGGTGCAGGAAGATAAGCCTGACCCCTACAGGGGAATAGTCCGAGCCAACAGGCGGACCTTGGGAAGAAGGTTGGATGTAAATAGCTGCAGGCAAGAGTGATGCAGCAATAGGCAATGTAAACCGGCAGCAGCAGGGCTTGATGCAGCACTGCAGCAGGCGGAGGCGTGTTTTTGCAGCAGAGGCAGGGCAGGAGAGCAGCTTAATAAAAGCAGTGAAAGAGGTGTATGGGTGTGCTGGGAGTATGAGAATGAGGGCGTGGCTCGTGTTGTCAGCCTGAAGTTGTGTTCACCTCATTTGTGTAGATCTCAACAAACATCACTACGTCGAAACATTAGTCTTCGCACCTAAATAAATTGACGCAAGTAATTTGTGTACTCCAGTCTCATCTTTTATTTGTATGTACTGTCCTTCCTGAGAGCACCGACCTCCGCTGATAGAGGGACTGATGCGCAAGGGGTTCCTTCATCTTAAACATCACTAATACTTGGTATTCTGTGGCTAAACGGAAGGCCGGAGGATTGGTGTCACACACGGAAAATGTGCCAACCATCAGACCCAAGACAGAGAAAAACGATCCCCATTAACATTTTCAGCAAAGGATCCTGAATAAACGTCTTTTATGTGGATATCTACAGATGTCACAATTTGGTCTTTGTTCCAAATTTCCAGGTCCGTAGGTTTTTATAGCAAACAAAAACCCACAAAACACCCAGCTTATTAAAATCAGGAAAAAAAAGTTTCTGCACAGCACTTAGCAAGAAGGGATGAGGTCATTAATAATTCTCACGCTTTAACGCAATACATTATGCCTTCTTTCTCGTATGCCAGAGAACAAACCTGAACATTTTGACAACTCGGATTCTTACTTATGAAACGCTAATCTTAGACACCTGTTTTGTTTGTGCTTTTCTGGGCTCATGAAATGAAAATGACCATTAAGGTAAGCTAATAAAAATGAGCAGGTCTCATTGCAGTGTTGACACAGCGGAGCTGCGCACACATTCAGTCTGGCCAGGAATAGCATAAGTATAAACAAACAGCGAGCAGACCACAGAAACCGCCAGATTTACTTTGGAAACATACTCAGCAATGCCAGACTGACCCCAATGGAAAACACTCCTCAATCAGCTGTGGTCTGAGGTCAACTTTCAACTGCGGGTTACACTAATGCCGCGAGTATATCTCTCAATTCATCAGCTCCCTGGTGGCCGCGAAACAACAGCCCATTGGCAGGATGGCGGTTCTAAGCCCAACTCTATCTCAGGGGAAGCCATTTTAGAATGGACACATTATTAAAAATGAAATGTTACTCAGGGACTGGTAATTCGCTGGAGAAAGCGAGAGCAAGTGAGTCACGATTCTGAGAGCATTAAAAACATTAACTACACTACACAAATTGAATAATTGAATTAACTGAGGGGCTTCAAAAACTAAATGCACTACAAACCTACGTTAAATTATTCCTACAATGAAGTGTGCCCATAAAATCAAATGAGACAAAATGGCAAACTCAGGCTAGATGGAAAGCTGGACTCGGGAGGTGGAATGCAGCCGATAGGCTGAGGTTAACAGGACATCCTTTCCTGTCCCCATACAGACTATAAAACCAGCCCCATGCTACACCTGCAGGAACACAATACGTGAGAAATGGGGTCCAGACGGATCCATGTTGTCTCACTATGGCGATATCGCATCTTTCATCAGCACGACCACTGGAGGATCGAATCTGTAACCAGTCAACTTCACTGTGTCTGAGTGACATAACCGAGACTCCTATACCAAGAGTTTTAATAGAGACAACATAAATAATCATTCTCTGCCTTCCTCTAACAGATTTTTCCCTCTAAGAATTGTATAGAACTTTCTCTAGTAAATAGAGTTTGACAAGAAAAACAAAATGATTTGCTTTTTGTTTAAATTCTGGTTGTGGTATGAAGCTTCCCCCTAGATAACAATTTAAAGACTAAAATATATCATTCAAAACTTTTTGTCACCCAAAGATTTTCAAATGCAAGAGCACTTCATAATTGCCTTATTTACACTTCAGTAAAAACCTCAGATTTTACTGCATTCAACCTGAAGACAATCAAATTATCTCTTGTCCTGCTCCACTTGGCAATAGCAGGGCACCGATTTGTCACTTGTCAACATAAAGAGGGAAAACTGAAAATTTGCTTCACTTACAAGAAAATAATAGTCAGTCCCTTATCAGAAAAAAAAATTGGACCGTATGTGATCTCCCCTTGTTAGTGTGAATTAATACTTACAGGAAGTAGTACAGTCTGTTACAATAAATTACCTGCCCATTTTAAATATCAAAAAAAAAAAAACAGGGAGAGAGGGACAGAAAAACAGCAGGCAACTAGAACGGGCACTCGGTAGAGCGCATACCTTCGCCGACGCCACTGAATCCCTCGCCACTGGCGTTGGTTTCATGCCGATCGGATAAAAATTGACCGAGATATGGCCGAAAGTCGGTTTTGACCTTTTCGTGGCCTTGACCTTGACCTTTGACCCGATCACTCCCAAAATCTAATCGATTGATCCTCAGGTCATGCCAAATCAACCCACCAAATTTTATGAAATTCCGTTTGGTACTTTTTGAGTTATTCGATACACATACAGACAGACACACAAACAAATAAATACACGGGGATCAAAACATTACCTTCGTCAGCGAAGTCGCTGGCGAAGGTAATGAACAAAAGAGGTCTTTGTTCTAAAGGAATTCTGGGAACAGGGGCACTCTGACCCAGGTATTCTAGAAATATGGCTGGTATCGCAGAAAAATAATGACAGGATGACTAAGAGACCTGCCAGGGGTGACAAGGCAGCAGGACTTTTTTATTTACTTTTTTATTTTTACTGTTAGGCAAAGGGCTCAGTATACGATATGAGCCGAAATGACATAGCACCTGTTCTTCTTCCACTCCGTGACTCATCTATTTCATCAAAATGCCCGAGGGGATACGATGAGAGGATTGGTTGGTGATAGCTCTCAAAGCCCTTCACGCTCGACTGATGGAAAAGCACATTACTTTCCCCCTGAAAGCTAATGAAATAATAGCGAGGCTGGCCGAAAAAAAAAAAAACTTTTTCAATACAGAGGAAGTGGTGGCCACTAGAGAAGCTCTAAGATCTGAGTCATCCTCTCCCACAATGCCTGCAAGTTCGCTGGTTGTTCCAATTTGCCCCCACCCCCCAACTGACAATTGAGAGAAATGGAGCTGTTTTTCTCCACCGGCGCCTCCACTTCATATGTCAGGCTGACCCCATCCAGTACCCACCTGCAGCTGGACAAATTACCTGCAGGAAAAAGATTTTTTCCCCGTTTCAGAGCATGGGCAGCTTATTTCTCTCTTTACCTCGGCTCCATCTCTCAGTCCCTCAAGCTATCAAAGGATTTTACACTGATACAAAACCACACTATACAAATAAACAGCAAAAGCATCGGAACGATAACATTGTTTGATGCATTCAAGAAATTATTAATCGATAATATGAAGGTGCATTTATTATCTCAAGCATTCAGCAGCCAGATTTTGAAACTCTGTTCCTCGGTCAAAAACCATAGTGTTATTATACAAACTGCTATTCTTTTTTTTTCTGAGTTTGGCTTCTCCAATCCCATCCGATTCTGGAATGCCCAATTGGTGAACTATGTACAAGGCTTGTTTGTATGCGTCCCGTGATGCCAACTTTGGGAGAGCGAAGACAATTTGCGGCTCTCCTCCAAAGCGCGCGCCTGTCAGCCCCGGCATCTTTACACTCATAGGTCGGAACTTCGCAAGTTCAGAACGAGGGCGGATGATACCCGAAAATGAGCGAGCTTAGAATCTCACTGACGAGCGCCCGCTGGCCTACAGGAGGCGCTTGAGCAACGAACAAAGGAACTATTTTTAATACCCCATCCCGGCAGTCCCTTCCCAATTTGTTTTCCCTGCAGCGCGAAACCAACTCCCCGCTGCTCTGAAAAAGCTGCCGACCACTGGTGGCTGGTACGACCGGGGATCGAGCCCGCTCTGTGGTAGTCACTACTGTTCTGCGATTAACCGAGAGAGCTAACCCGGCAGCTCAAACTGCTATTCTTAACTGAAAGACCAATCAAAGGCATTCACCAACACTGTTTCTAACTTAACCAACAATCAGCGTAACAGTGAGATCATGCCCAGCCTCCTGCAGACTTGATCTCCAGTCGGCTCAAGGAGGCTCTTGCATGTTCAAACAGACTAGAGCTCAGCGACAGACCCATCCACCTGTACAATAAGACCCCCAGCACAAGCTAAAGCACCCTGACCTTTAGCATTAAATTAATCTGCATGTCTGGGCAGACCTATCTGACAGATGGAGTAATGCTGTCTGCACCATAACCACAGCATGATTCATCAGAGGCAGTAAAATCTTACACACACACTCCCAGGTGCCGGTCCAGGAGACTCACGGCGTACAGTGGTTTTTGTTCCAGCCACAACTGCAATCGTGCGATTTTAACAAGCTGTTTATTTGCCTTAATTAGGTGCAATTCATGTTAAGAGAGGTTATTTACACTCCCAAGGCACATGTGGACAGAAATATCCACGCAAACTATGTAAAATAAAAATTCCATTGTGAATAACGGGAAACAACTGCGTAAAAAGAGAGGGATATTTTAACCAGTCAAATAATTAATAGGTTTTCAACTAGTGGGAACTAATTGACACATGAGCGTGAAAACTAACCGCATAACCGTTTTGGACACAAGCAAATGATAAAAAGCCAAACCTGTTCTGTGTCACACATTTAAGTTCAGGCAAAGTAGGCCTCATTTGAAAGAACTTAAAACAGTTGTGTACAGCGACCTAATATGGAGCTTACTGATTTTTCCAAATTTTTTATTCAATCTGTTTCAAAATTACTTGCAATATTAAAAAAAACACAGAGCGTTCAAGGGTCTTCACTATGCCTCCACCAGGAGGCAATGCATTTCCAATGGTGCTTGTTTGCTTGTTTGTTCATTTGTTAGTTAACAGGATGCCTCAAAAAGTAACTCATGGATGTCAATGAAATTCCATCTATCGATAGAAAGAGTGCTCAAGACGAAGTAATTAAATTTTGGTGAAGATTTGACTCATTTTCTTGATCCAAAGCCGAAATAATTTCTTTGTGCATAAAGACGGCACAGGTGAGACTCATTTAACACGTTCCAAGATAATTCTTATAGCAACCAACCGCAACACTGCGGAGTTGATGCAGTCTCTGAGTGCCCTCTAGTTCGTAATGGTGTGCATTTGTAATTCTTTCAAAATATGGCTTAGGAAATAAAAAACCGCTCTAAACAAGAAATGAAACTAATTAAGACAAATTAAGAAAAACCAGCATACACAGAGGGCCCCCCGCACTGAATTGGAAGAAAACTACCGTAAAAAGCCAGGAAGTACTTTGATATCAATAGCAACAACCTGAAAGCTTTGAGCTCATGGTACCTGCCCATTGCAATGGGTCAGACAGACGTGTAAAAACACTATTGAGCTCCACCGCTTAGCTGGTTTAGTCGCCTCTGACCCGAGAGTAAAGTACTGATTCCGGCTAAAGATAATGAGATTCGCAGATTTACAGAGACCAGTGCTTCCCCTCTCAATGAAAGAGGCTTCTCTCCGTCACGCAGCGGAGGAACAGGAGAGAGGATGGGAGCCGAGGACTCGAAGCACACGCAGGGTTTGCATAATCTTTTCCCATTATCCCTTCATTTTTTAAATGACATCTTGCAAAGTGCTGGAATTTAATTTCAGCCAACACCTGCCAGCGAGACGGATTGGGCCTGACACAATTACAACTAAGCAGAAGCAATTAGAGCGGTGGCAAAGTGTGAGCGACAGTATCAGATGGTGAGATTTGGAGGAGGGGGCCGTGCGGGGCGAGGGCTTTGCGCAGGAATGTCAGCAAGGGAATTAGTGCAGGTTTGAGAGTGCGTGCGTACCTGCTAGTGATGCTCTCCTGATAGCGAGAGAAAATTCCTTGTACTTGCTTGAATGCCTCTTGCATCTTAGAAAGTGCTTAACCAGCGTCCAGATGCATGTCTGCTGGTACTCAAAGGCGAGACCGGGCTTGAATGCGCATGCACGTAAGATTAAGGAGGCTACTCTGACATGGGTTCCGGTGGAAAAGAACTGCATTGTTGTGCGCATCAACACAAAGCAGTAAGTTACGTGGATAATTTCTCCCAAGTTAAGTCCACTTCAGTCTAGACTTCACCATTTTCCTCGCTCAAATGCTTTGATTTCCACAGATCAGGCCGCAGTCAGCAGTTCAAGGGCTACCATGCATGCTAGCTAATAATAAACTGAGCCAGGAAATAAAGAGCAATTTAAGGTTGTCATAAAATATCTTCTCAATGGGAAAAGCTTGTGCTTGTATACATTAAGGCGGCGGATGTGCCCACAATGTAAGCCGTTGCAGCACGGCCATTTTGAGATGTGCTGTCCTGAGATGTCTTCTTTCCATAAAGAATGGCTGAGCGGTGAACACAGAAATGATTTACCGTGGAGCTGCCATTATAATGGCAGTAACGCAGATGCTCTACATTCCTCGCGCTGAAGACCTTCATTATTTTGGAAACAACAGAGAAGAATAATATGAAGGCGAAAACGAACAGAGAAGTACTTGGAAATATCGTCCCGCAGCGAGACGAGGGTGCAGGACCCAGCTCTCTGATCCGGTCCGACAGCAGAAACACACGGCAGGGAGATGAGACCAGAGTCCCTAATCAGCATTCGCACCGATGCTGTGCATCCAGTTCCAGTCTTATCTCCTCAGCGCTCAAAACTATGTGAAGATACAGGCAAGTTCAGACGTGTGAACCGGAGAGGCCCGAGACAGAAAACGACCATAACCGTCCCTAAAAAAGGTTCAACAAAAATGCGAAACTCCTCCGAACCAAACACAACTTCATAACACATTTCATCCGTAATTTTGACCAGTTATCAATGACGGTATAATATCATAGTAAAAAGCACATTGTGAGTCCTGAATACCCAATAGGCTGGTCTAGTCCCAATTACCTCACATATTTCTAAAGCAAAGACATTTCACGACTCCTGTTAATCTACATCAATCATTTGGTCGATCGCCCCGAAGCAAAAAAAATAATTGAACTCGCTGACAGATGTTCACACCAGCTTCGTAGGCCATGACAGAGAAACTGTAGCATTACAACAGATTTTTAAAGATTAGGCCCGTATGGAGTCTTAGGAGCAATTAGATGGAGATGAGATCATTAGGCTGGGGCAGATCCTCTGAAGTGGGCTAGGGCTCAGGGCAGGTGATCAAATCCTATAAGGGAGGAAAAGTTAACTCTGAGAGGAGGTGTGTAGGCGGGGCAGTAATCTGAACGGATGGCAGGATGGAGCTGGATGCCTGGAAAAGGTGGTGCGGCCATTTTGGGTGGGGGGGTCCCCTCTATACCGTCATTTGAATGCGTGACATGCATTAAATGAGACTTCATACGCTGGGATGGTGGGGGCAGGGGATTAAAGGGCCCACTCATGCCATACTCTGTTAAATATGACTCAGCCGATTTCCCAGCAGGCTCGGCGTGCGTAGGAACAGGGCCCCCATGACAGGGTTTAACTGCACTCTTCATTACAGCACTGATACTGCGGGTGCCGGTTTACAGGCGCCCTTGGGGAGGCTGTAGAGACGGAGACATAAAGAGAGTGAGCTGGGGGAGTTTGACAAGGATATGAAGTGTTTGTCAGAGCCGTAACGGAGGAAACAGGGCGGCAGGGGCTCAGAGCCTCTCGATCTTCATGTGACACAGAGGTGCGTCTGCACCCGGCGATAGCGATATCAGTTAGCACGCCCGCGTCTTCGCCTCGCTCCAGTGCCGCATCGTATTACGAGGCACGGTCTGCATCATAAATCAGCACACGGCTGAAAGGCCCGTGAACGTTATGATGAGAGCGGCTGACGAAAACGAATACGAAATTCAAAAAAGGGTCAGTTGAGTAACAGAGCAGTTTTTCATATGGCATTTATGAGTTGGGAGGCTTTTTTTGTCTCGTAAAAAAAAAATTTGGCGGCGCTCACCTATAAACTACCGGAGAAGTTACCACTTGTAAAGGTCTCAAAAAATCCCCCTGTGCCAGTCAAAGTGTATGCCTATGCTATATCAGCCATCCATTCATCCAAACATCTCTCATCTCACTCGTCTTATCAAGTTATGACATTATTTACAAATGCTTAAGAGTATTGTAGAGGCATGTAAATGAACATTTAGCGTTTGTATTTTGAATCCAAGGCACCAGCAGTCGTTATTATATTATCAGGTGTGCAGTATTTACAAATTTAAATAAAAATACATAAAACATATTCAGTCCACTAGTAGTTCATACTTTGTTGAGGCAACATTCACCGGCAGCCACAAAAAATGCTCACAGCAGATTGAAATCATTCAGAAAAGTAGATTTGTAGAGATTTTCCCAGCCATTACTAGTCTCTGATTTCTGTAATCATGTTTACATGTCGTGAGATACAAAAACACCAACCAAAAAAATGTAAATAAGACCTTTGGAATGAGAGGGGAAAAAAATCCAAGATCTTACTATTGAAATTTTTAATACAATTTCATCAGAAAAGTTGGTTTTCCCAACTGCCTACATGGGTCGAAATGTTTAATAATTGTTTTATATTATTTTACAGCATGCTGGGGGAGAATAACACAATTATAAACTATTCCCCGCTAGATAAACTTTGCCTGGCTAATGTTTGAGAAGTAGCGAGTGAATCTGAGGTAAGGTATGTTTCCTCTCCCACGGTGACCTGCTTGAACCTTTTCATCAATGGTTTCTGTATTTTGCTGTTAATCATTAACAGAATATGAGCTGAATTCCTTGCCACCAGCTTCCAATGTCAAAGTTCCAGGAGGCAACCCGAAGTGAGTACGAGATTGGCAAATACTGAGTCACTCCACGACACGTCTGTTTTTCCGGCCCACAATCAGCGAGGCCGATCGGGAAAGGCTTGTTTAAAGCTTGCTCACGTTTGCAAAGTTCACTTCCACCTTCGGTAAAGGCTAAAGAAGCAAATGATGCAGGCATAGAAACACCCAGTCAAAGATGTGAAAATCACAGGTTAAGAAAAAGATTCAAGGAAAATTCTTTGCCGCTTTTCTCATATTTTCTGCAAAAATGCATACGAATAAAACATGTCGGCATTGCTAAAACTGTTTGAGTATCAAACACAATGACAAAAAAAAAACACTGACATTAATTCAAAGGTGTTCCAAAGAATGATTAGGTGCCACTTAGCTAGTGAGACCCTGATTGGCTGGGGCTGGCTTCCTTATCCCTGGTAATATCACTCGTTGCCATTTGCTCATTCTGAGGGCAAGGCAAGTTTATTTGTATAGTACAATTCATGCACAGAGGTAATGCAAAGTGCTTTATATAAGGACAGAGACATTAAAACTTCAGACCAGATGCAACAGAAAATACATTGCGGAAAGAGAACACAGAAAACTTACAATGGTTTCAAAAAATTATTGGATGTTTGGAAAGCCAGTGTCACACAGAAAAGTCTGAAGTTTCGATTTAAAAGACGACAGGGTCAGGAGGGACCTCAAACTTCCTCGTAGATTCTTCCAGAGCTGCGATGTGCAGTAACTGAAAGCTGCTTCTACATGTTAACCTCTGAACTTGGGGACAAAGAACAAACCTGTCCCTAATGATCTTTGACAGAGGCCACCAAGCCCATTCCTGGAGATCCACCATCCTGAAGGTTTTCATTACAGCCTTAATCTGGCACAAATTAGGAGCTGAACACAATCTCTTCCTTTGGTGTGAAGGGCGTTTGTAAGGGTCAGCAGGAAGGCAGATCTTCAGGAACAGGGCCGGTGATCACCGATCTATGGGCTCTGGATGGTTATGAACAGAGCAGCACATCAGAAATGCAAAAAGAATTAAATGAAGAGTACCAAAATAATGCACAAAATGTCCCCAGAAATACTGCAAATGCCAGGGTCGACCTTTCAGATGCGGTAGAAGGCCATCTGAGGATTTTTAAAGGATATCAAAGAACAGCTGACAAGTTCAGGTCAGCGATGGAGTGTGCATACGAGGAAAGGCCAACGGCAATTACCAACACTGCCGGGAAGAGAGTGGCTCCAAAATCTCTCGGAAAGCTCTGGAAAACCCCGCACAGATAAGTGATCTGATCAGTAAGATCTCTCTCTCTCTCTCTCTCTCTCTCATGCCAACAGCTGAGTTTTCCCCACTTTTCCTCGTTTTTTTTAAGAATGCCAAGCAGACATGAGTTAAAACATGTCCTGTTTAATCGGGTCAACAGCATGACTGCTTTTCTCCAATAACACACAAGTGTTTAATAAATGTGCAAACCGCATAACTTGTGATGTTGACGATAGTCAAAATGGGCTTTTTTCCAGACTGCAAGTTAAGACTAAGGAAAACTTGAATGCTTTTGTACAAAAAAAGAGCTGGCACTATTATCCCAACTGGCATCCAGTCATTTTATATTCTCTGATTTCATCTTTCTCATTGATTCTTTTGTAATATTTAATTAAATGTGCGCCCTTTTGTTTTAACTGATACAAACAACCATTTTCAGAGAGATAATTATGAGCACTGCACACCCGCACTAGTGTAAGTATGTTCATGACACGAACACACATGCACAGACATGCACTCACACAGACACTCACATAAACACAAACACACATACACGCATAGATACAAACACATACACACGCATTAACAAACTCTGACACACACACACAAACATTCATGCACACACACACAAACACACACTCCAGCGCACACACTAACACGCAAGCGCACACACACATTCTTGTATTTTTATCCTTTTTCTTTAAATTTGGCTTCTCAAATCCCCCCAGAATCTGGACTGCCCAATCTGAGAACTAAGTACAAGGCTTGCTCGTGCGCAACCCCTTGCTGCCAGCTCAGTAGAGAGAGACAGTTTGCGGCTCTCCTCCAAAGCACGCGCCTTTCACCCCTGCATTTTTACACTCATTGGTAGAAACTATCGCAAGTTCAGAACGAGGGCGGAGGATACCCGAACATGAGCAAGCTCAGAATCTTACTGACGAGTGCCCGGCTGACCAACAGGAGGCGTTTGAGCAAAGAACAAGGCAACCATTTTTAATATCCCTTCCCAGCAGTCCCTTCCCAATTTGCATCCCTGCAGTGGTTTAGCTAATCATGTGCTGCTCTAAAAAACCTGCTGACCACTGCCAGCTGGTATGACTGAGGATCGAACCTGCACCGCGGTAGTCACTACTGCTCCACATATGCGCCAACTTAACCGAATGGGCCGCCCTGTCAGCTTGCTTGTGCTTCTATCCTTGTGAGGATAATAAACTCACTTCAATTTTTTCTTTGTGTCTCTACAGCCTTTCCCTAATCTTAAGAATAAGCAACGCATGCCTAACCCTTACCCTAACCGTAACCTATTCTAACCTTACCCCTATCCTTAACTAACCATCTACCCATTATCTATACCTCCTCTTCCTCACTAGGATCGTGAAGGGAACTGGAGCTTGTCCATGCCTGACTATGAGTGAAAGGCAGGGACCCACATTGGACGGCTCGTCAATCCATTACAGGGCGCACACACACACCCACATCTTTTGACAATTAAGAGTCTCCAATTAGCCTGAAATGCATGTCTTTGAAATGTGAGAGGAACCTGAAGTACCTAAAGGAAACCCATGCGAACACAGGAAGATGCAAACTCCACACAGAAAGGCGTCTGGCTGGATTTGAACCCACAACCTTCTTTCTGAGAGGCAGCAGCGCTGCTCAAATGTTTTTTGGATCTCACAACATACCAAGTACAAGAACAAACACACATACACACACACATACATGCACACAAACAGACCAAATTTCTCATATCCCTACTTTCAGATGACAAAGCCCGCGCTGTTTTTATTCATCACTGTCTTCTGCGTTCTTTTATTCGGCAGCGCACACCTGTGTTCACACCTTGACATGTGTCTAAGCCCTTTGCAATGCAGGTACCCATTTAGTGGAGACATGACAAGCCAAAAGGCTGCCGTCTCCTTTGAAGTTCTCCAAAAATACCGCGGCTCCGATGCCATTATCTAAGCCGAGGCTTAGCTCCAACGTTTGTAAACAAAGAGGTGAAATGGAGGACCTTTCTTTGTAAGTCTGTGTTGATAGAAGCTTCCAAGGGACTTCATAGCGAATTCATGGCCAACCTTTTTCATCTCAGAGACGTACGGTCGAAAACCTGTTGACAGAGGATAACACTCTGGTGTAGAGAGTATTTAAAAGCTAAAAAACGGGAACAATTAAGTCCCAAAGTTCGTTAAGGGGGTTCCCCAGACTTCTGGGATCCGAGTAGCTGATATGGGGCTCAGTTCTTGACCATTTGGCGGGGTTCAAGGAGCGTGCCAGCGATGTGGAGTGCTCTCCGCCTCCAGATGAATAATTCATGGCCTGGTCCTCCCTTTTCAGAGAACCATTCATGCAACACAGCTCCCCTGGCAGAACTCAAAATGGAAAGTAGACTTCCAGCATTCAAAAAGCCGTTGGATAAATGGACTTCCCTCTCTCAAATTCCTTTGGAAAAATGGAGTTCGCTCATTCAAAAATCCCTCAGGAAAATGAACTTCACTCATTCAGAAAAATCCTTTGGAAAAACACTTCCCCTATTGAAAATCCCCAGAAAGAATGGACTTAATTGAATGGGATGGGAAACTCAGAATCTGTTTCTCTGCAAGACACCGTCAGCTGGGGTTTCAGTTCGGTGTGAAAAGCTCTTAAATCATTCGTCACGGTCCCGGCATCCAGTGTTTCAGATCTCACGCATTCTAACCACCGGGGAAGAGGTCACTCGAGGTCAAGCCCTCTCGTTTAGAAGCTTTCCCGGTGAACAGTGTTCTCTCACACTAAAATTAAATAAATCAGATCCTCTGCCACACATCACACCTTCCAGGGTTACCATGCAGGTGAAAACGCTCGGGTGCTAAATAGCCCAGCTCATATTTGTGTATGAATGCTTTTCTGTTCACACTCTTTCAATCAGCTGCCCCGTTTTCTTTTCAAATGTAAAATGTTCCTGTTGAACTTCACCAGTTTTAGACAAAACAAAATGACAAAACCATCACTTTCAGAACATCAAAAGTACATATACAGAGCGCCAATATTCATCAGATAGTAACCCTTTTCTTTACAAGCAATACTACACATTTCAACATAATATAAAACAAAGCAATAATTTTGAACAACTGGTCACAAATCCTTTGCATGCAATGACTGGTTGACACCTGTGACACTGCGACATCGACAGACGCTGGGGATCTCCCCTGGTGATGCTCTGCCAGGCCTCCACTGCAGCCATCTTCAGTTTTTCTTGTTTTGGGAACTATTTGTCTTCAGTTTCCTCTTCAGAATGTAAAATCTGTGTTCAATTGGATTCAAATCCGGTAACTGACACAGGAAACAGAACCAAAATTTTTTAAAAACTTGAGATTGTTTTTAAGACAAAAAGAAACAAATGTCTCCTCCCTCCCCAGCGCACCCCCCCCCCCCCCCCCCTCCACTGATGCTCACAGACATAAAAGGCACATCTACGTACAATGTTGAAAGAGTGTGCAAGGTTTGACGTAAATATTTTAAACGGTTTCCGAGTTACAGCTCAAAAACAGTGGGAGCGCCGATGCGGATGCGGATGGGAAACCGTTCAAAAACAATATGTCTCCCCTCACTCCTGGGGGGGACATACAAATCTGCCACAGTCCAATGAATAATGATGCTCTCAGTTAGGCCAGGGCGATGCGGAGAGAATCAAATATCAGGATATTCTAGCCTGAATACGTCAAAATTGATATTGAGGCGATATTGCTGGGACAACTATTGATGCTCACACAAAATATTTACATGTTGTCATTTTTGATGCACAGTCATTAGTAGTGTAGATATGATGCCCAAGCAGGTACGGACAACAGCTACAATAGCCGCATCTGTTTGCTGCAATGCACCTTTTAAAACCTGAAAAGACAACTCTAATGCCAAATCACAATATTATGATAAATAAAATCTCAGACGATATCTAATATTCTATTGCTAAATTGATATAATATTAGTATATGGCCCAGCCCTACTCTTAGCGCATTTCTAACCCTTGGAGTCGAGCAGCTCAGTATCAGTATGCATGTGAGTGAGTGAGTGGTGCTGGCAGCAAAGTGAAGATCTGGAAGGCCTCCAACCACCCATAGTAATGCCCATTAAACACCTGTTTTTCCACAGGGTTTGGCCGCAGTGAGCTCCCAGCCCCGTGTGAGACAGGGGTAGAGGACAGCCGAAGGGAACGGCTCCGAGCCCCCCCATCGCCGTGGTAACAAGAGCGGATGGGAGACAGGGATTATCCAGACCTTAGAGGTGGTGACGGCTCACTTCCTGTCTCAGGGGTAGAGGTCACCGCAGGCCAGTCACGCGCTGCCCAGGGCGATTCCAAGGTATCTTAAGAAAGTGTCCCCTCCGTGACAAGACACTAAACCATCCCCCGAACAAAGTTCTGTTGACGTATTAAAAGTTTTTATTTTTTTTAACAATTTATGGGTATAATAGTACACTACTATATTCGGGAGGAAAAAGCTCCATTACTACCTCCATTTCCATTTCGGGATTATTTTAGTTTCTGCCACGGTGGGAATATTTGGTTGACATTGACAATACCTCAGAATTGCAGTCCCTCAACTGCAGCATCACCAGGCAGCGGAAAGGCTGCCAGGCCCAGGCAGCCAATCAAAGTGCCACCAGAGAAATGCCAGCCAGCCACAGCAAGTCAGGTTGCCTCAAGAAAAATAACAGCCAACCATAGTCAATCAATATGCCTCAGGGTAAACGCCAGCCAGCCATAGCCAATCAGGATGTCCCCAGAGAAATGCCAGCCAGCCATAGCCAATCAGGGTTCCATAAGTGTAATGCCAGACAGCCTCTGCCAATCATACTGCCACCAACTAAGTCAATCACAAAACCAACCGACAAATGAAATTTTACAAAAGCTGAGGCCAGCAAGGATGAAGCCTTTGCAAAAAAAAAAAAGAAAAAAAATTTCTTTGTAGGACTCAAGGTTAATGGAGGGTAATTACTGAGGAAACCAATGCTTCTAGACGAGAGATGTTATCACACAGAGGAAAACGCAGTTGCACGGATGCCTGGACTGCGTGACAGACAGCTTCAGAAAAAAAATCTGACAATAGAAGGTCTGAAAAATACCAAAAGAATTCTAAGAATGCTCTGCGAGGTCAAGGAGTAAGTTGAGACAGAGGTGGTAATCCTTAAGTGCACTCTACTGCGTTTAAATTTAACAGGGATATTTGCTTGGTTAGCTTGACTGCTTTGCAAACAACCGGGCCCTCTAAACTCAGACGTCAATGACCCACTAGGCTAGAGGTGGGCAGCGAGAGCCGTATCTGTCCCTGGTTTTCACACCAACGTCTGGTCTTTAATTAGTTGAGTGTCTCAATTAGCCAAACCATTTATGAAATCTGACGTTTCATGTGCATTTCTTTAAATTATCATGAAACTACAAAGACTAGTCTTGTCTCCCTTTATAAAACATTTTCCTTTGACCGAATCATTGCGAAAATCTATATTTGTGCATGCAATCAATTAACTCAATTAGTCTTTGTAATTGATAGGAATAAAAACCTGCATACACACCGGCCCTCCAGGACCGTGATTGCCCACCCCTGGTTTACAGGCTTTCTCCACTGCAATCTCTCTCACTCACTCTCTCTCTCCGCCTCCCTCCCTCCTTCCATTAAGCAATATTAAGCAGCCTTGTTACCGAACGGCATTTAATTACCTGCGGCTGAACAGCACCGTTACATGAAGGCATTACTTAACTGCGGCAAAGAGCTGTCGCAACAACCAGCGACCATTTTCCCGAGTAGAATAAACCGATTCAAACGCCTGCATGTATTTCACCAGCATCTTTACTCTATGCTGCGAGGTAATGCTGCATTTTTCTCTTTCAACTCTTTTTTTTACTTCCCATTAGCATTTTCACCTCCCCTCCCCCTCCTATTATTCTGTGAAGCAGATGAAGCCAGATTTTATGGACTGTATGAGAGGCGCTACACAAACCAGAGGTTTAAGTAAACCTGAAACTCAACTAGTCTGCCCTCCGGCCACGCCCGTTTGTGGGCGGGGAGCAAAGCTGACAGGAAATATTAAAGTAGCGTATGTCCTACAAATGTTGTTCGCAAAGTTCACTCAAGTTTGATCGATATTAGCTTCTGCAAGACGTTATTCATTCAAATAGATTTCTATGGGTGAGAGACTGTCAAAGGCCACAAAACGCCCATTTTTCAGAAACCATAAAAACATGAAATTAATACATTGAGGCATGTTGTCGTGTTGTAGACTACTCACATACCAAGTCTCACTCCTCTATCCATATTAGAAAAGTCTAAAATGATGACTTTCGTTTTTTGATATGGCCACCCTTCCACAGAGCAGAGACACAATCCCGAGGCAGTATTAGTCCCGAAGATGTTACCAACTTTTGTCATATTTGATCGATACTTGTGACTGCTGGGGGTCGAATTGTTTATGGATCACAGGTGACAAATGAAAAACGACAGGCAACACAGGTTACACCATCTTAACTCGTTAGGTCAACAACCAGATGAATTTATAGCACTGAAACTATTACTATCACTATTATTATCATTATTATAATTATTGGTTTTTGAAAGGAAAAGGTTCCGGTCCCTTCATTTATGCCAACACCGGGCAGTCGCAGTCATATCTGAAGCCTGATTTATGCTTTTGCCGCAGTGACATCGTCTCTGCTCCACGGTCGTCACGGTAATGACATTACAGTAAAGCACTGAGGACATACGTCCACAGGGACCCAGTCACTGGGTTAGAGTGCACACGCGCTAATCTAAAGTGACCTCCTAAAAGGAAATGGACCTCTCCGCTCCAAACCGAAGTGCCTGAGCTTGACAGGCAGACAATCAAGACTCAGTGCCACTCCATAAATGATTAATCAGTCGCCCCATTTCTGCTGGGAGTCGCCCAGTATGCAACCGTCGCCTCAAGCACCCCTTTTCCAGCAAGGCTAGCATAGCGACACAGCCCGAACAAGCACCTCAGATCTGCTAACAGTACATTTGGATGCTTTATTACAGTTTTCCCTCTGGGCTCTGTGAGACATTTACTGATTTATTTTTTATTTTTGGGATGGGGGGAGGGGGGCAGGTGCCCCCATACAGACTTCAGCCAGAAGGAGGAGGCAGGCCAGTACACAGCCAAGGAAGGGAAGAGGATGGTTTCTGTTCTTGCAGGAAAACAAGGGAAATTTAGGCTCAAACCATATTTATTGTAAGACTGAGCAGTCATCATCTTCAAGGACAGGAGAGCCTGTCGGGAAACTGCGCACAAGAAACACCAACCATACCCCTGCCAAAATTTGACTTTTTATAGACCTTTCAAAATGACATATATAGTAAACCTTGATAGTGTGGTGATATCAAATGTTTTGTGAAAACTGATTACCTCAAAAAAAATGGTGTAGGCCAGCAAAATTGCATTATGGGTAAGGAAGATTAAGAAAATAAGGTAAAGTTATTTTGTTACATGTTGTGCTGTGCTGTGAACACAAGAATCATTAAGTCGGCATTCTGAATTTTTTTGAGGTAATTGTTTTCCTCAAAACATTTGAGTTCACCACACTCGTCAGGGTTTATAGTGAACCTGCCTGATCAACTTTCATTACCCAGAGGAAGACCCAACCCTCTCCTGTCTGACCCCAGTCAGTTCATCCTCTCAGCCGCCTGCGCTGAGCCCCTGCATGTAAACATCACTCAACCCCTAAGCATGGCTATAGGGACAGGCATCCTCCACTGTAATACAAAGTATCTAAACCCGCAGGTCAGAAGTGTAGTAGAGGGTATATAAAGGCTAACAGAATTTATACATCCCACTCTTTCTGTCAATCTGCAGTATGACCACCTGCCAGCCAAGAAGTCATTGCTATACGTAGGAGAGTATATGCACTTTCTTCTCAGTGATCTACCCATCTACCTAATATAGTAGACCTACATTTTCAGGGACCTCTTCACCACTGCACCATATGGCCTTCAGCATTTTAACCCATTGGAATGTACTTCAGCGTACCATTTATTACCCCGCCCCGCCCGAAGGGGCAGGGCAAGGGGTACTGTTTTTGGTTCGATTTGTTTGTCTGTTTGTTTCTTTGCTTGTTTGTTTTTTTGTTTGTTAACACTTTAGCAGCAAAACTAATGGCCAGATTCATCCCAAAGTGGGTTTAGGGATTGCCACTGACTCAGAATAGATGCCTAGTGACTTCAGGAAAAGTAGGGCAAAGTATGTGCCAGGGGCGGTGTTTTTTCTGCCCGGCACCACTTGTTAAAGTCATTATTTTTAACAGCAAATATATGAATAACTTCAAAAAATAGTATTTCTGCGTGCTGATACATTTTGGAAAGAAAATGTCAAATCAGCACCAGTTCTTCACAGAAAAATGTGATTTTCTAGACTGTTCTCTAACAATAAGGAGAGCAGCGCAGTAAAATAAAGCTGAATCCCTTCATTCACACTGGTTGCTCAGAGAGAGCCTGAGGCTTCGATATCAAAAGTAAATCTCAGCTGTGATGATTTATGGTGTTTGCCAATATGGGCAAGTCAACCTCAGAAGAGCACTGAGGGAAATAGGGAAATCCCAAACTGCAGCCTGCGAGTGTTTGAGTCCTGTTAGCTGATCCTGCTGCTATAGACGCCCACCTCCCGCTCACCACACCCAGGCTGACAAACACAGCCACAGAGAGCTGCGCAGGCCCTGCTCAAATCCCCGCCTGTTAGCACAAACCAGCTTTATCAGATGCCGCTTTTGCTTTATTGCAATAATTTTCAGACATAAAAAGACGTATCACCTGACAGGAGGGACGTCCATTGAAAAGACATAGAGTGCGTTTACACAAAGTTACACGAAAATCGATTTATTGCGTTAGTCAGATTTAAACTGGATTTCTAAATTACAAGTTAATGTTAGTCCGACTTGAGTCATGGTAAATCAAATTTCTCAAAGTCAGACCAGTACTCCCAGATAATGCGATTACTTGCCTGATTACTCCTCCACGTATACGCTTCAATTGAACCAAACTGGACAATGCGATCTGTGCATGCTCCATTATTCATTGTTCAGGGCTTTGACTCGGAAGTCTTGAGGACTTGTGAACGCCTAGCTGATAGCAACAACTCTGTACTCTGCACAACCAGCAAGTTTGTCCAGAGTAGAAGCAATCCTCAGCAGTAAAGGTATCAAAGGTATTGGCGCTCGAACAGTCACGTCACGGGGGCTCATAACTTCTTCCAACAATACACAGAATTTATCTAATGACCTGCATTTCATCCAAAAATTTTCCTTCCACTCGACATCGGAAAACTCTCTCACAACCACTTTCGCCCACCAGTCTTTGCTCTTGACCTGCTTCCAACATACATGGGACGCCTAGGGGTGCGTTTACCGAAAGCACAGATGTTAGCTTACATAGTTGGAACCACTGACTGTAAGCGAACAAACTCACTTAGTTAGCAACTACGCCTTTGGGAAACGTATCCCGGGGTAGCAGAGAGGGCACAAAGTGGTCGCACCGTTGGAGCACTCCGGCATACAACGTTGCCGCCTGCCTTTGACCAATGCCATAACCAACAGGGATAGTGTGCATCTCAACTGTACGAAAAACATAGTGCACAGCACGTACAAAGTGTACAGAGCCGTATAGTTGGCCATATTCTCACCTCTCAACATGCTACAAGTTTGCCACCTGCTAACTTGTTTTTCAATCGTTTGGTCTGTGATGAAATAGGTCAACCAAAAAAATGTCCAACACGAACAAGCTGAAAGGGGCATCGCTACCTATCCTAGCAGACCGGACAATGCTTCACTTGATAAACCCGTTTCCTTAATGTGCACGTATACTGAGACAAGGACAAGAACCCAATCAAGCTATAACCGTCGCGTCACTTAACTGTGCATGTAAACGTACTGACTGATTTAATTGAGATAACACAGTAAAAGCAAAAGGAAGCACTTCCCAAGGCATATTTAATGGGAACATTTTAAGTTGCCGCAAGCTTATCTTAAAAGGGAAATTTATAAAACAGCAACAAAAAAACTTTTGGAGTGTAAGTAAACAATTACGGAATGAGCTGAGTAAACTGAAAATTGATATCAGCCGTGTCAACAGTGGAGAAAAAATAAATCTATTGCACATCAGCAGTCAAATTTGACTCGGTTACGTGTTACTAACCAGGCCGGAGGAGCCGCGCACAGGTCACAGACGAAGCCAAAACGGGTCTCTTCAATAACAGCAGCAGTAACAGAGTTTTTTTTAATGAAGATGGAGAGGAAACACGGATAGAAATTAACATTAAAGATGCGAGGGACTGCATGTCGGGCACAAAGGCTAACAGTCAAGCCGAGGGAAGATAAAAACCAGGAACTGAAATACACAAAGACAACAATCCAAAATGTAGGAGAACAGGTGAGAAAACACAGGGAGGACTAGAATGAGACAATAATTGAATAACGCAAAACAATAACCAAAATGAAAGCGAAACTGACGCAGGCAAAACCATTAACTCAGCGAGCAGGATACAACAGTTACTCAGACCACTCACGGATTTTTAATGTCTGCTGATGGCCATAGACTGAGAAAAAGGATTTAAAAATTGGACATTCCAGTCAAAAACCTCACACCTAGCCCCCTTTTCTTATCTCATATGCTACAGATTAACCGGGTTCCCAGTGCCCGAGGGAGCCATGGTAAATTCTGTGTTCCACCCATCAGACGGTTCAATGTCTCTGTTCCACTTCTGTGTGGAGACAGACCTGCGAAGCTGCCCATCCATGGTGAGAATAAGCAGTGGAAGTTAGCTTCAGCGTGAGTCCACGCTGTGGGAGGGTGTGCAGGTGCTTGTGGGTGAATGCAAGTGTGTACATTAGCACAACATGTGCCAACCTGTTAATGTGTGTGAGTGAGTGGGGGAGAGAGAACAAGAGAGACAAAGAGAGCGATAGAGCGAGAGCTTCAGACAGAATGACAGAGCTAGAAAGAGGGAGTAAATGAGAGAGAGTATGACAGAGAGTAAGCTGTAGTACGGTACTCCAGGCCAGGACAAAGTGTGACCCCGCGGAATAGGAGAGCTCTCTGCCGTCAGTTTACCCGCTACAGCGCCCCATCACCTTATGCACTGGCTGTCAGAGTTGAACCGTGTGCCAACTCAGTGCCCCGCCCCATCTCTCCACCCCTGCTCTTTAACCCACCTCTCCAACTCATCTCTCCACCCCTGCTCTTTAACCCACCTCTCCACCCCTGCTCTTTAACCCACCTCTCCAACCCACCTCTCCACCCATGCTCTTTAAATCACCTCTCAATGACATCTCTACTCCCCCTGCTCTCCATCCCATCTCTCCACCCCTGCTCGCCTCTATCGTATCTCTCTGTCCCTGCCCTCCACCCCATCCCTCCACCCCTGCTCTCCACCCCATCTCTCTGCCCCACTCTCCACTCCATCTCTCCATTCCTGCTCTCCACCCCTCCTCTCTACCCCATCTCTCCACCATTGCTCTCCATCCTATCTCTTTGTCCCCGCTCTCAACTCCATCTCTCCTCCCCCTGCTCTCCATCCTCTCTCGACCCCATCTCTCCACTCCTGCTCTCCACCACATCTCTCCAACCCTGCTCTCCATCCTATCTTTCCACTCCATCTCTGCACCCCAGCCTCCCTGTGCTGAAGGCCAGGCTCTCCAGCCAGGTTTAACTGCCTTCTCCCAGCAGCCCCACAGCCCCTGTTACTCCACCCTTTCACCGCAGTCAGGAAACTGCTCAGCAGGCCCTGCGTGTAAGTGTATGTGTGTGTGTGCGTGTGTGTGTGTGAGACTGCATGCAGCTGTTTGTGTGAGTGCGCATGCGCGTGTACGGATATGCGTGGGTCATCATGCAGCGTGTATACAGGTAAATGCGTGTGCATGAGTTTGTCCGCGTTCAGATGCGTGCATTTCTTTATTCTTGTGCGTACGCATGTTTGCGTATGTTACTGTTTCGAGTGTTTGTGCTCAAATATAACTGTGCATGCACGCATAACACTACCTATATGTCAACTGCCTGAGCACCCACATTCGAATCGACACAAACATCAAGCACAATCTCTGCATTATTCATGTAACCCTGAGCACTCTTCAGTGAAATGGTGAACACCCAAAGCAGAGGGAATCAGCGCCCGGCCAAAACAAACACAGAACCAAGCAGCCGTGTAAAAGCAATGGAGCGTTGACTAGAGTGTGCTAACCGAGGTCTCTGCAAAAGCATCACACTATTCATAATCCGGACGAGGACACAAGCTGGAACAGCGAGCACACCTGATTGTGGCAACACGGCATTCGTGTCATTTAATTTCATCGCTTTCCAATGGCACTGAGTCGTTGATGCAAACTGAGCACGTCCAGAATGGACTGACTGCTCATTCACGGTTGCTCTCAGCTCTAATTGCAGAAAAAGTCACAACAGTTTATTTTGAAATTTACCTCTTTCCGTACATTGGGTCCACCGAAACTGCCTCATGCCGCAATCTTTAAGTATCGCATTTATCCTTTATCGTCATTAAACTGCATGTGTTTGATGAACAGACGCTATTTTGGCACGAGATTAGCCTTTCTGCAACTGAAATAAAAATTTCTTATCATAATTCACCTAAATTTTTCAAGTCCCAATACCTAACACTGGTTTGCATTAGCGTTTATCTGGCACTGTATAAAAAGAAAGTAAATCTGCCCCGTAAAGAGCCTATAATTTGGAAACAGATTTATTCAGTTTTCATTTAATAAACAGCACATTAATTGAATACAGTTTTACAGCTTTAACTGCTAACAGACTTTAGCATTGCAACTTAGATCATTTGAATGCAGCCAGGCTGAAGCAGTCTGGCACAGGGAACAGTGATGTTAGAGTACAGTGGGGGAGTAACTAAAACAGAGAGAGTAACGGATAGAGTACTCAGTATGGACAGGGCGTGAAAGGGGCTTATTCACAGACTGGAGCAAACAAAGCATGCTAAAATATTTTAGTTCTCGGGTTGCTTGCACATTGCACAGCCATTGCAACATTCCCATAGTCCCTACTTACTGACAAAAGAGGCAGTCAGAACTAGCCAGCACTTGAAAGCGAGGGAAGCGGACGGATACGCAATATAAACTGTCCGACTCGACCAAAATAGCAGGGGACATACATCAGACGCTTTGCAGTTGTAATTTTTCTTAATTAGTCCATTTTATGTGTTTAGTCTTTACTGCAGAGGCGCAGCCAAAATCAGTCATGCTGTCAAGCAGCAGTTCAGAGCCGCTTTGATCATCTATCGGTCCTGCAACGGCCGGTAACTGACGTCAAATTTATTTACACTCCGTCCAGAGGGGAAAGAACAGGGCTGAACCGCGATGACCCAGCGTGACCCTGAGTCTGCGGCCCGCAGTGGCATGAGAGGAGAGGAGAAACAAGCCCTCCCTCCGAGTCGTAAAACTACCCAGCTTCGCTCAACCCGCCCGCTCCATTACCTGGGACACCGCAGTTACCCTCACACACCCTGCCGCACTGTAAAAGCGCAGTCTTACCCAGCATTTTAATCTTGTGTTTAGACTCAAACACTTATTTCTATTACCTTTTAATAGAATAAAAAATTCTGCCACTTTTAAGTAATTGTGAATGCATTCTAGATTTAACTACTGTAGATAATTTCACTTACCCCATTGATAAATCCAGAAATGAGTCAAAATTACTTCAAATCAGTGGCAGAATTTCTTTATCAAAGAGAAAATAAATAAATACGAAATACATAAAAATACATGTTTAAGTCTAAATGTACGTGATTAAAATGCTTGGTAAGATTCTGTTTTTGCAAATACCCTGAGAACAACTCAAAAGTATCTGCAATGTGAGAGAGACACAGAGAGATTTCATTTTAAAACCTTTACAAGGACACTGTTCTTCTCAGAAACAGGGAAACAGAGAGGCATAGTGAGATAGAGTGAGAGAAACACGACAAGAAACAACAGCTCTTCACAGGTTAAGTTTGCCGCTCTGCCATTGGCTAATCCATTCCCCACCACCCATTTGTACTGCGTGCTATCCTCCACCGCTAAACAAGGTGTAGAAAAAGATCGCGTGCAGCTTTACGGCTGTAGTTTATGTCCAATCAGCGGCCAAACTACTTTCACCACCGCTAGCAGGACAAATGCTGGGGAACTGGTGTAAAATTGCCAATATTAGCTTTAGCTGCGGGGTGCCAAAAGGCCTTGGGGCAGTCGTCAGCTCACGCAGCGTTCGGCTTTCATGCCCCGGCACATCTCTCTCAGGCTGAGGCAGTGCTCTCCGGCTGAGATCACTCCTGTGCTCCACAGCCAACATTTTAATGAATGAAGATGAACACAGACCTCATAAAAGAACACAGGCGAGGATTTTCCTGCAGGACTGAATGCACTTTTATGCAGAGTAAAAGCAGGATCGCACACCGCCTTCTGTGACGGGAATCTTTTAACAAAAGCTGTCGTCTCCCCTGGCTGTGGTAAAGCACGTTGGCTCAGGCAGCAGCTCCTTCTCAAACAATGTGCTCCCAGAGGTTCGTTTAAAAAAGCAAAGCTTTGCTCAGCGTGATCGCTCACCGATGGCTACGCTCAAAGCCCCTCCAACCGACAGCCCGGGTTTAATTTGCACATATGAAATATTTGCTATGAAAAAGTTCACTTCCAGAAACTGTCAGCCCAAAATCTGAAGCTGCTTCTCACTCTAACCTGAGATGGAAACGTCTCCGACCAATTGACTAAATGAGGAAAAAGTGTGTCCACAACACACCTGCGTAAAACGTGTTTCCACAGCAGAGATTCGCCTGGTCACCTTCTAAACACCGGCAGCGGGTTGTTTTAAATAAACGGATTCGCGAGGAAGTGGCCTGTTTAATAGCTATAAATATTTTTAAAATGTTTTAATATGCTCAGCCCCACTTCTGCATGGAGTAGGACAGAGAATTATGACAGAGACTTTTAGTTATGATATTTAAGAGATGTTTTACATGTCTGCATCTAATCCGACAAGCAACGGCAGTGGGCATCACTCCAGTTGCACCTGAGACTGGCCCGGGCATGTTTACTGTGGAAACACAGCTCTCCTCAGGTACAGTCTACTTCAGGAGATCTGTGGAAACTGGGCACGCAGACAGGCGCACGCGTGCACACACGCACACACGCGCGCACATATACAGGCATACATACTCACGCGCACAGGCACATATGCATGCGCTTGCACACACATGCAGGCGTGCGTTCACACACATTCAAACATGTGCCAATGAAAACAAACACATGCGCAAAGTTCAGTCAGCAATTCAGACGAAATATAAAACAACAAATGAATGAATGAATCCTTCATCAGCCATGTGTAAGTATGTGGTTCTGCATTCAGGATCTGCCATGACTTCGCTCCTATGACACATTACCCCATGTAGTAAGAGTTATCTCGCCTTCCACTGTGCATTTTCAGAGCTGCACTGACTGCAGGAAAAACAATGAGCTTCCCATAAGAGGGCTAACCATTTTGCAGGAGGAGTGCAAGAACGGGGGCCCTGACATGACCTTTAACCCCCCATCCCCATCTCCAGGGGAGACTACTGTTCAGGGAAGATAATGCATTCACAGAGTGTTCACAGCTGCGTTGATTTAAAAGCAGCTTTTGCAGGTAGCAACAGTCCCTGAGGTTCTAGCAGTAACTATCTCCCACACATGTGTCACCGGTCTTTTCATGAAGGCGAGCAGCGCGGCTGCACCACGCAACACAAAAAGGATTTTCACGCCTTAACATTTGAAAGGCGATAGTGTAAAATGGCTGTAAAACGGATGGCAGATACGACTCCCCTCAGCTGACCCAACACCCTGAACATTTTTAATGGTCCTTCTTTTCACTGAAGTTCTTCAACATTTTCGCGCCCAACATTTAGATTAATTGGGTCCTGATTCGTCCCGAGCTCTTGGTTCATTTCTGAATTTAACTTTGCGTCTTCTGTCTTGCACTTTCGAATCGATATGGCATTTCTTTTAGGGGGGTTTAAACTTGTAAAATCCACAGCAAGCTTCGACTCAGTAGCATTCAGTAAACATCTGCTTGATCAAAACAGCACTTGGGATCAGGAAGGTAAACAGTTTCTGCAAAAGCAGGGACCACTACTGACGGTCAGACAAACAGAAATGACTAACGTCTTAAAAATTTCAAATGACAGAACGAGGAATGTTCATCTCTGTCTTTTTTTCCATTCCCTCCTCCATCTCTCCCCTTTCTTCTCAAACCTGCCCCGTGTTTCGACTTGTCCCCTGTTGAAAAGCGGCATCTCGGGAATTCCTGCTCTCGCTTAAATATGGCAGGTATTCCACAGCTGGAGAAACAAAGCAGTCGGGCTAAGACACAGAGGAAATGGACCAATCAGGTGTGGGGGGGTGTGTCCGAAATTTCCCTCAAATTTTGACACTGGACACTCAAACTAGCCGACCAGGGGAGCGTTTCCCAAAATCACAGATGCTAACTTACATAGTTGGAGCCATTGACTGTGAGAGGACAAACTACGCAAGTTGCTAACTAACTATGTTTTTGGGAAATGTACCCAGGCTGGAGAAGACTTGATGATTCCTACTCCAATTTTAGCTGAGACCTGCATCGGTCTGCTGAACAAACTGGAATCCTGTGCCAGCGCAGGCAAAAAAGACACAACTGCAGCACTCCTAGAGAGTAAACCTCCGCCAAGGCAGCCCAGTGCAAATCTTGGAGAGCGGGAGCAAAGTTCAGTTATGGAGTGTCATAGGATTTCAAAATGGCTGCCTTGGCGGGAATATTGTTTGACTGATCGCGGTCAAAATCAATAGGCTCCAGCCCTGAGGTAAAAGCGACCCATCCACAAAATTTCAGAGATACCCATTCATTACTTTTTGAGTTATCTTGTTCACAAGCAGACAAACGAACAGACAAATAGACAAACTAGAGGCACTCGTAGAGGGCAAACCTCCGCCAAGGCAGCACAATCATAGAGCTATATAGAACAACTAGAGAAGCGACTCGTAATAGCGCCATACGTAACAGCACTGCGCCACCATGTAGACTGGCCTGCCATTACCGAACCGGGCAACTTGAACACAAAATCATACAAACATGTTTTATCTTGGATGCTTACAGCAAACCGTTCAAATGTAGCCGTAGATTTACTGAGCGAGTACGGCCCTACGGGTCTTACATTCCCAGGCTTACATTCGAAATCGAAGACCCAAGTTTGTCATTTTTTATGTTACGTGGCTTAAAATGCAGTGTGAAATACTTACTTATGAAAGGAAACACCACTACCCTTTTTTCTTCGGTTGTTACAACCTACAGCGGCACATGATTCTGACATTTTGATGCTTGTTTCGATACCACACAGAAGTTTGTGTCTGCATTCAAATGTATACAAATTGCGCAGTGCATGCTGGGTGAGTTGCCAGGTTCAGTAATGGCTGACGATCTCCAGGCCGGCACGGCGCTCGCTCGGCTCAGCTCTCTAGGATTTCTATATAGCTCTATGAGCACAATCCAAATGTGTATGAGTGGGAGCAAAGTTGAGTTATCGCGTGTGATAGGATTTCACGATGGCTGCTGCCATATTGCCATATTGTTTCACTGATCACGGTCAAAATCAATAGGGTCCATCCTTGATGTAATAGCAACCCACCTACAAAATTTCAGACAAATCTTTTTGTCATAAATTTTTTTGTTATGTTGTTCACAAACAGACAGACAAACAAACAAACAAACGGGCGAAAACATGACCTCCGGCCCAACTTCGTTGGCGGAGGTAATTAAGCCAATAAATGACACATTTGATACCCAAAAAAATGCATCAGAAAAGGAATTCCACATTTTTCATTCTAATTGCTCTTTAACGTGTTACGAAGCGCAGCCAGAACAGGTAATACAATACATTAACCCTTTGAACTGTATGGGCCGGTCTAACGGCTGCATTGAGAAAGTGCAATCACCTAAAATGCCAAAATATTGGCCTCCAAACATGTGACTTTGATCACATGTCCTTTGGTTGTCCTGTGACCTTGTTGACAATCAGGTAAGTAAACAGTAAGCTGCATTTCTGCATAAGTGGGGGTCACAACCTCTTTTTATAATACAGGGTTCAAAAGGTCAAACATACCCTACAATGCTATGAATTATTAACTCCTGCTCTCCCAAACTCCATTCCACCACAGCCTACTGTCACCGGCCTCCTCCATGAATTTAGATGCTTCATCTAGCCTGTCCTGGTTG
The DNA here is from genome assembly GCA_029721435.1 of Gymnothorax reevesii. Lineage (NCBI taxonomy): Eukaryota > Metazoa > Chordata > Actinopteri > Anguilliformes > Muraenidae > Gymnothorax > Gymnothorax reevesii. The sequence continues at coordinate 88,265,306 of CM056581.1, read as the reverse complement.
GACAGGCTCACACTCTTGGCCCACATCATCCCGTAAGAGCTCACCGTTCGAAAAGGCCAGAGTAAGAAATGCTCCCCGTTTGACTCAGAATCTTCAAATGCTTCTTCCTCCTTACCATCCAGGAAGAGTTTAGTTGCCTCCCTCACTTTTAGCTTCTTCCGCGGGTATTATGGGAGGCTCCATCGTGAAACACATCTTTAAACACGTTTTTAGCCGTTTTCCCCCACCAGGACAGTTCCACTGAGATCTTGTCTCTCTTTTTCACCGACGCCCTGAGAGAAATGCCTGATAAAATAGTTTCAAGTGGGGAGCGATAGAGCGAAACAGGGGTTAAGTTTAGGGGTTAAGGGCCTTGTTCTAGGGCCAAATATGCAAAGGTCTTCCTAACCTTGTTTCTCCAGACGCAACTCAGAACCCAAAGCCCCAGCAGGGGCTCAAACCAGTAGCTCTTCTGAGGCCAGTGAAGCAAACGGCCCCCAGGCACCCGTGAAGGCCCATCTGTCACATCGTGACACATTTTTAGCCCAGTCCGCTGCACACATGAATGTGATTTCAATTGTTTTTGGATGATAAAACAAGTTAAAACTGAATGGACTGGGTGATGCACGGAGTCACGCAGTGCCAGGTTGCCGTTAATACAGACCAGGGCTTTGAACGAGTGACTGTCGACCGCCCTCCGGCAAATTTTCAACAAATCAAAAACTGAGGACACCACACAAAAGTTCCATTATAAAGGCCCATAAACCTGCCAGCTCAAGCTGAGGACTCAGATTTAGGAGGGCTCAAATTCCACCTGCAGACCCTCGGCAGACCTCTCACGAAAGCACGGCTGCTATGATACACGCGCTGCAGCCGAGCAAGCCAGGAAAAGAAAACACAGGATCCCTTTTATGGCTGACCTCTGACCCCCGGGGAGAGTCACAGGGTGATTCCCTGTCGAGCAGACAGGCACGACCACTGACCCTCTAGTCCGTCCGTGAAATTCTTTCCCACTCAAAGGGATGATAAAAGGGCAGACACGATCCATGCAGCAGGGAGCCTGCAGGTTAGCAGCCTGGTCTGCAAACACAGGCTCCATCCAAACGCCTGATCTTCGCCACATTCGCAGACTGAGACACTAAACAGCCAAGCTCCCGCAAAATCTGGAGCGTTTACGGCTGTCCACTTTTAAAATTAATCAAGTCAGCAAAGGCGATTTAAGATAAGATACACTTTATTGAACCCCGTTGGGTAATTTGTCCTCTGCATTTGACCCATCCTATAGATAGGAGCAGTGGGCAGCCACAGAGCAGCGCCCGGGGACCAACTCCAGTTCAAAAGCCAGTGCCTTGGTCAGGGGTACTGGTTGGAGTGTTCCTATGATGCATGTTTTGTGGGTGGGGGAAACCGGAGTACCCGAAGAAAACCCACATGAGCACAGGGAGAACATGCAAACTCCACATAGAAAGGCCCCAGGCCAGAATCGAACCAACAACCTTCTTGCTGTGAGGCAACAGTGCGAACCACTATGCCACCATGCCGCAGACATTGCACTTGGGTGCAGACTCCACTTGACTCGAGCAGAAGGATTACCCATTGTTCGTCACAGAATGGAAGAAACAATATAAAATGTCGCAGAACTAATTCCGAAAGAGAATTTCTCTAAACAACCAAGTTAGGTCTCTCAAAGTTGAATGAAAAACACGATTGATGCAGACCAAACGTGTATTTATTCTGGCACTGTTTTATACGTTTTTGTCCACTGTTATGAGTGAGATCTGAAGACCAGTCCCGTTAGCAGATTTATGCTAATAGCACTGCGCTTTCTAAAAATTCTTGTACTGTTGCAGACCACTTCAAGTCCGTGTTACACTTAGAAAGTGTCGGTAAGGTCTGACTCCCCTAGACTGGAAAGCAGACATTTGAATCCAGAAAAAAAGCCTTGTCATGGCATTAGGCATGCATCTCAGAAGGGCTTGCACGCCTGTCAGCGCCGCTCAACCAACAAACAGTAGCTCAAGGGCTCCTTGTGCTGCGCTCCTCTTTGAAAATAAGATAGCAGCCACATGCGAAAGCTCTGCTCGCCATCTGACATCTTGCTCTTAATTCACTCTCGGGGCCTGCTTCATATTGCAGTAGATATCTACTCAGCCGCAGCCTAGGTAACGCAGCTCCTACCGATAAGTGCAGATTTGGTGAGGAGGAGATTAATGAGAGGACAGAGAATGTCAGCGCTGAATGGATGTCTCTGTCTCTGCAGAGTTTATCTCCATCTCAAGGCAAGCGCTGCCAATGAGGGAGAAGATTTAACACACTGATGCGTCACCAGCAGGGACAGGATGACTAAGTGGTTAAGAGGACCATGCGAAGTGAGCATAATGGATCCATCAAATACAAATTGGAGAATATGTACACTTTTCTCCACTGATACCTGAATGGATGCATTTATGGGCATAATCCGACAACTTTACACATTGGTGTGTGTAAGTGTGTGTGCGAGTGTGCGTCTGTGCGAGTGTACTTGCGTGTGGCCAATTAACGTGCCGTTTGTTGCCAGAGCTCCCTCTTGTTTGACTCTAAAAGCTATCGCGTCCGTGTCATTGTTTGCAGAAACAACACCATTCCGGGTGGCAGGCTTCAGCCCGGCTGAAATGGACGGTGGTGAGGATGGGGGGGTCAGGGGTGTGCGTGTTGGGGGGGTGGGGTTCACAAGGGTGGCACTGCATTCCTTAGTCTAATGGAAAAGTGACCAGCAGCTTAACAGACGCATGATCACATGATCCAACCAGAATCTGGCCCTATTCCGCCTTGGCGCCCTCTCAAGAGATCACAGGTTACTGAGACTCAACAGCAGAGGGGCTTTCACTTTACTCGGTTGTGCAGCAGGATTGGATGGAAAAACATGAAGTCAAGTTAGGTAATGTAGATTTATAACTTCGCATAAAAAGTATTCCTCGGCAAATTAACTCAAAAATTTGTGTTCTAATCACAGTAATCTTCCACTTAGCATTCAAATCAAGGATCCTAGTCCGTACAACCAAAAGTGAACACTGAGATTCTTTGCTTTGGAGGTCAAATTCTTTTAGCATCCCTACTGTTTGACAGATCTTTAATCACTGCCTTCTTCAAGCACCAAGACCAGCCCTAGAGAAAACTCCAGACAACTAGTTATCTGGGCAATGTCCGCCCGTCAGAAAGGGTGCATTATTGATGTAGGTCAGTTAAACACAGGGCTTATGTGTGCCCAGCACTGCCGCAGTTAAATCCACTCATGAATCACACATATGCTCTGGGGGACATGTTTAGGGTGCGCACCAGGAAGTGTTTCTGTTATTTCCTCGTGAGGGAGCTGCACTCTGCGGAGTCCCTGTCAACACCGCCCGACAGGCCGAGACGGTTGGCTGCACCTTGTTATTACGCCCGCATGTTCACCATCGCAAAGCCTCGTCTGATTACAGAGGTGACAGGTCTGGAAGGACCACAGCTGTCCAGGGACATGAGCGAATTTAAGAGCTTCCTCAAGTTACAAGAACACCCAGGCTGTGCCACTATCACCCAATCAATCAAACAGCCACCGCGGGAGGGTAATTTGGGTAATCAGTCATAACATAGCTGTTACATGCACTTCGTAAGTGAACTGTCACAAATCCCCAGAACACTGTTGGCATTCCCGAGGGGCGCGGAAGGTGTGTTGACCCCAAGCGTGCAGGGAAGCCGTGTAAAACTGCATTTTCTGACCCTGGGAAATGGTGGTAACTGGTGAGGTAAGACGCGGAGATGATGATGAACATGAGGATTATGATGTGGAATGAATGGGGCTTACAAACTGATGTTTGCACCCGCACAGCCTCACACACACACATGCACCGGCAGAACCCCCCGGAGGCAGGGCATCAACACACTAACAGGGCGGGAGACGGGGTGTGGAAATCCGGCTCAGTGTTCGGAGCGTGTACCTGCATATCCCGCTCCTTGGTCAAGAAAACTTCGACTTACATTACTGGAATAATTTAGCACAGAAAAAAACTAAACCCTATCACTCTGACAGCCACCCACAGAAGTACAATGAAACACCGGCCAAAGCACTGCAGCATATGTGTGTGCGCTCGCAAGTGTTTCTTCGTGTGTGTTGTAGCCGCATGCGCTTGTGCCAGCGCGTATATTTGTGGATGCCCGTGCGCACTTGAGAGGTCGTTCTTGTACTCGCTATATAGTGAAGACCAGAAAAAAACCAACAGTTAGTTGGTATAGTATAGTTAAGACTAGGGAAGGACTGTAGGAACACGCAAAGAATGAATGTAAGTAAATGTAATGTCCTCACAAGGATAGACAAGGATGTGTGTGTGCACGTGTGTACGCTAGACCGAGATCAGGGGAGAAAGGGACAGACAGATAGGGAGGAGGACGGAAAGTAAACGAGAGAGCAAGAGCAGTAGAGGGGCACAGTGGGCTCCACTTAAATATTTATCATTAGCTAAGCCCACCGGGGCTGTAGGTTGGGGAACTAAGAGGCACATGAGGGCACATAATGTCAATCCACCCAGACACAGCATGCGGGGGATCAGGGAGAGGAGAGATCGCCCCAGTTACACAGAAAAGAGTCTTATTCACTCTGTTTTTATTGCTCACAAAACTAAGAGCTGGGGAGAGGGGGGCTCTCGGCATTAGTAAGGGCAGCAGTTACAGCACTACGAGACCCCTGCTGAAGGCCCCTATATGACCCCTGGACTAGTGGGAGACATTAGATCCAGGTGAGAGGAGTCTCCCTTTCGACTCCTCCTGCTTCAGCACTCATTATTCAACCTGAAAAATGGCTAAAGCCATTTCAACACCTAATGTCCCACAACGAAGACAAAGTATGCCCTTACAGAGAGTGCCTTGTGTTACGTGAATGCTTGCAAGAGTTGTACAAGGAATGTTGCACGCTACCTAAAGTAAGATCCAATGTTTTCTGAAGATATTAGCTGCATAATAACTTAAAAAAACTGCGAACCATAGAACCTTTAGAGGCATAACAAACATCAATGATAAGACAAGTAAACTGCTCCCAAAAACCAATCAGACAGGGTCCTGGTGAAATTCAGGCCAGCCAAACTGTGGCTAAACATAGCTTTGCTTTGCTGAAAGGCCTTAGACTTGTTATTGTTAATCTGTAGCACTAGGGTGGTTATACACTAAACCAATCTATGCATACCTCCACCAGATTTACCCACGCCAAGTGCCCGGGCCTGATTCCGTGTTATTTTCTACCGCTAAAAAGAGAGCCTTCCTTTGGTTTCATTCCAGCATGGAACCACACTTAGTGGCATTTAATCAAAAAAGAGTTTCAGAAAACCACAGCACCTGCATGCTGTACCTCAGTGCTGAGGATAGAGAGAGAGAGAGAGAAAGAGAGCGGTCACAGAAAGAAAGGTGGAATTTTCTAGAACTTGAACTCTTACCTGTTTCTTAAAGCAGCACCTCCAGCATCACCCATAAACCACAAAGGAACGACTCTTTCATCCCAGTTCCCCTTGCCTTTGTGTCCGGAATCTGAGATATTCCACACAGCATTCCGGGTCACCGCCGCGACCTCTCGCCCGGGGTCAGAGAACAAGAGAGCCCTGCCCACCTAGAAACCCCCACCCACACCCCGCCTCTGAATGGATCAAGTCCTTGATCCTCAAATGGTTGATACAGCCATCTAGACTGTGTCAAATATTCAAGCCTTACAGCTTATGGTCACAGTTTTCCTTTCAAGTGTGCGTCAGGTGCTCTGAGAAATGAATGTGGAATCGACCCGGGGTAAGTAAAAGCAGCATTGTGGTCACAAGAAAGTAGCGCTCCATTACTACAAGAATGTTCACACTCTCACCCCATTACTGCCTTTACAACTTGCTAAAACCCTTGGCGCCTGCTCACAGCATTAAACGCCCACGCCAGCCCGGCTTGTGCACAGCTGTGTTGGATGCATGTACACCAGGATGCTCTACCGTCCAGCATATGCCAGTGCACCACACCGCTATAGTGCCGTCCACAAGTATCTGAGCAGTAACACGGTACAAAAATTTTTTACTGGTTCTCCACCAAACTGAGAGTCAACACCGGCAAATTACACCCGGAAGTCTTTGTTGTAAAATTGTTCCCAAAGCCAACATGCTATAGCACACAGCCAAAAAGGCAAATAAATCTGCCGCAGTCCTAATGCTTATGTATGTCACAGACTGAGAGTCCGGGGGCTGCGCATCACATCTAGACCTCCTTTATCTCCGAAGCCTATTTTTCCCCACTTCTGCACCAACTGTTGAGCCTTACTGGAACCATGGAAGAGAGAGAGTGAGGTTAGATGAGGGCGAGGAAGACGGAGCTCGGGAGATTTTAACAGTCAATACCACCATCTGTTCAAAAAACTGCTTCTTAAAAAGTGAGAATTCAAGAGGCTCGAGGTAGCTGACAAACTACAACTCTCATTATCTCTGGGAACGCAGAACTCGTGATGCACTCAAATACAGCTCATCCCTCAGAACCTATTCTATGGGATTCCCACAGTCCTCTCTATTCTGAACAACAACAGCACACTACACGTTTGATCATTTGGTTTCGGTGTTTATGGAATGAATGTAATGGCCGCCGTTCACCCGAGCTGTATACCTACGACCGCCATTTTCAATCACGTGCTAAATATTCACTCAAGCTATATGCATATTAAGTTTCAACTATTTCCAGGGTACTGTTCAAAACTCACCGAATGGACAGACAGACAGACAGACAGACAGTATGATACTTAGGATGACATGCAACATTGATTTTCGGGATGTTTCCGGTGTGAAAGTACTCAAATCTGGATGCTCACGCACGCGCAGAAGGCTGGTAATTATCAGCCCGAGTTTTAATTATAGGGTTATAAAGTTATGAATTTACAAATTTGATATGATCGTTAATTGTGACCAGAGAATGGGCTGCAGGTTATTTCTTGAGAAGGAAAAATGGTCTGATGCATCCCGTGCTACGCATCGTCTATGACCAATGATACTGAACATTACAGTGGAGCCAACAGAGCGCTATCACAGCAGACCATAATGCCATAAACAAGTGCCACCCCATTCAGCTGTGACACAGATTAATGCAACTGATAGCAGCCCGCATGCACTGATGAGCACATTGAATAAGATACGGCACATTTTTACTACGGGGGTGAGGACTATACACACCATAGATGCGATAGCATTTGTCTGCATAAGTTTATTTCCATTGCATAGGGAGATTCTAAAACCGCAAGCCAACTGTCTAACACTCCATAAGCCTTTAGCCAAAACAAATACTCAATTCTAAGTTTTATTAATATATCATCTTCTCCAAAACTTCCCTTTAACTAAAGACTTCTTTCAATCATTTTCCCAATCTGTCTTCATTCCTGTCCCCTAGGTGGCGCTGTCCTTTGAAGCAACAGGGCGCTAAGCTCCAAGATTCTTTCTGTGCCTGACTGTATCAAAGGAGTACAGGAAATACTGCAAAGATACAACCTCAAAGCTCCACTGCACTTGTTGCAATGATTTTCTCTGCCCACAAAAGAATCAAAATTGCATACCCTCAAGTGGCATGCCTATGATGGAAATACCAACATAACATCGAACAACCAGGGACCTCCTGGAAAGCCTCAAGACGAACCAAAGGAACCACATGTGATGAGACAGCTCGGGACCAGAGAGCATGACGGGACTGGGCTCCCACGGTACTGAACAAATCGTCCCCTTATACTGCCAAGATAGCGGCTTTCATCAAGGAGACCTCACATGCTCGAGATTTACCCGCCACACAAGAGGCATTTCATAAGCTAATGCCTTCCAAATGTGCCAAATTATAATTTTTCAGACCACAAGAATTAAAATCAAGATCTTGAGACCATGAAGCAGTTCAAGTAACAGGCACATCTACACTATAACCGGGTCGCTCCGTAAATCCCACGACTCCTCACAACCCTTACATTTTTTTCCTCCTTAACCCTATAAATTCAACGAACACGTAAAAGGGTCTGTCCAATGCACCTGCTGCATTCAAACCTGTGGAACCTCAGGCCCATTTTCAAGTCCAGTGTAGATTTCCCGGCTTCCAACAATCCCAAATATGTCCTGCTGAGTGAAGTACTGAGGGATGTACAGTACAGGACAAAAGTTTGGACACACCTTCTCATTCAATGCGTTTCCTTTATTTTCATGACTATTTACATTGTAGATTCTCACTGAACGTATCAAAACTATGAATGAACACGTGGAATTATGTATGTATCAAACAGTTGTCCAATAGGGATGTCGGCTGTGTATCAACCTGACTTCTGCACAACACAACTGATGGCCCCAACCCCATTGATAAGGCAAGAAATTCCACTAATTAACCCTGACAAGGCACACCTGTGAAGTGAAAACCATTTCAGGTCACTAACTCTTGAAGCTCATCAAGAGAATGCGAAGAGTGTGCAAAGCAGAAATCAGAGCAAAGGGCGGCTACTTTGAAGAAACTAGAATATAAGACATGTTGTCAGTTACAGGTATTTCACACTCTGTTGTTAAGTGCATAATTCCACATGTGTTCATTGATAGTTTTGATGCCTTCAGTGAGAATCTACAATGTAAATAGTCATGAAAATAAAGGAAACACATTGAAGGAGAAGGTGTGTCCAAACTTTTGGCCTGTACTGTATGTATAAAACTATGCACAAAATGTAGATATTTTCCATTGGATGTAATGCAGTGGACATTAAAACACTGCACCCTGGGTTTAAATACTTCTCTCATAAGTATGATGTAGCTCTACAGTGGTGAAGCGCTGCAACTTGCAGCTGCAGAGTACAGTATGTATGTATGTGACAGTGTCCTGCAATATTAAAAATGTTTTTTCTGACTTTGAACCTACCAAAGGCGAAATTTAAGAGAAAAATTGAAGTTTCCAAAGGTCCCAACTCCAAGGAACGCTCTTTTTCAAGAAAGGGAAATATATATATATATATATATATATATATATATATATATATATATATATATATTGCTTGCCCATATGTTATGATCCATATATTTTTTGTTTATTTGTTTAAAATTGTCATTGGGATACTTTTGGCTGAAATTACAAGAAATTTCCCCTTCTTGTTATTAGATATGCAGACTCTAATTCAACAAAGTCCACTTTAGAAACTCAATGATTCAATCAGAGCTAAGGGGTTAATTTAAACAAACTAGAAAGCTCCCTTTTGATGCAGCCTTGTAAACAGGGTAACTCAGGAGGCCTGAACATTGACATTCTTATAATTTTTGTATCAACCATTTTCTTAATGGGATACAGGGCTCCATTACAGCAGTGGACTTCGTTGTGCTAATTCTGAGATAAATCATGACAGCCAGTATTGCCCATGAATTTGATAAGGGCAACAACAAAAGCAACCATTGCCAAGGAAGCATCCTATTTCCTTCTCCCAGAATCTCCAAGAGTAAGAATCCGAACACTGAAGATCCACGTTATCTCTAATCCCCTATTCCAGACACACAGAGCAGGGGGGGGGTGCAATTGAGTACAAAAACAGAAGCTGCAAAACAAAACCTTTTATGTGGCGTAGAAAAGCAAGCCAATGTTCTCACCCCGCTCTCAGCTAACCGCTAGCAGGGCTGCACACGGGATGGAAGCGAAGGCCTAAGATGAGGGCCAAAAATAAAATGTCATTGCCGATAAAAAGCTCCAGAAGGAGACGGCCACAGAGCCCGGGAGCGATAACATCTCCCCCACCAATGAGCTCCCTCTTCCCGGCATTTTTCCTCATGGCACCTTTCCGTGAGATGGCCCCCAGCCCCCCCCCACTCCCACAGGGCAGGCATCTCTGATTTTCATCCAGTCTGCCTGCCCCGCCCAGACATGATCAGCCGAAGCCAGAGCCAAAACCTGGGGCTACACCTTCATTCCACAACCCTTTCATGCTGCAGTTAAGTGAAGGTGAATCACAGCTCTCCCCCGTCAGATTACGATGCAGCTGCCCAGAAAAAAACGTAATGGGATCTGCTGTGCGCTGCTAAACTGATGAGCACGAAAACAAAAGAAAACTGAGGGCATCAGACATCAAAATGGATCAGAATCAAAACCGTCTGTTGTGTGCAATTATCCCATATTACACTTAGCATTAGCCTGCTGTGACCGGTACCTCTCCACAAGGTGAGCGGTGAGCTGTCCTGCTAAAGAGAGCGTGCTCAGTGCTGGCTCTCACGCTACATGGCGTTAGTCAGGCATTAGTGGGAGTGGTTATTAGCCTGTCAGGGTGACATGCAGGGATGAAAACAGCACTTTTAAAGCAGAAAGGGGTCGTAGTCCTTCAGGGTACTGAGCACACTCCCCAGCTGGTGGACTTACAGAGTGAAAAGAGGAGGCAATTGGTAGGACAAGCTTTTAGTGAATTTACACCGCAGTCAATAAGATAGAAGGATACGAAAACAATGAGGAACACAAAAGTGTACGAATGAACCTCCTTCATACAGACAAAAGAATCTAAAAACAAGAAAACAAATATTTGTTCAGGATGGTGAGTCCTCCCTCAGCCAGATACCTTGCTTTGCCTAAAACTAAACTGTTACCAAAAACATCACAGATGGGAATTACAGTAGCCGCGGCAAATTTCGCTGTGACCCAGTTGCGAGAGCTGGAACGTGTTCCTTGCCCCTAGGCTACCTTTCTCCCAAGAGACATGGTCGTGCTCCCGGGACACGATGCCAAAGAAAACATCCTTGGCATCCGGCCCACACCTCCACAAAGCACCGCCTCTCTCCCTCTCCCAGTTTTTGTTCTTTTTTTTTTTGGTTTTTCTTCAACCCCTCACTGTCAGAATGAGCACAAAAGAGCTCTTTCTGCTCCTGCTCAGTCACACCCCCCCCCCCACACCCCTCCCCATCCGCACGGGACAATGTCGTCCCCCTTCCCCGCATTCCTGGGCTTCTCCTCATCGTCTCAGTGTCAGAGGAGGTCAGGGTGGCAGCACACAGGTACGGTCATGTTTCCCAGCGCTGCCGCCCACCGAGACCTCCCTCACCACCACAGTAAACAACAGCCCCCGAACACAGCCCCCCTCTGACGCGTCTGCCAGCGCTGTTGGGTAAACAATGCATGAGATATTCCCCAAAACCCTATCTGAAGCACCTCCAGAGCTTCTTAGGACACATTATTAAAAGGCACCCAAGGCCGACTCACGAAAAGATGACACCAGAAGGGGGAAGGAATAAGATGAGTGGATACACCAACACTTTCCAAGCCAGATTTTTAGGCGCTATTTTCTGTTAGCTTGCCAACTCCAGCTGAATTTACTACCGATAAGAGTTTTATAGCTCAAAGCACAGAAGGCCAAAGCACAAATCAGCCAGAAGAGCTAAATCTTGCAAAAGGCGCCGTGTTGCGCAGAATGAATCCTGGGAGAGACAGATGTATTATTTATTTTCAAGACAATTGCATTTTCAGTCTGACGCACATCAACAGTCTGTCCAAATCAAAACAGCTAATGCATTTAACAGTTTATGTATCAGATTTGCAATCACCTTATCTGAAGAGTGATTTTGAGACTATGAGACTGAGTTAGATTAAGTTAATCCAAGAGTTCAGGCTGCAGAACCTTTTCCCAACACACAGGACCTGTTCCAGACTTATATGGAGCGTCAACATGAGTTAGAGGCTGGCTTCCATAATACTAATGTTATTTCCTGCCGGTAACAGACCAATCTGAATTTACACGCAGAGCCTGCTAGTGGAGGCTGGGCCTTGCGTCCGACACCTCCAAATGTTTCCTCTAATCTGTTTTTAGGGGACTTTTCTTGCCACTGTTCCCTCAGGAATGCTCTTGTGAGGGATTAGGCCAGGGCTGTCTGATAAGCGCTTCCTTACAATCCCCTGTGAAATGCGCAAATGTAAATAAATATTGATTTGACGTTACCCTTCCCTTGTTTAAACCTAGACCAACAATAGGCCTTAAATGAGCGTGATAATATCAGAAAATAGTTGTTAAACTGCCTAATTAAGTTGATTATTCTGCACTACTGGCTACAGCTGATTACAGCACCTTCTGTCATCCATGTTGGCGTATTCGCGGCATAAACACCTGTAATTGCCTTTATTAGCCTACAGAGGTCCACTCAGTGTGATAGATCTTTATTCAGTGAGAGAACATCGCACTTTTCTTGACTCAGAAGTTAACACACTTAAATAAATAAAAAGCCAATGATGCAAGATCATGACAAAATACTTTAGTGAGACAGAATGCATGCGGTGCATTTCGTTTTAAAACTCAGTTCAACCTGCAGTGCAAAGCACATTGTTATGTTTCACCTTGATGATAAAGTTTAAAAATTCAAGATTTGGATGGCAGTGCTTTGTAATGCATCCCTCCCCTTCCTACACACATCACTAATACATAACACAGCATTGTAACACTTAGATTAACATACTGAAATCCTTCTGGACACATACGCGCATAAATTTAAAAATCCTGAGATGGACTCCGAGCTACAGCCTCACTCTTTGGCTTCCGACAATTCATCAGCACTCAAATAAAAGAAAAACACTAACTGCGCTGTGTAACGCGCACTAAACTTTAATGAGAAGTACAACAATTTCTCTCCGACAAGAAGATCAAATAAACATTCATTGTGCTTGATTAAAGACGAGGAACTGGCCAAAAACTCCCACGGGCAGGACTTAATGTAGAATTACTCATAATAGAAAAAAAAAGCACTGCATTTTCAGTCAGCAGCCTGATTTTTCACATCTCCGAGCTGCCTCCATTAGCGGACGTTAGTGTGGCCGCACTTTTCACTTCTCGGAATTTCAAACTATATGATTTCTACATCGATCCATGTTTTTCAGAATATAAAGTAAAAATTTCTGTGATAAACATTCAGACATTTTGTCTAAATTCAATTGCAGACACAGGAAGAAGTTTACAGAAAACCACAAGAAAACGCTGATTTACTCAACAAAATCAATGCCCCAACATAAGAGAGGTCAAAGTGAGCAAAGCACTGAAAATACTTTGGATGCACTAAAAAAGTAAAACATCAATGTAAGTCATCTGTGAATCGACGTTCCTTTTCTGCTCTGAATTTAAGATGTTCCATCATTGATATCAGGTGGCCAAGCATGTTCAAAACTGGATCTGGGGTTGGAACAGCAATTGTGGGTGTCAGGTAACTCAAGCTCGAGTACCTGGGGCGGCAACACACCAAATAGCCTTGTAAAAACCTACACCATGGCCATACTGACTGTAGCAGGGTACTCCAAAGAGCCACTCATACTAGCCATACAGTGGCACTCAAGAAAGAACGCCCCCGCCCTCATCCGGTCAGTCATCAAAACCATCAAACACCTCAAGCAGCTAAAAATGGAAATGCATGGACCTCTTATTACATCATATTACTGTACTTTTACAACTAACTAACCAGCAGAGGGGGGGGCTCCCCCAATAGAGGCAGGTTCCCCCTGAGATTCATTTCCGTTGAGGAGTTTTTCTCACTAATGTTTGAAGGATTTACTCCCCTTGGGAACCTGTTCCTCACTTGCTGTTTTGGGAGTGTAATGCAGGCACTGTCCTACTGTACTGAAAAGAGTCTTTGTGACCATCCTTCTGTGAAAAGCACCAAACAAATAAACTTAAATAGAATGGAATTGAAGCGGTGACTCCAGTCTACCTGCACTGTATTGTTTGTAGGACAGTCCTTGAACACAACAGCGGCACAGCCGACATCATTTACTGTATCAGTAGAGTGTCTTGTGGGGACCATCAAGCTAGAGTGGGAATTCAAAATTAGTTAAAAGAAAAAACAAGTGCAAAAAGTTTGATTTAAAAACAAACGCAGCATTTTGATAAACCAGTCTCATGGAGGAACCGCATTACGCTTGCATGCAATGAAAACACAAACTTCTGGGAGTTTTCATTGAAGCCAAAAACCAAAATCCCATAACATGTAGAAATAAGGGAAGAAGATAAAAGTAAAATGATAAGCTCTTCCTATTTGATTGAAAATAAAAGCAACAGTCATGAGAATTACTACCCAGAGACAGCGCCTTTATGAGTCAGTAAGATCATACCATGGGACAAAAGACTTTAAACATGCCAGGACTGCGCACAGAGGGTCCACTGTTTCCAATACTGTAACGGCCTACAGGTGTCTGAATATCTGGTTGAAGAGGACTCAACAGAGCAGAAAACTGAAGAACACAAGAAGCTTTACCCCAGCAGCCAATGAAATTACTCATCAGCACCACAGCAATCAAATCACTGTCTCTTCAGTAAATGTACAATCGTATGTTTTATTGATTCAAAATTCCTCAGGAATGATCTTACTCGCAACAAAGACATAAGTGGATCAATGGTAAAACTATTAAGAGCTGCTAGCCTTTCTAAACCCCTTTTACAATTGTCTTTGGAGAAATTCATGTTACAGTATGCCGCATATTAAATAGGGCCCCTTGTCCGGATTCAGGAAACAATTTGAAATCTATTTTAAGGCCCTGAGATTTTCAGACGGACAAGGCCATGCCTTCTTCTACAGTATTAATCTGAACAACCACTTCCTCCTCCACACTGCAGCCCCTTGACCCCAATACAAATGAGAGAGACGGCGGAAGGGTCAAGGCCTCCTGTGAATCATGGCCACACAACTGGAGAAATGATGACGAGAGGAACAGCTGCATTACTGATGAGTCGGTGTTGAAAAAGCACGAGGTTTCAGTGTATGCAAGCATCTCCCCGCAGCACACACCGTGACTTATGTGAAAAGGACTCAAATATTCAGACACAACAAGCTATTCTGAGGCCAGTTTCCTCCAAGGTGTCCAACACACTCTTTCAGGGGCCCAAGGAGAGACACAGATCACAGACTCCAAGGCTGAACTCATTCTCAGGTACCAGTGCTGTGCGGCAGACAGTATTGCCATCCATTTTTTTTTATTTCTGCGTCCACACAAAGTACCTCTGCCGTCTCTCAAAATACTGTATTAACAGTGAGCGCTATAAAGACTGAGTTATTCTGCAAATAACAGCACAGCACAGTTTCATCAATTCGTTCATCCATTTCCCTGGGATCTTGGATCGGGGCCCAGTCACTCCGGAAACAGGCGCAGGTTCGACTGCTTTGCTCATAAAGGGAACCAGACCTGCCTCGTTTCATTAAGTGATACCCGTGTCAGTGGAAACACCTGCTTGGCATTTGAAATTCAGAGGAGGTCTGGCATTGACTCCAGTCATTCAGCAGATGAAAAACTTTGCAAATATGGCTACCAGTCATGGCTCAAATGAAGAGTTTGTTTCCAAAATGAAATAAGCGCCAAAATTACAAAAATTGAGATAATACCATAGAGCGATAGCTCGCTTCTTACACATGGTGCAAAAATACGTTTTTTTTTTCATAGAGAAAGGCATATTTTTTCATGGTCAAAGTTAGAGTTTTCCTATAAAATGCAATGGGCACTGACATAGCAAAACTGATTTACTCAAAAGGAGTAAAATGGATATATTGTGTTTTGGAGACAAACTCTTCAAATAAACCTGGAGTGCCACAAATGACATCACTGACTCAATTCTTAGCTCTCAGCAGACGTGGACATAGCTGAAGGGTAGACACAAAAACTTGGTTCGCCACTGCATTCAGAAAACCAGCCGACGAGGAACAATTTTATCCCCACTACTTCTGTCCCCTGGAAATCTATTATTTCCAGACAGTATGCCCCCCAACTCCACTTACTTGAATTTGCTATGAAATGGTCACTACCAAGGTCGAGAATATTGACCTTTATTAACCTACAGGTCAAAAACTGAGCTACTACACAAGCTTCTAGTGACTGGAGTTGTTGTCATTCACATTACATTAAGGAGAGCGGTCATGTCAACACTAGTTTGGTCAAAGCTGATGATTAAATTAGTTTTTTGCCAATTAGGCCACTCTGATCAGTCACACTCTCCATACCCAATCACTGTATTGACTCAGCAACTAAAAATTGCGCATGACAATGCACAACCATGCTCACACGCCCAGAATCCAACCACAGCTGATGCCTGTTTTTCTTAGCCCTGAGTCTCGGAGGATGCCGGTAATCACCACCATTGCGAATCAATGCTAGATGGATATTAAAAAATCCACACCAACAATCATAGACTCTACACCACTGGTACTGAACCTTACCCAGAAAAGGGCTAGTGCACATACTGGCTTTCATCCAAAGCAATCAATTACACACCTGATTCCACTAATTAAGGAGGAGGGTGCCGCCAACTCATATGAAGATTCCGCCAACTCATATGACATCTAGCCATCGCCCCTTCTCACTATGCAGTCACAACACCAATTACACACTGACTATGCTATCGGAGTATCACGTCGTTAGCCTCCAATTTAGTTTGCACAGCTATGTGCCCCTGGCCGACCAGAGGTGGCCGCTATAGGCTAACAAAGTAACAAATTATTAAGCGGCTTAAACTCGATATTACCCGGCAAGGCTGGGACAATTTTTGCCACACCTAAACAGACCTCTGGCCATAAGTGTACAGTATCTTTGTTGATGTAACAATTTATTAACAGGATTAAGTCCTATAATCCCCAGTGAGACTGGGATAATTTATGCGGACCTCCGGCCAGAGATGCATCTTTGACCATTACACTCACATAAGATCTCTAAAATGAATCTACGAACGTGAGAGTTAGACTTCAATTCAAACAAAAAACACAGGTTTCCAGGGTAACAGCAGATGCTTGTGACACGTGAAACAACAGGAAAGAGCCAAAATATCCAGTGGTCACTCCTCAGAAAGGCGGAGGCCCCGCCTACCTTCCATACAGTGCTCCACCTCCTCCAGGTTGCGCAGGGTGATCCTCATAAGGCTGGAGTTGAGCATTAGCTCGTTCTTGTGGGCAGGCCACATATACTCGGGCGCCATGTTTACGAAGAAGATCCTCGTGTCACCCGTGGAAACCTGATTGTCGCAAATTTCCGGTTCCCCAAAACCCCCGATCATCACCTTGTTGCCGTCGTCCAGCAGAACATGGCCGTTCACCGTGGTTTTGCCCTTGAGGTAACGCCACACCCTAACCTGGTGGGAGGCAAAGACAAAGAAATGAGAGGGGTGGGGGTGGACTCTTCCGGAAAAATATACGCGCTACCTCAACAAATATCACGACCACCTGGTCCTCTCAGCGCATTCCAGAATAATTCTTGAGCATTTCCCACCCGCATAATCAGCGACTAACTCACAGCAAACGTGAAACAAAAAACCTGTCAGGACTCGCAGGCTCAAGGCCACTTCAGCTGCTTTTTACTCTTCAGAAGAGATATGTAGCTGCAGGGCAGAGCTGAGTTCTCCAGCACACTTCCTCGCTGGCTGCGGATTTTCATCTCCACCTGAGGCATTCTGTGACTGTCACTGTCCCTAGGGCGAGCACTTTTACACAGAAAGCATTACAGCTACACAACCTAGTGCAGTATATGAGGCGTATGCCTGACAGGCACACTTCCACAGTCCCTAGCTCAGCCTTGAGCGTGAAACCAAAATCTCAGATCCAAAAAAGTAACAAAAAGGCAAGCTTGCACCTTCAGCATTGTCTTTGTTGTGACAAAAAGAATAACACGGTCTGAATTTTAAATAGGGTGTAACTTTAGTGCGGCCGAGCCGAACCAGCTCCCGGTATCAGATGTTGATTTTTGCAGAGTGCCAGAGAGTAAGATTACATCTGGACTTGGTGTCCAATCTGCATGACCTGAGAACACGTGTAGTGAGCCCGGGGTGGGGTCACTGTCTGTTGAAATTAAATCCCTCCTTAAAGAAAAGGAGGCTGTCAGGTAAACGACCATGCCCTCACCCCCAATACCGCATTTCGGCATGCAAAACAACATCAATTCAAACTGCTTCAGGGTCAAATGATGTGTGGAGATACAGTGAAATCTTGTTGGAGATCACATTGATAGCCTTTGGAAAGCGTGCCCCGACACTCATTTAGTTCAAAGCAAGCAGGAGAAAAACTATACTAGTGATAGCAAGTCATTCCACATTGTGCAGGATACCAGCTTCAACCCCATACGGATGCCAGCCCGATTCTTTCCGTTTTCAACTGAAAATGAGTGGATGACGGAAGCAAGGAAATATCGTGTCAGTTGACCGTTTCAGCTCTGCTGTTCCATATCAGTATTGACATCGCCATTCAAACTAAACCGAAGCAACAAGTGAAATGTGTGGCTTCTGACTTTTCAACAAGCCTCACGACGTTAAGTGAAATACAATGGGCGAATGGCTTTCATGCCCAGTCACGATGCTTCTTAAAATCATGGATATCTGTGTTTGTTGTTCATAATGTCACTCTCTGAAATCCCAAGTCGAACTCTACGGAGCAGCAGCGCGTCTCCTACAGCTAGCGACAAGAACGAATTGCGCAAAACGCGACAGATCCACCCGCAGGCCACTTCAAGCTTAACCTGAAAGAAGGCTTGGACTTTCATTTCGACACAGCCATCTATAGATCGATTTTTTTCCAGAAGTGTACATCGACAAATTAAACCATAACAGATTCTATAACAGTTTACAGTATTGTTATTGCTGCGGCTTGGGAAGCGCTACCTGGCTTACTACCAGCACATAACGCTTTAATAACTGACTGAATTTTAAAAGAGTGATCGGGAAAGTGTAAAATCTGTATCGCACAAATAGCTGCCCATCTTTCTTCAGTAAGAGGCGAAAACGTGACTATTACTACAAAACTAAACTTTTCAAGAACTAATAGTGCATTTTCTATCATTGCATGTTTATCGTTGCAACGCATAACAAATAATGTTATTTCTAAATAAGCACACACTCTGCTATACATCCTATTGATGCACTGATACAGCAGCGGAAACACCGGCGGAAAGGACAGTTATAAAACTCTCTCCTTCGTAGCACGGCGATAATTCTACAGGTCGGGGGGGAAATATTAAGCATCTATTTTTGTAGCCAGGTACCGCGCAAGGGCTGCGCATGTGCTCACGAAGGACCTGAAATCATCGACGGTTAATAAGCTCAGTGCACCTTTCGCGCTGGTGCGATGGCATTACCTTGCATGAGTAAGTATTGTGCACCGGATCCATGTTCATGATTTCCTCCACAGTCCCGGTTAATACCACATCTGCCCATTGCTCCCTCGTCTTCAGTTCATTATCGGGACAACGCGCATACGAGCAGACTATTCCAAGAGCCATCACCACTATACCCAAATACAAGTTTTTGTTTCTCTGTCGTCCGATGCCCATGTTAAAAAAAATCTTTTCCACCCGATACCTTTAAAAATCCCAAAACTGCACAGTTAAAACGGAGCCACAAAACGGCCAGCTCAGTTGACTTTCTCAACTTCCCCGAACGCTACATTGAATCTTGGCAGCGGCAGCTAAGACGTGCGCATCTGAGCACCAAACTGGCGAATTTGTCACAAGCCGGGCAGGGAGGAATAGCGACAAATTCTTTCGCATAAAGAGGAAGAATGTCCGGCGCTGCCAAACCTCTCCCTCTCTTTCACTCCTTTACCCCTCACAAGAATGACGCTGCTGATTTGCATGCAGTCTGAATTACCGATAAGACTGGTAGCAAGCGAAGGAGCTGTCGAGGCTGGTGTGAAACGCCACCCTTCGGTGAAACCCCAACAACACAACACCGTCCGCGCAGTGCTGGGGATTTTCATACCAGTGTAACTGCTCAGGAGTCATTTAAGACAGCCGTCATTCAGTAATCATAACTTATTTGTACCACTTGTGCTCCATCAAACGTGATATCTCCCCGGGATCGGGAACAAGATAGCGCAAAAGTCATATTAAAGAAATGGACTGGAACAATATGTCACACACAGGTAGTTTATGTCGTCTCATTAAGCGTTGTGCCATTCACGAAAGGCAAAACAGGCTATTTTCCGCTCCCCAAGATAAACAGTGCATCCTCTTGGAAGACGCAATGATGCCGCGTCGGATTAATAGCCACCGGCTCCAGGTGAAGATATATTCAGTCAGTTTCTCAATCAAAATGTGACCATCTTATTTTCCCCCATGCTACTGCTTACAGCAAAGGCAAATCATTTTTGCGATCTTTATTGCGCAAGTTATTTGCAATCATTGGCCATTTTCAATACGCTTCCGAGCCATTTGAAGTGTTTTCACATTTAATGGATAACGCTTGCCTGAAATAATTTCATTGCAATAATGCGTTATTTTGAGAACATCCGATATCCATAGTGGTTTCAAAGAGGCATGATCATTTTATTGGAGAGCCGTGAACTGTAAATGATTTCTTGAGGAAGGTAACACTTTGTATGAAGTGTCCCTGATAGCAAAAAATTATTGAAACAATGTTAAATCAACATTGTTTTGTCAACGTTAAAACACTGAAACAACGATGAACGTGCACCCTCAATTAACATTGAATCAATGTTGATTTTCTAATTAAAGATCAATGGTATTTCAGTGTTATTTAATTAAAAAGAACATTGAAACAATGTTGAGATTTCAACTTAACCATAAATCAATGTGCTTTCAATGACTTTTCAACTTTAGTATCATCACCCTGTCAACCAGTAATCGATGCTCAATCAATTATAATAATAACTTTAAACCAATATTGTTTCAATATCGCAGTATCAACGCCGGGTTTCATCGCTATTGTAACAGTGATTCAACATTGATTGAGCATTGATATTTCAATGTCAACCATTCTGATGATTCAAATGGAAAATCAACATTGTTTCTATGTAGTCATGCTAGCTGAGGTCCTGTCAGTTCCCAATGTTTTTTGCATTTTCTGTGAAGTATTGTATTTGAAAAGGTACCGCATACCCTAGTCGAATTAAACTGAATTGTCTGGTGGATTAAAACAGTTGTCTATGTAACTAACTCAAAGTCAACTCAACCGAAGTACCCCGTGTAAGAACCCCTTGTTGTAAATGTACTGAATTGTTTTCAACCACATTGCCTGAGTTTTAAAAGTGAGGTCTGTTGGGGCTGGTGTTAACAAGAGCCATCAGGACATGGGATATCCCTTGGACCCCACTACACGCTCAAATTAACCTAAGTCAAACGTTTCCAGAAAAATGGGGGAAAATGAAAAACACCTAAAATTCAAAGATGGCAAAAGACTCCGCTCCAAAATATGGCTGATGGGTGTGCGGTGCACCAAGTGTTATGGGTTAATATCAAACCGTTATCAAGTTATGCACCCCACAGAAACATGATTAAAATCAGACAGAAGAACGGACAGGACAGAATGACAGCTCCATCCCCTGCATAGTATGCCGAAGGATAATGTTTCAGTGATATCAATAAAATGTTTGCAAAATCCAAAGTAATGGTTTTCTATTTAAAAAAAATATATATCTCCTGTTTTCATTTGCCCAAATTGCCTCCTCTGGAGAGATTCCAGGATCCTCATAACAACTGAGATATGTGGATTTTTCCTCATGAAAAGTCAAAAGAGGAGCACACGAGGGTTGTATTTGGTTTTAACATATTGATTTTCTGGGGCAAGTTTTTATTTTGTATGGCACCACTGTATTGAACTGTCCTTCAGTTTAATGTTGACTGTTTTCCATGTGACTTATTTACTCTGATAATTTTTTTGTCTTTTTGATATTCAATACATCCATTATCCAAAACATTTCCTCCTCGCTAGGGTCTTGGGGAAGTTGGAACCTATCCCAGCTAACTATTGCTGAAACGTAGAGGTGCTCCCTGGACAGCAAGCCAATCTATTGCAGGGCGCTCATTCACTCGCGCACTCTTGCCTAAAAGCAATATTGTTTCCAATTAGCCTGACATGCATGTCTTCGGAATGTGGGAGGAAAACAGTACCTTGAAGAAACCCACACAAATGAAAGGAGAGCGCGCAAACTCCACACAGAGAGGTCCAGGCCGAATTCAAATCCACATCTTGCAGTGAAGCATTAGTGCCACCTCTGTTTGATATTATCATTCAAAAATGTATAGTAACCGCAGTCATTTTTGATCACTTGCGCGCGTGTGTTTGTGTGGGTGTGTTTTCCAGCTGGATAACTCAAAAACTATTCAACGGATTATCACAAAATTTCATGGGAAGTATAGGGATATATAATTAGGAAAAGGTCATTAAATTTCCAGAGCAATCCGCATTGAGATCAGCATTTTGCAGCTCATTATAAGTATTAGCGGATCAAAACCTGCTGGAGGAGGTATGCGCTCTGCCCTGTAGTTGTCGATGTATTGGACACATACTGTATATTGAACGACCATACTTATCAATAAGCATCATGTGTTTCTTTAAACAGCCAGTGTCGTATGACAGGATCTTATTGAGAGGGTGCGATCAGGAACCAGTCGCGAGAACCAGGAAATGCGGTAGATCCGATTTTATTTATTGGAGGGGTAAACCCCCACAGGGCAGAAGGCAATAGTACAAAGTCCACACTCCAAAATTTACAATCCGGTTGGGCAAAAATCAAGACAAAAACCAGGGCAGCAATAACAGTACTCGTGGTCGGACAAAAATGGGTTTGGTACGCTTGCGCAGGTATATCAGAGAAGCCAAGCAAAAATCCAATGGGCGTAATCCAAACCGTAACCAGGGCAGCAAACATAGATCTCGTGGTCCGGCAGAAAAGGGTCAAAAAACACAGATGCAACAATAAATCTAAAATCAGTCAAAAATCAAAATGTTGGACGGTCCAGTCAGAAAGGTATCACTGCAAGAGCAAGGCAAGAGAAATGTGGCACAAGTAAACTGAGAGAAACGATCTGACAAGAAAGTGCTGTGAAAAGACTCCTAATATACACTCCAGGGGAATCACATGCTACACAGAACACAGGTGCTGGAAATGAGACTAATTACAAAGGAGGGAACAAGAGGGAGAAACTAATCACATAAAATAGGCAAAACCCAAAACGCGGACAGGGATCATGAGACAATCCTATAGACAAATAAACAGCTCCAGTCAAAGAGTTCTAATGTGCATAGATAATGAGAGAAAGGACAGCGCGAAACAGGTGTGGAAGATCCACAGAAATGCAGCAGAAAAGATTAGGGAAAGACAAGGGGCGGAGACTAGAATAGGGTGAGTGCTGAGAGCTTGTTAATCAATTAGTAAGTGCAGCTACAAAATCCCTTAGTGCTCGTTAGTAAGTTAGTATTATATAATGTTAGTCTGTGTAAGCAACTCTAGCAAAATAACAAACTGTTAGTATGGGTTAGTAAAATAGAAAAGCAAGATGAAGAAAGTAAACAAGATTGGAAGGAAGGCTGAAATCCAGAAACCATGAAATCACCCGAAGAGTGGCACGCAATATCGGGGCTGTGAGCAATGACACATGAAGAGACCAGACAGGGGGAGACAAAGTGCAATGCATGGTAAACAGCAAAACATGGACCGGAATAAATTATGATAAAAAGTAAAACATGGAAAAACTAAACTAAGACAATACATGAATAAATCAAAGCAACCAAATCCCAACACACATTACCAAGAATAGTCAGACATTGCAAAAATCCAAATATAAACAAGGTAAACAGATCCTGGGCATGGCAAAGCAGACATGGACATGGCAGGGCAGGGCAGAGACATGGCAAACAGGGAGAATCACAACACTTGCGGGAGGTGATAATATTGGTTGCTACAGTTTGGAGGGCTCGAGGTAACCAGATCAGGAGAGGACATGTTCTACAGGGCCCTGACATGGTTGCACAATACAGCGCATATCTGGGCTGAATTTAAGGACCAACCATTGCGCAGTGCGTTCTGCATTCGCCCGGCTAGATGCCGAAGGGCCGTTTATGGGAAAACCAATGTAACTGGGGTGTCTTACAGATGTTTCTGGCTCCAGAGCAGAGGGAGCAGCCGATGGTAAGAGCAGGGAGAGAAGCAGGTTTAAATCGAGAGCTGCTTATTATGAGATCACACAGTGGAGTTCGCACTGCTTAGCTTTATTTAGATCAGAGATGGAGTCTTCTGGCTTTTGTTGTGGAGGTATTTGTGTGCCCAGTCAAAAGATGGCAAGAGGGTGAGGTGTAACAATAATAGTGTAAGTAGTTAGAAGTAGAATTGGTGGTAATAACAGATGTTGCAGTAACAGTAGTGCTACATCTAGTACTAATAGCAGTGTTAGAGGACATTATTATTCCCCGCCACGACTCAAAGGGTAGTGGGCGATATTGCCATGGGACTCGTCAGTTCATCCACCCATCTCTTTGGATAAGTGGCGATAAGTTTTCTCAGAAAGTTCTTTACCAAGATGAATGAAATTTTCTGTATGTATGCTTAGTCATGACCTTGATTAGGTTTGCAAACCAGATTCCATGGTGACGGCAGATATCAATGACTATTTTGTCTAGTTATAGCTGCAAAAGAAGGAATAGCAACGGTAGCTACAATAGCTGAATAGTAAGAGCGGTGAGAGCAAAGCAGCAGCAGTAGTTTGATGGCGGTGTTCTGTTTCTTAACGCCCACATTAATTTGCACAAGCTAATATAGGTGATATTTCATCATTTAAAAGTGTACAGGCTAATTCTTCTGGTTAGCGTTCGGCACATACTTCAGGTAAAGCAGATTCATTTGCACTTCCTTTTCTGTCCAAGTAATCTTTGTTGCGTCAACCTCCATGAACAAAATTGATTTCAACGTCCAACCAATGCCACAATGTTACGTAGACTACGGCAGCAGTACCGCAAGAAAGACACGGAGAATCATCTCAGGCAGTTAGGATGTGAAACCTTTCCAATGACACAAAAGGAGTTCGATAACAGAGATGACTTGGGTTATGCACTTACAGAACCGGAGAGATTGGTTGCTGCCGTTCGCAGACATCCCCTCTGCTTTGACTGGAGGAAATAAAAGTGAGAACCAAAGACAGATTAAAGAACATGAGCAGGAGAAGAACAGCTTATGCAGATCAGTGTTTAACTCGGAGTGCAGAGATATCAGTGAACTAATGTCAAGGAGGAAAGACAGTCGAGAGGTCAGCGAATGGAACTAAAGTTAGCACACAAACCAGAGGGAGGACAAAAATGACAAGCCAGGCCCTCGCCCCTGACAGTGAAGGAGTATCCCTGAACGTTGAGTTGTGGCCAAAAATGTCACATTTTTTAGACAAAGCGTCCCCCTCGTGGCAAACTGTGCATTCAGAAATTCGCCAAAATTTTATCAGTTCTTCCACTGTATGGTATCCAACAACCTGCCAAGAATAGATAACTGGTGCAGTTATTGTACTAATGCTAAATCTATGTGGCGGCATACATAGCAGTCGGCAAGAAAACACAATATCCCCAAAACTCTATGTCAGGGATATAAATAGTATCACTGTGGACATAATGTATGAGACACCATTTAGTGATAAATTGTTTTGACTTCAGTCGGAGAGGCTGACTTATGCTCTCAGTTAGACAGAGATGAGATTGTTGCATATCTGAGGATGTCGGCCGAGACAAGATAACTTCTGCGCACTGCTGTGCTTCGGGACAACTTGAGAGAAGTGTCTGAGGGCGGATGACTGACAATGATGCACTGCCTCTCGCATATTCTCCTTAGTCCAAGTAGTTGTAACTGATCAAATCCACTATTTTCTTTAATTTTTAAAATCTCAGGCAGGGACACTTTGCGGGTGACACTCTCCTATGGTAGAATGGAAGGCAAAAGATGAAATCACTGTCATTTCATGGGGTTTGTGAGCATTGCGATTATGTATCTAGGTTTTTTTTTTATTATTAATATTTTAAGTATGCTACTTAAAAATATAAGATTAATTTTTGTTACACATTGGTATCAAGTAAAAGATATGAATACTTCAGGAATTTTTGTTCTGTTCAGGGTTGATTTTTCAATTGTAATATCCACAGCAGTGACAGCCCTCCATAGTTCCTGATCGAAAAGTTTAGGCCAATGTTTAAAGAATGAGATTCACCCACTGACTCAACCTTTGATTACATGCTTTGAAGGTGAGAGGAAATGAGTTCACTTACTCAAATATTTCTCTGGAAAATCATAATCTTTGCCTGTGTTCTGTATTATTAGAAGAATTACTCCGCCTAAGGAAAAAAGCACTCAGATATAGGTAAGTTACAATTATTTTTTTTCAAGCACTGACTTGCTTCACAGTCAGTTAGTTGTGCTTATATGACTTCTGTGCCTTGGGTGATGACAACCTTAGGAAACAAAGGAGTCCCGCTCACTGTCTGACTTGCAAATAGCAAAAGTTTTATTGTGACTTTTCGGTACTTAAGCCTTCATCAGACAAATACTTAGTACCGAAACGTCTCAATTAAACTTTTGCTATTTGCAAGTTAGACAGTGTGCAGGGCTCCTTTGTTTTCTTTGAACTGTTCATCCTCGTACGACGCACCTGTCATTAGAAATAGATGTGCGAAACGTCCCGTCGTTTGAACAATAGGAAAACAGAAATGAGATTTATTGATTAGTTCTAATTTATACCAACTAGTGTTTTTACATCGTTGTCTTTTAATGCAGAAAACAATTTGAGACCTCAGATTGCAGGGTTCTAACATCAACAAAGAGGAATTAGCTTGCAAAGTTTGGCCGTTCTAAATTAGAGATATTTATGCTGAAGCACTTCAGTAAAACACTGGTTGTATTAATCAACTGACACTTTTTCTCAGTTAAAAGGTTTCAGTAATTTAACTGGAATTTATGGATTTTTTAGGAATTAATGACAAATAGTACCTTGTAACCTTAACGAATGGAGAATTAGACATATTTACAAGGATCTGAAATAAGCGAGTAAACAAAAAATAATAATGCAAAGAGTTAATATTCATTCAACAAAGTTTTATCGTTATCCGAAGTAAACAAAACTACAGAAGTGCATGACTGCACATTGATAAGAAAAATACAGTCAAAAAAATGCAACAATATCTGACAGTTCAGCTATAACTGCTGAAGAAAGACACATTGCGTGATAGTAGGCTTCATTCCTTACCGACCTTCACAAACACAATAAGAACAAGACTAGGTGCAACCTAATATATGGCTGGTCCTCCAAGTGCTGTATGAGAATGTGCGCCCAAGAAAAGGGTGCTAAATGAGGCAAAGCTCATGCAATTATATGAAGTGCAACTTTAGTAAGGAGCTGAAGCTGATAAATTATTTACAAAGAGGGTGGGGAGAGTGTCAGAGTGTGAGTGAGGGAGTGGGAGTGAGTGACAGCATGTGAGGTAGGGGGAGGTGGGGGGGGGTCTTGAGTAAGGAAAACATATCAAAAGCAAGTTATACATTTGAATAGACAAAGAGCTAGAGTAAGGGTAGCAGTTATTGATTTTGTGAATGTGAATTTGACAGAGACAGGAGCAACAGATGTAGATAGCAGATAAAGTATGTATGTATGTATGTATGTTCTTGAATGGTAATGAAACAAGAAAGTTATTGTTCCAGTTGTGCTAACCGGGAATGTGACGTCACTTTTGTGAACACATGGCAGTTCCTATATAGTGAGGGTGT
The DNA here is from genome assembly GCA_029721435.1 of Gymnothorax reevesii. Taxonomy (NCBI): domain Eukaryota; kingdom Metazoa; phylum Chordata; class Actinopteri; order Anguilliformes; family Muraenidae; genus Gymnothorax; species Gymnothorax reevesii. The sequence goes on along the minus strand of CM056581.1, from coordinate 88,237,863 downwards.
AAGAACAAACTTCAAAGATTCCCTTTTTTCCTTTTTGTTCATCACCTGTATACCAATAATCCTATTTCTCATAACATAATATTTTACAAACATTACATTGATGATTTATTCTTCGTGTGGGAAGGTACAGAAATAGAATTGTTCGATTTTCTAGAATTTGCCAACAGCTGGGTGGAATCTATTAAGTTTAAATTAGAATATAATCCACAGAAAATCTTTTTTTTTTTGGACACAGTGGAAACCTGAAATGGTAAATCACTATATACTTCTTTATATGTAAAACCGACTGATAAAAACAGTCTCCTACATGCATCTAGTTATCATCCAGAGTCCCTCTAGAGGGGACTCCCGTATAGTCAATTCTTGCGTGTTAGACGCATTTGTATGAAGGACGAAGACTTTCTTATGGAAATTTAAAAAATGTACTCCAATTTTTTAGATCGAGGCTACTCTAGCCGATGTTTCAGTGATGCTCTTGATAGAGTTATGTCTACCACCCATGATGTGCCTTCTCACAACAGGAAGCCGGATAAAAGATCTGATTCCTCTACCACATCACCTATAGCCCGTTGAGCCATAAACTCAAAACCATTATCAAGAGTCACTGGCATATTCTCAACACTGACCCTGTTTAGGCTACTCTATTTCATGATCTCCCTCTTTATTTATTCCAGGTCCCACAATTTGAAGGACATCTTGGTGCGCGCTGACTGTTATGATCCTTCTAAAATTCTCAAAGAAAGGCTGGACGATGCCTCCGGTTTTTACCCCTGCAGAAATTGTACATCATGCAAGGATATCAGGAAAACTCATACATTTACTAGTTTTGCAACTAATAAGAGCTAAACCATTACTAGCTTCATTACTTGTAGTTCCAAAGACTGTGTATACATTTTGTTTTGTGGTTGTGGACTACAATATGTTGGCTGCACTCGGCGACAACTGAGAGTACGTATCAATGAACATCACAGCGCGATCAACAGGAAAGGATTTGAAATCTCAGGTGGCATGTCATTTTGTGGAATGCAATCATAGGGTATCTGATCTTAGCTGGCTTGGCATTGACCGTGTTTTTCCTAGTCGTAGGCTAAGGCACATAGACAAATTATTACTTCAATGTGAAGCACGTTGGATCTATTACCTATCCACACTTCATCCAGCCGGCTTAAATGATTCTTTTGACTTGACACGTTTTCTTTAAGCGCGCACCAGCATGTCCTTCTGATTAATTTAATTTACTATGATATTCTTATTCTATTTTCTATGGTTTGGTTTTTTCATTTGTTTAAACGTTATTGTCACAACTACTTCACTTGTTGTCGTCTATGATGCTACTCCCTTGAAATTGAATAATTGACCAGTTAAATGTATCCTGAGCGATTGACTTGAACTGATTGTCTTTTTCAGTCATGTGATGTCTATTTAAATGGTTTTGTCCTGCCACTTACTCATTTGCACTGAGGATGGTGTGAGCACCGAAAGGTTTGTGTCTTTATAACCTTAACTTGCACTAAAATTTTCTTGTCTGAATAAATTTTTGCATTGACTTTTCGGTTTTTGGTATTCACCTTTTGGAGTGCGAGTATTTGTGCTGTTTTTATTAACTATGTGACAAAAAATCGAAATGCAACTTATTTTAATGAATTTATGACCTATTGAAAGCTCTCGAAAAGGCCTTCTAGTTAACAACAAGATCATGAGAATTGGCTGAAAAATAAGAAAGTTCATTCTATGATTTAATTTAATTTTGTTTGATTTGGCTGAGAAACTGATGTGATTTCTACTAGTCCTTCATCAGAGCATTTACGGTCAGCAATTTTCCACTAGAATTCCTCACTGGTCTTATTAGCAGCAACAGTGTCACTTTTTGCTGTTTTTTTTATATATTTACATTCTTCATAACTGTGCATAATAATGACCCACTCCTCCTAGGAGATTTTTTTTTTTTTTTTTAAAGATTTAATTAATCACCCTGCAACCACTTACTTTACATCCAATGAACGAGTGCATACATCAACCAACATGAATGCACCAAGGATGTTTTATATGGAATGCACTAACATAAATCTCAATGATAATTTCCCAAGTGTCCACCTGAGTATGCGCATGCATAATCGTGCAGTCTTTCAACTTTTCAACCAATGAGTGTAAAACTATATTTGGGTCTCCCATTAATTCGCTGGTGGTGTTTCCCGGTGGCGCGAGGGAAGACAACCCACAGTGTTACTGATCCTGGATCAGGCATACTTTCCTTGGAGAAACATACAGAACGTGATCGGTCATTTTATAAACGGAAATAGGGTCAATTGCTGCATGAAACACCTTTTGTTGAGAGAGCATACAGTCTTGATAGCACAAACCTGACATTAACAAAGAAAGATTACAACCACCGTTGCGGTACCAATTATCTCTGGTTGTTAGTTCAGAGTTTGCAAACTCGGCTCATTTGAATATAGCCTGTCTGCGAGTGTTTCATGACGCCATTTACGATGCCCCCTGTTGCCGCAGGTGGAAATACTCTGCAATGTTGCTGATCCAGGATCAGGGACAATGTCCTCAGGGAACGTACAGCACGCGATCGGTCATTTATTAAACGGAAATAGGGTCAATCGACGCATAATTGAAGCACCTATTACTAAAACCCCATAAATCACACTTGACTTGACTTGAGGAGTTTTAGTAATCAGTGCCTCAATTGCTTTCATGTTGAGAGCACGTAGAGTGTTGTAAGCACAAAAAGGAGATTAACAAAGAAAGATTACGACCACCATTGTGATACCAATTGTCTCTGATTGTGAGTTCAAGGTTTGTTGAGCCGGCTCACTCAAATATAACCTGTCTATGTTGAACTTGCTTCGTAGTATATCCGCAGGAGACACGAGTGACAAACGACCAGGCCAGCCAGCTAATCCTCGGCCAACCAATCGTAAAAGTTCTTGGCCGCCGGCCGACCAATCGCTGAAGCCAGTCGTCGGCCAACCAATCATTGAAGTTCACTGGCCAACCAGTCGTTGAACTTGATCACTCAGGCAGTCAGTTACTCACTCAGCGACATTCGCGTTCATAGAGGCCTGGCTACTATTCGCGGCCCAGCCCAAAAATCTGGAATACAGGAAAAAAAAAAAAAAGTAAACTGGCATCAAGTAGCCAACTGTTAACTAATGTAAACTACCAAGCTTTATTATATCATCAAGTCAGATGAAATACTATGGTGGACATTTTCTGTGAAGTAGTGTATAATATTAACGCCTGCTCATAATACTCTTTATCAACCAAAAGCCTGAATTTCAGAATTTCCTTGAAATCTGCTACCTCATGCTAAAAAAAATAAAATCAAATTGGTGTGCATGTGTGTATATGTGTGTGTGACTGTGTTAGCCTGCATGCACATCATGCTTGTTATGTATGCATTTGTGTGAGTGTGTGTGTGGGAGAGAGAGAGAGAGAGAGTGTGTGAGTGGGCGTTTGTGAAAGGGATATTTCCAATTTAGTATCAAAACCGCAACTGAAAAATTCTACTAATTTTTCACTCACAGAATTATGAACCAAATCAGATTGTAACAGAGGACCCAAAACATCAGCGAAATCCTCAGTATATATTAAATCCCAAAGCGTCAGATGTTCAAAATGAAATATTTCAAATGTAATATACTTGTATACTCTGTTCAAAATAGAACTATCAGTTTCCATTATATTGGAGGATGATCAATCACACTGATTCTCAGCATGCACACATGACCTTGGATTTAATGGGAATGAGCTATTCCTTCTGCCACAATACATGCATGAATGTAATCCAGCTGTGTGCGGCCAGATTACCTGTACTCAATGGCCAGGGGACTGTTCCTCTTGGATTTATGGGGATAATTATATTATCTTAATTTTTGCTCCTAACTGGTTTAACAGACTGAGATTTCAGCATATGGAATACACTCGGTCTCCCTCTTCAGTCAGTGTGAGGCTACAGGGTGATGTGCCAAAAAAGTCAGGCTTTGGATCAGAGGAGTGGGACTACATGATTAAAACAGATGCGGTCAGGATCTGGGAGTGTTGCTCTCAGTCTCTGTCAGTTATGGCTGAAACAATTCTCATATGCTCCTTCCTGTCAGGTTACTGTATATGCCATCTCCTGTGTGTAAGCAGGATGCTTTCAGAAACTAACCGAAAACATAATAATCAACCAGCTATCAGGATAAGACACCCCCAGCATTTACCCACACACACACACACACACACACACACACACACACGCACACACGCGCACACACACACACACACACACACACACACACACACACACAGCCTTGTACTTAGTATATCTTTGTGACAGCATTACATTGACTTCCATTGATTCTTCCTGTGTCTTAAGCCTTCCCTTAATCTTATCAATAAACAAGGCATGCCCAACCCAAACCATTACCCTGACCTTAAATTAAACTATTCCTAATTCTAAACCTCCCCGAACCTTCACTAATTAGTCACAATTCGCCTTTGTAGTTGTGAGGACAGATAAATATGTCCTCACCTCCCAATAATGTCCCACTCAGTGGGGAAAAAAACATTTTTTGCTTCTCACTTTGTAGCATGTACAAGAACACACACACACACACACACACACACACACAAGTTTACATGTGTACACACACTCTCACCCATGCACAAACATTCTATTAGTATATCCTGATGAAGTCGCTATATAAGACCACTGCGGTACATATTTTATTCTCATAAGAATTATGCAATGCCATTCCAAACCTAATCAACATAATAATATCCACAAGCAGAGAAACTAATAGGGTTCATGTTTTATTCACTTCCTGTTGCTGTGGGATCGCCCAGAAGAGGGGACCTTTTTCCTGACAAGCTTTTAAAACACAATGTCATATTCCCTATTAAAAAATCTTTTTTTTTTGTCACTTGACTTTTTCTGCTTCCCTTGTTGAAATAACCCAAAAAATTTTGGCGTGAATTAGCGAGGATATTTAGCTCAAATTTGTAAGGATAGTCTGCTTACATGTCACAGTAAGCCCAGTAGTATACCTCTGCTGGCACAGTGAATGAAAACGGGATGTTCAAATTGGGTTCGTCCTGCCATTGGAATGTGGAAACAAAGCCCAACAAGAGCTGAAAATCTAAGGTGACCTGTCATCAGATATGTCATTCTGACACCCCGGTATGCATTAGCAGCATGCTGCGACCAGACAAATGACAACACTACACTCAATAAAAGAGACCCGTATTCCAGTCTAATTCCCTGCCTGTCGAATCAAGCTTTCAAATAATTTCTCTCAACACTTGCCTGGTCACAGAGCGGGGTAGAAATTTGGCAAAGAGTGGAAGCAGAAATTACTCTTGGTGATTATTATTCTTCAGTGAATAAAGACCACACCCCCGGGCCAAAACATCTAAATGCAGCCTTTCTGACGGGACATCGTAATGCAGCCAAACAAATGTCAGAGCTTCACTTGAATTTTTAAACAAATGATACAGGATACAAAGTGCAAATTTGAGTTTTTGACATTATGTACATTATGGAGCTATCACTACTCAGTAAGGTACTTCATCAAACTCTAAGGAGGTTTTTGGCTGCGTGTCTTTGGCCCCCTTAAGAGTTGGAGAGGCTTTATTTTTGTCCTAAAATGACTTCATCTACCTCTGCACTTATATCATAGAATGTTCTGGAATGTTCTGTTCTGCAAATGCAAAATTGTTGGGTTAACCAGAAAAGACTACTAGGTTCTTTTGTGAAACTGGATGAGTTGTTTTTGTGCTCATAGATACACTTTGGTAGGCCAGCCATTACTGGGAGTGTTCACCTCTGTTCCTAATTTTCTCAATTTAATGGCTCTCACTGTGGTTTGCAAGTGTCTCGGAGCCTTAGAAATGGCTTTGTGACTGTTTCCAGACTGATATATACTGCTTAAGAAGTTTATTAGACAACCTGTCATTAAAAAAGGAGAAAACACAAATATTTAAGAAATTTGTCATAAACTTCTTTAAAACTAAAAATTATTTTACTATTTCTTTGGCAAATAACAAACTGAAATCACTAATAAGTCCTTATTCACACTTAAAACCAAACAAACAAACAAACAAAAACAACTATATTTTGTATGGCCTCCTTTGGCCTTGATAACACCTTGTGTTCTTGCATTCAACCACTAAAACTGATTTTTATTTTCAGGAATGTAAGAAAATAACTGTTATTTGACATCTGAATCAAAAAATAATAATGTGCTTAAATATTTTTTCCTCCTTTTTTGTAAAACGGTAAATATGAAAATTCTTGGATAACAACAATAATTATATCTTAGCATCAAAAATATAATTCCTATTGCATACTGGTGGATTAACCATTACGGAACAATAAAAATTATTTTGGTTGTTACCAACAATGTTAATTTAGGGCAGCTGTGACATAAACTTTATACTGGGTGGCGGTCTAATAAATTTGTTAAGCACTGTATGTCAGCCATTTTGTAACTCGTCTGTTCTTGAATTTCTTTAGATCATGGCTTTATGTGCTGCTTTTTGCCTTTATCACATTGTCAGAAAAGTTCTATTTAAGTGATCCTTACATTCCACAGTGCTGGGAATAATCAAGCCAAGCCTGGATGAACCTAATGAATTTGAACTAAATGCTAAATTAAATTTGTTTAATTGATTGATTCGGTAACTAAGGAGACAATTTTTTTCTTACATGGAGCCAGGTGGAGTTGAATCAATTTTTCTTTTAATAAATGAAATTCTTATTTTGAAATTGCATTTTGTGTTTACTTGAGTTATCTTTGTATAATATTAAAACTAGATTAATGATCTAAAAATTTTTACTTTGACAAATATACAAAAATAGAAGAAATCTGGAAGGATGCAAAAACGTTTTCACAGCTCTGTTCCTCATTGCTATTGAATATTACTCTCAGCTTTAAAAGATATACGCAGCTACATCCACAGACTCTCTCTCTCTCTCTCTCTCTCTCTCTCTCTCTCTCTCTCTGTAGGAGCACTGGTTCCATGTCATGTGACACTCCCCCAGTGCTTGTGTTCGCTGCTCATATTTTCTACATTGCACCACCTAAATGGCCAAACAAACATATAATCCACTACAAGAATGTGAAGACTCGTTTACTGCAGTGAAACTCCAGGTTGTAATTATACATTCTAATACTGAGTGAGTTACCAGGAAAAATTAAAATAATAATTTAAAATGAACTGAAGTCCTTTAGCTGAGTTCTGTCCTTGTGCAGCACACGAGCTTTCCTAGCTAGTCTAAGGCCTCATTCTCTGGCAGCCAAGCCAAGGACAGGAAATAATCACCAGTAAGGGCTGTTGCCAAGGTGACCTGGTTTAAATCAAACTGATGCTTTCAGACAGGGCACTCATTGCACGGTGAATGAACAGCACTAACAATGCACTTAGCAGTCCTGCACATTCAAGCACACATTTCAGTTTGATAAATACAGTCATTTCCAAAAAATCCTTATGATAACAAATCAATGCAATGTGAAGACCAAAGCACTATCATCATTCATAACTACTAACAGTAAACTCATCGTTCGATTTTAAATGCGGGGTAGGCCACGTACTGCCCTGATTCACGTTATCAAGCCCAAACAAGAGTAAGATTTTTTTTCCACCTGGTTTTCACCGGCACAGTCACTGGAATGCGCTCTGCTCCTCTTGAGTTCCAGCCAGAAGATGAGAAGCCTACTCAGGGGACAGTTAACGGAAAATAAAATTCTTATGTGCGTGTGCATTTTGATCTTTTGCTCTCTGATAGTATAAAGCAAAACTGTTTTTGTGTTGGGAAAGAATCCTAACTTTTTCATCTCTGGCTGTTACCCGGTCCCTTCTCGTCACTTTGAGATAAAGTGAAGTTGTGAGACGCTACTGTGGGCACGTAAGTTGACATGAATCATGACGGCTCTTGGCTCATATGAATTGAGAAAATATTACCTCTGACAGTTTGCTTGCAATGACACTGGTGCAAAAGATGCAGGCTTTATCTCAGATTCAGAAGATGGGATATAAACATTGGGTTATAGTAGATCTGTTCAGATTGTGGCAAAGTCATGCTGGGAATTCTCTCAATCATCTCAAATACCAGACAAAAGCTTCATATTATGTCTGTCCTGCAAGCAAATGCAGGACAAACCATGGCAGCACAATGGAAGCCGGACATGCACTTCATGAAGGGTGGGAGGGTTGAGCCTAAAATTAAAATCTCATCTGAGAGCTTAATCTTGTTTCATGCATGCCGGGAGTGGGCCGACACAAGGATTTTCAGGATCAACTCTTCTGACCAGCATTCTTGTTTGAACAGAACTCAGTTGCGTGTCAACATAAATAATGAACACTGCCACGAAATTTGAGGCGTTCAAGGGGGTACTTTCTCCAAAACTCGATCTGGGCTTATCCCTTATAAAAAATTACTGTAGTTCCAAGTTAAAGTTATCCTATTGTAAATGGATGGTGTTTTTGCCACTATAGTTAAGTATTATTATCATGATACTATAGTTACTCAAACTCCAGCAATACAATTGAGTGGATGATAGTAATATGATACTGTTGACTGTGGTAATACTATAGTTATAATGCGATGGCTATTGTACCTCTCATACCATGCAAACTATAATGATACTATAGTTTGCTAAATACTAAAGTATTACAAAGAGATTACTATAGGATATTTTCATCGAGGATACTGTAGGAAAAAAATTTTAAAACTTAAAAACAAAGGCAACCAGCTACAAAGCATTTTATCTCTGCTCAACTTGAGTTTTTGCGTTTGGACAAACTAATTTTTTTTTATTTTTATTTGAAACTTGAAGTTGCACCAACTCAAAAGTGCTTTGTACCCGGTTGCCTTACCTTTTTAAAATGAGTAAACTTTTTTTCTGTGCGTTTCATCTTGAGTTGTCCTAGGTTGCTAAGTATTAGTCTGTTAGTAACTCTCAGATAGCCTCCATCAGCCATGTTGTCACTGTACTCTTTAAACATGATTCTGGCATGACATTCAAACGAATCGCATAACCAACCAAATTTATATGTATGTACAAAAAAATTTGACTTTTACTTGATATTTACCTGGTAAGTGTTCATGAGGTCCTTCTCAACAAGATTCAAAAATACTGGATGCTGTCTTGATTTTACATGTCAAAGCCACAGCCTGAGCGATAGATTTGCAGTGACATGAATGGCGGTCTATTAAAATCCCAAGCACTCTGAATTATAGAACAACACAGTAAGTAGGTTCCAATTATTTTTCATTACTATCCCCAAAGTCCACAGAAAACGCTCAATTAGAAATGAAATGAACAGATTTATGATTGGAAATGTGCTAAAGCTTCTTGAGCCATCAAAAGTGGAGTGAAGTTTGGAGAAAATTCTTGGTGCCTTCAGCTTTGGGCGCCTATACGTGAATAGGACTAAGGTGCTTTATTAAGAAGGAGGAGGCTGACTAAGGCTCTTTCAGAGATCCAGAAATGCCAGTTAAGGGCCTGCATCCTTCTTATTAAACTCTCATGAGCTCCAGGATGTGATATCCTTACCATTGTATGGAATGAAGAAGATACTTCTGAGACTAACACAGAAATGTTTCACCCAATTACTGCATTTGGAGTGACTGACATTTTAATTGGTCGCTTACTTGAAGGTGCTCGAACTTAAAATGGAGGTCAGATCGGCTGTTATCTGTGATGCCTTGAGCGTTTGTGTCTCCAGGTCGGAGAAGTGGCCTGTCCAAACTGTATTCATGCATTTCAACCAACGCTACCCAGCCACCCCTATGCTACTCCCTGCGCTGCAGAGACTGCGAACAGGACTAATTGCTTTCAAAAATGGATAAATCAGGGGCAAAGTATTCACAAATTTTGCAGTTTGATGAGGTACCACATCCCTCTGTGCGGTGCCTTGAATAGTAGTGAGGAATGGCCACTTAATCCAGTACTGTACACCCTGTGTGAGATACACTGCTTGACCAGAAGTATGGGGACACTTCTGGGTCAGGAGCCGTTATATCTGGTACTGGTAGGGCAACTTTGTTCTTCAGATGGCAAGTTTCGATGTAAAGCGAAATACAATCACAATCCTGATGATTCTGTGCTTCAAAAAGTTTGAGAAAGGGCCTTTCCCGTTTCAACATGACAATGCCCCTCACACTGAGTGAGGTCCATGCATAGTTTATTGATATCGATCTGTGTTGATCTGAAATCAACTGGAAAGCTGAACCTGAGCCAGGACAATGCGAGCAACCTCATTCGTGCAGAAATGGGTTGGGTTTCCTCCTGAAAACCCCCCCAAAGACATATATGCGACTACTCTTCTCAGTGCCCCTGACCACGCTGTAGAAACAGAGCTGGTGTCCAGGCGCTGCAGTGTGGATTTCCATTGCTCCAAAGTAACTAGGACAGGCCAAATGCAGAGTATAGATTTTGCTGCAGGGTTCAATAAAGTGTATGTCATGCTATAGATGCAAATGCCAGCAGCAATGTTTCAGACAGTTAGAACAAATTGTGGAGGACCTGATAGCCAAAAAGTGGAGATGAACTCTGCATAATAATTTACGAATGAGAAGTGAGTGCTGGTAATATGTGATTTTTGCCATTTATCGTATGCGCTGAAACTGGCCAGCAGTTGTCACAGTTGGGTGCTGGGTCAATACTGTTACCTGGAAGTTGTTGAGTTGAAAGTCGGCCAAGGCATTGACTTTGACTTTCCGACTTAAATAATCTCACTTGAACAAAGCTGAAACTTGGGTATAAAAAAAACACGTAAGTTCTGCCACTTTCCTCTCACAGAATAATCCACTTTGAAATTTTGTTTTTGAGAGCTAAAAGAGAATCCTTTATTGTCAACATATGAAAAGAACCATGGTAATTGAAGAGTTGGAAATAAACAAGCCAGAATGATCCCGTAAATAATTGCCTGTTTTCAGTAAGGGATCACTTCCTGTATATTGCTTTGGATTAAAGCATCTGCCAAATGAAAGTCAAGTAAATAATCATTTTGAGACACAGTAGCCAATCTCTCCAGAGAGAGTTTCATTACCGTCCCTGTCATTGGGAAAACTAGTGTCGGAACACATTGCACCGGGAGAATGTGAGCCGTGTCAATTTATCTCTGCCAGCGAGCGAATGGAAAACGCTCGTAGCGTTGACCTTTTCACCTGCTTCACTTTGTCTCGGATCAGGGGGATGGCCAGCTTCAACCAGGAAGAAAAAGAGGAGATCAGAGTGCTTGGTTGAAACTCGCATTTGTACTACGTGACGCAGGTAGAGGGGAGGAGGCCTGGCGTTTGAGGAAGGTACCCCAGCCAGTCGAGACACGTCAGGAGCGAGTCTCTGCCTCAGGCCGGGCCGTGGTTCCCATGACTGATCGTCAGAGTGCTGAGATAAGGACGCCTGCGGCCTTCTTCATGCCTCATCAGAGAAATCTGGGGCCTCAGCACCATCCTGATGCTCCAGGCAAAGCAGTTTCTGCATTTTTTTTTCTCAAACTTTCCTTTTAATTTCCCAGGCAACACCTGCTCACCTGCCATTTCCTATCTGCACCCAGAGAGAGAAGCCATACTGACTGACTCTGTCATAGAAACTTTTTTTCCCCCCAAAACCTGGAAACCAAACATTGTGTGGGGCAAATCAGTGCCATACTGCAGTCCTGATTGCCATCATTAATGAGCTGGGCAAATGTAATGCCCTGTGATCTAGGTTAGCTGTGGACAGGCTGAGGTCATTTGCCATTAATTGGGGGTCCAAGGTTGTGCATCAGAAGAATTTTGAAAAAAACATAATCAATGTGTCCCACTTGAAATTAAATAAAAAAAAAAGTTGTCAATTCTCTTAATTTTTATTGAGTAAACCTGGAGGACGATGGCAGCTTAATCTCTGAAATATCTCAGAAAGATATCCTATTTTAATTTCACTCTGTTCTATGTGGTAGATCTTGCTGTGATCATGAATTTGCTTTGAGATGGTCAAAAGTACTGAATGAATTTGCTGTTCCCGCAAATGGTCGTTTGTGAAGACACATGGATTTGTCGACTTCACATAGAAAATAATTCACTTTTCTGCAGCTTTCAGTGCATGGAAATCAATGGAGGCTCACTGTACATATTTTATCATATCTAATAGTAAAGTGGCAGAAAATATTACGTTGTTTTTCTTTCCTCCATTTTCCTTGCTTTTTGAAAGCTTTTACTTAGGATGCACCTTCAAATATATAACAGAATTAGACATTTTCAGCTCTGAGTTTAATTCATGTTTCACTGCATTGATTCAGAACATATTTTTTCATACACATGTGCAGTAAATAATCGCGAGGTCAGGGATGATAGAACTCGGTGGTGTTTATCCAGTAACACTGATTTTCTCCACTTGCCTGTGGAGGAAACTCAGTGGAAAAGAACGTGGTGTCAGTATTAGGTTGTACCTGATGTGCTGTAATTGAACAGATATGCCTCAGACTAGCAGAGGTGTGTGGATAGTAACTGCCTCCCTCAGTCTTTCAGCTAATATATACATTTCTGTTTTAATAAGAAGAGTTGGAATGCAAAACCCACAAAGTCCACTCAACCTCTTTTGTTTTTAATTAAGATTTTTTTTCCCCCTCAGCACGATATGCTGAGTAAACAAAACTCAATTTAAAGCAGCAGAGGTTGAGTGGACTTTCTCGGTTTTGCATCTCAACTTATCATAAGTACTGAGAGAGCACACTCCCGCCACCACATTTGGAAATTTACAACCATCTACAGGATTTTAAGTTGTCCGGCATTTATTCCTATCTTGCAATCCCGCAAATCCTTTAAAAAATTGCTGGATTCAGATGGGGATCCAGATCACGACCAAAATGTTACAGATTGTCTCTTGAACCGTAGCGCACTCACTCACTAAATATCATTTAATTTGATTAAAAAATTTGAGATATACCGTCTGGACAAACAGACAAATGCACAGACATGGGTGAATACGTCGTACGCAAATGCACTTTGGCCTATACCACATATATTTGAACTGGATTCACTCTAAAATTTCTGTCCACTGCATAAAATTATGTCTGTGGCTCAGAAAACTCAAAATAAATGTTTTTTTAACTTCCATTCTAACTATTAACTCCTCCGCAGCAGCGAATTCCAAGCATATTACCAGTGTAACTTATGCCAGATTTGAAAACCACTGCTTGAAATGACACATAAGCAGGATATTCGCCATAAGCTCTGCAGGAAGCTCTGTAGGGACTTTCAACATGAGCTGAAGGGTTTATATCCTCCATGGCGTAACATAATGGTGTGATCTGTGTCCAAAGACAATCTTATTTGATGATAAATGACAGCTTTAGCCATACTGAAATCGTCATCTTCATTGACATCAAGCCTATCTGTGAGCAAATAGGTTTCACTAACACTGTTATCTCAACTGAAGAAAATGAAATTTCGGAAAGTCTGCATAAAGTACCCTTCATGCTGACATCAGGTATCTGTCTCTGTCTCGTGAAAAATCAGAAAAAAATGTATTTTGGTACAGATTGACTTTCTTTTGTTGCAAGCTTTTACTGCATTAGTGAATTGTCAGACATTCTATATCAGTATGAAAGTACATAAATGTATACATATGTGCCAGTTGCTATTGTTTGTCGCAAGCTGTGCTCATGCATAAATCCCAAACGCGAAGGCTATTTCATTCCTGTTCAGATAATCCCCTTTAGAAAGCTATCTCAAGCCCTCTGAATGGGGCACATGCCATGTAGTCGTTTCTAAAATCATGCAGTTCTGAAAACAATGTCTGTTGAAGCACATCCAGCTTCACTTGCTGTGGTGACTGCAGGTACTGAATTCCTGTAAAGCAGGTAAATGAAGGGGAGGCAGTGTCGCTATAATAAATTACAAGGCTGTAAATGCACAAAACTGAGATTTACAAAAAAAAAAAAAAACATATCAGTGAAGGTTAGAGAAAATAACATGTCAGTTTATGAAGTGTGTAAAACTGAGACAGCACTCAGCGAATGTTCCGAGCACAAAACAGGGTGAATGCGCTGAAAGAGTAATCGCCACTCGGCCCATGTGTTGGCAACCGAAAGGAAGAGAGGAATAGCAGAGATGTACAACCACTGCTGACACATTTTCCCACTTCTGCAGGGCCCCTAAGAAAAGAAATAAAAATGAGTTTATCATCCTTTTAATCTGAAAAATGTGATGTTGGCGGGTAGATTTTTAAAATATTGTTATTTTTATTGAGTAAATATATTGTTATATAGAGTTTACTTATGCATTCGTGACATGTTTTTGTAGGTTTCTAGACCCGTATATTTTCCGGTACTGGACTGAGAACAACATAGGATCATAACTTTTCCAAGCAAATAGCTTAAGTGTCCGTCTATGGGTACATTCGTGCTACTCACAAAGAGCATTACGCAAATTGCTCTTTTTTTAATACTAAAAATACTAAAAAATAAAATAAAATAAATAAATAATAAAAAGGCTCCGTTTGCATTTGAGGTCTTTGAAGTGCTGGGCAGCATTGATTCTCCCGACACTAGGCGATGAGGCGGAGTGAGACATGAATTGCACATCATGAATTGTTATGATTCGGCTCTGCATTGCCATGTTCTTTCATGATTCCTGATCTGTTTGCCATGTTTTGGTTACATTCCGTTTGATACGGTTTCTGATCTCTGCATTGTCTGACCTTGCCTTATTATGTGTATTGTGATTTGGTTACTTGGATATGTTCATGTGTTGTTTTGCCATGTTTTCGTTATTGCCATGTACTTGTTTTTACCAGTATCCTTATTCCTGTTATTATTCCGGTCCATGTTTTGCTTTCACCCATGCATTGCACTTTGTCTCTTCCTGTCTGGTCTCTTGTCTTGTCTCTGCTCACAGCCACAGTATTGCGTGCCACTCTTTCGGGTGATTTAGTGGTTTCTGGATTTCAACCATTCCAACCAATCTCATTTACTTCCTTCACCTTGCTTTGCAATTTTACTAACTATTACTAGCAGTTTGTTGTTTTGCTAAAACTAATAATCTAGACTAACATTGTAAATAATATTAACTTACTAAAGAGCCCTAGGGATTGTATAGCTGCACCTTACTAATTGATTAACAAGCTCTCAGCACTCGCCCTGTTCTAGTTTCCGCCTCTTACCTTTACCTAATCTTCTCTGCTGCATTTCAGTGGATCCTCCACACCTGTTCACTCTGTCCTCTCTCTCATTATTTGTGCACATTAGAACTCCCTAACCGGAGCTGTGTGTCTGTCTATAGGCTGTCTTGTGATCCCTGTCCGCATTTTGGCTTTTGCCTATTTCATGTGATGAGGTTCTCCCTCATCTTTGCTTCCTTTGTAATCAGTCTGACTTCCTGCACCTGTTTTCTGTTTAGCATGTGACCTCCTGTATGTGTATATTAGGAGTCTTCTCACAGCAGTTCCCTGTCAGAACGTTTCTCATGTTTACCTGTGATGCTCTCGTCTTCGCCTTGTACTCATAGTGTTTCTTTTCTGACTGGACCGTCAGTCACAATGATTATTGTGTTTGCTGCCCTGGTTTTTCGATTCGGATTCTGCCCCTTGGATAGTGATTTTTGGATTGTGGACTTTGTAGTGTTGCCTTCGGCCCTGCGTGGGTTTTCCCCCTCGCTTAATAAAAATCACATCTTTTGCATTGCTAGATTCTCGCGACTGGTTCCTGAGCGCTACCTCACATGAATACAGAGAGGGGGGACCAGTTTCGACTCACAGTTGCTGACACATGAACGACAGCCTGTCACAGGCACATTTACTGTTTGCACTAAGTAGCCATTCACTCTGTGCCAACTGAACAAGAAAAAACGTGAAGATTTCATCCTTCCACTAATTTCCGTGCACAAGATTACTAAAGTTTGTATTCAATGACCTTGAAGACAGAGAAGTAAAGATAAAAAGCCTTTGAGTAAAGAGCCTTTCAGAAAGAATGACAGAATTTATTACATTCTAGCAGCACCTTTATTTAAAAACTTTTCTGACCATCACACAACAACCTTACATCCCACCATCCCTCATCCACCACCACTTAGAGAGAGAGAGATGCTTGCATCGGACAACTATTCGCTCGGTATTAGAAATGCCCTCTTTGACTTTGAGCAGATTCAAACTGCACCTGACCAGTAGATTTGTAGACATGACAGCTCTCTTGGTGCATATTATTGCTGGCAGCACCAAGCACAGTGGTTCCTACATAAATGAAAACACCGCATGTAAACAACCACCCAAACTCAGTCTACCTCAAAATGCTGTCAGCTGCAACATTATCTTACCCCCTGGGCTGTATAAGAGTTTCAGCAGAAAGCCCACTGCGATTAATGATATTTTATTCACGGCGCAATGTTTTCTTGGAAGTTTTGCCCTAAGCTGTTTCCACATTTCATATTGACATATTCTTTGGCCTTTCCAGCTCTGTCCTGCTCAAAATGTCTCGTAGCTGATTTACGGCAGTAGCTGTCCTGTGCAACCCAGCTAATCTCCGCAGGGAGACTGAAAATCGTCCTTTTTTCTGACACATATCGCTTTTGTGATGTCATTCCAGAACCCAACTGCTTCTGCTGTAGATTTAAACTTGCTTTGCAGTTGATAAAAACCAGAGCTATCTCCAAGCCACAGAATTAAAATTACATTTTTTTTTCATATGACAAACTCTTCATCTTTCCCCCCATATGAAAATATCCTTTAGTTATTTATTAGTAATACTATAGTGTTTTTGGTGTAACTATGACATTACTGTAATTTGCATTGTATAACTAGAGTAGTACTATTGCCATCACATTATGACTATAGTATTACAGTCAAAAGTATCATGACATTACTATAGTCCACTCAAGTGTATTGCTGTAGTTTGAACAACTATACACAATCGTGGCAAAAATACCATCTATGTACTATAGGATAACTATAGCTGGGAAATATAATAATTTTTCATAAGGGTTCTCTCTCAATTTGTTCTGCTCTGGGGTGGGGTCACCTTAATGCAAGGGCTGACTGTATGAGGCTGTTATATATGACTCCATGCACCAGTTACACTAGTATCAAGCAGAATGAATTGTTTTAGACTGAAAGGATTTGACCCCCTGATTGGCCTGTGGAGGCTTAAACCATTCTGGGGACTGCAGGACTTGTAGAACAGCCTCGTTATCTCAATACGTCTCGGCCTGGCAGCGCCTGAGAGAAATACGAAATACGAAAATCTGTGGCGGTTAGGCTGCTCTCCCCCAAACCCAGACAGGCCATTTACTCCTGTTCGGTGCTGTCAATTATTGAATGCCTGTGTGCCTCTGTCCTCGAACAGCCAGAGCTATAACCCAAGATAGAAAAATACTGACAGACCTCTGAAAGAGAGAGAGGGAAAGGGAGAGAGACAGAAAAGGAGAGAATATGAGCTTTAGGAGGCCAGTAACATTTTAGGATGCAAAATTCCCTATCGGCAAGTAATGGTTCCCATAAAGTCTGAAATAACATCTGCCCAAGCTTGATGTTGGCCGTGCCTGAAGTAATTTGTTTACCTTTGCTATTATCTTTCATTTTACTTTCCAGTTCCAATCCCCATCGTATCCCATCTCTTAGAAATAATGCTAGCAATAATGGAGGTAGTATATAATACTAGTGTGCCTCCTCATGTCCTTCAAAATGCCTGTGGCTGTGACGTAAATATAAATAAAATATAGATGAAGTGGTGCATTTTTTTTTACATTTCATTTTTGTAATATAAACCCCTCACACAAATCAAGTGAAGCACTTTTCTCAAGGGCACAAATCTCGCGCTCTGGCTGGGAAGCGAACCCCAGGCCTTTATGACACAAGCACTCTTTTCTCATTATTATACCAAACTGATACTCTGCCGTTCTCAACCTATTATAGGCTGGGGAGGGATGCAATTCTTCTCATAAATAGCTGGTTCTGACACATTCAATAAAGGCTCATCATCTATCTTTTTTTCCAGTTTGGCACAAAACAACTGAATTTTTTTTCTTTTTTTGCCTAGGGCGGTACTTTTCACTTTTGACTATTAACATTTTGGGGGTGGTTTTTCTCAATGGTCGTTTGCTTACCTGCTCTTCAAACAAGCACCTGTTGATCCGTACCTTAGTCCCAATCAGTACTTCTCTCATGTGTTTCACTACTTTTGTTCTGGTGGGTGACTGAATGCTGTAAACCAACTATACAAGCTTCACCCACTATGGTAGCTCCTCCCATTACAATGTTCTCTTCCATCTCTTATTAATGCACCATAAATATCCAACAGACACAACCCCCAATGTGAAAGGCATCGGCTGATATCTGGCCAGGAAACAACATGTGGTGGAGTGACGGACAGCAAGAAAGAGGGATGAACAAAAGTATGAAAAGGCACATCTACACAATAAGATATTCGTAGCCACAAATTGAATTTTGAATTGAAATGTTCAGCAGTTTTGGAGTTCTGGCCCCAAACAGAACCAGATGACTGACATCTGACCTGGAAACAAAAACAGTGGAAGGACGGAGTGATGGGAGGGAGGATAGAGGGAAGTATACTCAGCCAAAATGAAAACTTCACACTCGTTTGGAGGTCGATAAGTTGAACATACAAGGAATGAGGTTTTAAATAATGATTTTATTTAATTCTGTACTCATTAAAGATGGTGTATCATAAAGATAATGCCATAATGTAACCAGTTTTACCAGAAATGCTACGGAAATGTCCAAGAGTAAAAATGGTTAGTTACAACTTGAATAAGAGCAGTGCGCAGGTGATTACGTATGGTTTGGGCAGTCACATGACCTCTAAACAATTCATTCCTAGTGGACGTTGCAATGACGAATCGATTATGCAAATGACTTAAGACAATTTGTCGGTCTTCTGCTTTTGACGTCATACGTGGGCTACCAGAACGAGGTCGGTCAGCTGTGGTGCCAGTTTGTTGGAGACGTGTCCGAAGATCATGGATAGTCTTTCAGCTGCATCCCATAACCCTTGCAACGTCAGTGACGGACGTTTCCGTATTCAGCGTGCCAATGGAATGTTCATGCTGAATGTTTGACAGCCATGGAATTGAAAATCAACGAATAATTAACCGTAAAAACTTGTCTTTTCGAGATGTCACTCCAACATGCTAACGTGAGCTCAGTTGCACATCTCTCATATGGTGAAGTGACTAGGAACACGAGAAAACATGGTTTTAGCTTAAAGTACGCTTGCACGAGCTACGTACCTGTGCACGTCAGAATTGATGTGTGTCATGATGTCTTTGACAATGCATTTACCCCTAGTGATAATAAATATTTTTTTATTAAAAGTTTGAAGAAAATATTTAGAAATTTATGAGTGTGAATTTTCTTTTTTGACTCAGTATATTAAAGGCAGATCTAAGGATGAAAAGGCCCACCCAACGCGCAATTTCTGCTTATGCCACAGTTGGAGTCATCTGTGATTGACCATCACACAGTGGGAGTGCGTGTTGTGATCAGACAATTCAGGAATCAAAGAAAAAAAACCAAAGAAAAAAAAGTCAGTGCAGACTGTCATCGGCAAAAAGCCAAAAAGCCATGCTCTGTCTTGACATGGGGGTCTGTCAGTGCCCTTGGTGAGGTTAACTTCCACTTTCGTGAAGGCACTATCAGTGTTGAGAAGTACACTGAAATTTGAAGCAACTAATGCTGCCTTCAAGACGAAATCTTTTCCAAAGATATCCATGTGTATTTCAACAACATAATACACAGCTACATTCTGCATGCATTGCAACAGCATGCAACATAAGAAGAGGGTGTGGGTGCTGGACTGCCCTGCCTGCCATCCTGTCCCGAAAGGTGAACGTGTGGAGCAGATTTGTTTTCAGGAAGAATGGGACAAAATTGCACCTGAATCTGTCACAACCCTCGTGAGAATGCCTTCTGTGTTTTCTCCCATTCAGCAACTTGCGTGTCTATGAGCAATGTCTCCTTTGATTGGTTTGCAGCTTGTGTGGTCCTTTTATCCCTGGCTCTATCTTTTTTCATAGTTGTGTGATTAATTGATTGATAGTTTTATTGTCATTGTAAGCCGAGCATACAAAATTTAAGGTGCAATTCCATATGATGCAGCAACAAACACACATGCTCCACCAATAAGAATGTCATGAGCCGGTCTGTGCATAGTTGAATGTTTATATTTCAGTCGGGGTATGGTTCATGGGTGGTTTAATGTAATGGGAATTTAAAGTGCGAGTTGCTGTGGGTTAAGAAACTGTTCCTGAATCTGAATGTGCGTGTTTTTACGGATTTGTATTGTCTACCTGATGGTAGCAGTTCAAACAGATGGTGTGAAGGGTGTGTAGAATCCTTGATGATGCTCATAGATCTGCGGTGGTAATGTGAACTGGCGATGTCATCTAGGGAGAGCAGGGGGCGGCCAATGATTTTTTTGTGCGGCCACGATGACTCTTTGGAGGGCTTATTTGTCTGAGGCTGAGCGTCCAGCATACCACACTGTGATGCCATGAGACAAGATGCTCTCAATGTTGGCTTGATAAAAGGCCAGCAGCATTTCACTCAGGAAGCGCAGAGGCTGCTGTGCCTTTTTTTTTTTTTTGCTATCGCACAGGTGTTGGCTGTCCAGGTGAGGTCCTCAGAAATGAGACTGCCCAGGAATTAGTAAAAGCGGTCACCCTCTCAACACAGTCCTCATGTATATATTTATGTATAGGTGCAAATTCTGTGCCCTGTTTCTTCCGGAAGTCCAGAATCATTTCTTTCCTTGTGGTGGTGTTCAGCGAGAGGTAACTTGTGCACCAAACACTATTCACTTACCACCATGAGTTACCCCACCTCATGTGTGCGTGATGCATTTACATCCCCTATTTTGAGTTGCAAGTTCCTGGATTTTAATTTGCTATGTGCATTTGGAGCCAGTCAGTATTCACTAGGATAACTCTTTGGAAAGTAAAGCATTACCTCTAATGATAGTAATTAACGGAAGTTTCTTTCCTTGTTTACTTATAGGAACAAGCTCCCCAGCCTTTCTCGTGGTCTCAAGGATTGGCACCGTGTCCTTGTTAATGCTTTACCAGTCTGTTCCTCTGTGCAGTTAATTAGGAACAAGCTAACAATCCTTCGACGATCATCAGGATTGGGACAGCATCCTGCCCTCTGATGGTTTGGCTCTGGTGAGGTTTGCAGTCCTCAGGCGCTCATCCCGGAGAGCCACTGGCCGGAGATTGGCGATGCCAACACTGCATCACCCGCAACATCTGAACTGCAGCATGCGAATCTCTTCTGGTATCTTCTCCACTGTCACTGTATCATGATCAATAATTGGTTTGATTGGATTATACTCTGCCTCAGCACTTGGTTCCTGATCTGGATCGCGACAGAAACACTGAAACACTTGGCCTCCGCAATCAGTAAAAGTTTATTCAGTGCGATGAACAAGAATGACCACATTACAAAGCTGCAAGTACATTACTGTCCTGACTTTTCAATCCATTGCATGAATAGCCTGCGTTGCCGGCGGTCAGTGGCTGGCGGGAGAAAGGAGAGGAAAGCACGATAACGATAAGCCTGCACGATAACGTAGGGATTTTGAGTTGTCCGTTCACCAGTGAACGGGAATTAATGATTGGCTTAAGAGGTGTCAATCAAAATTGAACTGTCATCGAATGTAACGCAATGCATGGTTACGCCGTGAACTGCCAGAACAAAGATGGTGAATGTGGAGAACGATAAAGAAATCGCTTGAATATCTTTTTTTGGCATTTCTACATTTTGCATTTTTGCAACACGTGAAAGTGACAGCTAAAAACTAGCATGTTTTGATCTCCACGCATCACTTGCGCTCTCAAATTACACTCGAGTTTCATTGGTTTAAAAAAGGGGTGGTCCGTCGAGGCTCGTTGCGCAAGGAAGTAGGCGGCTACTCAAAATCCCTACCTTATCGTGCGGGCCGTCTTTCCTCTCCTTTCTCCCGCCAGCTGCTGACCGCCGGCAACGCAGGCTATTGCATGAATCAAAATTGAAATAAATTTTTATTTTGACAAATCTATAAAAAATTCATGCGGTAAAACATGAAATGACGTGCTGTTGTATTGCTTTCAATGTAACTCATGTCAACGATAATTCATAAAGCACTACTTTTGGTTTTAAATTGAGTTGGGCAAATGTCCCAACCTTTTCTGATCTGGGGTTGGGATTGATAGCTCAAATTATTTCCATCCTTGCATTTCATTCTAGCCTGGTTCTAAGGCATTATGAGTACAATGAGACAGGTGGAGAGTAAACCGGCGATAAAAGGTGAAGTTGAGAGCATGTCTGTCTCGCTGAATGCAGCTTCAAGTGTTTTAATTGCCAATCTAATCAGTGAAATCCTGCCTGAGGATTGGGTGTGCCTTGGAGAGCGCGGCAACTGAGAGATCAGCGCACTTGTGATAATGATTTTCCATATCATCGGGCATCTGCTTCAGCTGAGGTAGACAGGGCAGTTCATTAACTCCCCTAAACTAAATTAACTTCGGCCTCACCTCACCTCACCCCTCGTGCCCCCTGGCCATCTTCCCTCACCCATACACACACTGCCTCTCATGCTGGGGTTCACTGAATAGAGATGGAGGTAAATCACACAGAGTGCAGTCAGCTTTTGGCTTGTCGAGCAATTCATCCATACATTAGGTGATTTAAGCTGATTCTGCAGCATCAGAGCTGGAGCCTATCCCAGCTTACTATGGGTGAAAGGCAGGGACCAATCAGTCGCAGGGCACGCACACCATTCAGACACCATTCTCTCTCCCACTCATACCTAACGGCAATTTAGGGTCTCCGCTTAACCTCAAATGCATGTCTCTGGGCTGTGGAAAGAGACCAGCGTATCAGGGAGAATCCCTCTCGGACACGGGGAGAATATGCAAACTCCACGAATTACATCCCTACCCTCTTGCAGTTACTCAGCACTGCCTGCCCAGTTGAGCTGTGCCTCGAGTCAGCGCATTCTACGGCAGAGATGGACAATTCAGGCAAACCGGGGAGAGAGAGTCTGTCCCAAGGGACAGCTGTTTGCACTCTGCTCACCCATTCCCCCCTGTCCTCTTCAAAGACTCACTCTGTCACTTCAAAGGCTTCCTACAGTGGGCTCGAAAATTACTGGCACCCCTGACTGGCGATGCACAAACAATACTTTTTAAAAAATTCTAAAAACATATATTTATAGAGAAACTCTAAGTTACAATGTGCGAAATACTGCATGATATTAATGTTCCAGAGGAACCAACCAAAATCATTAACTGATTTTATTAAAAATTCCTGTAAATCAAGATTCCACAATTTGTAGCACCCTTAAAATTTACTGTAAATAACATCTACCAAAATTAAACCAGGAATCAAATTCCACTGATTTAAGTCTTATCTAAGTGTTAAGAAACTTTGCTGAGTCATTATGCCACTTCCTCTTTCATTAGGGTATAAGAATGAAGTAACACACATGCAGTATCCCTTTGCCATCCAACATCATGAGGTAAACAAAACAACTGTCAGTTCAAAAGAGGCAGATGGTCATAGACCTTCATGAATCTGGTAATGGCTACAAGAAGATTAAAAAGGATTGAATATGCCACTCAGCACTGTCAGGACAATTATAAAAAAATTCCAAAGATATGGAACTGTTGAAAACCTCAAGGGTAGAGGACACAAGTGCATTTTTCCCCCCAGGATACTGAGGAAGATGGTGAGAGAAGCAGCAAAATCACCAAGAATCACTGGGAAGGAATCACAGGCCTTGGTGGCATCTTGGGGTCACCAGGTTTCAAAAAACACCATCAGGCACCACCTCCACAACCACAGGCTCTTTAGAGGGGTTGCCAGAAGGAAGCCTTTTCTGACCAGAAGACGCAGAAGCAATCAATCAGAAGCAAATGTCATTTAAATAATGATGGAACAAGGTGCTTTGGTCAGATGGGACCAAAGTTGTACGTTGTGGTTAGATAGAGGATCAGCAAGTTTGGCGCAGAAACAGAGATGCATACACGGAGAATCACCTCATACCAACAGTGAAATATGATGGTGGGTCAGTCATGTTTTGGGGTGTGGTTAATGGCATAATGAATTCCACAAAGTATCAGAATACACTCAAAAAAAGAAACCCTATGAAATGTTAGATTTACTTAATAATGTCAGTAACGGTGGTGCAGTGGTTAGCATTGCTGCCTCACAAGGTTGTGGGTTCGAATCTGGCCTGGAACTTCTGTGTGGAGTTTGCATGTTCTGCGTGTTTGCGTGTTCGCGTGGGTTTCCTCCGGGTTCTCCGGTTTCCTCCCACAGTCCAAAGACATGCATATCTAGTTTATTGGAGACACTAAATTGCCCATAGGTATGAGTGCGAGAGTGAATGGTCTGTGAATGGTCTGTGCGCCCTGCGATGGATTGGCAAGCTGTCCAGGGTGAGTCCCTGCCTTTGCCCGTAGTCAGCCGGGATAGGCTCCAGCTCGCTCTGCGACCCTAGTGAGGAATAAGTGGGTAAACAAATGAATGAATGTTATGTCAACTGTTTCCACGCAATAGCTTTGCGTAACCTTTATCTGACTTCTAACATTTTTGGCCAGTTTTATTAATTGCATTGAGTGGAATGTACTTAACTCAGTTTTGTGGAACCAGTTGACATAACATTATTAAGTACATCTAACATTTCACAGGGTTTCATTTTTTGAGTGTATTTTGACTGACAATCTGGTTGCCTCCGCCAGAAGGCTGGGACTTGGCCGAAGGTGGACTTTCCTACAAGACAATGACCCAAAGCGTACCTCAAGATGCACAGAGAACTGGTTCTTTGAAAACAAAATCCATGTTCTGCAATGGCCATCTCAGTCACCTCAATCCATTTGAAAACCTGAGGGCTGAGTTGAAGAGGGCAGTTGAATGTGAGGGATCTTGAGAGGATCTGCTCAGAGGAATGATCTAAAATCCCTCCATAAGTGTACCTTAACCTTGTCAAAAATTACAGCAAAAGACTGCATGTTGTTATCCTTGCCAGAGGTGGTTGCACTAAGTACTAAATGAAGGGTGGCAATTATTATGAAACCTTGATTTTTTTTTTTAATTATATGATTCTAGTTGTTTCCATCAAAACATTGATAAAGTAAAATATTTCACACATGTTGGTATATTCCGTTTCCCTATAATTATATTGATCTTTTATTTTGTATTGCTTGTGCACTGGCAGCAGTGCTGTGCGGTCGGAGGTTAGTTCAGTGAGGCACAATCCTCCCCTTTGCTTGATTAGCAATCAGACGATTAACAAGTCAAATAAGAATATTTTGCAAAATGATGGGACTGTTTAAGTTTCCGCAGCGTTATCACTCCCATTGTTACTGAGTTATCACTCAGTAGGCTACATCGAACCTGAAATGCTCACGAAACTGCAGATTTGCAAGTATTTGCTTACAGGAAGCCCGAGACGTGCGGTGAGGTGAGGCAGTGACCCAAACTTTTATCACAGGATTTTGTGAGCCTGTTCCCACTGTTATGGCCCCAATTTGTTATGACATAAGACAGCAAGGGATGACAGACACAATTTCAAAACTCAAACAGATTTTTATTAAACAAAGACTAACACTAACCTACAATCTACTCTACTGACCAAGATTGATATATACAAGAAAAAAAATATTTACAGTCCCTTTGGTTGGGTTGCTTGGTGATGTTCCGGGTGAGGAAAATGCTCCAACACAGGCAAAAATCCACTAAAAAAACTTCACAGGTCTTGAACAGAGTGACAGGTCTGGTCAAATGTATCCTTCTCCTTGCAATTTCTCCTGCTACTTTACTCTCTTTTGCAGTCCCCTCCCACCTTTTAGACTTTTTTTAAATTCTCTAGGACTTTCTGTCTCAGACATGCCCAGGACATGCCCAAACCTAGCTCCAGTCTGGGCTTAACAAAAAAAAAAAGTCAATACTGCCATCTAGTGGCTTCTTTTCACATTACACCACGTACTACTCCAGATTGACAATCAAAACAATGAAGACCAAGCCTGTAGGAAGCCTGATACTGATAGAGGAGATAATGACAAAAAGATTCATTCACGCATGCGCTTCAATTCGAGACTGCAAGGATGGAAATCTGAATAATCGATTAGGAAAAATTCTCGGCTCTCTGTAATTCTGTACATCATTTCAACATTTTGTTAATCGGATAACGAAAGAAGACTGAAAATAAAGACCCGCTTTTAGTTTGGGTGTAAAACTGCGTATTTAAAGGAGAATACACTGTATATTGATTAAGCATTGAACTCTGCATTAGTCAAACTGTTTTAATATTTGTTGATAACATTGCTTCAGCTTCCTGGAAGCGAGTACACGCAAATCTGCTGTCTAGTGAGCATTTAACGGTCGATATACTGAGTAATAACACTGTGGAAACTTAAACTGGCCCCTCATTCTGCCGAATAGTCTTACGAAACTAGTTAATCGTCTGATTGCTAATCAAGCAAAGAGAAGGACTGTGCCTCACCAAACTAACCTCCGACCGCACGTCGCCGATTGCCAGCCAGGGGTGCCAGTAATTTTTGAACCCACTGTATATTGGGTGCCATGCATTAGCGCAAATGAAGAGGGAGTAGATTGGGGCCACTGCCTTTGACAAACAAAATGGCATCATCTCGCTATTTGCTCTTCCTCTAAGCAGTATAAGAAAGGCTTGAGTGAGCAAAATTGATTGGAGTCGGATGCTG
The DNA here is from genome assembly GCA_029721435.1 of Gymnothorax reevesii. Classification (NCBI taxonomy): domain Eukaryota; kingdom Metazoa; phylum Chordata; class Actinopteri; order Anguilliformes; family Muraenidae; genus Gymnothorax; species Gymnothorax reevesii. Next base: position 88,211,171 of record CM056581.1, on the reverse strand, counting down.
TTGAATGACCACAGCACTTCAATGGAATTCTATAGAATACTACAGAACACTATAGAACATGAATGGAACTCTCTAGTGCATTTTAGCAAAACAGCATGTTCTATAGGATTTTTTTTGTGCTCTATAGGAATTTGCTAGTAACCTATAGAGCACCTCTATGGAAAAGAAAGTCCTATTAGATTATTGCTGTTCCATAAGACCTTCCAATAGAACACTCTAGTTGAAAAACCTGTTCTATAGGACTTTGACGGTCTTTAGGAGCTTCTAATAGAACAAAAGCTTAATGGGAAAGACATCTTAAATAAGGGTTAAATAAAAATAAAAATAAATCTTATGAATCCTTGCAATGCTCTGTCGAAGGGTCAATTTACCTTATTTGTACCCAGGTTCTAGAAGTGAGAGACCAAACTAATGGTATGAAAATGAGCAATATGCAGTGATATCCACTATACTGAAGTAGCAAGGTAATCTTAGCTCGTTTAACTTTAAGGTACGCTAAAGCACATGGGGTACAGAATTATGTTGAAAGTTTGACCTTTTGAACTTTAATTAATTAAAAAAAATCAATCAAATTATTCCTTTCCATTCACATGCATGTGATTGCAGATTATATGCAGATTAAGAATTAATTTGACTACAATTTGAGGTCTGCTGAGACTTATTCTCACCATCTTTATACATCTAAAGGTCACTTCTAACCATAAATGTATAAGCTTCCGAATAATTCACTTGGTTATAACACCACATTGCCGAGCAAAAGTGTCTGGGTTCGAGCCCTGGTCAGTGTAACACACGAGTGGTCATTGTGCCACAGGGATGAAAGTTGGGAAAGGATTGCTGGGAAATGTAATATAAAATGGTTGCTTTGTTTGTGGTTGCCTTCCAAATTCGGGTGGGATTGAAGATGCCAGACTGAAAAATAAAAGTCCTCCAGAGGTTTTCAATGGAACTCTTTACTACAGAACTTTTTTTCTGTAGGACTTGAGGTACTAAAGTTCTCTAGGTTCTATTGAAATGTCCTGAAGGATTCCTACTGCACATTTTTGCATGGTTGTTGAGCCTGGCGAGCCTGGCAAGCCTAGTTAGGCTGAACAGCTTGTTCTCGCCACTCATGTCATGTCATGTCATGTCATGTCATGTCATGTCATGTTATGTTATGTTATGTTATGTTATGTTATGTTATGTTATGTGAGAAAGGCTGGTCTCCACCAGCGCTGGGGGAGGGTTTGATGCATACATTTTCTATCTGAGGAAAACAGCAGCAAACACAGAGGTATACATGAAAATCAAGTCAATGTGAGTGGCTCCTAGGATAAATGTCAGAGAGCGAGAAGGGTCATTACATTTACCATCCAAGTGGTTTCTACACCGATGAGGGTGAAATTCTCCTCTACCTCCGACATATGTGTTATGGCCAACTGACCAATGCATGGAGGCCAGGGGGCCATTTTGAGCCAGAGCTTACAATACACATCATTTGAGGTGGAGAGAAGGAGGAGAATATCTATATCCGTTTAAATCAGGGGATGAGCAGATGACATGGTGGGAGAGCCAGGTTCCAGAAAGGAGTCAGGACACTGGAGATCACCTGACACTTTGCTATCAGTGTCAGGGGATCTTTGCAGACAATAGAAAGCTGGGACCTCCACCCTGAGAGGTTTAGGATTATGTTGACTGGACATTACTCCCATGCACATCCTAACTTTGCTTTTCAAAACAGGGCTATTTTCTGTTCAATTATGTATCCTAATCGCATACCAAGAGTAAAACAAGGGCTTCAATAATTCTTTCCAATAAAAACCATTGATTACGCTTAGCCTTTTAATTTTATATTGTTTGATCATCAATCAAGAGTCTGACAAAAGAGCAGATGTCATAGAATATATTATTGTGTAATAAAAGTTGCATAGCAAGTCGGCAGTAATCTAGTCTGTAAGATTAGTGACTCCTTTCTTTGACGTTATCCCCCTCTTGTGGTCAACATATGAAATTGACTGATAACGAGAAGTTGAACAGACTAGAGCAGTGGTCTTCAATGTCGTTCCTGGGGTCCCACTGTGCATGCTAGCTTTTGTTCAAACAACAGTTGTAATCCCAGGATTTTAACAAGCTTTTAATTTGTCTTGAGTTCATTTAATGTTAAGAGCAGTTATTTGCCCACTTAACCAACAGGTTAACCGAAATATCTATGTTTACAATCAAGAACAAGCATTCGGAGAATTCATAGTCTCGCCCAACAGCCCAAAATTTATGTCATGCCGTGAGGTCAGCCCAAGGTGTTTACAGGTGAAAGATGATTGAAATCTGTCAAGTGGTTCTGGAGAGATCTGCCCGGGAAACACACATACACACACAGACAGACAGACAGACAGACTCACAAGGTGATTACAAAAGTCTCGCAAACCCCTATGGGGGCCCCCCTCCAGGGGCTCGACTAATAAAAAACACCATACCCACATTGCAATGTATTGGAAATAACAGCATGAGAAAAAAAAATGTAATCAATCAAATTAAAGATGTAGTTGGCTACTAATCGGTGAAAACTAATTGGCACATCATGACACATTTATTTGACAAGCAAATGGTAAAGAGTCAAACCAGTTTTGCTTTATATTAATCAAATTAAATTCACATTAAGTTTTTTGAAAGAACTTGAAACAGTTGTGTCCAGCAGCCTAATTTGGGTTTACTGATTTCCACAGTGCCTAATTTGATCTGTTTGAAATGTTACATTACTTGAAATTTGTTGCAGCGTAGAAATAAACACACTATCTTCAAGGGTATTTTATTCTTCATAGCATGGATGGATGTTTCTATGTAACGTTTGGCTAAAGAGAGTAATTAACAACTCTAAACAACACTTAATTAAGACATCAACAGCTTGTTAAAATCCTGTGATTACAATTGTGGTTGGAACAAAAAGCAGTGTACACCGCGCGTCCCCAGGAATGACGTTGAATACCCCTGGACAAGAGCTCGGAGATACTCACACAAAATGCCTTGGGTTTGCCAATCTATAAACCACTGTAAAAAAAAAAAAAAAAAAAAAAAAAACCCGCATCCCTTCAATAACGTCACATCCATTTCAGTAAAAGAGACGGAACTGCCAAGAGATTCTCAGCGTGTATGACTGATTGCACTGACCAGTGGAGAAGTTAATGAATGATGACTATTTGAATGAGAAAATATGAAATAATTACAAAAATATTGGCTCATTACCTCTGTCCCAGTGTTCACACATTATTTTAAAGCTGTGTTTAAGCTTTCCCAGTCGTTGCAAAGGTCATGACATTATTTGTATATTTATGTTGTAAACTGGAGTGCAAGCTTGAAGTCAATTTCTTGAATGCAAGTACAATCATGCAACTAAAATGCGATTGGCCTCTGGCCATAACTTCCATCATTTTCCAGTCCATTCACTGTAAGTCATACCAGTTCTTTTCAACTCACTTTTAATTATAAAGTCAAGAAAAACAAAATTCCAAATTCCAATGCATTTCCAGCTCTATGGAGGACGATTTAAGTGTCATATTAATAAATAAATCTTTCAATAAATCAATAAATATATCCTTCAATATATCATTCATTAAATAAATAAATAAATCTATCCATAAAAAAATAAATTAATGCATAAATAAATGAATAAATAAATAAATCAATAAATACATATTTTAATAAATACATAAATAAATGTTTTTATTTACTGATGGATATATTTCACATACCAATGAAAACCAGTGAAGTTGGCACGTTATGTAAATCGTAGATAAAAACAGAATACAATGATTTGCAAATCCTTTTCAACTTTTTTTCAGTTGAATACACTGCAAAGACAAGATGTTTAATGTTCAAACTGAGAAACTTTATTTTTTTTTTGCAAATAATCATTAGCTTAGAATTTAAAGGCAGCAACACATTGCAAAAAAGTTGGCACAGGGGCCTTTTTACCACTGCGTTACGTCGCCTTTCCTTTTAACGACACTCAGTAAACGTTTGGGAACTGAGGAGACCAATTTTTGATGCTTTTCAGGTGGAACTCTTTCCCATTCTTGCTTGATGTGCAGCTTAAGTTGTTCAACAGTCCGGGGTCTCCGTTGTCTTATTTTACGCTTCATAATGCGCCACACATTTTCAATGGGAGACAGGTCTGGACTACAGACAGGCCAGTCTAGTACCCGCACTCTTTTACTACGGAGCCATGCTGTTGTAACATGTGCAGAATGTGGCTTGGCATTGTCTTGCTGAAATAAGCAGGGGCGTCCATGAAAAAGACGTTGCTTGGATGGCAACATATGTTGCTCCAAAACCTGTATGTACCTTTCAGCATTAATGGTGCCTTCACATATGTGTAAGTTGCCCTTGCCTTGGGCACTAATACACCCCCATACCATCACAGATGCTGGCTTTTGAACTTTGCACATACAGTATAACAGTCCGGATGGTTCTTTTCCTCTTTGGTCCTGAGGACACGACGTCTACAGTTTCCAAAAACAATTTGAAATGTGGACTCGTCAGACCACAGAACACTTTTCCACTTTGCATCAGTCCATCTTAGATGAGCTTGGGCCCAGCGAAGCCGGCGGCGTATCTGGGTACTGTTGATAAATGGCTTTCGCTTTGCATTGTAGAGTTTTAACTTGCACTTGCAGATGTAGCGACGAACTGTAGCTACTGACAGTGGTTTTCTGAAGTGTTCCTGAGCCCATGTGGTGATGTCCTTTACACACTGATGTCAGTTTTTGATGCAGTACCGCCTGAGGGATCGAAGGTCAAGGGTATTCAATGTTGGTTTTCGGCCTTGTCGCTTACGTGCAGTGATTTCTCCAGGTTCTCTGAACCTTTTGACGATATTACGGACCGTAGATGATGAAATCCCTAAATTTCTTGCAATAGCTCGTTGAGGAATGTTGTTTTTAAACTGTTCGACAATCAGCTCACGCATTTGTTCCCTAAGTGGTGACCCTCGCCCCATCCTTGTTTGTGAATGACAGAGCATTTCAGGGAAGCTGCTTTTATACCCACTCATGGCACCCACCTGTTCCCAATTAGCCCGTTCACCTGTGGGATGTTCCAAATAAGTTTTTGATGAGCATTCCTCAACTCTCTCAGTCTTTTTTGCCACTTGTGCCAGCTTTTTTGAAACATGTTGCTGGCATCAAATTCCAAATGAGCTAATATTTGCAAAAAATTACAAAGTATACCTGTTCGAACATTAAGTAATCTGTCTTTGCAGTGTATTCAATTGAATATAGGTTGAAAAGGATTTGCAAATCATTGTATTCTGTATTTATTTATGATTTACACAACGTGCCAACTCCACTGGTTTTGTATATATTAAAATATTTATTTATGGATTATTTATTTATGCATTCATTTATGGATTTATTTATTTATTTAATGAATGATACATTGAAGGATATATTTATCGAAAGATTTATTGAAAAATATGGCACAAAAAGTCCTCCATACAGCTCAACCGTAAAACAGTTATACTAAATTAATTCCCTAATATAGATGCATAATTCACCTGCATTTAAAAAGCAGATCAAAATAACAAAACTGAAATTATTGGCAGTCACAAGCTAAGTTCCTTTGGTGTGCATGGAAATCTTTCAGAGTGGATTAAATCTTATCTGAGAGACAGACAACGGAAAGTCATCATTGACAGTGAAGATTCTACATTTTTACCTGTTGTATCTGGAGTTCCTCAGGGTTCCATCTTGGGCCCTCTGTTGGTCACTACGTACATCAATGATTTACCATCGGTACTCAGTAACCAGAGATAATGTGCTTTATATGCAGATGATGCAAAGTGTTTTAGTTCAATTCATAACCCATCCGACTGTTTTGAACTGCAAGATGATCTCGACAGCCTGTTAGAATGGAGTAGGAAGTGGGGGTTGAATTTTAATGTCAAAGAATGTCAAGTAATTTCCATAACAATGAAGGTTAACCTTGTTGTTTTTAATTATAACCTTCAGTTATAAGGTTCAGTGATGGAAAGGTTTAAAGAGGTCAAGGACCTAGGTGTCATTATAGAATCCGACTTGACGTGGAATAAACATATCGACCGTATTGTCAACTCTGCAAACAGCTCCTAGTATGCAGTACGTATAGCGACAGGCAATTGTACAGATGTCAGTGTTCTTAAACCAATATACACCAGTGTTGTTCGGAGCAAGCTTGAGTATTGTTCCATTGCGTAGGCTTGCTTGACCAAATTATCTCTGTACAGGCTGTAAACAGTCCAGTGTCAGGCCACTAAACATATTTTAGGTAGTCATCTTGAATACTTTGACAGGTTAAAAGAGCTGAATTTGTTACCCTTATCTGACAGATGTGAAATTTTAGACTTATTATTTTTCCACAATTGCTTGTCTGGTACTTTTTCAATTCCTATTGAGGGGTATATTGAACTCTGCCCAGTAGAAATGATGATAACGCACCAAGAATTCCACCATGTCGCACTGAAACATTTTATGCCTTTTTTTTAAATGGTCATTGTCGTTCAATTTAGAATAATGTTTTAATGTATTGCGCTTTTAATTTGTTGTTCTATAGGGCAGGAAACTGCAAAAGCTCTGCCTAACTTACTGTCCCTACTGTGCCATATCTTTTGTATTTCTAATCTTTTGTATTTATGTATATCTGTATGGCATAGTAAATCTTAAATAATTATAATAAAAATAAAATTACGCAGGTGATGTCAATGTTATGGCTGATTGGTGTTTCGCTATGATGTTTCATCATAAAATGGCAATTAAGAAAAATGATCTAGTAATTGAAATACTGGGATTGCAATTCTGGGAGGAAAAAAACTGCATACCCATTGTTCCCCCCAGATTTATTTTTAAAGCATTGAAAAGCGCTGAGCCGAATACCCTTATTCTTAAATGAGACATCCATCTAAACTTAAGAGTAATGGTGAGGCCTATAGATGGCACATGAAATTTCACTGCTTGAGTAAGTATTAAGTACGATAAATTGAGTTTTAAGTTTGTTATGTTTTTTAGGTAAATTACAGTTCCCAAATGGGTAGTAGTCTCAATCTAAAGTTTAGTCTGAATCGCCCAAATTATAATTAATTTCTAGTTTAAAATATCAGCATATTCGAGCCCAATTCCGAAAACACTGGGACACTAGGAAAATGCACATCAATACATAAAGAATAAATTTCTAAAATTATTTTGAGGTGTATTACATTACTAAGAGACTGAAGACAAAATGTTTTAAGTTTTGCCTGGTCAACTTCATGTCATTTCTATGTATACATCCATTCTTGATATTCAGGCCTGGAACATATTCCAAAAAGTTGGGATGGGGGGAATTTAGGACTAGCAATGTAAAATGTATTATTGTGTACTGGCGTGACTTAAGACAGCTGGGAAAGGCCTCGTCCTTCAGGAGCAAAGATGGGCCGGAGATTGTCATTTGTCCATAAATGCGTGAGAAAATCTTGGAAATCTCATATAAACCATGTTACAGCCAAAATGTTTAGATCCATTGCAATTCAGTATAAAGCTCAATACTTCCAGAACCAGAAATCTTTGTGCACTCTCTATTACTCACTTATCGTCCCATACATGACATACTGTGTAGAGGTTTGGGGAAACACCTATAAAACAAATACAAACTCCATTTTTCTGTTACAAAAAAAGCCATATGAATTATCAGTAAAAAACCCTATCGTGAACCAACCAATCCTCTATTTCTGCAGCTAAATATTCTAAAATTCTCAGACTTAGTGGACTACAGTATGATACAAACAATGTACAAAGTCAAAACTGGACAATTACCAGAAAGTATCCAGAAGTTGTTTATGATGAGGGACAGTCAATACAATCTTAGAGGAACATTTATTTTCAAAAACCAAAAATACAAACAAATATCAAATCTCATTGTTTGTCAGTTACAGGGGTAAATTTTAATTCTTCTTCTGAAAATATAAAAACATGCCCAACATTGGTAAGGCTCAAAAGGCTCTATGAGAATCAAGTGGTTTTGAAATACACCATGGATTATGTTAGTCAATATGTCTATGTTACAATGTATATATCTTCATTTTATGTATATTTACATGGATTATGCAAGTTAATTTGTCTATGTTTTTATGTATCTATTTAATATGAATGCAAACAACAACAATGCATCAACATTGTTTGTGCTGTAATATTTTTTTTGGGATAGTTGTGTTTTGTTAAAGGGGTTGGCTTAAATAATTGCCAGGTCATCATTGTAAATGAGAAGTTGTTCTCAATTGATTTTATTTGGTAAAATAAAGGTTAAATAAATAAAATAAAAAAATAAGCTTTGGCTTCTGCCTACACCCTTTCAGTGAGCTTGAAAACTTTGAATCTTTCCTTTGATCTACTAAGTTGTTTTGTTGCAAGTGAACCGAAATAAATTTCATTCATTCATTCATTCATTCATTCATTCTTTCAAGAAAATCATTGAAAGGTTTGGCGGCATCTATGACCACCACACACAGGAAACATGCAAGATGACTGGACAAATCAATAGTTTGGGTTTATTGTTTGTAAGGAACAGAGGCCATGTGCTTTGAACATCAGAAAGGGACCATCCATACTGTTACCAACAACAAGTCCAAAAGGAATGGCTAGGTGCGCACTAGCCATTTGCCACATCGCCAGTGTCAAGAGAATTTAAAGTGTGGCGAATTATTTCTGATAGCCCTTCACTTCGGTGGTGAAAGCTTTCCAACAATGATTTTAGATTAAAAAATTATATTCGATCCAAGCACATCACATGGTTCCCAGATTCTCCTCTCTGAGCGGGGCCCGAACTTGGAATTCCAAGACCAACCGATTGGTCGCTTTCAAAGTGATCACACCCACACGACCTCCTCCAACCCTGATTAATAGCTTCTCTTATCTGAAGAGCAAGAAGACAGTTTGGGCTGAGACATTATTTCATAGCTCACAAATTTGAACTACATAACACCGCTTAGCAATCGCATATTATGTTACTCTGCAGATTATACAGCCATCTTGCTAGCTATCTAATGCTATTTAAGGAAATCCTTCATAAACAATCGTCATATTTAAGCAAAGTCATTTGGTTTTTGCCCTAACTTCACTAGCTACCTAGCTGTAACAGCGATTTCTCTTGAGCTAGCAAGCTAGCTAACGTCTCAAAAATCTGAAAGTACATAAATGATCTAGTCTTAAATCAGGTTCAGAAATGAATGTGGGGAATAAATGCAATAAATTAGTGGTTTGTATTTGTTCTTGATATTGCTTAAGAAGGCAGATACATTTACTGAGCCTATGTTGTGAAGTAGCATGTGCGACACAGTGTTTCGATTGCGTGGTTAAAAAGATTTCTTTGTGGCCTAACAAATTTCATCAACTTATAAACGTTTTAACAATTCATAAGTAAGTTAATTATATGATATGTTGTATCATTAACGAGTATTACTATCATTATATGGCAGTGGCGGAGCCAGATTTGAGAATCGGGGGGTGGGGGATGGGATTGGGGGTAGCGCAGAACATCCGTTTGAAACAATTATTCGTCCTGACCAGTTCTGAATCATTTTCATAATTAAAAGATTCACTCCGAGAGCACTCCACACTGTCGCATGCTGCTAGTTCTCCCCATTTATGCAAGATGACAATCATTCATCTGGATGTGTACTTAATGCAATTAAATCAGCGTTATTCAAAATTGCATACCTGCCAACTCGCGCGTATATGTTTGGAGTCTCTTGCTTTTTATATTTCATTGCTGAGTCCCACTTTTTAAATCACCCCTCACTGTACTGAGAGTGAAAGGCGACATTTCACTGGAAAGCGGGTTAGTCACTATTCAGTCATGCGTATTTTAGAGATTCTCATGCAGAACTGAAGTCTCTATACATGGAAGTTTTTCAGTTTTTCAGATCATGAAGCGCATGTTAAAATGCCAGATGTGCAGAAAAGGTAGCGCAGAAGTTTCAGAGCAGTTTGTCTTTCGTAAAACAAAGCATCTATTTATTTATTTATTTATTTTTGTGATCCATCATCAAGCCTCATTAAATATTTGTTGGTTTTTCATCTGTACTGAATTTAGCCCATTATTTCATCGCTGTTAGATTGCATATGGAGTGAGGCAGTGTCTTCAATTGCCAATGGATTATTACAATCGTTGGAAAACGCGTCAATAAAGGAAATGATTGAGAACTAGCCAGGACTAATTGTCAGAAAGGGACGTGTCTGTGTCCCCCAGTTCTCAGTTCTGGCTCCGCCACTAGACAGGTTTTTCAATATCAATGATGACCAGTGCAGACGATTCCCGCGAATTGGCCGTGCCAGGGCGCGGGTGGAAAATGAAAGTTCGTTAGTTTGACAATAGCAGAAGGGGGAGGGGGGTGCATATTTAGGGTCATTTACACTTTTGTTTCCAGCGGTTTTATTGGACACTGAATGTGTTCATTTTTCCTGATCTTTAAAAAAGTAGTGCCGGACGGGAAAAGCTGAGTGGTTCGTCGGGGCCGACCAGCACCGACCGGCATTGGCAGAACCCTGATCATTTATTATAAAAAGAGCAGATTTTGGAGCAACATATACTGCCTTTAAGACAATTTTTTTTTTCCCAGACACTATATTTTAATAAGACAACAAATATCCACATTCTGCATGCATTACAAAGGTATGGTTGCATAACGAGAGGGTGCAGGTGCTAGACAAGCCTACCTGCAGTCCTGACTTGCCCCAAATATAGAAATGTGTGGCAAATTTTGAAATGCAAAAAGTCACCAAAAACCTCATTATATTGCAAACGTTGAGACTTGTTTGCCGGAAGAATGGGACAAAATTACACCTGATACACGTGATAACTTGGTATTCCTCAGTCCCTACACATTTATTGAGGGCAGTGAAAAGGATTTGCAACATTACAAAGTGGTAAATACATTACAATACCAATTTTTAAATACATTACAATCAAAATGTGTTCATTTTAAAAAATTAATAAATTCCATATGACGAAACATCAAATAATGTGCTATTGTATCATTTCAATGTAACACAGGTCAAAAATAATTAACAAATCACTGGTTTCGGTTTAATTTTAATTAAACATACCCTCCAAAATATTTATGATTTGGGACTGTATTACCATTCCAATTAAACAGAAATATGTTCCAATTCATTCCCAGATCCATTGTTTAATATGCCTAGAAAATAAACCACATGAAACAATTTAATTCAGCCTAGAGTTGGAAAAATGTCATGTAATTCAATTTTTGTGTGAACTAACCCAAACTGTGGTAAAGACAACAATAAATAAAAGAACATATTTCAGCGCACTTCATAGAGGTAATCAACACATTGCTGAATGTCCACACAGATAGAGCAGATAATCCTTTTCGGAGCAAGTGCACACACAAAAAAAATGTAATTCCAGGCTATTTTCACCAGATGGCTGTCACGAGCCACTGAATAACAAAACCTGGTTACTCTGTACTGTCTAAGCTTAAGTATTGAAGCACTGTCGCTCATTAAGTACTAATGGAGTCTGCATTTATTCATTTCCCATATAAATTAAGTACCTTCTTATAAGTCCCACAGGCATGAAAGGTCTTTACACAACTCTAGACCCCCAGGGGCATTGGACAAACTCTTCTGCTGCATTTGTGCTCTTGATAAAACTCAATCAATCCAACCCCCACTGATCAATGGGCAAGATTTGTTAGCTGGGGCAGTTATCCAGATGACACATCCACCACAGATAAAGTACATCACCAACACAGAAAAACACCCTTTGTGTGAAGGTGGCAAGCACATGTGGAATCTGGTGCCCACGGTCTCTGGCATTCCATTGCACTTCGCTGGGGCAACCTTGGTGTCAAAAACAAAAGGGCGGCATTCATTCCCTGAACTGAGAAACACACGTGTGCCGTCACAAAGCCCGGCACTTCATCACGAACTCTATTCAGCCGAGGAGCTACAAAGAGCGAATGGAAAATTCAAGACTGAAATGAAAGAAGGTAGTTTGTTTAGGCCCTCGAAAAGCAGCTGCTTTCATGTTTTGATTCCGGACAGTGCGACACTTTGATGTGGAAATGACGCCCAAGGCGGTGTTGCAATATGGGGACAAGCTTTTTGAGGAAAAAAAAAGTCAAGTTTTGGTTAAAATGTTGTTTTGAACGGGTTGCCAGCCGGGCAGCGGAGAGGGAAAAGGGTGAGAGAGGGAGTGGAGGATGAGTGAGAGGAGCAGAGACAGACGGAGAGAGAAAACAGGGTGAGAAAGGGCAGGTTTTTGGACACCTGCTGTGTCCCAGCACACACAGTGTCCCACTGATAGTCCCACACTAAGCCAGGACCAGGGGCCCCATCCCGCAGGGGCCCCTCACTGAAGTGTGAAAGTATTTGGTAAACATCACAGGTCAAAGAGTCATTTAGATGCCTTTACACTACCTTCTTCTGTACTGCAACAAGTCCTGGTTCTCAGTGTGTTCATCATAGGTATGTATCACTTAAAATCAGTGCCTCCAACTATGACGTGCATTTTTGGCCAGAGGCTAAAGTGTCCTTCATAGGAATGGTCCATTTGCAACAGCTTACCAAGAATGAACAGATCATTTTCAGCTGTGCATTGTAACTGACAACGTACGGCGAAAGGCAGGTGAAACCTGTCAATGAATGAAAAATTACTGTTTTGAGTAACCCTACAATAGTGATTTTTAAATTAAATCTACTGGACACGCACAGCACTTAGATTTTTTTCTAATTTCCTATTTTTTAGTTCGGGCAGTGGAGAGTGTGACAGCATTGACCTAATAATAAAGCTGAGTATCTGATATCATCTAAACAGAATGGCAATGTTGTCAAATTCCAAGCACGTCAACTATCTTTCACATTACTACTTAAAAATCATTTACTGTATCATTGCAGTATTCATCAACACAACTTTCCTTTTCTTTTGTAATCAAGAGATAACAAGTACATGTGAGGTAATGCACACGGAAGTATGCTAATTTGCAAACAAAACTCACTTTTAATACATGGCCAGTGAGTAGATAATAAATAATAATAATAAAAAACAGACTAGTTGTTTAATGAGCAAACGAGCAGCAAATACTTAGTAAAGCGGAACAATAATTTTTCTATTCAGTTTAGAATTTTAGTTTTAATTCGTACTGAGGGTAGCCAGGGACGCTCCTCAGAATGTCCACAGGCTCCGTATCGGGGATGGGCATGGGACCAGGCACTTTTGCAGTGGGGACGGGGACGGGATCACGCACTTTTGCAGTGGGGATGGGGACGGGATCACGAACATCTGCAGCAGGGACGGGGACGGACACGGCACCATGCACTTCTGCAGCGGGGATGAGCACGTCTGTCATCTCCACGGCGGTGAAAGACTTTTGGTCAGGTAGCACTTCTTCAGCCAAGCTGAAGGTCTCGTTAACCCCGCATGATTTCCCCGGGACGCGTTCCTCAAGCCTCTTCTCCGGAGGGAACAGGCACTCGTACATAATGGCAGCGATGATTCCTCCTGCGATGGGACCCACCCAGTACACCTGCAGTGCATAGAGTCGTGTCCTGTTTCTTCAGTCTGAGACGTCACTGACACGTTCAGACCTGCAACTCATTTAATGGCAACATATTCCATAGCCTTATGACATCCAATTGCAATATAACTAGATGAACGGTTTAAAGTTTGTCATAATGAAAACAAGTCATCAGAAGATGACAAGTACCCCCCGGCCCCCACAATCTCTTTATCGGAAAAAATTTAACGGAAAAAGTAGAAATCTCAGAAATCCCAAAATATCAAAAGACTCCAGTCTAGGACTTGATTAATATGGAGGGCAAGTTCCGTAAAAACATGCTGAACGCTATTCGAGTTCTGCTCCAGAAACTATATGATCACAGAGGGATGTATGGACACACTGATAGCTATATCCCCCTGCATTATATGCCGGGGGGATGATAATAATAGTGAAAAATAGAGGGGATTTCTGCACGGAAAAATGCATTCCCCTTCCCCACCCCCCAGAAACCCCTACACAGCAAAAAGTTTGTAGCCCATCAATTCACCCACAAACTTTGAAACATACTCAATGCTTTCTGAGTTACGATTCGGAAAACCTTTGGTAATGCAGATGCCGGCATAAACCGAACCAAATACAAAATGTTTCTCCTCTCCTTAATAGCTAGTGGAAAAAAAGCAAAACACGTTATAACTGATGCATGAGGACTTTAAAAGCGCTTAACGTAGGAGATCAAATATTTGTCCAACTTCCAGCTCTTCATTGAAATGTTTTCACTTATTTCAGTGTTATTCATCACTCGTCATTAACCCCTTTGCGCAGAATACAAAAAATGTCAATTATTCGAGTTATTCATGAGCCTATTTAGCAGAGATGTGACGTTCTGTGCCGATGCTTCGAGGCGTGTGCCGAGTAATACCGGAATTATTTTGCGAAGCGCGTATAGAGGCCTGTATTGATGACGTATGCACTCACCAGCCGGCCATACCTCGTGACCGGTGCATGAAGTGGTTCGCAATTTGGCGCGTCATTCGAAATAAATTGGGCTGTAGAACGCGATGGGAACATTTTGTGGATTCTGACCATAGATATATATATATATATATATATATATATATAGAACACTAGATTGCTGATAGGGTACGCTCAAGTGAAGCATCTGTTCTAAGAGCCTATACACCTGGAAGTAAAATTCTCCCATAGACTCCCATTCATTTTTGCCTACTTTAAAATTACATTTTCAAAAACACTTGCGTGCGAGTCGGTGTTATTTCGGTATCGCTGTGAAGAGCAACATTTTGTCTCGCTAAATATGTCCTTTAGGAGGATGGAGAGCAGCAAACTTTCTAAAGCGATGATCGAAATGTGACTCGGTGTCAACGTTAAAGTGCAAGCAGAAAAGTTAAGTAACTGTGACCGAGGCTTTTAATGACCATCTGATAAGATAATTGCTTGGCAGTCTTCGCCGTTATAAGAAACGTTGATGAATGTCCGAATATGCTATTAAATTATTCTCTGGTTTCCTCACTTCATTGGACCCTGATTGAGAACATTCTCCGTCAACCGAATTGTTTATATTGCTAGTTAACTCTTTACTAAGCATCATCTTTGCCCCCGTCCCGTTAAAACACTGCTCGCAAAAAATAATCACTGCACAGCACAGATCGAGGGGATAGAGAAAGTTTTTTTCTCCTGATCACTAACAGCCAAGCCTTTCTTCCCTCCTTGTCTTTTAGAACTCTGTATCCCACAAACAGACAAAGTGACTTCTCCACTATTTTAAATATTATACAGGTAAAAAAATTGTCGTTGAATGTCAATTACAAGAAGCTAGCTTGTTAGCCACCTTGTTAATTTTATTAACTGCTAAGTCAGTGCAGTCCCCGCGATGTTAAGGGTTCCAAGGTAGCTCGCTGGTGACCGTTATCTATCGCTAGCACTTTAGTCAGTGGTCTATTCAAGTCAATGGGGCGGCTAATTAGCTAGCTACCAGCAAACGTGATTTTTTCTATTAAAGTGACAAATTTGCACTTCAACGTTAACTTACGCATGAAACGTTTTATTACAGCCCTTCAATGAATATTGCAACAAAAGACAGCCGCACATCTCGGCGTTTTAATGCTTATATCGACTTATTTGAAATTGGCCTCATAGGAAACTATTCATTTATATGAAGAAGTTGGGTGTATCAATATGGCGGACGGGTGCTTCACTTTGGGTAATGTAAATATGACATCATCAGCAATCTAGAGTTCTAAATACATATATCTATGATTCTGACCGTCAGAAATTCTAATTGTGTTGACTATCACCCCAAAGTTACAAAAGCATTCGCATTGCCCTCATTCCAGTTTCACTGATCAATTCTACTTTGCATTTGATTCTATTTTTTTCAAATCATTGTTTAGTGCTCAGCAAAATAGATACAATATGGTAATGTTGGTGCATTGCATATTTCTTGGCGTCATTGGCAGTTTCTTTCACATGCATTTGACACAATATGTCACGCTTTAAACTGATAATGCAGTGACGTAACGTGGTCCGTGTAGGCTCGAGTGCAGATCTGACAACTTGGCCCATCCTGATTTTGAATGTGTGTGTTTTTACATACAGACGAAGGCGTTTACAATAATCGTACCGTATAAATTCCACATCTTATTTAAACTGGCAGTATTGCATTTTTGCACACTCCTCTAAGTGTTATAGGGCCTACATACAACACACATTAAGGGTTACTCCACTATATCATTCTATAATATAAAGTTTCCTATTTCTTTTTCAAGACTGTCCTTGGATTGAACGATCGGCCCGTGGCATCGTCATGTGGGTGGTCTATGGAATGTTGGACATTACCCAGAAACACTTGCTGTCTCAATGACGATATCAACAGCTGAATAAATTATTTTCTGAGCTTTTATTGGTACTTTGTCTGTTTTAATTGTATGGAAATTTGTAAAGCCAATAAAAGGCAAATAAAAATAGAAAATCATACTATAGTTGTGCAGAAATGTTTCTATAAGAGCATCAAGACCAATGCCCTCGCTGAATCCTCCATTGATACATCGCTGCGATAATATCATTTATTGTATTTTTGCCTGTTTTACACTTTTTGACCAGTAGATGACGTAGTGAGCAGATGAATCCTCAAGAATCATCACCCATTAGTGAACCATTTTAGGAGAAAGCTTCAGTGCTCCACGAGGCTTCATCTCGCCATCACTTCTATTTCGGCTTTGTAACTCAGTATTTGTGTCACAGAAACTCTGGAAAATTATTCCAGTGAAGCAAGACATTAGGAAATTCAAATACAGAATTATTTAGGAATTAAATATCTGAATTTACAGACGCTGGCGTCTATATGTGCGCAAAGGAGTGATGTACACAGTGATATTTACTTGATTATCTATGACCTTAACCATCCTATTGCACCTCTGCTGCCCCCCTTCTCTGTGATGAGGAAATAACTGAGCCAATCACTGGTCTCTTTTCCGGCAGGAGGGATGAAAAGTGAATTTGCCAGCCAAACAGCCACTGATTAGATGAGGAGTCAATCCATAATTGCACTTGTCTTACCCAGTGGTGCTCCCATTTCCCGGTCAGGAGAGCAGGCCCCAGGGAGCGTGCTGGGTTCATAGACGCTCCAGTGTAAGGCACCTGATGTGTGCACGGTACACAATGGGACAAATTGTGATCAGGACGAGGATCCGACAACTTTCATGATACCCTGTTATGCATAGTTTTCCTTAATATAGTGAGGGGCAACTGAGAGACAATGGCAGTAAGTCAATACAGGCCTCACCGCAAACAGGTGCCCGATGGCAACTGAGAAGCCGATAGCGAGACCAGAGAAGCTCCGGAGCTCACCGCGCCGAGGGTCAGATGTGCTGAACACAGTGAGGACCAGCAGGAACGTGATCAGCAGTTCTATTGTGATGCCCTGCAGCAGTGAAATGGAGCTGCTCAGCTGCGGAAAAACACAATGCTGTTACAAATGCTCTCTCCATGATGTCACAGGTTATGGCGGAACAGCAGAAAAACACCTCCCTAACTGGCTGGAGCAGTTTATACCCCGGTAAAGGTAAGGTGAGATACATGTTCCTAGTAAAGACTGGATGGAAAACAATTGCAGTCAACTGAGCAAATGTGTAAAATTCTTTTTGTCAAATTATTTGGGAATAGTGGCTATTTTGAATTGCACTCAATGACCAGGGCTCCTCCACCATCTCCTGAGGCGAATTCAAGAACATTTCAAGCATTTTCAAGGCACATTATGAAGGTTTTCCAGTACCTTACATTTATAGTACATTATATATTTTTCGAACCCCTCAGATAGTGATTCAGTATGAAATCAGCGCAATTAAGGAAACAAGTTCAAGCAGTTTCAAGCTCTTTGTTCAAAATACAAGCACTTTCCACAACTTGAAGACACCACATTAAAAATTCAAGTGTTTTCAACGATTTCCTGCACCCGTAGGAACCCTCGGTGATGCTTACTCAATGCTAATCAACGCAAGAAAATTATCCCGACAAACTCTATCAAGAAAAAGTCGAGACAAACAAAGGGTCTGACAAACAAAATGGTGGAATTAAAAGAACTTTGATCAACATACGTATCGTGTGACTGATAAGAAACGGTCCCCATATCTTACCACAGTCACTCCATAAGGCAACTCGGTGACGTGGGGCATCACCTCATATAAGATGGCAGTGCCCACAGTTGCTCCGAGGCACTGGGCAACGAGGTAGAAGAAGGCCTTGACCACGGACATTCTGCGGGAGAAGACCATGGCCAAGGTGATGGCAGGGTTGATGTGGGCGCTGCTGATGTGGCTGAAACAGTACACCATGGTGCTGGCGCTCAGGCCGAAGCAGAGCGCGATCAGCAGCATGGTCGCCGACTGAAGCTGCTCTTCGGCCCATTTTGTGGAGCTCAAACTGAGCAGCATGAACATTAGAGTTGCCACAAACTCCCTGGTAATCGCTCTCAAGAAAGGCTCGAAAAGATTCCCCTGGAATGCAAACATTCTGCCTGCGCACCTGCCAGCAAACACCTGAAAAAAGACAGTATTTCATCAGGTCAATGCCCTCTGACTAAAGTCATGTGAGATTGTATTAGCCCAACAGTAAAAATAACTAATCAAGAATGCAAGGGAAAAATAAAATTTTTGCATCAGTGAAATGCCAGAAACTTCAAAATTCATCAAAATTTAAAACTACTAAGCGTACAAGATGTCAGCCTACACCTAGCCATGTAGTTTGGTAATAATGTGACATACAAGTCAGTGCCAGGTTATTGTGAGTCATAGCTAGTTGCAACGTATTTTCAAAAGATCTACACTTCTTCAAACATACAATATCTGTTACCACAAATTGGGGTAAAGGCATTCCATTCCATTTCGGCAAATTCAGCAATAAAATTTAACAGCAGCATTACCCATAGTACCATTAATGTTTGACAAGAATGTAATATAGCCAACTTATAGTAGCTTCAGTTATAAAGCTGTCAGAGACCAGCACATCACGGTCCTTGAGTCACAAGAACTGCTGGCTTTCCACGGACTCTTCCCCTTGGAAACAGGTGTAAAGGCAGTTAGGCCAATCAGAAGCAAATTCAGTTAATTAGTTCGATGGAAAGCTAATTACCGGAGAAAAAAGAAAATCAGGGCTGGATCAGGATTTGGGGTGGCGTCTATGATCCCTGTAGTGAAGCTAGCCAGTTTTCATGCTGGTTGAAGAAAATTAACGAGTGCTTACTCTGTGACAGTTAAGTTAACTAATGCTAACCGGCTCGTGATTAGTGTTAATAAGATGGCAGTAATGTTTCATTCAAACGAGGCCAAGTAGCGAGTTAGGCATTCACAATCTAGCAAGAGATCTGGATAATAGATCCAAATCATGTTCTGATTTTCTTTTCTTCCATGTAATTTAACGCAAGTAAGCATCTTTGCTGACTTGGCAAGTGGCTTCATATCTGACTGTGAACTTTCTGTGAAAGTCTGACTGACTTTTGGTCTGTGAATCGATGATTCCCGTAAAACGTAATGTAAAACATTACAAAGCATTCAAAGTGTCGACATATTGAACGGTGTGTTAGCTCGTGACACGACCTAACAGAGGCTAACGGTCGATCATTAGCCTGTGAGCTAATTGGATGCCTTGAGTAAATTCTTAAATCCAACAGCGGTAGTTGAAAGCTAGCGAACGTTGAACTATAGAGAAGACGCTGTTGAAAATTATGTCACCAATCAGCCAATCAATTAGGGATAATATCAATCTATTACCGGTATTAATCAGGTATTACCTACTAGTGATTATTCAGTAATTGACAGAAATATAAATTTTACCATTCACTATGCAGCTTGTATGCACTTATAACCATGTATTCTTATTTTACTATCAGTTTTTATTGTAGTATCATTTCGATATGTAGAACAAGTATTAGAATTTAAGAAAAGCTTGATCCTTTTTCTCCTTCTATTGCCAGTCAAATTAATCACATATGTGAAGGTGCTTTGGTCATGTTTCTCAAGGCATGGGCTGTACTTGAGACCAGAGTCCAGAGAGTGTGAATTATTCCAAAATAAAGATCATTTGATAGGAAAGTGCACTATTTAGCAGAACACACATTAGTTAATTTTATCTGCCTCTGGGAGCTAGTGCATACTTTGCAAAACTGACTGCCAATAGCCATGATCTGGTGTATGAACCTGATGAGGAACCCAATTCAGGTCAACCTGACCCAAAATAAGGATGCATCCCAGGGGACTTTGCATGACTGCCTGATTTCCTTTGTTCAACACGTTTGATTTCCATCATGTTCTCGGACGAGTGCCCTCTACTTTCCCGTATCGTAATTTTTGATTATAAAAATTGGTTGGAGAGAAAGATGGTCAGTTTTGTTTTGTGCAAAGGAAAGCTTGGCTTTGTCTCTGCGTGAATCAAGTCTATTACCCTGAAAGGTTCAGCCTCGCTCTAATCATTTTTGAGTCAATTTTGGGATTTACCACAACATTGAGCGATGAGGATGGGATCCATTTCGGGGTTGTTGTTTCTCAAAGAAAAAGGGAAGCAGTCTCCCGGTGCTCAGGAACGGCGGTGGAGACAAAAACTCTAGACTGGATGGTTGACTAAGTACAACAAGGTAAGCAATTTAAATGACCTTGTTGAACATAGTGGCATGATTAAGGGCTGTTGTTGCTCTCCTGACCCCCAATCTGGAGCACCAGAGACAAGTGACCTTTTGGACTCGAAGACCATAAATCCGAAACTGGTAAGGAGTGCATTTAATATTTTTTGTAGATTACCTCAGGTTTTCATTGATGAACACCTGTGTTAATGTAATTACACTCTACAAAAATATAAATGCAAAACTTTTGTTTTTGCTCCCATTTGTCATGAGATGGACTCAAAGATCTAAAATTCATTCCAGATACACAATATTACCATTTCTCTCAAACATTGTTCACAAATCTGTCTAAATGTGTGATAGTGAGCACTTTTGCTTTGCTGAGACAATCCATCCCACCTCACAGGTGCGCCACATCAAGATGCTCATCAGACACCATGATTAGTGCACAGGTGTACCTTATACTGCACACAATAAAAGGCCTCTCTGCAATGTGCAGTTTTGTCTCACAGCAAAATGCCACAGATGGCGGAAGCATTGAGGGAGCGTGCAATCGGCATGCTGACAGCAGGCATGTCAACCAGATCTGTTGTTCGGGCATTGAATGTTCATTTCTCCACCATAAGCCGTCTCCAAAGGCGTTTCAGAGAATATGGCAGTACATCCAACCGGCCTCACAACCGCAGACCACGTGTAACCACACCAGCCCAGGACCTCCACATCCAGCAGGTTCACCTCCAAGATTGTCTGAGACAAGCTACTCAGACAGCTGCTGAAACACTTGGTTTGCATAACCAAAGAATTTCTGCACAAACTGTCAGAAACCGTCTCAGGGAAGCTCAACTGCATGCTCGTCGTCCTCATCAGGGTCTTAACCTGACTCCAGATCGTCGCCGTAACAGACTTGAGTGGGCAAATGCTCACATTCGATGGCGTCTGGCACGTTGGAGAGGTGTTCTCTTCACGGATGGTCTCGGTTTACATTGTTCAGGGCAGATGGCGGCAGTGTGGCGTCGTGTGGGTGAGCGCTTTGCTGATGTCAATGTTGTGGATCCAGTGGCCCATGGTGGTGGTGGGGTTATGGTATGGGCAGGCATCTGTTATGGACGAAGAACAAAGGTGCATTTTATTGATGGCATTTTGAATGCACAGAGATACCGTGATGAGATCCTGAGGCCCATTGTTGTGCCATACATTCATGAACATCACCTCATGTTTCAGCAAGATAATGCACGGCCCCATGTTGCAAGGATCTGTACACAATTCTTGGAAGCTGAAAATGTCCCAGTTCTTGCATGGCCAGCATACTCACCGGACATGTCACCCATTGAGCATATTTGGGATGTGCTTGACCGGCGTATACGACAGCGCGCACCAGTTCCCACTAATGTCCAGCAACTTCGCTCAGCCATTGAAGATGAGTGCACCAACATTCCACAGGCCACAATTGGCAATCTGATAAACTCTATGCGAAGAAGATGTGTTGCACTGCATGTGGCAAATGGTGGTCACACCAGATACTGACTGGTTCTGAGTCCCCAGACCCCCAATAAAGCAAAAACGGCACATTTCAGGGTGGCCTTTTATTGTGGACAGTCTAAGGTACACCTGTGCACTAATCATGGTGTCTGATGAGCATCTTGATGTGGCACACCTGTGAGGTGGGATGGATTGTCTCAGCAAAGCAAAAGTGCTCACTATCACACATTGAGACAGATTTGTGAACAATGTTTGAGAGAAATGGTAATATTGTGTATCTGGAATGAATTTTAGATCTTTGAGTCCATCTCATGACAAATGGGAGCAAAAACAAAAGTGTTGCGTTTAAATTTTTGTTGAGTGTATAACAGATTTTAGACAGTTTGGTCAACTCTTTCTATGTAATCCTGTTTTACCTAGTTTCAGCACGAAAGACATTTCTGCCAAAAACAGGCTCTTAGAATGCCTTTTTTCAGTTTTTGTTCATTGTTGTATGAATCTAACTAATTCTTTTGAGGAGTTTCCACAGTGTTCACAGAGGAAAATAAGACATGAAAATAACCTTGTGTGAAAATGATAAGTTGTCTAGCTCAGGATTCAAGTGGGGGTTTGCAATTCAGAAGTTTACCTTCACAAATAGATTCGGGGAAATTCGGTTTGGAATATTCACACAAGACTAATTTAAAAATGCGGTACCATAGAATTGAAAAAGTCAACAAATAAGGTGACCACAGATTTCTTTTGTTCTGATTCAAAAATTTTTGATTTGGTTGACAAGACCTTTTATCCTGACACTTGCAGTGTTTGTGATGGTGACTGTGACGGCGACGTGAGTTTCTCAGATTACAGGAACAACCGGAGCTGACCTTATCTGGTTTTTAGATCTTTTTCGTATTATTAATTAGCTACTTTTAAGTGCTGGGTCCTGACAGAAATGCTTTATTACAGTAAAATATTTAATATTTATCAATTTTTGCCCATTTTTGTCTCCACGACCTTAGCAGAACCCTACACAGAGGTGGGTCACTAACATGAGTTGGCAACATTGATGTATTTATTTATTTATTTACTTACCACTCTGGGTCGGAGCTGTTTTCCAGAGGGATCGACCGAATAATGAACATACAGTATGACAAACAAAAAACTGAAATAAAAATACAGTTTGCAATCAGCGATATTGAATGAGCACAAGAGTGAACAAGATCATGTTAACTTGTGCAAAAAAAAAAAAGAAAAGAATGGACAATGGAAATGTGAATTAAAAACAGGTAAACGGCATGTGACAATATGATGGAAAAAAATAATGCATGGTAGAGTCAATGGACTGCATCAGAGTTAGCTTTGCAATACCCATTATCCATTGCGTGTGACGTCACGCGTTTTCGGCTGGGGGTATAAACTGCTCCGTATCTCATATACATTTCCACAGACAACCACCTCCACAACGTTCATACCTTCCATTTATACGCGATATTTGCACAGTTTGGTCAGAAGTTGCAGAGCAACAACAACTTGGAAAGTGTACAATTTAATGGCATTTGTTTTAGAAAGTTTTAGGGAGTTTAAGAGGTTTAATTCGGTGATGAATGAAGAGGCTGGATACAGTGCCCTCCATAATTATTGGCATGCCTGGTTAAGATGTGTTAAAAGCCTTAAAATAAATAAAATATTTATTTCAGAAGCATACTCTCACACAGAAAATTGTAGAAAAATGTAACTTTCAACTCAAGTGAATTTTACGGAAAAAAAAATATCTCTGATGAAGAAATAATTATTTTTCATAAAATCACCTGTTCCACAATTATTGGCACCCCTAACAATTCCTAGGAAATAAATGTAATTGAAGTATTTCTGTAATTTCTACAGTAGTTTAGAAAGTTGATCAGAGTATCTAGGAACATTTAATTAGTAATGCATCACTTCCTGTTTCCCTAGGAATTAATTGCGCAGGTGGTTGTCAATGGAAATCTATACAGCAGAGTTTATTCCCCAGACGTCGTTGCGTGACGTCAAGCGCAATTAATAATGGGTATTGCAAGCTAACTCCGATGTGGTCCATTGGACGGTGACATTCAATCACGTATAGAGACTAAATGAATTCAGTTTCATATCGTGTTTGAACGAATTAGAGGTTTTTATATGTGCGGGACAATCCATTTCATTCCAATATTTGGCTCCTTTGTAAGTAAAGCTTATTTCCCCATAATTAGTTTTTAATTGAGGAAGTTTCAATTTATAAGAATCTAGCCTTAAGTATTATACTGATTCTCGAAAGGTGAACATATCACAAACATAGGGTGGGTATATTTAAAAAAAAAATGTATACATGGTGCCGTTATTCTGACAATTTGTGCTGCCTAGTCAAAAAGGGCAAAAGCGATCATATTGCATTCATCAAGCATTAATATTGCAATATGAATCACTATACAGTCATAACTTTATTTGTTAGTCTATTATAACATAAGAAGATGTCATAATGCGTTGGAAAAGTTTGTTTGAAAAGATATATGCCGCACACCATTATCATTCAATCACTGCATTGTCAGGAAAACCCAGTGTGTGAATGCAAATATATACAGATCGAAAGGCGCTCTGAGAAAAAAAAAAAATTATATCTGAAGATACTTGAGATGAGAGCGAAGAAACAGAGCCCAAGATTTTCGGTCTGCGCATGCGCAGAACTGCGAGGTAGCATATTTTGATTGGTAGCAAAGATTGGCAGAACACCGGCTAATCAAATTAGTCAGCTGACAACTAGCCAGCTAGCTGGTTTCGTTAGCGATTACAAATGCCAACGTATATTTAACGGTGCTGGGGAAGAGTAATAACGGCAAACTTGACAACATTATATAGCTTGCTCGCTAGCCAAGTTCAGTCAGCTCGCCATCATCAGCTTACGGTATCATAGGTATTCGATAAACATCGAAATCTTGGTCGACTAACGTTAGCTACTCACTAAGTCACTACGTTAAACTTTGCGGTCAATAAGTTCACATCACAGCGCTTGACCACGTCAGCCAACGTGATGTTAACTATGCAGACAGACAGCTAACTAGCATGCTAGCGTATCCGATGTCAGCTCCGTCGCGATATTTACGTCAGTTTGCGAGTGATGGAATTTCTTTTTTTTTTTTTTCATACGCCAAGTTTGGTTAAAATACCCTTCTGCTGAAGGCACAGAAGTCAGTGGTCAGCTCTTGTCACAATAAACATGGCTGCTCTTATTAAGCTAAAGGATATTTATCAGCTTACCGGCTCATCTACATTTATTTCAGTCCGTGTTTCAAAATTAACCGTTTACTCCTTTTAAAAAAAATCCACGTGAGCTTAACCGGTGATTCGCGAACAGCAGCGGTCAGTTACAGGGGGACTCAGTCGCTCACCGCTGTTGTTCACGGTTCGTTTCATGATGACATTTTTAATAATCCGAACTGCAAAATTTAGTTTTTTCATTCAAAACATAATGGTTTTCCTGATGGAAAATGTAGATTTATTAAAATCATGATTCAGAAGTATTTTGTTTAAATTGTTGACCATTAGGAGTAATCATGATGATACTTGGCTCTGCTTGTAAAAGACAATAAGTAGACCTACGGCAGGTCACGGTAATTATTCGGTTGCTCAATTTCACAGATGTATTTTAATTCACAAACTCAATCATGACCTTCCAGAAGAGGCCAATATTGTTAGGGCTCTAAAGACTGGCTTTGAGGTTTATTTGAGCCTCATCATATTCTGCAAGATAGCAAGATTTTTTTTCATCTACCACAAATTTAGTGGTCATGCTGATGATGATTTCCTTGATACCCATATTTTTCAGTGCACTGCCCACCTCAACCATAGAACTATGGTTTAATATGTAATCTGGTGGATTTTGATTCCAAGCAAGGAATGTCTGAAAACTCACTGTTTTCCTTGATGAAGTTGGTGCAATAATAAACATGGTATTTCTCCAAAATGCTAATGATCATGTTTAATCCTGTGATTTCGGGAGACTACATAATGTGAAGTGAGCTGCCGCTTTACACACAAAGCAGGAGTAAGTTCAGATATGGTGCCTATTGAAACTCATTCAGTTCATGCCCAAGAATGGATCTGGGCTTATTATAAATGGGGTCGTAATAGTCTGGGTGAGGACAAGTCGGGGTGGGAAAGCACAGATGGAAAAAGGGATTGAGAAAAGGAGCAGTGAGCTTGGCAATGTGTTATTGGACCTGCGGCATTTCAGTGGGGCCAGTGTATCACAGCGGATGTGTTAACAGTTTCAAACTCAATGGAGGGAGAAGTCCTCTCAAAGGGAGGTGTGCAAATATTGTGGGAAATCTGTCCACCCTTTAATATTTCATGAGGCCCCCCCAATCTATTCATGAGACCGCATTCCTGTGCGGGGGCCCACATTCAGGCCCACTTGGTCGGCTCAATAGGAAGGGTCTTAATTGAGTGCCTGCTCATTCTTCCGTCCTGGCGGATTGTTCTCTCCCTGAAAGACCCCCGGCCTCTTCATCCTCTTCTTCTCCAAGGGAGGGTGAGTAGAAAAGGGGCTGCATCTCACCGGGGAGGAGGGAGATGAGAGATAATGGTGGAGGAGTGGTAGAGTTGCAGGAGGCCGTCATGTGCACAGCGCCGGTAATGCTATGCCAGCACCATTACGGCCACCCCTCCTCCACGATTAAAACTGAAAGCTGCGCCCAAGATTCTGAATCCTCTGCACTCATTACAATTCCAAGACACTTTACAGTGGTCCATCTGAGCTTAACAAACAGTTGGACCGTAGCAATTGCATAAATGTGTATAGAATATTCCACCTCGTAATGAGATAATGTATACTATTCTGAATCCTTGAGAGTAATTAGTGATATAAATTTGACTTCTCATAGTCCATAATCCAGAGAAACTGATTACCCTCATCAGTGATAGATCAGTGATATATAATTTTTTACCAGTCGAGATTGTTGGATGTGTAGCAATCTCACGCCGGGTGTGGTCTCTGGGTAAAGGGTAATTGGTCTCCTTGGTTGCTTTGGCTGTAGGGTCTGGTCCTGATCAGAAGGTTAAAGGTCATCCCCCCTCACCGTTAAGGGTCTCAAAGACCTCTGGCCTCTGGCCTACCGCAGCTGGGACCCTTTGGGAGACGCGTCTAAACAGGTTTGTCTGAGATTAGCAGAGACGGAAGGAAACAGGAGAAACTCATGAGCCTTAAATACTGTTCCATCTCAACATAACATTTCATCTTGACTTTCCAACTGGAATCCAACAGCTGAGTGACTTCCTAGCTTCAGAAACTGAAAATGGCCCATGTCAGGTGATGTCCTCTGTCTTTTCATTGTGATATCCCAATGTGGTGAAAAGCATCACCAAACTTAATTGTATATTAAGTTTATATCCCTGTTTTTATGTTATATGCCACACAAATGCTAAGCTAAACAATACTTCATTAATTTTATGAACTCTCACTGAATAGGGTACTGCGATTTTATATTCATAGAATGTCATTTGCTGTTACGTCACTGTCTGCCAGTTGAAATGTGCAATCCATTTTGTGGAACACTATCATCCATGCATTATGCAGCTTTTTGAAGGTAGACTGTAGACACAATCCATTACGGTGTTGCTCTTTCATTATGAAGTGGGGTAATCCCTATAGCTCAACCTGTCTGTATAACAGTAAGCACATCACAGTGAGGGCAAAGCTATAGCTAATGTGGGTGAAGTAGTGAGGATTTTTTTTTGAAGAATTGAGGTAACAGTACTCCCCCTCCAGCACTTCCCCTAGAAAACATTACACAGGCTCACCAGCAGTCTGTCTCTTGCTGAAAATGTGCTGCAGATTATGTTGCACTAAATATTACAACAGAGACTCCAGGCTGCTGATGAACAGAAGACTTACCAGGCAAGAATGAAAAAAAAAAATCTGCTTTAGAAACTCCAGCAATTGGTGTCCTCAGTTCCAAAACGACCAGTTATTTAACCCTATCTAGACCGGGAGGATTTTTATGCCAGCGCCAATTTTGATGTCCTATAATTACTGAACGGCTGGAGCCAGGACCACCAAACTTGGTGACTTTTCCTAGAACTTGTCTGGAAACAATTTGATACCAATAAGTCAAGTCCACCATCTTCGTTTCCATGGCAACGGTTTTCTAACAGGTTTGTCTGAAAGAAATTGCTGATTTTGGTTTCATCAATGTAGTTTCCAGATTTTCTTTTTAACATGTATGTATTCCATTATAATTTACAATATCTTACAAAATTTATTGTCAGCTTTGTTAAGTAGAATTAATTTATGCTAATTTGATGATTTCATTGAATTTATTTTATTTTCCTATGTACTACCACCAAATAGATATCTTTTTTCCCATTATTAAGGTAGTATTTGGGCTCTATATTGAAATCAACATTCTAGACACAAAGAAGTTGTTGATAAGAACAGAGCAAGTTATGCTTACGCAAACCTGTAGTCTAGGGGTGGGGAATCTCATCCAGAAAGAGCCGGTGTGGATGTAGGCTTTCAGTCCAACTAAGCAGTCATACACCTGATTTTACTAATTAAGCTCTTTCGCGAGGATTCCACAAGTTGATTATCAGAATCAGGTGCATAACTGCTTAGTGGGACTGAAAGCCTGCACCCACACCAGCCCTTTCTGGATGAGGGTCCCCACCCCTTCTGTAGTCCTTCATAAGTTTACTTTCAAATCTTTCTGACCTGAACTTCAAAGAAAAACATTCTGAGTAAGTGGAAAAACTATTTTCACGGAACATAAATAGAATTTTGCGTATTTTATGGCCTCTCAAAGCTGGTGCACTATGGGATAAAATAAGCAAAGCATTCTGGGTAATAAAAATCTAAACATGATGTCATAATGAAGTCATAATAGGTCATAATAATACCAAAATGATTGTAGTGATTTAGTTTGATGTGTACACCATCCCCTGCAAATTTGGTGGTCATATATCCAGTGCGGGTACCCACGCTGACATTCATTCAGGGACCAAGAATTCCTAGCAACTGCCCTGCCTGGGAGTCAGGTGTAATGGTAGTCTGGCCAATCAGGGGCTCTAAACATTCATTTCCCTCCTTGGGATAAAAGAAGACCTGGACTGAATTTGGATTCGAGGTCCAGGTTTGAAGATCCCTGCCTTTCAGGGATAACAGAAATTTAGACCAGTTAGCAGAAAGTAAATGGCACAGATTATAAAAATGGTCTGCGCTGAATGACGTGTATTACATTTCACTGTACAATGGGTTCCAACTTTCTGTGGATTCACCCCATGTGAGCTCCAAGTGAAATCATTTTGGGATCATGTGCCAATCTAGCGGATTATATTATGGTGGAAGTCCTTGGAGATGGAACTGTTGAACACTAGAAAATAGGTAATAAACATAACCATGTAAGTATGTCAACTACCATCCTAAAATACAAAGATTATACCTAAACATAATTGTGAAAACTGAAGTGTTGAGTCTGGCTAGCAAAATTACTTCCCCATAAATTCATTCTTAAGTGGCAGCACTATTTATACCCTCATAACCAAAGGTGGGTGTCACTTGAACTAACTCTGAGTGGGTTCATCTCCCCACAGTCACAAAGGGCCTGAGTGTGCCACAGCCTACAGCTGGATTGAACTCTAACCCCAACAGGTCATTGGGTAACATTTGTTCCATGGTAATTGGGCAGAAAGGGCCCTTTCGCTCCTCATTTAACCCTTTCTGGCAGTCTCCTTTCTTCTGAGCACCGTCACAATAGCCCTGGGCCTGACCCAGTTGTTCCTGGTCCATCCTTCGACCAGGTTACATACCCTCTAAGTTCATCCCTCCCAGAGCAGAGCTTTGGAAGCTGGAGAAAAGCTGGAGTGTGCTGGTCCTGATTCACAAAGCTGGGGTTAGCGACCCCCCACACCCCCAGGCTATCAGTATTGTTCTAGGATTGGCTGCAGTCTCTGCTGTCAGTGGTTGTGGCCCCATACACACAGTGGAATGAGGGCAGTGCACTTGTTGAGCAGAGATCTCTCTTCTGGCTGTCTACGCTTTAGGTCTTTGTTATTTGTGTGGATGTAAGAGATGGTCAGGATAGAGGAAGTGGTCTGCTGTGGTGACAGCTCCTAGCTGTCTGAATGCCCAAAAGCAGATGTGAGATTGTGCTGAGTTTGATATTAAATAAAGGTGGGGATGGTACACACTGGAAAGGCTTTCTGGCCTTTTTTTACAGTTAAAACCTTCAACTACCTGCTCAACCTGGTCGAGCGCATTTTGAGTCACTGCATCTGATTGAAAGATGCATTGAAATGAACCTGATTAAACTGAGACTATCAGCTGAGGTATGTTATGCTGAAATTAAACATCTTTCGATTAGATGCAGTGACTCAAACTTTATTCTACCAAAAGGTTGAGCAGGCAGTTAAAGGGTTAAACAATATTACTGTCCAACTACAAAACTGTGTGTAACTACAGAAAGTATAGAAATGTCAATGGATGGACAGGCTGAAAGAAGTGATTGTGGAAAAATTGTTCTGTTTTTCAGTATATCTTGCTGTAGGCACTTTCAGGGTTGCTACTCGGCATACTTTCTCTAAAATGTTCTTTAGCCCCCAAAATCATAAGCATTTTCGGTTAGCATCATCAATCGCTGGGGGAAAACATGCCATACCAGCTCCCCACAGATCAGTCTCAGTCAGCCTATACTCATGTTTCTATGACGTCCTGGTGCGCCGCGCCGCATCTGCATACTGTACTTTGTCCTTCTAAAGTCTTCAGGTATCTGATGACTGTCGGGAACACTTGTGCCTCTGGCAATAGTTGCCGCATGTCTCAGTGGGGTCCAGATGCCGGCCATACTGTCCTGCTGGAGCAGCCAGCCGTAGCAAGTGTGCTACCATATGGGGCGAGCTCTCCTGGAGCTGCTCAGCAGTATGGCGGACAGATGTGCATTGTCTCGGCCAGTTCCTCCACACCCCCTCGACGGCGTGTCACAGCCTTGTACAGTATTGTCGCCAGCCCTTCTGCCTGTTTCTTTCATCACTAAAAACCCGACAAAAAGGGTCCCCCCCCCCCCCAAAAAAAAAAACCCTTTCTCTGGAAAAGCTCATTTCAGCACACTGTTCTTTTCCATTCTTTCACTTCTGCTTTGTGTTCATCCCTTTGTGGATTTTTGCCATTTTCTTAACTGTCCTTTTGGGTGATAGTGGTGTCCTGTTGGTGTAATTGTGAAAGGACAATTAACCTGCCTTCACCCTTTTCAGCCCTGTTTTTAGTGGTTTTGTATTGGCCTCATTTGCACCTACAGTGCTGCTGAAGTGACATAATCCCTGGGAAAGTGTTTTTTTTTTTCTCCTAGGGTCTTGAGGTACTACATGTGAGTTGTAAAATTAAAGTAGATATTCTCTCGAGAACATGTGCAGCCCTGTTTCCAAAAAAAATTGGGACACTTGGTAAAATGTAAAAATATTTAATTGGAAGTACACAAAGACAACATATCACATTTTGAATCTGAGAATTTTTAATTGCTTTTTTTGAAAATTTTCTGCTCATTTTTAATTTGATTTTAAAGATGGAACAGGGGAATGTTTATTGTTTTGTTGCATCACCTCTTCTTTTAACAACACAGTGTAATTGTTTTGGAAATGAGGAGACCAACTGCTGTGGTTTTGAAAACAAAATGTTTCCCCATTTTTGTTTTATGTAGTATTTCAGCTGCTCAACTCTTCATTGCCTCATTAATAATATTTTTTGTCTCCTAATGCGGCAACTATTTTCAGTGGGTGACAGGCTTGGAGTGGAGGCAGGCAAGTTTAGCACCCAGACTGTTGTAATGTAATGTAAGACATTTTGAATGTCTTAATGTTGTACTATGGGCACAGTGTATTGTTTGCCATTGTCTTGCTGAAATAAGCAAGGCCTTCCCTGAAAAAGACATCTGGATGGCAGTAAATGTTGCTTCAAACCCTATCATTTAACATTAATGGTATCTTCACAGATATGCAAGTTAACTGTACCACATGCACTAATGCACCTCCATACTATCATGGATGCTGGCTTCTGAACTGTGCACTGATAACAAGCTGGATGGTCCCTCCGGCATTCGGCCCAGAGGATGCAGTGTCCATGATTTCCATAAAGACTCTCACATTTTGATCTGTTAGACCACAGGACAGTTTTTCTCTTCGTCTTAGTCGATCTTAAAAGATCTTGGGCCCAGAGAAAGCAGCAGTGTTTTGTAATCTTGTTTAAATGTGGTTTCATCTCTACATGGTAGAGTTTCAACTTGCATTTGTGAATGCAGTGACGAACTGTGTTGCCTGACAGTGGTTTTCAGAAGTGTTCCTGAGCCCCAACGGTGATATCCATCACCAAATCCTGTTTGCTTTTAATGGAGGGCTGCCTGAAGGCCTGAAGATCATAGTAATTCAATATTGGTTTTTGGTCTTGTCCCTCGCATACAGAGATTTCTACAGATTCTCTGAATCTTTTGGTCATATTATGTATCATAGACGATTAAATCCCCAGATTCTTTGAAATTTTATATTGAGAAAGGTTATCCTTAAATTGTTGAGCTATTTACCTATGCAGTCTTTCACAGAGTGGTGAAGCCTTCGCCATCTTCACTTCTGAAAGACTCAGTCTCTCTGGGATGATCTTTTTACACACAATCATGCTAATGACCTGTTGCCAATTAACATAATTAGCTGTGAGATGTTCCACTCGGTGTATTTTTTTTTTTTTTTAGCATCAAACAACTTTTCTAATCTATTGTTACTCCCGTCCCAGCTCTCCTGAAACATGTTGCTGAAATCAAATTTAACATGAGTGGCAATTTTTCAAAAAGAAATAACATTTCTCAGTTTCAACATCAGATTTTTTACCTGTTCTATTTTCAATTAAATGTGGAGTTTAAATGATTTGCAAATCATTGCATGCTGTCTGTATTTACATTTTACACAGTGTCCCAACCTTTGTGGAAACATGGTCTTAATTGACACCCAGTTACACTTAAATCATACAGATGTATGCATAATATAAATGTGCCAAAGGTAAACTACGGATCTTGTCTAAGGAGAATCAATCCTGTTCCTCTTATCAGGATACGTCATGTCAACAGCACTGTTCTTATATTCAAAACAAACACTTGCCCCGTGATTCAACAAAAAATTCCAATTAGTGCATAATATCATTAATATATCTGTGTTTAAGAGTTACAATTACTGTCTCATTCTGTTTTCAAACAATTTTCCATGTTTCTTGGGTATGTACAGTTGCCTGCACTCTTTGAAAATTGCAAAATTTTACTAAGACGTCTGTGCATGAAATTTCACCTTCAGCACTGCTCTGTTTTTTATTTAAAGGCTACCTTTGAAATCTTTAATGCTAATTGAAGTGGCTCTCTAGTTTCCTAATACGTGATTTTTGATCCACGAGGTGAGCTTTGTGCCTTCAAATGGCTGCAGCCGTGTTCGCCACTAAACCAGTCCTCCGCTATGAACAAAGTGAATGACTTCTCCCTTTAATAGACAGTTCACTGAGACAGCTGTGAGCTCTGGATGGGCTGTCGGCGTGCCTCGGCTTTGTTCCTTTTTGTGCCTTCAGCGCCACAGATGTGACCCTGTCACCACTTCCTGTCAACTCGCGTGTCCCATTATCCCTCTCCTTTCCTTTTCCGCCCCATTTTTTCAGCCCCGAACTCACTCACACACACACGCGCGCGCACACACGCACAGACACTCACACACTCACAGTATAGGAGCCACTCTCTAGGCTTCAGTTTAATAAATTTGGACAGGAATCCTGCCTGGCTGCTGCCCTGCCTGTATATTTGACATGCTGCTGATTTTAGCCTCCTGTTTCACTCAGACGTCTCGCGCTGCCTCTGGTTTTTGCGTCATTTTAAAAGTGGTGTGCGGTTACCGCTAGTGTCCGAAATTGAAAGCAGACATGACAGCTCAGTCGTTGAACTCGGGCGTGTGAGTAAAGACATTAGCAAATGCTGAAACAAATTGTGCGACACAGCGACAGTAGGAACGTGCCGTCACACTCACAGAGAAACCCACATATACTAAAGGGAGACTCAGGGACAGGAAAACTGTAAGAAAGACTGACAAAGGAATATACAGTTGGAAATTCCATTTGCGTAAAAGGCAATATTTGTCATATTTCCATTGGCAGGCAAATGTCCATACATTCTAATGCTTTTAATTACTTCCATCCAGGAGGGTTACGGTATGTGATAATTTGTGTTCATTGGTTTGTTTGTTAATTGGCGATTATTACACAAAAACTAATGGACGGATTCTAGTTTTACCTGAGGTGGATCTTGGCTTGACTTTGAAGTGAGTAGATTTTGGGAGTGATCCAGATCTGGATCTGGATCCAGGATTTTTTTCAAGGACTCTTCACCATCGCAAAATAGGTCCAGATGTGACATGTTGAGTCACATCGTCACAAATACATAACGATTTGAAATGAGTAAAATAGGGGGGCACCAGCTCAAGATAATATCACAAAGTGACGGTGTCAACAGACGAAAGGTCGTACAGCCTTATCAGTGGTTTGCGATCTTGGACTGGTCATGTTAAAATGATCAAATTTACAGCATCGGAATGCCGCGCTGAAGACTTGAGGTATTATGAGGTATTGTAACCTGGAACACCAGTGATGTCAGGTAAGATTTCTCTCCTGGCTCCTTAACACAGATCACCCCGGCGCTCTTGCCCCAGAGTGAACTGTTAATCCCCTGTTGTCCCTAAGCGAACCCTCAGCGGCTCTGTGACACGGTGACAGTGGAGGACTTTGGGAGTGTTAATGAGCAGGCGGACGGGTGGGCCTCTCATCTCCTTAACGTGTCCCCCCTTTGCTTTGTCTTCCCAACTCTCTGCCAGCGTCAAACTAGCCTCTCAGATGCAAATTGCCAACTTCTCATTGTTCCGGCAAATGACAATTAATTGATTTTCATTCAGGTCCCTTGTCAGTTCCCCCTTTTCACCCTCCTTATTCATTTCGGTTCAAACCTGGCCTCGCGACAATGCGCACCGTAGACCCCACCTCTTCCCCACACACGTATACATACACAAACACATCACACACATTCTAACAGATGGAAATGCACTTGGCATGAATGGCTTTCACCTCAATGGAGCGAGGAACTGAGAAAGCAATCGATCTTGACACAAGCATATCTGCATTTTGTAAACCTACCTCCCACCCTCTAATAAACGACTATAGAGCCCCTCTTTCATCATCAAAGCTCATTCACTGGGAGCGATATCTGAATCAGGCCTCCATGTTGTTGTTTTTCCTCTTGCAGCATAAACCCCCTGAACCTCCTTCCATGGTGCCGCCACAGTGCCATCCCTGATGGCACCACACAGAGAGCGCCATGTTGAAAAATCAAAACAACTGCGGGGATGTGGATGGAGGAATGTCCCCGAGTCATGTGAGCCGGCTTTCACGCACAGTAGATCCGATACCGGGAAGGCTTCAACTCTTAACTTTAATCAGTGTATGAAAATGTGTCAATGGCAAGATTTGTCACTGTTTGGGAAACGTGCTTCGCCGATTGTGTATTCAATGGACAGCGTTGGTTCAAACAAGCTCAAGTTGTTGATACTTTTATTTACCAAGGTAGTATTGCAGTGATAGAAAATAAGGCCAAGATACTAGTTATGTGTCAAATTGCAATGACTGTTTGAAGTACTTTATGCATTCAATTCTTGCATTGGATTCCTAAGCCCTGTTTTTAGCAGCCATTACGCCAGCCTATTAATAGCGATCCTTAGGTAATGATGCTAATGCACAATGTTTGAAACTAGAAAAAACAAATTCCACTATATTAAGAGCAAAGATGGGCCAAGGCCCAGCAATTTGCCAACTGGTGCCAAAGCTTGTGAACACCGCTGTCCTCAGGCAAATTGGCAGAGTTTTTGGGCCTCTGAGCGTCAAATAATTTCAAGATGGGAGGAATTCGGTCAAATAGTGTGTAAAGGGCGAGGCTGAAGACCCCTTCTGAATGCGCATGGTAGCATACCCTTCTGTCATCACTGTCTTGACTGCCATGTGATTGTAATTATATCGACCGAATGGCATTCCGGGGGATATTATGTTTTTGGTCCGACCGCCGCCGCCGCACTACGTGTTAACGCGATAACTTCAGTAATATTTCAATTACAAATTTCAAGTTTTGCACATAAGTAAGTGTCATAAAGAGGAAGAACTGATTCCATTTTGGACAATTTACGATCTCTAGATTGGCCACCAGGGGCCAAAAACTGACTTACATGTTAACGCGATAACTGCAGTGACATTTCAATTAGAAATTCCAAGTTTTGCACATAAGTAAGTACCATAAAGAGGAAGAACTGATTCGATTTTGGTCAATTTACAATTTCTAGATGGACATCAAGGGCCAAAAACTGAAAAAAATCACTGTTTTTATCATATCTCTGGAAATATTTGTCCGATTGACCTAAAATCAAGTGCAAATGAAAGGTCATGACCTGAGGATGTGTCCCACGATGACATTATACCTGTTTGGTTCTTAATTTTGACACAAGGTGGTGCTTTGTGATGGAAAATTACCATTTTGGCCATATCTTCAGAACCACTTGACCGATTGACCTGAAATTAAGTTCAAATGAAAGTCTATTCAAGGTCTATTCAAGGATTGGGGGCATTCTGGGATATACCCCCAGCCATCGCCT
The DNA here is from genome assembly GCA_029721435.1 of Gymnothorax reevesii. Lineage (NCBI taxonomy): Eukaryota > Metazoa > Chordata > Actinopteri > Anguilliformes > Muraenidae > Gymnothorax > Gymnothorax reevesii. The sequence continues at coordinate 88,174,383 of CM056581.1, read as the reverse complement.
CTGACGGCATAAGCCTTGTTGACTTTATGTCATGGGCACCAAAACACATTGGCAAACCTTTGTCATTCAGTCCATCAACACTATTTGCCGCTGCATCCACAGATTCAAGTTAACCCTAGTCTACTTCTTCTTGGCCAGGGATACTCGGTCTTTTCCAGTGTGGGTGCAGGTTTTCATTCATATTCAATTCATTTCATAGTAAAGAGTGGATGGATTTTCAAATCAGTCATTTTTCATTTTATTTGCTTTTTCCATGATTTGCCACTTTTTTGGAATTGTGGTTATTTGTAAGTGTGTGTGTGTCTGTGTGTGTGTGTTTGTGTTTGCCGACAAGCCAATACATTATGAGCACTTGTCTAATATGTTGCTGGTCCTCTGCGTGCCTCCGAATTTCTCTGTTGAACTGATGTCCACATGAATGAAATGGCGAGACCCAGGGTTTCCCAGCAGAATATTTCCAAGGGCATCACACTCCCTCCACCAGCATGTTTTCTTTCCACAGCGCATTCTGGTGCCACCTTTTGCCCAGGTGAAAAGAGCGCATTTAACCAGTCGATTTAGACGATGCAAAGGGAAATAGGACGCATCAGACCAAATAACTGTACTCAATTGCTCCTTGGTTCAGTCCCAAGGCTCACGTGTCCATTGTAGGCGCTTTTTCCGAGCTCCCAGTCTGACATTTCTATTTGAACGCCCCTTAAAGTAGGATTTCCAACTCGGAAAGTTGGAGATTCCACACCTACCCCGAGTTCCGAGTTCAAGATGGCTGCACCGTAAATCAACAGTAAGCGAAAGCTGTAATAACAAACTGTATTTGCAAATTCTGTGTTATTTGTGTTTCATTAAATCAGTCATATACATAGGTCTGACATGAGTTTATTGGTGGACTTACTACGGTTGTTCGCATGCGAAAAATAAGTAATGCGTTGTTATCAACTAGTATTGCTAACAATAGGTAATAAAGGCTATCCTGGCCAGAGGACACCCCACTGACCTCAAGTCAGTTTTCTGACTAACTAAATAGAATGCAGTCAGCTCAGGTATGACGTTATTCCCCGGACATCCTACTTCTGAGCCAAATCGAATGCCAATTACAGTGGGCACTCTGATGGGGGTGCCACTGCCAAGCTGCAAGCACTACACTGTGTATTGTGACACATTCCTACCTTAACCATCATTAGTTTTCAGTGTGATTTGTACCACAGTAGCCCCTCTGCCTCACTGGACCAGTTGGCATGGCTCTTGGGTATCCAACATCCCGTCGCCAGTTCATAGTTTGTCCCTCCTCAGACTACTGTCTGCAGGTACTTTCCACTGCTGTGTAGGGGCTCTCCACGAGCCTACCCACTTCAGAAATACTCAGACTCCGTTGTTAGTCCATAAGAATATGGCCCTGGTCAAAGTCGCTCCGGCCTCATCTCCCCTACATTCATCAATTTGACGATGAGAACACACTGTTCGCTTATGATTAAAGGTCTGTAAGGTTTGCAGACATTGACATGCACAATTTTGGGGGGAAACAGTATTATTTACTTGATCTGAGAGTGTCCATAATTTATTGGGCCATTGGTATACTCAGTATAGCACACAACAAAATATTTGGATGTCTCATATTCATCTTGAATCAGCCAGTATACCAGGAAATTGTCATGTGTTCCACTGTGCATTTACGATATGCTGTTAGTGATCGCAGATACAGCTTGAGTCAACTTCGACTAACTATTCATTCAACAGCACCTCTAGTGAAAACAGAAATAACACTTGCATATCTAGAACAGGCACGTAGAATGTTGTCTGAATTCCTTCAAAATTACAACCATTACATTATACAAGGGCTAAAATCATGGGATTGCACGCGTGATATGTCTAAGACTAAAGCGTGAGGCCCTCCCTGCCCCCCCCCACTCAACAAAACAGACATCCCAGGCTGGGACCTCCCAGCTGGACTGGCTCAGCTTGTTTTGATCGCCACTCACTTTTATTCAGATGACAGATATCTCTTCGCATTGCTGTAGCCCAGAGCGTGAAACGCAATGCTTCTTCCCCGTTTCGTCGTACATCTAAAAACCCTTCCTGCTCGTGTGCACACGCATATATACACACAGAAAGAAAGCTTTACGACTGAAATACCCCTGAAAACAAATCAGGAGGACAAAAAAAAAAAACCAAGAAGTTCCGCTCCAATTGAATTGAGCAGGAGGGGCGAGGGCGGGAAACAATGAAAGAGCAGAGGCCGTTAGCGGGGGCGCTCCTTAGCGTGTGAGCGTAACCCCTTCACGTGAGCTCATCGGGGGCTCCCCCACCCGTGTTTTGTCCAGGTCAATTGTGACATGCAGGCGGCGAAGACCTGGGGGAAGAGGCTCCCCCTGCATGGCCACGAGGATCAATTCATCCCCTGACAGCAGTGCTACTGGACCAGGATGCTGTATACACAGAGAGGCCCTTTCAAGAGCTCCTCACCTCCCCTTATCCATCAGGGGGTGCAAACATTATTTGGCTGTGTAAATGTGTGTCGGTGTGTGTGTGGGCGGGAGCAAAGGGACTTTAATCAAGATATGTGGGCATGGAGAGAAGGGGACATACAAAAGAGGGGGTGAGAGGGAGGAAAACCCATTCATTTCTGTATTCCTGTTTCATTCAGACTCCATTAGCACTGCATCATGTGAAGGGAAAACGGTTTGCGGGGAAGAGATGGTGCAATTAGGGAGACAGAACGGAAAAGATCAGTGATTGGGGCAGAATCCGATCTCTCCTCCTCTCCAATCCACTTCTCCTTATCCTTGCTAGAAAGTGTCACATGGGTCAAAGGAAATTTGCAGGGAGATTTTACTGGTACCTTGAGACATGTTTGAGAGAAATCGAATGTCCTTTTCTTTAATAAATCGTGAGCTTGATGGTGAAAATAGCTTTTGCAATTTATGAGAAAACTTCAGGCAAAAACGACATGTCCAAACACTACAGCTGCACAGGATAGAGCCCCATATTCAATCTTTCCTTATTGCTTGGGTAAATTCTGCGTATGCTTGCTGGAAGGTAGCAGTGAATGAGCTAATTGGCTTCTCTCCTTCCTGAAGTAGACAGGATGCTCCCTGTCATGGCTACCAGCTTAATTATTTTGGCTCGTGTCCATTTGCAAGAAGAGTCCTTGCTCTAGAGGATTCGGGTGCAGCAAAGGGCTTATTCTAATTTGGCAAAAAATGTCACCACCCATTCCTACCTCAATCCACCCCTCCTTCATGACCAGGAAACCAAACGGGTTTCCTCCGCTTGAGCAGTGTTCTAAAACTGCAGGAAATGCTGCTGCTAATCCTAAATTTCCTCCATAATTTCTTCTCCAAATGAAGGATCCATTCATGGATCCTTTCAGGAAGGGTTTTCACGTTTGTGTGACATCGTGTCTACTCCCTCGTGACTTTAAATCTCTGCCCTCCAAAGCCCATTAACCAAAACAAACTCTGGAAAGCTGATGCCACCGCTGAGGACAGCAACCCAGAGCACAAATGTATGTTCAAGGCTATGCCAATCTATTTACAGCACATTATGTTTGTTTTTTCCTTGTTTGCTAACCCACATGTTAATGAGATCAGCTACACTCGACACTGTTGTACATGTAGGCCTAGCCAAGTTCAATCATCTCTCTGGGATTTACCATGACATGGTATGAAGGACGTGGTTGGCTGCCTGTATTACTAATGTGCTGAAGCTGTGATTGGACCACTTTATCATTACCCCTCTCCGCAGATCGTAGATGCCAGCAGGCAAGAGCTCCACTATCTCTGCACACAGTTACACTATCCTATCAAAGGTTTGTACACCCAAAACAGTTATTGAATATTCATGAGGGAGCAATGCCTGTGAATGATTCAGGAAATGGATGAGTTAAGTCCCATCACTACTTCCCCAGGGATTGTATTAATTAAACTTCTCAACCAAGCCTGATTTGCACACTGCCTAAAATATTTGTCTGTAGTATCTATCCATTGGTTAATAAAAATTATCTATCTCTTGTGTCAGAAAAAGAATGTTCTCCTGTCTTGCAACCTGTTCAGCTATTATAACCCAAAGTTATCCCAATTAAGTAGTGAATAAATCAGCTTTCTGAAGCAAAAATTCAGCATGGTATTGATGCTGTGTCATTCTACTCTCAATGATAGTTATCAGATATAAAAAAATGCATGATACCCCACCATTGATTTATGCATAGACTTGTCTCTCGTAGAATTCAGTAGTCACTCAAAGCCTCAAACAATCTCTCACTGAAATGCAGTCACTTTATTGATTGCTTATGTTTATCTGTATACGCCGCATTTATAGTTCACGGCCATGTGAAACTTTCCCTGTAATTGTCTACTGATTGACAAGTTTTGTATCCAATTCCAGACAGTATGAACTTTCTACGATAATTTAAAGACATTGGACCTTCAGAAAAATATGTAAACCCTTGCCTAACAGCAAGTTTGGTCACATCCTCTCAATTTTGCAGATCTGAATTATGCGAGTGCATAAAAAAAAAAAAAAACGCTGCAAAAAGCAACCCAAAAGTGCTCAAGTTATGTTTACGAGATGGAAATGTGATACAGACATGGACACTGGGAGTCATTCCGAAATGGAACCAAGAAGGAAGTCAATGATGGAGGGTCTCTCCTCGTGGTTTTTAAGTAGACCTATTGTTGTGTGGAGTATGTTACTGTTAGCTAGCTAACTATTTTTTATTCTTGGTTTACCATCGTAGCCATGATGATCACAGAGCTAGATTGCCACGTCGGGTATTATGAGTAACCGTTTGCCTTTGCTAGTAATATTGTATATGGTAGCATTTGCTCAATGTGGCCATCTGTTTTCGAATTCATACCGCATTCAACAAAACAGAATTCCAAGATTTTCACGCATTTGAAATGCTAACAGCTCGAGGACTGTGGTAAACCCCCTGCAACATTTGTTGCACTGATTTTGTTCAATCTAGGGTAGCATATTCCTTTCCTGAAAGTTGAAAGTCTATTTTGTAGAGTATGATTTCATATATTACTGTGTTCACTTGCTCTTTATAGGGTGTGGAAAGCATTTATAGAAGCTTGCATTCTGCTTGGGTGCTTAGGAGTGGAAACAGAAAGCTTTCCGCTGCTGGGTGAAGATTCTGACCGTAAAATTAACAGTTTTTATAATGAGTACGTGTGCTGGCTGATGGGGCTCTGAAGAAAAAGTGGACAAAATTCTTAGCTTTTATCATGGGGAAAAAACATGTGTTAGGCTTGGGGAGGTTATTGGTGAAAAATTATGTCCATCCTATATTGATAACATCGCGCTAAATTCCACTTAAAAAAATAATTAAATCATATTGAGCTTCATGAGTCAAAAGTAGATTTTTGTAAAAAATATGATTATTTTATGATTTGACTGTGCACAGTTTTCAGGGGTCAGAGAGCCCGGAGAGAGATTTGGGATAGCCATCTTATTTGGCTCATAAACAGTAGGTAATTTTGAATATCACACTCAGATGTTGCATACTTGTGGTCAAGAAGTATATGATCCTGGAAATGTATTGTTTTAAACTTCAGCCATTTTTAATTCTCAGATTTTTTTTTTTTTGCAATTTCAAATCGGAATTTTTATTAATTATTAGTGTTTGCGCCCCTTTTCAGAACTAGAATTATGAAAATGAACTAAAATATGATGGAATTCTATACGTTACAAGTGCCTTGTTTCAGTTAAGATATTTTACCAAACTCTATGAAGCTCAAATCTTGAATTATAAAGCCTTTAATAGGGTAATGCATAAAAAGCCAGACTTGGCCTCTGCACAAAGGGGTTAATGTACATTGAACGACAACGGAGGAAACACAATTCTCCATGTCTCCTTTCTACTTGCATTCTCCTTCTTGTCTCTTCCACTCCTCTCCTCCTACCTTGTGCCTCACACTTGCAGGAAGGAAGGGAGGTAAGGAGAAGAGGTAACAAGGAAAGGAAGTGGACCAATTGGAATGTAGCCATAGATGGAGGGAGGAATGAAGAGTGCTGCTCAGAAAAAGGACAAAAGTTCTACCATTTTAAAAGCCTACAGCTCCCACACTGTGTCTTATTGAGGGGTTTACACACACAGTATTCTGTTTTGCCACTGCTGGTGAGTGAATTTATTTCAGAGGAACACTGTCATTTGATTGGTCCTCCCTGGATTCAATGATACACTCTATACCCTCCACTGAGCAGAGTTTTTGGAAGTAATACTCTGGGATTATTCACTCCTGAATCTATACTGTCCCCCTCTCCTTGTCAATCCATACGCTCGACCAAGTGTTAATGCCCTTAGCTCAGCACAATGGGATGAGCTGCGACCTCTGACCTTTGTGACCCTCTCTGCTCTCAGGTCTAGGGGCCAGGGCAAGCAGTAGATAAACCTCCTATGAAGTGGTGAAAAGGGGTACACTTGTTTAACGGGTCTGTTTTTTCTCCTTCCATATTTCTAAACTGAAATCCAAAAGAATGGGAGGAAGCAGTAATTGATCAGTTAAAAATGTCAGATTCCATCACAGGAAAAACAAAGCAATGGTGAGAAAGGTGCTGGTAAAGAGGGATAATAGCACGAGTTTATTAAAAAAAGAACAGTGTACTTGAGCCATGCATTTAAAAATCATCTTGACAGCATGGTGAAGAACAGTACAATCAGAGTTGAGCTGCCCTGTTAAACTCACCTTTTCATTTTGCGTTACTGAGAAAATAAATATAAAAATCCGAGATAAATTAGATTCCAATTTCTAGTTGCGTTTATAGTTCAACGGTATGTAATTGTGGTGCATTAGTACTTCCCTTTTTAGGTCCATCTTCTGTTCAGAAATTCATGTACACCCAGCCGGTCTACGTTGATCTTCAGTGTACGGATTCCTTCGCTTTTGCTCCTCGAAGGGTCAGATGTCACACATTTTACGAAGTATCTTTGAAATTCATTTGTGTCCCAATTTATGAAATTGTGATGTATATTTTGGTCCAGGGGAATGAGGCATAAAGGTAAAGTTCAGAAGGCATGCGTTTTTGAAGATTAGAAACTCACCTAGTTGGCTCTATAAGTTGATGCTCTGATGCAAATTTAGCCCCAAATCCCATTTGGTTTTTCTTTGGCAGTGTTCAACATCTGATTTCAAATGAATCCTTTCTCACTCTCTTTGCTCAAGCTGCGCCTCCGTTTCGCATAGGGATGGTTAGATTTGATCATCGTCAATGTACGAATAAGGCCTACGTCCCAAAAGACGAAATGTCCGGCAACACTTACACGCCCTGCCTGCGCAGTGGAATTATCTCAAAACTGTTTATAATCTTGTACACACATGCTTTGCACGCAGTAGGCTGTATCTCACAAAATATGAAGGCGCTGGGAGACAAAACTTGATGGGGTTTTTTTTGGAGTCTGATATTGAAAGCAGGCTACGGAATGTACATTGGCAAGCGTGAATGTATTAACATGCAAAGAAAAAATATCTATAGAGACAAGCTTCTACCGGTAGATGGTGCACTAGTATAGATCGCCCAATCAGCGCTGGAAGGAGGTACTGATAGAGAGAAGACTGATAAATAATGATTCTGCGTTGTACAAAATTGATGCAGATTGCGCGATGTTTTAACTTAAATGTTGGCGCATCTTCGCCAGCCTGAAATACCGAACTAAATCCCATCACGAACTATGACTACATGTTTAGCCAACATGCATTATTCCAATATTAACCCTATGAGGACAATACTCCGAATATGACACTGCTATGTGAACAGTATGTTCTGATTATTTAAGGTCATGGAGATAATTTAAAGTCAATAATCGGATTAAGACGTGGAATTTTTCCATTTCATTCTCATTATTACTGAAGTGCATATACACCTCACTCGCACTATACGTCCTGTTTGGAGTTTTCACAGCATTTAGCGATACGCATAGCAGTCTTTAAAACACATGCCCTTGCTTCCAGATTTTTATTTTTTATTTTTTTTTACTTTAAGATTAATGGACGTCAGATTTGACGGCCTAGAAGATGAGTTAAATTATGTGAATTTGAAACTTTTGCAAAATTATAAGGCAAAGGCTCAAAAGGTTATACGGCAGCATGGAATGTCACATTTCAGTCTAATTGCCGAGGGAAAGTCGTACGAAGGACGTTGGCGTTGGGGATGTAATGTGGACGTTCGTGCCCTGAGTCATTAATCGGGATGACATGTAAACGGAAATTTGAAAGAAGCGTAAGCAGCGCATGTAAATTCCTTATTGGAAACATTTTCTGACAAATAATAAGACCAGTAGTAAAAAAAGGCTCTCCATGAATTCGTACTGATTGTAACCAAAGTTTTAAAATCCTCACGCCAAACTCTAGTCTGCACCAAGCTGCTGAACATTCCAAAACAATTACCTCACTAATGCTAATTTGCGACTGCTTATTCCAATCGCTCGCGCTCATTAGCAATTACCAGTAATCCTAACGCAGGTGCCTCGCTCTCGCTCTGAGGCAGTCCGGAAGATGCCACAGGCCGACACTTCCTCCTGACGTCTGGTATGAAAAAAAAAAAGATACCAGTAAAAACTTAAGGCCAATGTTATTCTCTCTTATACGGGTGGCGAAGAATGCTAATCTTTTTTCTTGGCCACACTTACTTGCTGCGCCAGTTGATGACCATTCCAGTTATTAGTAAATACCGCTTAAAATAAGTTTGGCCAAGAAGAAAATTTTAGCTTTGGAAACACTCAAAATAAGAGTTGGCAATGGAGCAATGTGCATCTTGGCCACACATAATTCGCGTTAGACGCACTTGTTTGATCTTTTTTATTTATTTATTTATTATTATTTTTTTTTTTTGCTTGGACGCACTTAAATAAATTCGAATAATCAGTTCGAAAACTTATTGGCCTATTGGCTTTGTTGTGTCCAAATGCAGCGATAGGATAGTCTATTTCAATAATCAACACTTTGAATCAGCCAGCTAATTGGAAAGAAAAATCCAGAAACATTTCATAGCACACCATGAAAAGCAGGTTGTCGTGTCACGTTTCATTAATTTGACCTTTACATTGTTGGTGTTCCACACTGTATCAGCGCGTGCTTCACGCAGTGTTCTAGAATAAGAAATCTTTTGCTGTTATTTATTTCTTTATTTACTTATTTATTTTTTTGTTTTGAGGTGGTGCGAATTTCGATAGCCCCTGATGGCGGCCGTTGGTTCTGAATGGGTATTCTAATAACTTGCGGGAATTCTGTTGTATCACTACTTTCACTTTGGAGAGCCATGAGGGATAATTTAAGACACTAACTCACGACACAGATGACAAAGGGGAGGGGCGGCTGGGAAAGGTCATAAAAAAGTGGTTTAAATCAGCTGAAATGGGACAGGCTTGCCAGGGGTTCGGTGGCCAATTAATTTACTCTGTCACCTCCTCAAATCCACCCACTAAAGAGAGCAGCAGGTTCAGACAGAACAACCCTGTCCTGGGGTGTCGGTTGGGACATGGTATGACATGTGTGTCCACACACTGAATCTTGTACATTTTTCCCATTGCGCGAGACACATAAATGCCTTGTTTCTATTGTTTGGGATCTCATTTTGAGGTATTGTTCCCTGGGAACTGCTCACCAGAAGCCAATAAGTGCAACATGGTCTCCCATAGAGTGTCAGTCTGGCATTCCAGACATTTCTGGACGTCTGTCCTTCATGATATGCTTTTGGTGAAACGATGTTCGTCGTTGGCACCATTGCTGTCTTGGAATTGTTTGGGGATAGAGGCATCAATAACACCTAGAGCACCAGATGATATTAATCTGTACATGTATATTTCTGACAGTAATTTATCAGCTGAGTTTACTGAGAAGTTCTTTACAGCAACTAAAGGAACTGAGTACCGTGGATGGAAATATTGTGATTTGTTTTTTTTTTTTTGTTTGTTTGTTTTTTGTTTTTTCGAAACAATAATGGTATAGCAATGCCGCTGACGGTATTCTAGCTGAACTTTTCAGCTGCACAGCGGCAGACTTAGCTTACAATTGATTGGTAAAATTTTTAATTTACTGTAACATGGATAATGAGCTTGACAACTCCAAATTGCTAAATAATTTCAATTATCTTTGTTCAGGAAACTGGACACGCTGAAGGCGAAATTCCGCTAATTTGTTTTCTGCCTTTTTAAAAGCACAATCCATTCTAATATACTGTGACTTCACCTCTTAACAAATATATAAACTGCATGTGTGTTTGCGCATACTTTTCTTAGAACTATTAACTTTTCAACCCGTTAACACCATTTAAACTTTTGAAATTTCAGCATACGCAGGAGATACCTGCTTCAGTTTACATTTTTGATGTCCCTCTTTTTTTTTTTTACATATTCACTCATTACCACAATTATGTTACAAGGCAAGTGAATGGGCAGAATATGCAATTTCAGCATTGAACAGCAAGCAAGCATTAACTGATTTCTTCAGGAAATATCCTTTGCTATTTTACAGCTGGTGAGCTGATGGTGAACTGAGCCGGAGTGAAGGAGTATAACCCAGTGAGTGACTGTGCACCCATGGAGCTGGACTCCACCCTCTCCCTAATCAGCCCTACAGCAGGGGAGCTTCACTTTATTACCGAGCTGCTAACTTTCCCAAGAAGGTAACCAGGGGCTGCCTCCACCGCACCTTGATATGCTGAGAAAACACACATTCCACAGTCGTCATTATTTCTCTTTATTTCTTAATTAAATACCCCATGCAGGCAGAGGCGATGTTCTTTTCATCTTGAGAGACTGACATATTTTCTCATTCACCAGAGGGGGTTACAAAAAAGTAAAAAAAAAAGAAATGCTTCCGCTCTAAATTTTCATGATAACCAATGAAGTGATGCAATTTGTGTAGTTTAATCGACTAAATAATTGACTGGAGAAGGTTTGGAAACTTTCTAAATAACTTGCCAATATGCTAGCGAGTAGGCATGTAGCTGCTGCAGTCCTTAATAAAAGACGACGGTGAAAGTGTGAGTGAACGTTTGGATGGCACCGGGTCTTGTGAGCCAATTTTATATACAAACCCCAATTCCAATGAAGTTGGGACGTTGTGTAAAACGTGAATAAAAACAGAATGCAATGATTTGCAAATGTCATAAACCCACATTTTATTCACAAAAGGTCATAGGCAACATATCAGATGTTAAAAGTGAGACATTTTACCATTTCATGAAAAATATTAGCTCATTTTGAAATTGAAGGCAACACATCTCAAAAAAGTTGGCACAGGGGCAACGAAAGGCTGGAAAAGTAAGCAGTACAATTAAAAATTACTGGAGAAGCATTTTGAAACTAATTAGGTTAATTGGCAACAGGTCAGTAACATGACTGGGTGTTAAAGGAGCATTTTGCAAAGACAGAGTCTCTCAGAAGTAAAGATAGGCAAAGGTTCACCAGTTTGAAAAAAACTGCATCTAAAAATTGGGGGAAAATGTTCCTCGATGTAAAAGTGGGAAGGCTTTGAATATCCCACCATCTAAAGTACATCATATCATCAAAAGATTCAGAGAATCTGGAGAAATCTCTGTGCACAAGGGACAAAGCCGAAGGTCAATATTGGATGCTTGTGATCTTTGAGCCCTCAGGCGGCACTGCATTAAAAACAGGCCTGACTCTGCACTGGAATTCACTGCAAGGGCTCAGGAACACTTCCAGAAATCATTGTCAGTGAACACAGTCCACCTTGCAATCTACAAATATAAGTTAAATCTGTATCACGCAAAGTGGAAGCCATATGTGAACACGACTCAGAAATGCTGCCATCTTTTCTGGCCAAAGCTCATTTAAAATGGACTGAGGCAAAATGGAAAACTATTCTGCGGTCAGATTAATCAAAATTTGAAATGCTTTTTGGAAACCACGGACGACATGTCGTGCAAATGAAAGATAATAGAGACCATCCAGCTTGTTATCAGTGCTCTGTTTAAAAGCCTGCATCTCTGATGGTATGGGGTTGCATTAGTGCCTATGGTGTGGGCAGCTTACACATCTGGAAAGGCATTATCAATGCTGAAAAGTATAAAGAAGTTTTACAACAACATATTGTCCCATCCAGGCACTGTCTCTATTGGGGACAGTCTTTCGTATTTCAGCAAGACAATGCTAAGACAGATATTGCCTCCATCACAACAGCATGGCTTTGCAGTATAGAGTCCGGGTGTTGAACTGGCCGGCCTGCAGTCCAGACATTTTACCAGTAGAAAACATTTGGCACATAATAAAATGGAAAATCTGGCAAAGAAGACCCAGGACTGTTGAGCAGCTAGAATCCTTCATCAAACCAGAGTGGGACAACATTCCTCTCCCAAAACTCCAGCAATTGGTCTCCTCATTTCCCAGACATTTACAGACTGTTGTTAAAAGAAGAGAGGATGCTACACAGAGGTAAACGCTGCCCTGTCCCAACTTTTTTGAGGTGTGTTGCTGCCATCAAATTCAAAATGAGCTAATATTTTTCATTAAATGGTAACATGTCTCACTTTCAACCTCTGATATGTTGTCTATGTTTTATTGTGAATAAAATATGAGTTTATGAGATTTGCAAATCATTGTATTCTGATTTTATTCACGTTTTACACAACGTCCCAACCTCATTGGAATTGGGGTTTGTGTGTTTGTGGGCTGGGATGTGGAGTATGGTGAGTCCAGGATGCTTGCTGGGTTCTGTGGCTCGGTGAAGCAGTGAGTTGTATTTTAGAGCTCATCTGGAGCACTTAAATTTGGACATCACATTGGGTGAAATATGTAGGAAATATCTGGACAAATGATTAAATAAGTTCCAACTGTATTCAAAAATGGACAAAATAAATCAGATTTGAATCTTATCATTAAAAAATGTAATAAGGATCTCATTAATAAAAGTTATACATTTCCATTGAGAGAATGTGAAACCACTTTTGTGTCTAAAATTCAAGGAATTATCTGAAGGGTTAAACACAGAGGAGGGGTAGGACCGTCGTGGATGATAACTCCTACTATGTGCTGTGAATTAAGATGCAAAAGGGAGAAATCAGAGCTTCATCTGTCAGTGGATTAGCGGCCTTAATCCAATAAAGAGTGCGTGAAGTCCCAGTCCTGCCCAGGATATCCAGAGTCCTTCTCTAACTGCAAGGGGGATCATGCTGCCGATGTGTTTTGAGAGGCTTTTCCGCAACGTCAGGTTACTTCTCGCGCATTAGTCTGCCCTTTTCTCGACATGGATGAAACGCATTAATAGGTGTTTTTAGGGCGTCCCATGTGTAATGTGTAGGAGTTTTACTTAGTGCTGTGGACCCCTTGTCGGGGTAGCAGAGACAGGTAGTTCATGGGGGGTTTGTGGGGGCTGTTGGCGGGGCTGGGGAGGGGGCTTGTCGCAGCTTTTCTACCCTCAAGAAGTCCCGGGCTCTCTGACTGACCCCAGATCAGTGCAGACCCTTGTAGCGGCTCTGTCGGAGAGAGCCCAGGATTAGTGTTCTAGAGTAGCTGAGCTGCCGGGACCTGGGGGTCTTTGTCAGACCCAATCCACCCAGACACTCTGAATACGCAGCTCTGAAGTGACGGGGGCAGAATGGAGCAGTGAGCGAAGGATTTGCAGTCCGGAGCTCGTGAATATTCAACAATTTCAAATAGAAAAAAAAAAAAACAGAAAAATAACAGTTTGTTCTCGTTTGATACAGCGGCAGGGCTCGGCCTTTCTGTTTGGATGATATACTCTAAAGGCAGTATCTTTTCCAAACTGCATCCTCGTCATGAGCGAAACAGGAGAAAAATGTTAAAATTACTGGTGCATTTTTTTCCCTGAGAAACTTCCAGGACCCCCACTGCTTTTTTTATCTTTGTGAAAAAATTCACACAAGAATTTAATTATTGAATGCGGTTAAGCCTGCTCGTGGTGAGTGTGTGTGTGTGTGTGTGTGTGTGTGTGTGTGTGTGTGCGCGCGCGTGCGTATGTGACCATGCAGGGGTAGGGGATTGGTGAAGGCAGTTATAAAGGGCGTCTTGTCCATGCGTTGGGGGTAATTAAAATGATTTGGCTGAGTTGCCCAAAGTGCTGGGAGTTCCTTTATCCCACAGGCCAGGCTCAGCCGTCAGCATGTCGCATCACTCCACAGATCAAGGGCTGCTCCTGGGCCAGCCCGTCCCACCTCCAGGCAACAGGCTCCAGGCCTGAGACACTAATGAGCCAAACCGGCCGCTCCCTGCCAGTTACCCCTGGGTCCAGCCTGGGCACATCAGTGAAGTATTGGGGGTCAGAGACCTCTGGGCCTGGGCAGGGGGCTGGGAATACAGCTGAATCAGGGAAGGCAATGTACTGGATCACATCCTGTATGCATTGTCACACACTCTGAAGTCCCCAGGTGGATCCACACTACTCAACATGAGTGATGTGTTTAATATGTTGCTAACAAAATTAAATGTGTCCTTAACCTGCTTGGTCAATGATAAATTTACTGAGACGAAGAAACCAATATTGACCGAGGTCAACGGCCTTTGAGTCCGTAAAATCTGATATTGCCCAACTTATGGATAATAATTGTTTAATTACATAAACGCAAACTATTTAATTGGACTGAAATTTAATAAATGTAAATCTCAATTCAAATGTGGACACCTTATGGTGCCAGGTCAATTACCCTTTCTATAAATATCCCAGAATTTTGTTCATGTCTGCTAACAATGCCTGACGTTACACTCTCACTGATTGGATGGAATTTTTTATCGCTGGTTAAACCACTGGGCAATATCACTTTTGATCGCTGCATGGCACAAGGGGTTTTTCAGGACAATACTGTGTTTTAAAGGAGGTCATTCACCATGATTATTCACTGATGAAAAGGCATGGATAATTTGTAAATGTAATATGTGGTAGTGAGTGATATTCAGAGCTGCAAAATTATTATTTTATTTTTGATGAGATAGTAGCAAAACAAGAGCTGGCCCTATAAACACGAAAGTTTGTGACTGAATGAGTGTTGAAGGTTCACCATTGGTCGGTTGAGTATTGGAGTTTCCTCATTGGCCATTGCTTTTTCAAAATCATTTGCTGCGAAATCAGAAGACTTTTACAGCAAGATGCAGACAGACTTCAAATATGTCCTTCAGTCCAGCCATAGGTTTTTACCTAGTTATTACGTACATACAATAATTTGTTACGCTTTTATTTAATATATTTTTGCTCCTCTTTTCCCTTTAATGTTTAAAATCCAAGTATGCTTCAACTCTCCCTACTTTGTTGGTTTTTAAGAGTACACACGTGTGTCTCCTCTACCAAATGTGCACTGTCATCTGCGGCTTTATCTGATTCTGTATTTCGCAATATACGGCATGTGCTGGTAAAATGTATCATATCCTCAAGTTCTCATATTGAGGAAAGAGAGGTTATGAGCTACAGGTGACTGTAACTTTAATGTCAGCTTAGCTGGAGTCATGTTGCACAGGAAATTTCATGTGATCTGCTATTTTTCAATGTGGCCTTTACTGTGAAAGCTGAAAACACACAAACTTCAAAAAGCAATGACAGCAGTAGGTGTGGGGTGAAAATGACTCATGGTGACGGAGCACTTCGTATATTATTCCGGCTCTGCCGCATTCTGCCCCGCTTTGTGTATTTCGGGTCTAACGGAAGTTCAACAGAAGTGGAAATGGCAGCCATATCTCGGCCATCTCGCAGTTCACACACCTCCATTTCCACTTTAAACGTCCGCACTCTTGCCTGTGGCAGCGATGGCTGTGATGTGTGAAGGAGGTGACCGGTGTTCACATTAGTCCACACTGGCCCTTTGTTCCTGAGGCATTCAGGGGCCCATTGATCCGGTGGGTACGCTGGTGTTTTCAGGAAAACAAGTCGTCTCCTCTGAGCCTGTTTGACCCAAAACGCAGCGAGGCGCTGGGGCAACCCATTGATGCTCAGCTGTCCTCAGGAGAGGGGAGCTCGTGGCATAAAGAGAGGAACCAATGAACCACAACGTGCTATCACGGCCGCACAGGTGCTGGTCGTTAGGGTGACGTTAAGACTTCAAAGAGCTGAGGTGCTTCAGGAGTCGTGACTTCGCAGGTGCCTGAGGCCCGGCAGAGCGAATACTCAAGGGTCACATTCCTCTCTGCTTCACTTCGGCGTCAATCCACACCACGCCCTCCTTTTAAATCAGAGGTGTTCCCAGTAAAAGTGAAATGTTAGATTTACTTGAAAATGTTACGTCAACTGGTTTAACACAACTATGCAAATGCAGCAGTTAAGCAACCTCTGAAAACCTTTTTTGATTTTTGACCATTTTAATTTATGAAATTCATCTGAAGTTACTCAGCTCAGCAGTGCAGAATTGTTTGGCTTTTTAGCATGGATGTGAAGAATCCTCCATTAACCCTCTGTTAACCTAGTACCTTTCCAACTGTGTAAAAATCATTTCCCTCAGCAAATATGTTGATTATGGGCCAATATTTGGAAAAATAGTAAAAAAAAAAAAAAAATTCGACCCGTTGGCCCACCTTTCCAAAATGTTGCAGATCTGCTACATTGGGTAATAATGCGAATGGAAAAATTAAAGTGACGGACCATTCAAGTTATTCTCAAATGTTTATTTTGCAATAAGAAACAAAACCAGCAGGGTGTCCAGGCTGTTAACCCTTTCACTTTATGTAGCAGATATGCTACGGTGGTTAATAGAGGGTCAATGGGAATTAATCAAATTCGCCTAATCTTATGGAAACAATCTGAAGATACTTGGAACAGTTGTGGGGTGTCAGTAGATGTTTTCATGTAAATCTAATATTTACATTTTTAAATGCTTTGAAAGAAGCACCTGAGATGAGATGAGATTGGTTGATTAAGGTGTCATAGTGCTGGGCTGAAACAGGAGCGACACCCACGCCAGCCCACTTTGAATAATGTTGGAAATGGTAGTCTGCCCAAAGGTCTAAGACAGGGTGAAGAAAAATTAGAAAAGATGTCATCAGTTGCCTCAAATTGTAACTGTATCATTTGGCATCTCACAAGTATTTCAGAGATATCTGCTGTGTCTTGTTTTGAGAAGTTGAGCTTTAAAGTGACAGTTTGCCCCAAAATCAAAAATGCTTATTTTTTGTCCCTCCTCCCTCCTAATCAACTTCACACTTGTTGAGTGCTGTACTAAGGAGTGTGAAGTTGTTTGACGGAGTGGCTCTAATGGCAGCAATACTGCAGGCCAAGCAAGCGGCCCATTCCAAACAGGCATGTTTTAAACAGGCACTATGTTGGTTAACATAATGGGCAATCCTTACATACATCCTGGTGGACTCTAAACCAGCTGTGGGAAATTCCGGACCTGCAGGGCCAGTCTGTTTGCATGTTTTTGTTTTTTGTTTCAATTAATTCGTTAATTAAAGCTAATTGGTTATATGCACAATCATGGGTTTACGATCACAGTGAAATATTTAATTTAATTGTACAAAAACAGTCATCGATGTTCGTTTATGAGCTTTTCAAGAAATTCAGCTGACATGTCATTCATAAATGGTTTGAATAACTGAGCAATTAACGGCCAGAAGCTGGTGTAAAAACCAGGCAAAGATATGGTCCTCCTTATCCACATTCTCAAGATCCTACTATTCATGCAGAAGATTGTGGTAATTTGTGATAGGGAAAAGCATGGTCCCTCAAAAGTTGTCCACTCGTAAACTTATTTAAACTATGTTACTCAGGAATGAAACTAATCCAGAGAGGATTAAACTATTTGGTGCTATAAATCTCCAAGCTAAAACTCTTTGGAACTGGCAACCCAATTTGTGAACCTAGTGCAACTTTTGTCATGCCACTTAAGACCAAAAAATTTCTGAACTTGCTCAGTGATAAAATTTTGTGATTCAAACATTGTCTCAATGTTTGAGAATGGGGTAAGCATAGAATTAAACACAGTAGAATGGATGATGTCATAGGGTGCTCGTGATCTGCCATGTGCTAATAATGGGTCCCATGTTGAAAAAGACTGAAGTGAGTCATTCCATGCCAAGTGATCACATTTTCTTCCCAGATGACCATCTCAGATTTTGCTCGAAGTTTGCCAAAATGAACCTTAGGGTGTACAATGGACACCTGAAAAATTTCAGGATCCAACTCCCACCAGTTTGGATTTTATGGTCCTTCAAATTCTGGGCGCCACACCCACTTTTTAGAATGCAAATGCCTTAAGTTGTTTTGGGAGGTCAACATATCCACAATGGAGAGTCCCAGACCACTGAAAATTGGTAGATTAGCCAATGCTGGCCCAGTCGCCATGCTCGCAAGATGGACCTTAGGGCCCTGGGGGTTTGGAGGGGACCCCGAGGCCACATATTGTGGAATAATATCAATTTCTTTGCAGGGATATCAAATATGTGTACAGATCTATGGGTGAAAGGCTTATGAACCTCCCCTGATGGTGTGTTCATGAATTGGTGAGGGTCCAAAAAGGGTCCGCAATTAAAAATGGCCCCTCCAACGAGGGCCGAAAACCCATGTGGGACTGTACCCAGCCTAACCAGCTTTTTACCCCTGTTTCATCTGCTTATAAGCTACATTGTGTCAAGTTTTTAGCTTGGTCTTTTTCCTCCTTCCCTTCTTTTTTCCAGGCCAAAGTTTGCTGTTCCGGAGTGTAAACGGTCCAGCCCAATCTCCATGTAATGTACATAAAATGTGCACAAAACACAAAGTCATATTTTGAAAAGCAAGGTATATTTATCTTTCTTGTACAGGTAAATATATTGAAAATCACTTGTTTAGTTTTAACAGTGTACTCAGTGAGGCCCTCGCTATAGCCTTACCCACCAAGTTTCAAAACTGCATTAACCTCGTTCTCCAATGTATTATTCCTCTCTCGTACAGAAGCTATGCTAAGCAGATGATGGTGGTTTACACACATTTATGACATCTGAGGTTCTTGGGATCTCCAACATGAATATATATTGCCCTATACACATGTGCTGTTCCATAAAATATATGCACTTGGCTTACTTTCAGCTGAACTTTCTTTTCAAAATGTGGAACCTACCTTTGATTGCTTTCTTATGCCATTCGAAAGGTTCACAGCATTGCCATTGTCAACTTTTGTTGCAAATGATATAGACCAGTAGTCTTCAACGTCGTTGCCAGGGGCCCACTGTGTATGCTGTTTTTTGTTCCAAATGCAGTTGTAATTTTAGGATTTTAATTTGTCTTCAGTGTATTTAATGTTTAGAGCAGTTATTTAAACTCTTAACTCATAAGTTAACAGAAATATCTACATTTTCCCTTAAGAATAAAAAAAAAACATACCCACATTGCGATGTATTGGAAATAAAATGAAAGAAAACAATGTAACCAATTAAAGATGTAGTTGGCTCCTAATCAGTGAAAACTAATTGGCACATCATGACAATTTTATTTGACAACAAGCCGTAGAACCCAACCATTTCTGTATTATATTAATCTAATTAAGTTCACTTGATGTTTTTTGAAAGAACTTGAAACAATTGTGTCCAGCAGCCTAATTTTGGGTTTACTGATTTCCTCAGAGTGTAATTTGATCTATTTGACATGTTTTATTACTTGAAATTTCTTGCAGTGGAGAAACAAACACACTATCTTCTTGGGTATTTTATTCTTCATAGCAGGTATGGATGTTTTTATATAACATTTAGCTAAAGAGAACTAAATCAACAACTCTAAACATGAAAAACACCTAAGACATTAGCAGCTTGTAAAAATCCTGTGATTAGAATTGTGATTGGAACAAAAACCAGCATACACCGTGGGTCCCCAGGAAAGATGTTGAAGACCACTGATAAAGACCATTTCATGGTGGTTGCATTTTTCACTTTTACTAGCGAATGAAAATGCACGCCACCTTAGATGTTCACAATTTTCATCTGACAGATCAGATACAGCTGTTAACACAACTTTACAGCAGTATGTATTCAAGTGGTAGTCGCCCTTTAATGCCAGTCTAACACTACAAGGTACTGAAGTAGTGGAAGTCATGCTAAAGGTCTGCGTCACACTATGGTTGCTTTTGTATCGAAGTCGGTCTAGGTCTATGCTAAATTTTATACCTGGCTACATAGGTCATGTTTGAAACCAAATCAGGTGATGAACTTAAATTCATGACCTAAGACATCTGCAAAGTTTGACCCATGTCACTCAGTTCCCTTACCTGGTCAGCTGTGATCAATTAAATGATCTTACTTCAGTGAAAAATAGATACATTGCCTAAAATGTGTTTCATGAGAACTGTGGGAGAGCAAGATTACTGCAGGAATGGTAGAGGCACGGTGAGGTGGTCATCCTGAGTAAACTATTAAAACTAAAAAAGTGATTTTCAATCCTTTACAAGAAAGAGAAATATTCCTTACTTTTACGGTGTGATAGTGAGACTTTTTATGCAGTGGTCATGTTTTTTAGAATTCTATGGGGGTAACTTTCCCATCAACGGTGAGAGCCAATGGACAACTCTGATATTCTACCACTGATAGACTTTTCTTCACTGATTCATCAGTGCATTATTTGTAGGCTGTCACCTGAAAAACTAGCATTAGCCATCGTCAGTCCACCAGATGGGGTTTTCAATGTGCTTCCCAAGAACCGCAGAGTTTCCGGTTTATTTTTGTTTGTCCTTTGTGCGGGAGTATAGCCCTTGTTTTTTCGAGCTCTGACAGTGCTGACCCCCTGCGGTGGTGGTCAGTCGAGCTGTAAGAGCGAGCCACTCATTCAGGCACCATAGCTACAAAAAGCTCTTTGTATTAACGGAGATGAGGTCGCTCCTGGCCTGAGCCAGCCAATAGACGAGCACAATATATACTTCTATCGGTTTGTTTGTGAATTCAAGCAAAAGTACGGAGACATATATTTATTCAAGGAGGGAAAAAAAAACACAAAAGGGTCATTTGCATTGATTTTGCTCCGCTATAAATGAAGTGTTTTTTGTAATACGGAAATGGACAGAAGTGAAGACAACAAAAACTCAAATGAACCAAAAAAGGTCACTGGCACCAATACAATACCGAAGGGATGAAAATTGTCAAATTGTTTTGTTCATACAATATTAGTTTTAATCTTTTCTCCTCTTTGTCCCAAGATTTTCACTTAGATGTGCCAATTTACGATAATGGTGGGACTTCAGTTTCAGAGCAGCTCGTCTGAATATTTTGGTTTTGGTGTGCACAGAGAAAATGACCTTTAAAAGGGTATTAATAAATCAATGGAATTAAAAAAGCGAGTTGGATGCTCATTTATTGTAGATTCTTTTTTAAACTTCATTTTCATCTTTTTTTCCATAAAACTCCAGCCTTTAGCATGAAGGTTGTAAGGAGGAGTGGTAGCATTGACCTCCTTTCAAATGATCTGTTGAGCAAATTTGACTCGACCTCTTTTCCATCACTGGCGCAAAATCGTCAGATTATTTGAATCACCAGCACGCTGACTTGCGTAAAGCCAAAGCAGGTTCAATTTGCCAAAAGAACAGTCATTTTGCTTTGATTGATAGTCTCTCATAATTGATCTGAATTACACCAAGAATGGCAGAGCATAAACCTGGACACTTTTTGGCATACTTTGAGAAAATGATGAAATAAGCTTCTAAAAATGCTTTGAGATGGTGTCCTTCTAGTTCTTTGGATAAAAATATCAATAAAACAACAACATTCATCTTACTATCATGAAATCGCACACACGCACTATCACACTCTGTTAGTATTCATGGATCATGAAATCGCACACACGCACTATCACACTCTGTTAGTATTCATGGAGAAAGTCCCGATGCCGATAAATTGAGGTCTGGCAGTTGCAATAGAAACCTTCATTCATGGTGTCCCCTGGGTTAAGTTTGAGTGGCCCAGCACATAAAATTGATTTTAAAAAATACCCCAAGCAGGCCACAGTTCTTCAAAATTGTATTTGTTTCATTAAATTGCTTCATTGCATTCTGTTCAATTCGAGGAAGAAAAAAAGCACACGTATCAGCGTGTGATTACTTTCTGGACTTCCCAACAAGGGAATGACCCAAAGTGTACCTCAAGATTCACACAGAATGGTTCCATGACACAAAAATAATGTTCCACTATGGCCATCTCAGTCACCAGACCTCAATCCAATTGAAAACCTGTGGGCTGAGTTGAACGGGCCGTTAATGAACACAAACCCAAGAATGTGGAGGATCTTGAGAGGATCTGCGTAGAGGAATGGCCCAAAATCCCTCCAAATGTGTGCCTTAACCTTTTGAAAAATTACAGAAAAAGACTCCATGCTGTTATCCTTTTCAGAGGTGGTTGCTCTAAGTAATAAATGAAGGGTGCCAATAATTATGAAACCTTGATTTTTTTAAAAATTTGTTTTGCATAAAATGATTGTGACGATTTTGGTTGTTACCACTGAAACATTAATAAAGTATTTCAGACGTTGGTTTATTCTGTTTCACTAGAATCATATTGTTTATACCGTGTAATTTTTTGTTGTTTGTACATTGCCAGTCAGGGGTACCAGCAATTTTGGAGCCAATTATAAATGAGCATTTAAAATGATTACATGCACCCCTAGTATTCTCTCTGTCGCAGGTGAACTGGTTACGGTTGCCAAACAATGCACAGTTATCCTAAGCGATAAGTTTAAATTACCCCGTGGGTTCAGGGAAATATTTAATCTTGTTGGGAAGGTCATAGCTTTCAGCCCCAAACTCCTCCCCTCCCAATTCCTCCCGCTACAGACTTTACAGAACAATGCCCTGGCCTGTGCATATCAGAGCTTTGGCTCATCATGATTTCACTGTGCTAAAACACAGGCGGGATGCTGATAATAACTTTCTACTGTCTATCTTATTTTGGTCTTTCCCTGTCTTTTTGTTCAAGGAACTTATCTTCCCAGGGTGGCTGTAGTCTCAGCTGTGACACGGCTACGGGACATGCATACGTGTCATAGTGAATTTCCTCCCAGGTTTGGGATGTGAGCGCAGGGGATGAGAGGCGGTAAATGGAGAGGGGGACACTCACTAATGTAATTATGTTGACACCGTCTTAGTTCCACCGACTGGAAATCTCTCCTTCGCAGCCTCTCATTCATCCGCCGCGATGTCACGCCTTTTTTTCAGAGGGTGGTCACCGTTAGAAATAAAGAGCCTTTCTGCTCCCATTGTTCTCATTGTTTCAGTAAGGCCGTCATTAGCCTGAAAATTGCATTAGTGTTGCCCTCCACCGGCTACATCAGTCAGCATCATTTTAAACTGAGACAGCCCCCCCACACCCCCCGATTCTCATTTTAGATTCTTTCGCTCTAAGTTTTTCCAATCCCACTACTGGGAGTGATAATATCATTAATTACAGAATAAATGTCCAAGCCGCATTGCAAATATAACGACCATTAATACAGAATATAAAAATTGTTTCCACTGATTAAGCATGGCCTGGTTTAAAATTCTAATTTAATTAGGCTTAGTAATAGTAATTTTTTTTGTGATAAATCATTAAGATTTGAGTCCAAATTAATATTTTAAAAGTTAATTAATTCTTTTTTTAAAGGTTTTTTTTTTTTTGGAATATGCCCTCAATTCAATACAAATACAGGCATAAATACAAGAGCAGTGTAACGCCTCATAATTAAGCAACAACAATTAAGGCAAAACTACAGCAGTTTAATTAATTAGAATCTCACGTAGTTTACTCTCTGAGGATGGAATTGCGATTGAATCCTTTGCACAGTATTATCATTTTAGTTGCTAACACTGAATTGCACATGCTGTTTTTTGAGTCTTTTCCACATTTTTCAGTAGTTGGCATGTGGAAGGTTTTATAAAAGACTGTAAGTCACGACTGCACAGTGTTCACATTTAGGGAGAATTTGCAGATGAAAAAAGTGTGTGCGCTACCTAGCAAAATAATGTGCACATACTAAATGGTATGCAATAACGTGCCCCCATTTTTTATAAATCTTCAGAACATGTGACCAAATACTAGCGCCCAACAGAGCTTTGCAAGCATTAGATCTAGACTTGGAAAAAAGATATAATTGTACAGCAATTTACACACAGGAGTTAAATGGGGCATGTTGCCTACAAGCACAAATACAGGGCAATCAAAACAATGGAATCCCTTGTAAAAGACAATCTTTGCAAATAACCGTGAAAGTGGAAGTTCACTAAGTGATCCCGTGATGGAACCTGATTGCATTAGGGTTGTAGTCAACACAGATTTTCTCTAATTGCTGGTTCATTAAGGGTTCCAGCTATTTACAGAATTGAATTTGGTTGTTTTTTTTTTTTTTCAACTGGGTATGCTTGTCCTCTCCTTTTTCTTTTCTTTTTTTTTTTTAACGGACACCAGGCGGAACGTCCAAATGCTTCATTGTGCGGCATTAGAGTGGTCCTGTGCATTTTGGTGAAGTGACCCATTTGAAATAACCTGTATAATTTGGGAACTGAGGTTCATAATAGAGTCCATTCGAATCTGCTGACAAAAGGTTTTCTTAGGGGAAGCCTCGATGGAGAGAAGTGTGAAGAGAGGAGAGAAAGCATTGGGAGATGTCGGGGGGCCTTTCGGAGGAAAACAAACTGCAGCGGCCGACTTGAGTTGACTTAATCTGATTAGGCCAACCTCATCAACGGGCCACTTAAGAAAGGGAAGAAAGCCATGAATTGGGTGAAAAAACAAGAGAGAGGGGTCTGGGCCGGGGAGTCGTGGAGAACACAAGGCATTGTGGGGAACATGCTGGTCCACAGATGGCAAAATGAAAACAAACTGTTTGAAAAGCAAAGCAAATATAATTGATCCCTGCTTTTTTGTGCAGGTATGAGGACAAAAAAAAGGAGTAATAAGATTAAGAAAGAATAAAGTGAAAGTCCATGAAAAGTCTTTCATTCTCACACGGTTGTTTTGCTAACATTGTGTCTTGAAGACTTAAATTATGGACATTCACAAATCTAAACTGAAGAAAAATATTTCCATAATTCAGGCTCCACAAATTGAATTAACTCTCATAAATCATCAAACTGAAAAAAAAAAGAAATTTAAATAGATGAATGGCCCATAAAAATGTGTTGAGGGATGAAATGAATTAATTTTAAGACTGAGTTTATAAGAACTGATGGGAAGCAAACAGCTGGTCAATAAATTTGTCCAGATGGTATTTTTCAAAAATATAAAACCCATACTTGTGTTATCACTTGAGTTCATTTTTTTTACATGAGTTGCAGAGACACTGATAGAATAATTGCACTGGGCTGTACCAGGTGCAAGGAACACATTCATATTTTTATATATTTATTACTATCATAGGAGCACTACAAACAAATAGAATGCTACCAGATCAGTAAGTTGCTTTGGTGTGTCCATATAGCATCCAAGATGACGTGGTATGGTGTCGCTTAGCATAGTTTTAATAAGCAAATAAGTGAACAGCTTTGTGTGAAATGAACCGGGATTCAAAAAACACCTGGATTTAATTTCATATTATATTAATTCCCTTAAATTGTGGGTAAAAGGTATTGTTCACTTCAATGAAACAGTCTCAGAAACTCTCAATCAGAAATTACTATCCTAACTTTTCAAACTGCTTGAGGAAAAAAACTAAAATTGAATTATTTGTATGTTATGGAAGAGAGTTGACATACAGTATGCTCTTGAAGAAGATATTTGAATTAAATATTTAATATTTCAGTGATAGTGTGGAGTTTTTGCTTGGTGTTGAAATTTTATGGATACATTAAATAGACTTTTCAAATAGAATTTATTAGCAACACAACAGCTTATACTGGGGCATTTTGCATTTGTCATTATTAGCAATAAAATACTGTATGCATAACTCCAAAAACAGTTCATACAGCTATGTAGTTTCTGTCGTGTTCATTCATGATTATTCAAATTAATGCAAACCTTCCAACGCTGTTCTTTTCCTGCTAAAAATAATAACATTGAATAAAAAGGGAATAATATGCATACGCACATGCATTGACAGTCTGTCATCATACATTGGTGGTACACAGTGTATTTCCTTGCATTAGAGTACTGACAGAGAATGCCCTACTGCAAACCACTAAAGTGGCTTCAAGGCCCACGGAAACATTTGTATTATGCATGATGAACAGCCACCAGGGGCATTTCAATACACAATCCAAAACTTTAAATAGAAAATGTCTGTGATCAATGTGAAGTCTGTTTACATTCAGGCCTTAAAGGTCCAATATGCAAGTTTGTTTACATCACTTCTGTTGACGTTCAAACTCAAACAGAACAGACGTAGCTCGCCCCTCCCTCCCAGAGTTCCCTCCCTCCCATGATTCCATGACTGTCAACTCTTGTCGGTGATTGGCTGGTACGGTTTGTTATGCAATGGGGCACAGCCTGTGCCCCTTGTGTTTATTTACTGTTTGTGATGCCTGTACAGTCTCCAGAGCCCAGCTTTTTTTTTTTTTTTACAGTGAATTCAGGGGCAGGTAGCTAGCGGGTTGTGTAGAGATATCGGTGAATTGAGACAAAAATATAATCGTGCAGAAAGCAAAAAAGCTTGCATAGTGCACCTTTAAGACTGTTTTGGCATATTTTAGCGCATAGCTTGAGAGGCTCAAGCGCCCTCCAACAGGATCCACCTGAGGCAAACTTGTAATCAGACAGTTTATTCACTGGCCAATCCAGTTACAATGCTTGATATCTGCAATTTGGAGAGACCATGGTGCCTTTTGATACATATTTTACAATTAAATGGGTTCCTCAACTGTGAGGACACAGAACAGAATCTAAAGCCTATCATAGTATGTCTGAAAAGGTTCATTTATTTTTTTCATTTTAATTGATGACAACGGACAAACAAAGCATCTGTATGAATAATAGAAGACCGTAGTTTACACATATAGTCAGATCCAGTGTTATTTGCACCCTTGACAAAACTGCACAGTATAATGACCAGCAAAGGGAGTTGTCATGTTGGATGACCTGTCTGATGGGAGAACTATGTCCTATCATTTTCAATATATTTATTCCGGTGTCTCAGTATTTTTATCGAGTAATTTTTAATTAAAACTACAGGTGTTAAAATGATTGATGTCCCTGGTTAACTTCTTTGCACAAACTCAAACACTCCTGGAAAAGATTATGTTTTTTTTTTTTTTTTTAATAATTTGTTGACCACTGATATCCTTGAGTCTGGGATGGTATTCAAGTCCAGAAGCTAAAATGGCCGTCTTTGATCTGCCATTTCTGCTGAGTTTTGATGCATCTAGTGGTCATCGCCCCGCTGAAAAATCCATCGGAGACAATGTTTATGCCTCCTGGCAGATAAATTTTTCTCATTCTTGGTGGAGTTTATTGTTTAATTGATCGTAGGACGTATCGCAGGACAGCTGCGAGCAAAGCAAGCCCAAAGCATAATTGACCCACCGCCATATTAAACTGAGAGTTGAAGTATTTGTTCTCTTCATTTGTAACGTGCTGATGGTGTGTCTGGCCAAAAACATCAGTTTTGCTCTCGTCCGAACCACAGCACTCTCTTCTTGTCACAATTCTAATGACGTCCGCATTCCAGATTCTTGGTTTCATTTCTTGCATATAGTTCAACCCCAATTCTGAAATAGTTTGGACGAAGTGTAAACTGTGAATAAAATCAAAATGCAATGACTTTCAGATCACATGAGCCAACGTGTCATTTAGAATAGAACATAGATAACATTTCAAATGTTGTAACTGAGACATTTTACATTTTTATCCACAAAATTAGCTTATTTCAAATTTTCTGGCTACAACAGGTCTCAAAAAAGTTGGGACACAGGCAAGAAAAAAGAACTGAAAAAGCAATTAATATATAAGAGAATCAGGTGAAAGAACATTTAGCAAGTATTTAAGTTAACTGGCACTAGCTGTGTAACATGATTGGCTATAAAAGGGATGTCTTAGAGAGGCTGAGTCTCTCAAAAGAGAAGATGGCCAGAGGCTCTCCAACCTGTGAAGGCTTGCGTAAAAAATTGTAGAATACTTTAAAAACAATGTTTCTCAACATCAAATTGCAAAGGCTTTGAAAGTCTCATCATCGACAGTGCATAAAATCATGAAAAGATTCAGAGTAACTGGAAAAATCTCTGAGCGTAAGGGACAAGGCCGAAGACCTTTACTGGCTGCCCGTGATCTTTGGGTCCTCAGATGCCACTGCATCACTCACCGGCATGATTCTGTCATTGACATTACTAAATTGTCCCAGGAATACTTCAAGAAACCACTGTCTGTAAACACAGTCTGCCCTGCCATCCATAGATGCCACCTAAAC
The DNA here is from genome assembly GCA_029721435.1 of Gymnothorax reevesii. Taxonomy (NCBI): domain Eukaryota; kingdom Metazoa; phylum Chordata; class Actinopteri; order Anguilliformes; family Muraenidae; genus Gymnothorax; species Gymnothorax reevesii. The sequence continues at coordinate 88,146,169 of CM056581.1, read as the reverse complement.
TCTGTAATGCCAAAAGGAACCCACTGTTGAGCATGATGCAGAAGCGCCACCATGTTCTGTGGGCCAAGGCTCATTTAAAATGGACTGTAGTAAAGTGGCAAAGTGTCCTGTGGTCAGACGAGTCCAAATTTGACATTCTTCTTGGAAATCATGGGTGTCGTGTCCTCCGGGCTAAAGAGGAGAAAGACCACCCCTCCTTTTATCAGCGTTCAGTTCAAAAGCGGCGTCTTTCCGTCTGTTGTTGTCATGGTTTGGGAGCTTTGAGAGCTCTGTTTGTTACTCTCGTCCGGGACGATATTGTTTTGCACCCTATCGGATTCCTGGGCCAGCTGGCAGTAATTAGGGGCGTTGCCTGGACTCTATTTAAGCTCCAGTTTCGCCTCGCGTTCCTTGCTAGAGTGTCAGTGCATCTTTGGCGCTTTAGCCGGTAAGGTCTCTTCAGAGATTATTGTTTAGGGACTTAGCTGCATAACAGGATCAGTGTGAGTGAGTAAGGGAATCTTTGATTTATTTCCCTTTTCTTTTGTTTTCCTCGAGCTCGCTTGTTTTCTACCACGGACGGCGTCTGGTTCGTTGGTAGCGTGAGCCTCATTATTTCTATCTGTTTTTAGTCTCTATTCAAGCTGTGAGGTTTGCCTTTTTAATATTTGGCCGCTGCTCTTGACGTCCACCTTCAGCAGCTATCACAGTTGTAAACTTTTCTGTTGGCCTGGCATCATCTTTCAAAATCTTGAAATATTTTCTGGGCAATTCAATTCCATATTTTGCGTGCACAGTGTCCCTTGAAACAACTGGGTAAAAATAGCGGCTGTCATGAGGGGGACCCCTCAGCTTTGCGCTTTATTGGCAGCCATATTTATTATAAGAGAGAAACACAAATCGATAGGGAGCTTCCTCTAAGCACCGCCAACATACCATAAAAAAAAAGAAGAGAACATTTGGCCAAGGTGTTTTTCAGTTATCGTCCAGAAAGTAAAATCAAGATGGTTACTGTGGCAGCCGCATTGATTATCGGAGTGGGACACAAATCGATAGGGAACTTCCTCTAACCACCCCCAACATACACCAAAAAATGAGAACATTTGGCCATGCAGTTTTTCAGCTATCGTCCGGAAAGGAAGATGAAGATGGCTACTATGGTGGCCATATTGATCATCAGAGCGGGACGCAAATCAATAGGGAGCTTCCTCTAACCACCTTCAAGATAGCAACAAAAAATGAGAACATTTCGCCATGGCATTTTTCAGCTATCGTCCGGAAAGGAAAATGAAGATGGCTACTATGGTGGCCATATTGATCATCAGAGTGGGACACAAATCAATAGGGAGCTTCCTCTAACCACCTCCCATATACCAACAAAAAATGAGAACATTTCGCCATGGCATTTTTCAGCTATCTTCCGGAAACTAAAAGTTTACAGACAGACTGATGGACGCCGCTGGCCACGACAATACCCCCTCCATGACTTTCGTCAGCTGAGGGGTAAAAAGTGCACAGAAGTTAACTGGTAACTCTTCATTCGGACGAAGTCCCATTGCCCGATGTTGTGTAACCGCTGTCGTAACAAGTCAGGCTTCGTCAAGGGATATTTGTGCAAGCTTATGCTCATGGGTAACTTCGAGTTTCCTGTTTTTGTTGAAGTATCCAACAGCCGCAAACAGAGACATTACCACTGATTTTGTCGCTAAGGTTCTAATAATGATTGGTAATATCAGACCTAGATCATTTAACATAAAATTAAGTTGCTGCACAAGTGATTATCAAGACTCACTTTTATATACTTTATATAGATCAGCAGATTTCCTGGTGTTCAAGCATGTCATAATATCCGGGACATTGCCCCACAAAGAATTTTTTATTGGCTAAAAGATATGGAATTGCGGCATTTATAAACTGGTACTGATGAGTGGTATTTCAGAGGTTTGACAATTGATTATTCAGTACATAAAAATCACAAAAATTCACAAAAAATATTTACAGAACGAGAACATCATGTACTTCCATTGGGTAAGAACTGAAAAAAATGTTTTCATTGCCTTTAAAATCATATTTTCCACTCGAGGGAGAAAAATAAAAAGTTAAATCTCATAATAAGATGAAAACCCTTGTTAAGGCAGGCACTTTTTGCGGGACTCTGCATTTTATTGCCTTGTGCACCATCTTTCTCACCACCTGCAGGGACAAAATAAACTTACACTCACTACTTTCTTTGGCCACTTTACTTCCATTGCTGGTTTTATTTCATTTTATTTAACTTTTTTATAATGACCTTCACAATGCTAAATGATATTCTTAACCATGTATTCTGTGGAACCCATTTCTACACTTTTGAATATGATTCATCATCTGTCTTTTTTTATTAACCCTTCTTTAACTTTTTTAAATGGTGATGATAAGAAATGGATTCTGCATAGAGTTAATTTTTATCTTTTTTTTTGTACTCTGAGGAAACAAAGTTATATAATGGCACAAAATATTACCTTTTCCCAGCGTCGAAACCAGTTATGCCCAACCATATGACTAGTTTGACTTCGCCAAATTCTGGTCATTATTTTTTTTTATGGTTGCCAGAAAATTTTATGCCTGCGGCTGCTAAAAAAAAATGAGTGAGTAAAAAAACAGTATAAAACATGAAAAATGTTTTAATTGTTTTTTAATTGTATGAAGTCCTTTTCTCCTGTTTTATCATGGGTCTGAATAATTCTGGCCCTGACTGTACGTACAGAATTAATCAAAATGATAGAGGAGCTGTGTTCCAAAGTAACACTAATTCCAATGTAATGCTAACCTTTTAAAAAAATCATTATTAAAAAGATTTTGCTGATAGTTACTTTTTTGCTCATTAGCAGACTTAACGTGGTATTAATTATGGGCTTCAAAGGGGAAGTTCATTAACACATAAGGCAGGTTTTTTCGAAATGAAAAGAGCATTTCTAGTTTACCATTTCTCACCCAAAACAGCACCTAATTAATTCCACTGTCCTTTCATAACAGAGTACTAGCCCCCCACCTGATATTTCAATGCCTGACCCTTATCCCGTTGAACACAATCGACTGATGATAAAGGCATTTTTAAAAATTCTACAAAGCATGAGGAATTCTGAGCCGAGTCATGTTCTGTAAGTATCTGTTCAAGGTTGTAAATGGAGTCCACAAACATGAATGGCTAAATTAGACTTTACACGATGGTGAGTAATTAAGAGTCCAGTGCTGTGCAGGGTTTTACCTCAAGCCACCAAAGAGATGCATTAAAATACCCCTGCATTCAAAAATCCCTTAAGACTTTAAGAGGTAGGGCTTTGGGTTTCTGAGGTGGAGTTTGGGAATTAGTGGAACCGTGGGCTGGATCCAGTGGTTAGGTCTGCATCATTACCTTCCAATCCCAAAGCAAATAAGCTAAAGGTGAAGAGCAATTTACCCAGCTGGCCTCGAAGGCCGCTGGATGATCTGTAAACAAATACCCCGTGTGCCCCAGCAGCGTTCTCCCTAACCAGGGAACAATAGTCAGCAACCTGCCATAAAATATCCTGGAATTACTCTTTATTTAAGATGCCTCCAGTCAGCCAAGGATTACCATGTATTTCAAAATATACTCCAGCCTATTGATGGTGAACAGTTTTTAAAAATTCTATTTTCCACCTTATCTCTCAGTAAATACTTCCACTCACAGCTTCATGCTCTGTGTGATTATTATCAAGTCTGACAACAGAAAAAATGACCAGTGACTTATGTAAGAAGCGGTAAAATAAGATAAGGGTTGGCGTTCTGACCAAATTGCGCATGGAGCTTTAACTGCCCAAAAAACAGAATGCACTGGTCTGTTACAAGAAAACACAGATGTGCGTACTGGTCCTTTTTTTTAACAATGAGATTGATCATCCCGCACTCATTAATCTTGCTAAGTTAAACGTGTGTGAGCACAACTAAATAGGCTCACATTAATCACTTGAAACATATTCATTTGTTTTGACATGAAGTGAACTGCTCCTTTTAATCAACAAGGTATTTGCCCTGAGGGTCACATTAAAAGTAATGCACGCATCAGAATATAAGGTGGCCCTCCAGAGACTGGTCCTCATCCAAGCAAAAGAGCTGCTACTGTTTCAAAGCTTAAAATCATCAGCTGCCGCAATGAATTTGTGTTTATTGTAGCCAATACCTAAACCAAACCAAATATTACTGAGTGGAGATGGTGTTAGTGGAGTGGAATAACTTTGGGCAATCTCCTTTTGGGAGGTCTTCAACTCTTAGAGTGAGAACATCACGTTCTGAAGGTTTGTAAAATGAACAGTATAAACTAATTTTATTAAAAGGATCAACAATTTCAAATACTTAATTATAAATCACGCAGATTAATCAACTTGAAATGTTTAATTCCGTATTTGGCTTGCCTTTTTATTATGGTTGCATATTATTATTATTATTATTACTATTATTTTGCAACATTGTTCAAGAAATGGGATTTATACTTCACCATAAAACAATATATTGCGAAACCATACGTGCAATCGTGCATCTGCATTATGAGACTTCAGTGTACGCTAACAGCTCACACAACTGACTCGTCATTTTCTTGCGCCACCTACTGGTTAAAGTTCAATGCAAATAACTTTCAGAAAGAGGTCATAAAATCAACTTGGAGTGCATAAATGCCCCCAATAGGCGGCAGCCGATCACTAGAAAATACCTAGCAATTGCCCAAGTCTTGTCTAGGCTCAGTATTACCAGTAATTTTTCTATCAACTGATTCATCATGGGGCAACATCACAACGTTACTTGTGAACATTATGATCATCTACTTTTTAACCTATTTTTTAATTCAAATCTTCAGACATGACATTACTCTGTGGGACCTTTATTATATTCTGAAGATATTTTGGAGTCCAGGGCATTGATCGACATTGATTTTATTAATGCACATAAGTGCTTTTTTAACGTTCTGCAATAACAGCTTGAGTCATAAAACATTTAAATATCACCAGTCTTCTCAGGACCTCTGTTTATGACTAAAAACAAAAAAGAAATTTAAAAAAAAAAACCCGAGATACGCACAGGACTGTAGTCGGCAACTGTATTACATGACAGTGCATTATTTTCAACGCACTACTATTTATCTTATACAAGGCGACCCATGGCTGACGCGTGCGAAGAGTGCCGAAAGTTATCTTCAGAAAACTTTTCTGAGCACGAATGTTTTCCTGTTTTTGCGAGATCAAGGCAATCCAACAGACTGTTTACAAAAAAAAATGGCTAACACGAAGACTCATTGTTTACACAACGAAAATATGAGGTGCTCCTGTTAACCGAAGGAGTGGTTTTCCCAGGCTCCGAGCGGGACACTGTATTCCAGCAGTGTGCACAGTCTCCCATTCCCCTGCAATCAGGGAACTCTGGTCTGGCACGTGCCCCGCGGAGGCAGAAGTGCACTGAACGAGCGCTCACAGTAGGGCTGGCACGCGGACAGATGTTCGCCTAACTTCCCCAACCCATCTCTGCCTCTCTCCCTCGCTGCGATGACTGACATCTGGAAGTTTACCCAGCCAATCGGACTGCAAAACGATAAATTAGCTTACAGCGAACGACTTTCATTAGATTGCTATGTATCACTAGGTATGGTGAACCAGATCTTTTTGATATTTAATGTAAGAAACCTATAATTGGACTGCACAATATTTCTGTTCATGCTCACACCTAATTTCCCCAGCCTCTTCTATCAATCAAAAAATGGTTCCATTAATTAACCTGCTCATGCAAAGTGCAACATCAGAAATATTCCAATATTCATAAATAAAAATTCTATAGTATAGACTAGTGTTTCGTTGTAGATGTGTTTACAAGTACATACCCACACACCTACACCCATACCCACACACACACACACACACACACACACACACACACACACACACAAGACCAGACCATACATTTGGCCCATCTGAATTGGATATGATGACAGATAATTTTATGTTTAAGTGGTAAATTCTCCCAGGCAAAACAAGTTAGTAACAAACAGCCACTACATTCCCCCAATGGTCCTTATCGCTCCACAACCTGCCGGACCGCGCTCACCGCTTTGTTGTTTGTACCTCCGGGGCTGATTGAGCAGCGCGTGACTGACAGCCCGCGGGGGTGCAGTCCAATCATCGGTCTGCCCCGCGCCCGAAGGATGAGTCTGCACGCCTATTGGCTGCAGCGAGTGTGGGAAAGAATGCAGAGAAGGTTTCACACGAACTGGGAGCAGGCGGGCCAGCTATAAATATCACGGGCGTGTGGCACTTCGAGTTGACTTGCGCATGGCGTCCTAGCAACACACGCGTTGAAATAAGCGAATAGACCTGTCAGCTGATCAGAGTGACTCGATTGCCGCTCAGTAATTGCCGTCCTCGGATCATAGCCAACGACTGTCCTCGTCAGCTGTCCGGGCATCGTTCAGAAAACCTTGCATTTCTACCGGATACTTTCTACCGATTCGTAAGCTGCACTTGGAGAGAGAATATTTCTGTAAAATGCCAGCTGACACTATGGAGAAAACCACCGCATCCCCGGTTGCTGGTGCTCCGGCAAACGGAGCTCACACACCGGACAAGCCAAAAAGTGCTAGTGAGCATAGAAAGGTAACGATCTTTCCAAACTGGTTTGCAGCTACCAATAGTTTCCTTCAATTTAATGTTCACCATGTTTGATGTTCCTTTATGGTGCCTGTTCCAAAAGTTGCTTATAAATTCATTGTCTCTTTACATGTGTGTTGTAGTCTTCGAAGCCAATCATGGAGAAAAGACGACGAGCGAGAATAAATGAAAGCCTTGGGCAACTGAAGACTCTCATCCTGGATGCCCTTAAGAAAGATGTAAGTCATATGTCCATAACCAAAATGACAATTATGCGATGAGCTGCATCATAAGGCACCTAATTTCTGCATATCTTTGCAATTTACTGAGTCTACTTGTGATTCTCGCTGTTTCTAGAGTTCCAGACATTCTAAGCTGGAGAAAGCTGATATCTTGGAGATGACCGTAAAGCACCTGCGGAACTTGCAGCGCGTGCAGATGACTGGTAGGTATACCATGCGCCACGCGCCTCTCCTCAAGTAAACTTGCGCTTCATCAGTGCCTTGGGCCTACATCGACTTTAAGTTTGAGATCTTAATTATTAATAATAATAATAATAATAATAATAATAATAATAAATCATCATCATATTTAACACCGTATATGGATTGATAAAATAAACCATCCTCAGACTGAATCTCTAATTAACAACATTTATTATCTAGTTCTTCTGATCAAATTTTTCGGAATGCGTCTTTGTTTTTATTGGTATAGGTTTTGAGGGTAACATTAATTTTTTCTCATTTTCTCCAGGCGCTCTGGCAACCGACTCAACGGTCCTGAGCAAATACCGGGCAGGATTCAACGAGTGCATGAACGAGGTGACTCGCTTTTTGTCCACTTGTGAGGGGGTAAACACGGAGGTCAAGTCTCGGCTCCTCAACCACTTGTCCAGTTGTATGGGACAGATGATTGCGATGAATTACCCCCCGCCACCCTCGGCTCAGCAGCAGGCGCACCTTGCTCAGCCTCTGCACGTGCAGTTACCTCCTGCTGCGACTGTCCCAGTCAACGGAGTCTCCATGCCTTGCAAGCTCAGTCCCTCCGAGGCAGTGTCACCGAAGGTGTACGGTGGTTTTCAGCTGGTGCCAGCCAGCGATGGACAATTCGCCTTCATCATTCCTAACCCGGCTTTCGCTTCTGCGACAGCTCCCGTTATCCCACTCTATGCCAAGACAAATGTACCAGTCACACTCAGCTCAAATTCCGTCCACACTTCATCGGCCACAGCCATGGTTTCCCCGGTCCAGGGTATAACTTCTTTTTCCAGCATTTCAAAGGCCGTGAGCCCGATGAGCGTCAGTGTTGGCGCGGACAATAACGAGTCAGTTTGGAGGCCGTGGTGAAAGGATTTTGGGGACATTGCAAAGACGTGAAAGGGAAAAAAAAGGAACTGCATAATTTTTATATAAAACAAACGTTCGTTCCGTTTTAAGGGACGTTTCTGACCCTTGTTCGAATATTTATTTTCTGATTCCAGATTTTGGGATGTTGGTTGAGAAAATTTTTGTGTGGAAAAAAAGACGTTTATCACATTGATTTCATATATCGTTTTTAAACATGGTTTTATATGAAAAGATCGATAATTGCTCAATGCCAAAGCTGTTTTATATTGCTTCTTCGTTCCTCTTCGCGAAACTTCATGTTGTGAGGTTTTAGTTTGGAAATAAAAAATTGAAATCAATTCCGAAATGGTCTGTCTTTCATCTTAATCTGGGATGTACAAAGTAATTAAATTGTACAGTTTTATTTACCAATGGGCTTAGCTAAAACGTGCATCCCGTGTTATGATGCATAAGATAGACACCCACTGCTAATTGCTAGTTTCCTCTGTTATGCGAACCTTGTACCATCTGAAATGTGGGTTGCTCAGCAGTTGATGTTCCCATGGAATGATGCCGGGCCATAGATGCTGTATTCAGTCAACATTTGATATTTTAGTCCAATATAATAGCCTATTAGGACGCTTAACGGGTGTAAGGTGTTACGTGGGAATTCGACCAGGCTACACAGCCTTTCAAGGAAGTGAAATTCTACCCTCCTATTTAGTATAGGCCTAATGGCTGAATTACAGCCTAAAGTAAATCGCTTGCCAGTTTGGATGGCAAAATTTTCGGATGCATTGTTCCAAAAAATTAAAGCCATTTTAGTGCTCTCAGCATCCGTATGACTCCTGCTATTTTTATCAACTCATTTACCTGGTATCCAGCGGATTTGAGACAATTCCCGAGTTCCAGCAGGGTTCAGTCATACAGAAATTAAATATAATCAATAAAATTAAACAGTTCCACTCAACTCTAAAGTAGCCAATAAATTCCAAATATGTAGGCGGCCAACTTTTTTTTTTACCAGTTTAATTAATCAAAGTAATTTGAACTCACTTGTGTGAAACTGTTTCACTTCTTATAGGCCTATACGTGTCGCTTGTATTAAAGATTGCTCAATCTAGACGACTATTAAAGGAAATCGCACCAAGTAGGCTAGAACACATGGCACGCAACATTCAGCCCTCGAGCCGACTGAAATTAAACAGACAAAGCAATTCATTTAATAGTCTACTAGCATAACTTAAAACATGTAACTCTCGGTAAAGTTGGCTTGGTTTAGCCGGTTTTATTTACAGCAAGAGTATTCTCTTCAGTTCCAACCCCCATCCTCTCTTATCCGCCTGGCCTTCCATTTTTCCTGTATATTTATCCCTGCGCTGTAAGTTTATCTTTCCCTTGCGTCCGGAACCGGGGGTCGTGTTGCCCGGACTGCCGGCGTGACGCTTGCCGTGTGCCAGCCACTTGCAGTCGACGAGCCTCACCGTCTCCGGTGTTGGGTTACATTCAGTCAACAAGGAGTCTGGAGCATGAACGCCTCCCGCAGTGAGATGCATTCCGCGGACAGGGTACGCTCAACTCCCAATCGGGAAAAACCATTAGATTTCCTCATTATACAGCCTATCTCCCCACCGGCAGCATCTCTTACGTACCCTATAACCATTTTCCATCTAGTCAATAACTTATGACGGAGAGGCGTTCATACCAAGTTGAGCATCAGAAATATGAGATAGTTTTACAATTCAGTTTAAGTCCAAGATTCAGCATTGCATTTGAAGCGATTGTGATCATTAAGCTATACATTGGTGTGCACACCGTCTGGTAAAATCACCATTAAAGTTAATTCTATCGGCGAGAGATAGGCTAACACTATCCATTTAGGCTAATTAAGGTGAATTTAACATGATAACGAGTAGGCACTCTCCTTCTATATTTATCTGCATGCCAAAAGTGCTGGCTGCGACTGAACAAGGACAATTCATATCCATATCCATTCATTATCTACATCGCTTCTTCTTCGCTTCGGTCAGCATATCTCAGCTGACTTTGGGCCAAAGGCAGGGACACACCCATGCCTGAGAAGGGCGCACACACCTTCCCACGCACACCATTCACTCATACCTAAGGACAAGAGTCTCCAGTTAGCCACACGTCTTAAAATTGTGGGAGGAAAGCATAGGCGAAACCAACGCGAATACAGGGAGAACATGCAAATTGCACTCAGAAAGACTTCAGGCCAGATTCGAACCCCAGGTCTCTTACTGTGGGACGTCAGTGCCAGCCAGAGCCACTTAATGACTGTGCTGCCCAAATAATAATACATTATCCCTAGAATGCCTTACGCAAGTCTAATAAGCGTACAAAAATACGTATAAGTAACCTAGGCTAATTTAATTGCGAGCTTTTTTAGAAATTCAACTTTGCAAAAAACATTCAGTAGAAAGTCAAATGACACAGTACAAGCCGGCAAATCGTAGAAGCTTCAATTCGCACAAGCGTCACTGGAACGCAAGCTGGCAGCGTGAGGGCCCAGTGACTGCTCCCTCTCGCAGCGTGTCTGTGTTAATATTTCAGAGATTCCTGCGTAGTACTAAGGTCGTGAGAACCGAGCGAACCAGACTGCCTGTGGTCGGGCACAGAGCCAGTCAGTAAATCCCCACTGGCAGCACGGGTCGTGCGTTGGCCGCAGCACTGCTCTCTAGAGGTGAGGAGGCGCACGCGCGCGTGCGACGGGGAGTCAGCTCCGTCTACTTCCAGCGGTCCCGGCACTGAATTTCGTCACAGGCTCTCAGACTCCGACAATCTCGGACGGCTAGACCGGTCGATTAATCTTAGTAGAAACAAAGATCATATGCTAGAATGTTGCGTAAATTTTGAGTAATATTGGTGTGAAATAAATTTGCTTGGATATTTTCCAGTTCCTTTCAAAATAGAGGCGTTTAACCAATGGGATCTACCATCTTGCAGGTTTTCATTCCAACCCTAATTTGGCAAGTGATTCTAATTATTCGCAGTTCAATGAGTTTTCTGGTTGTTCAACGTGTAGTGTTTTGTTAGGGTTGGCGTGAAAACCTGCAGTATGGTGCAACTCTGTTTCCAAAAAACATTGGACGCTGTGTAAAATATAAATAAAAAAAGAATGCAATCATTTGCAAATCACTTAAACCTTACATTTTATAGTAAATAGTACTAAGAGAAAATATAATATGTGTAAATTGAGAAATTCGATAAATTTTTTAAATATATCTGCTCATTTTGAATTTGATTCTCGCAACAGGTTTAAAAAAAGTTGTTACATAGGGTTTTTCATTACTGTGTTGCAACACCTATTTTTTTTAATAACTCTCGCTCAGTATTTGGGAACTGAGAAGACCAAATGCTGTAGTTTTTAAGGCAAAAGATTTTCCCATTCCTGATTCAGGATTTCAGCTGTCAACACTTTATGGCCTCTTGTGTTGTATTTCTTGTTTCATAATACACTGAATATTCTCAGTGCGTGACAGGTTTGGATGGCAGGCAGGCCAGTTTCACACCCAGACTCTTTAACTACAGAACCATGACAATGCAATATGTGCAGAATAGGGTGTTTGGCATTGTCTTGTACAAATGAGCTAGGCACTCCTTGAAAAAGATGTCTGGATGACATTATATATTGCTCAAAAATGTGTATATATCATTCAGTATTAATAGTGTCTTCACAGGTGTGCAAGTTACCTATGCCATGTTCAAAAATGCGCCCCCATACTATCATCAATGTTGGCTTTTGAACTGTGCTCTGATAATGAGTCAGATGGTCCCTCCACACTAAAGCCCAGATGATGCAGCATCCACGATTCACAAAAAGAATTCTGGTTGGACCACAGTTTTCTACTCTGCCTCTGTCCATCTTAAAAGAGTTTGGACCCAGAGAAGGTGACAAGCATTTTTGGATTTTTGCGTAGATATGGTTTAATGCTTACAAGTTTTAACTTGCATTTGTGGGTGCAGTCAGTGACTAACTCTGTTCACCAAGAATAGTTAACAGATGTGATTCTGAGCCCATGCAGTGATTTCCACCACAGAAACCAAATAGTTTTAATGCTGTGCCGCCTAAGCGCCTAAAGCTCGTTTTAATATTTGTTTTCGGTTGTGTCCCTTGTATACAGATATTGAAATTCTATTTTGTATCATAGAGGGAAAAAAATCCACAAATTCTTGGCAATTTTACACCGAGAAAGCTTATTCTGAAAATGTTTTAATTCATTGCTCATGCAGGCTTTCACACAGAGGTGAAGCCCTCACCATCTTTACTTCTGAAAGAATTTTTAGACCAAATTATCTGTCGCTAATTAACCTACTTAGCTGTGAGATGTTCAATCAGGGGTATTTCTTTCACATAGAGCAACTTTTCGAGACTATTGTTGCAACCGTTCCAAGTTTTTTGAAACGTGTTGCTGGCATCAAATTCAAAATGAGCAGATATTTTTCAAAAAACAAAAAAATTCTCAGTTTAAACATTTAATATGCTGTCTTTGTTGTATTTTCAATAACATTTATGGCTTATGTGATTCACAAATTGTTGCATTCCTTTTTTTTATTTAAAGTTTATACAGCGTCCCAACTTTTTTGGAAATGAGGTTGTAGATCTCTAGCAACTGAATTGGTGACCACTGATCAATAACTCCACCAAACAGTCTTCTTACAGGACGGAAAATTGTTCGGAAATTTCAACCTCTCAGAGTCAACATGTTTATATCATACCACAGAATCAGTAGTCATGTTATTTAATTTCCATAATTAGTTGAATCCCTGTCTTTGGTGCACTTAAAAAAGTATTTACAGCTTAAGAGAACCTAAACGTACTTGACATTAGATATACCACACCGACCAGGGTTGGTCAGCTTATCATGCAGAAGGGTTCCATTTTTACTAAAGTGTGCAGGTCTTGTGCTCATGCAGCAAATTAGTTCAGGTGGAAATTCAAATGTATGACTTTGGGCATTTTCTTCGTTTGGTGGGATTCAATGAGGTCCATTTATCTGAGAATGTAGTGTGCTCTTGTGGAGGTCAGGGTTGCGAGCTCAGAGCTGGCTAATTAGACCTTGTGCTTTCATCACCAAGCACTCAACTAGCGGGCAATAGAGGCGAGAAACATGGAGGCAGCGGCATAGCCAAAACATAATCCCTCACTACTCTGTGCTTTTGTTTTTCAAGTTGTTTGTGATTTTCTCATTAAGTTTGTTTTTCTCTCTTTGAGGCTGTTGCCTTTCAGCAAGCTGTATCTGCTATAATTCTCATGAATTGTAAAATTCACTAAATTTGGCTTAAGTTTATAATTCATTGTTGAATTATTCATTGGCAAGTCATTGCTCTGTAAATGAGGACTTGTGTTGTGATTATGCTTTTTTTTTGGGTCAGGACAGTTTACATAAGCTGAATTAGCCTATATGATGGGCAAGCAATGTTAATAGTAAATCATCAATGTAAAGCTTTTTTATGTTCAGAAAAATAATCATTTCTGTTTAATAAGTGTGAAGGCCTAGTCTTGAAAAATCTTGATGCATATTGTCTAACTAATCTACTTACAGTGAGTGCATGTTCCCTGAGCGATATCCTCACTGGTTGCATTTTACTGTATAAATGTGATGGGGAAACCAGTTTTTCAAAAACTCCGCTGTAAGTTCACATACAGAGGCACTTTCACTGAGGTGCCTTCCCAAAGCTGTTTAAAAACACTGATCCACTCACTGACCCAGTCAAAATCTTTAACCAACGACCTAAAACCTCAGTCTAAAACACAGGCACCAATTGGTATTCGTTTCTGGAGTAAAAACATCTTACTTCCAAAGCATCTGAGTTTGAACACTCTGAGCCGGCTACTATAGTGGAGAACTCGTATTTCAAAGCTATTGGATTGTTCCCGAGGACATAAGACAGCAATACCTCTTCTGACCACAGGAAGGGGCACCCCAGCACCTCAAACCTTTCATGAAACGAGAGTTGGCTTTTCAGACGTCACAGCGCGAGCTGATGTAAGAGACATTGCTCTGCTCGGGATATTTTGATTAATACTGTATATTATGTGAAGACAGGATTTATGCCGAAAATTTAATGGAATTAGACTAATGCTTAACCATTGGCTGTTGAAATAAAAACATTTGCTGAAGTGTCATAGCGAGACCGATCGGGCTCCTGGTTTTATCACTTTACTGCCGATTTTCCGTAATTTGAGACACACCCTCATTGAAGTAGTTATAAATTGGCTGTGGTCACGGGCTCCATACCCGAGGGTTGTTGGAAATTCCCAACGTGCTTGAGCAGAAGTATGGCTGAGGATAGAGGAATGGGAGAGGTGGGGTGACTGGGGAGAACTGGAGAAACCACTACCCATTGCACCTGTTTCCACACAGAGTGTGTGTGTGTGTGTGTGTGTGTGTGAACGTGGGTAAGCGAATCTAAGCGTGTGTGAGAGAGAGAGAGAGAGAGAGAGAGAGAGAGAGAGTGTGTGTGTGTGTGTGTGTGTGTGTGTATGTGTGTATGTGTGTATGTGAGTACATGAATGTGTGTGCGTGTGTATGTGGTGTATGTGTGTGTGTGTTTGAGTATGTTTGAGAGAAAGATTGTGTGTGTAAGTGTGTATGAGCGTTTTGACTGTGTGTATGAGTGCGTGCGAGTGTGTGTGAGAGAAATTTGAGTTTATGTATCTGTGTGCATGTCAAAGAGAGTGTGCACATGAGGTTAACTAAAGGTTAAATAAACAAATGTGCATTTGTGGATGTATAAGTCTGTGTGTGTGTGTGTGTGTGTGTGTGTGAGAGAGAGAGAGAGTGTGTGTGTATGCATGTGAGAGAGGGTTAGAAAGAGGTAGAAAGTGTGTGCGCGCGCGCGCGCGCGTGTGTGTGTGTGTGTGTGTGTGTGTGTATGTGTGCGTGTGTATGTGCGCGCGCGCGCAGGCATGCATGTGTGCGTGCGCATGTATATGCATGTGTGTATGTTAGCATGGGAGGATGGGCGGTGGAGGGCATTTTATTCAGGAATTCGTAGTTTTTTGGTGTTCAACATTTGAACAGGCACCAAATTCATATGACTAAATACAAATACACAATGCATGTTTTCTGACCCGGATAAAACTGAAAGTTATACATGCCATAAAAGACTCAAACCATCCTGGCCCACAGCTGAGGCCTATATTTCTCATTCTAACATTGACAAAAAGCCATGCATGCCTACAGTTATCACATGCCTAATTAGTCAGCAACTGCCCTCTGTATTTAACGCCCACATGAACTGACAAAATTTGTGAAAGTCCCACAAGACTGCTTTTGCTCACTGAGCTTTAAATCTTTGAAGGAAGTTATTTATTTATTTCCTCGAAGGCCTTAAGTTAGTGTTCTAGAGCTCCATCGTGTTCGCCGACCAAAAGTGATTGTTGCAACAGCATTACACCCTTCTGACGAGAGCTTTCTAAAGGTATATTAGTAATCTTGCCCCTTGAAGAATTGTTTTTTTCTAAGAGGCGGCTCTTGGTGTCTCACTCATCCAGCCTTCTCCCGAGAGTGCCGATAGCAGCTGCAGGTGCCCACAACGGGGTGACAGCACTAATGAGACTCCGCCAAGTGGAGCTACCTCTGTGTTGCTTTCTTTTTTAAATTTAATAATCTGACCCTATTTCTATCTTCAGTCAGCACATTCTGAAGTCACGAGTGTGCCCCATTAATTAATTTACAATGACGCGGCCAGATAATTTCTAGGTTTCCTATCCTTATTTTTTCTTTCTTCGACAAGTAGGCCTAATAAATAACGAGGCGCCACCCTTTCACTTCCTTTTTTCTATTTATAACGGCGTAATATTATCCAGAGCAGAAGAGCAGACGAGGATGCGTGCGGCCGGATGCAGAGTCGTTGCGCCGGTCGTGATCCGATTTCGCGGACGGGCGTGGCGCGCTGGCGGAGCCATCGGTCACCTGTCTGCGTCTGCTTATATCCGTGGCCGAGGTTTCGCTTTTCACCGAGCTCTCCGGTGTCCCCCACACCGCCTCCGCCCAAATTGCGTGGATACCACGGAGAAAGTTAAGTGCCCGCGCAGGTCAAAAATTTCACTAAGCATTTACGTGCCTCAACCGCTGAACGGCCTCTGGAGAGATGGTCTTCAATTTGGTTCTCATTCTATTTATGTGTTCACCTCTCAGGGGCATCATTGTCTGCCATACCATAGCAGTCAGCTGTTGCTCGTCTATCTATAGCACGAAGTCCGGCATTAAAAAAAAAAAAAAAAAAAAACTTAAAATTATAAAAAAGTTCTCAGTGGGCTTCGTGATCAGGTCTTGGTTCTCTGTTAAATACTCAATTGTGACCTGCAAAGCGTTCTCGTGTATTTCAGCGCTGCAATGTTGTTTTATGTTTGAAATGCAGTTTTGCGTTTATTTCCGATTATTTTCAATATTTGGTATCATCAGTGTTGCTGCTGTCAGGCCAGTTGTAGTAATTGTTTTCCTACTGCAATTTTTTGAGGTTGAACTGATTCGTGTAATTATTTGCTTGCAGCAACTGCAAAGAAGCTATAATAAAAAAAAAAAAAAAAAAATAATAATAATAATAATAATAAGCAGTGGTCAACACTGCTGCCTCACAGCAAGAAGGTCATAGGTTCTAATCCAGCCCGGGCCTTTCCGTGTGGTGTTGGCATGTTCTCCGGGTGTTCGCATGGGTTTCCTCTGGGTACTCAGGTTCCCTCCCACCGTCCAAAGACATGCATATCAGGCTGATCGGAGACACTAAATTTCCTATAGGAGTGAGAGTGTGAGTGAATGGTGTGTGAATGGTGTGTGTGCCCTGTGATGGATTGGAGAGCTGTCCAGGGTGGGTCCCTGCCTTTCACCTACAGTCAGCTGGGATGGGCTCCAGCTCCCTTGCGACTGTAGTGAGGAACATGCAGGAAAAGAGAATGAATGGATGGATAAAAATAATAATTGTAATAATAATAATAATAATTACAACAAATGTCAGTACCACTTTATTGTTATTTTATTCTATTTTTTGGTCAGTGGCCAGGAGTGACTACAGGGCTTTGCAGTTGCAAAATGATACAATTATGAAATACATATACCGTGTACAGCAGTAATTCAGGTTACCCACTTTACTAAAGGGTATGAGAAAGCTTCCTCAAAAAGGAGTGACTTTTTCGCAAGAGCACAACTTTGATAATGTTAAAATTGACAATATTTTGCCCTCATAAACATTAATCCCCAGAAGTCAACATGATCGCTGTTAAAAAATTCTGGCTTTTCTTTGCTGTTATGACAGTTATATTCAGGATCGCAAGTCAGAGTTACCTTAAACCAAAAATGCCTAAACTCTTTCCAGGAACCATTTTATAAATGAATCATATAAAGCATTTGGGTACTTAACTCTTGAACTGCCAGCTCAGCCTTTTGGTAGAGTACACTTTGAATCACTGCATATTGTTGAAAAATGTGTTCAACATGTCTGATTGGATTTTTTTCAGCATAACTTACCTCAACCGAATGTTACAGATGGCTTAAGGTTGAGCAAGGTTCAACACATCTTTCAGTTAGATAAAATAATTCAAAATACACTCTACATGGCTATATACTGGTATCTTTTTTGCCAGTTATTTCATCTGTAATTTTACAGTCAGTTTATAACAGAGGTTCCGTGTATGTTAACCTTCAACCACAGTTAAATGCGCACAGGACTCTACTCACAGTTAAAACAACAAGCAGATAATGCGTTAATTTAACTATTAAATTCAGTGACTTTATTACAGTGTACCAAAAGGTCGAGGCAGTTAAAGGGTTAATAAATGCCCTCTCTGTGTGACTCTGCAGCGGAGTTGTGGATTAGGGCTCTGTCGAGAAACACAAGCCAAGTGTCTGCTGGCTGTGGGGAGGATTCTGCGGTCAGGGTGTGTTCTGCCATCCTACCTCACGCCTGGCTGCATGCCCCTGGATGGGACACTGGGGGTGGGGGGAGAGTTAGGGCAGTGGGGGCTTTCTCAAGAGGATTAGGTGATTTCCCTTCATACAAATCCTGGGACTTAACCATGGACCCCCGGGGGTGAGCTGAACTTGTGAATGGTTGAGCGCTGATCTCCAACCCTCAAAGTCTTTTCTTTCTTTTCTTTTCAGAAGGGGGGCAAGGGATGGGGGACAGAGAGAGGTTGAAAGAATAAAAAAAGAGAGGGAGAGAGAAAAAGAGAAAAAGCTCTCGGCTTTTTAGAACTATATTTGGGGCTTCCAAAAGCATTCTTGTATAGACAGGCCAACCTGTTGCTCACCTTTCGCAAGCGTTTAATGCACAGGGTAAAACTCGATCAATTCAATGACATCAAAACACTCTTGAATTTCTGGGCCCTGCGCCTGTCAAAATGATGTCCAGCCCTGGGCAGGGAGTTTCGCATCGTCTCCCTCTTGTAGTTGGAGGAGACCAACGCCTCACAATAGCTCCCAGATTCTTTCCGAGTTACACCAAAACTGCAATTATATTGTGGGACTTCATTCAGGACCAGTAGTCAGTTGTGGGTGTTTAACGGCTTACTCCGCTGTCCCTTAAAACTGCACCGCGCTCACTGTGTGTGGCTCAGAGTCTAGTATCCGATGGACAAGTCTGGTCTCTCAATTTGATCTGTCAGGTGGAGGAGTCTTCATTTTGGCTGCAAATTCTTGCAAAAATTTCATCGATCTGGCTATGTTCTTGAATTTTGTTGCTGTAAAAGCGGCCCTGTTGTTACTCTGAGCACATAATAGCTATAAACCTCAAACTTTAGAGATTAAAAACAAAGCTTTTTAAAATTTTCTTTCTTCCTGGGCAGAAAAGTTACGTTTATATTCCTATTCCAGAGTTCCTGAGGTCTGTCCTGTAATTATACCATCATCATCATCGTTGTGATCATCATCGTTAGTAATCATCATCAACTGGTTAGAACATTACAGAACAGTTAATATCGTTCTTTTTAAAATGATATCACTTTTCCAAAATTATTTAGGTATCAATGAGATGACATGAATGAGCATCAGAAAAATAGAAACAATGAATATGTTCAGTTTTGCGCAAGTATTCATAAGTAATGCACAGAATTTACCTCTGCATGTGGCCAACAGCCCCTCCCCAGGAATCCTCCCCATTCCAAACAAATTAGGTGAAAAAAAAAAAAAGTTTGTAAGTTATATAGCAAAGAAACTACTCATGCTTTCGCTCCAGCTGCCATTAAGCAACAGGATGGATGTTGGTGCAGGCGTAAATGCAATGCACCGTTATACAACTTTGGAAACAGGCATAATGGGTTAGCGTACAACTTTTACATGAAATAAAATGGCATGAAATCAATTGCAAAAATATCCTCTCTGAAGGTATCAACATTGTTTAATCAGGCTGTACCACTGAAACACAATCATGGTCAAAAAACCATAATTAAATAGTACTCTACAAAAAAGTGTTCTTCGGTTTGCCTTTTTTAATTTTGTATTGTATTGTAATTTTTCGTTTATCGTAAATTGTAATAATGACTAGCAGTAGGCTAGATAACTGCCTTTACCGTGCTCAAACCATCCATAACAGTCATAAATCTAAGAGAGATCAAAATAGGAATGTTTCTGGTAATCAAACGGTAATAATACTCATAATAAACATAAAAACTAATATTATTAGAATAAGGCTTGTGCCTGTTGTATTATAGTAATACAACTCATTGGCTCAATTGAGGTATTCTGCAGGGTAAAAATCACATCAACAAGAGGCTTGAATTATTTATGTGTGGTAATGTATTCAAATTATAACTAAAGTAAAATGTTTGCTTGCTGGCAAAAGTTAGTGGATAACTGAGGATAAATAACTAGCACGCTGTCCAGCTGCAGTATATGAAGAAAAAAGCATCATAGTTACAATCCCATTTCCAAAAATGTTGGGACGCTGTGTAAAATGTACAGTAAATCAAAATTTTTGAACCATTTGAACAGTATATTTCTTTGAAAATAGTACAAAGAGAATATATCAAATGTTGAAACTGAGATATTTTACTGTTCTTCAGAAAATATGTGCTCATTTTGAATTTGATGCCAGCAACACGCTTCAAAAAAGTTGGCACAAGGGCACGTTTACCACTCTGTTGCATCACGTCTTCTTCAATCAACTCTCTGTAGGAGTTTGGGAACAAAGGAGACCAACTGCTGTAGTTCTGAAAGCAAAATGCTTTCCTATTCTTGCTTTGCGCAAATTGTCAGCTGCTCCATACTTTGTGGCCTCCATTGTCATATTTTTCATTTCTAAATGAGCCAAATATTGTCAGTGGGTGAAAGGTCTGGACTGTAGGCAGACCACTTCAGCACCCAGAATCTTTTATCACTGAGCCATGTTGCTGTAATACGAGCAGAGTAGGGTGTTTGGCGTGATGTTGCTGAAATGAGCAAGGCCTTTCCTTAAAAAAGTCATCTAGATGGCAGTCAATGTCAACCAAAACCTGTAAATGTTGTTCACCATTAATAGCGTCTTCACGGAAGCGCAAGTTACCCATGCCATGTGTACTAATGCACCCTCATACCAGCATGGATGCTGGCTTTGGAATTGTTTGCTGATAACCAGCTGTATGGCTCCTCTCCTCTTTGGCCTGGAGGACATCATATCCATGATTTCCAAAAATAATATCACATTTTGATCAGTCAAACCGCAGGGCAGTTTTCCACTTCACCGCAGTACAATTAAAACGAGCTCGGGCTCAGAGAAGAAAGTAGTGTTTTTGGATCTTGTTTATGTATAGTTTAATCTCTACCGCGGCAGAGTTTCAACTTGCATTTCTGGACGCAGTGACAAACTGTGTTTACTGACAATGGTTTACAGACGTGTTCCCGAGTCTATGCAGTGATTTCCCTGCAAAATCCTGTCTGTTTTTAATGGAGTGCTGCCTGAGGCCCTTAAAATCACAGCCTTTCAAAATTTAATTTTGATCTTGTCCCATGCATATAGAGATTTTCAGAATTTTTGGAATCTTTTACTGATATTATGTGTCATGGAGGGTAAAATGCGCAAATTCTTAGCAATTTTCAGTTAAAAACATTATTCTTAAATTGTTGATCTATTTCCTGATGCAGTCTTTTATGTAGTTGCTAAGTCCTCACCATATTTATTTACAGAACACTTTTTATACCCAATCATGTTACTGACCTGTTGCTAAATAATTGAATTGGCTGATCACAAATCATGCTCATTTTAATATGTTGCCTGACATATAGCTTATATCCCTGCACCAATGAGTGAATTTTCTATTTGGAAGTGTGGACTGCTTGCATTGACAAGCAGCTGTACCTTTTTAAAAGATTGAGGAGTATACAAATCTTTCTTGTTTTTAAGTTATTTAAAGGCAATGGTCAATGACTGATTTCGGATTTCGCCATCCCTGATTTCATCAAGGGCTGAAAATGTTATACAAGGAGGGATTCCAAATTGTAGAGACAGCCGAGAATATTTTTTTGGTACCAAATCAATTAGTAATCATGTTATAATTTTTAGATCATGCCTCTCAGTCAAACCGCTTTTCTCCCCTGTCCTGTCATTTCCAAAACCAGTGTGGGGGTATTTCGAAGGTTAGCAGGTACCTGGCCCTGAATCCGTGCACCGTGACCTGCCATATTCAGGCTAGATTAGATGTGGAGGTAGATGCAAGACATGGTTGTAATGAGTTTAAAAGGCTCTTCTTGGAGACGAGGATACAGCCATGGGGCGCATTGTTCTCCTTCAGGATGTCCTGGTGCCTGACTCATCCTGATGGACAACAGCTGCCAGACTTTGCCTTCTGTCTGCTAACCCGTGTTTCCGGATTTCAGCGCCTTTACAGAGCCTAACCGCTGCTCGCAAGCCGGAGCCAGACGGTTTTCTGTCGCTCTTGATGTTTGTGGATCAGATTTGACTCTCTCTGACTCCCCCCTCGTGAGTTTTTGGCTTTAAATGTTGCCTGTTGGTATCAGTGATGGCCTTTTTCAGTCTTTATGGATTTCGTTTACCTTTCATTCTGATGCATTTTGAAAGAAAACATTGACATTAATTTATTTTAATTTAAAACATTGGGCAGAGTGTCTCTCACCTGGTGGGTTTACAGACCGCAGCAAAAGGCAAAGGAAAATGTCAATTAGGCAAATGACCTCACTCCAAACTAAACATTGCAGAGCTTGCTGCCAGGTAGACAGCGGATGGCTTCTTTTCTGTTTGTGTGGTGGTCCTTACTCCCTGGCTCTGAACAGAATATGTTGTTATAAAGCACATCGCTGGGTCCTTACACCCTGGCTCTGAACAGAATATGTTGTTATAATGCACATCGCTGGGTCCTTACACCCTGGCTCGCTCTGAACAGAATATTTTAAACATATTCTGTCGTATCATATTTTGACTTACTGGTGCAAAATGTGGCATGAAATATATCTGATTTAACACTGTCTTAGGCATTTGTTACGCTAAGGAAAGTCTATGGCTGATGCACGTACGTTTTCTGCTGTCACGCAGTAATAAAAATGAATATTTTGCAATGTGAGAGCTGACGATTTCTTTTTTATTTTCATGTCTTATCTGCCCAATCATAAATCTGATCATTTCCCACAGGTTAGAAGATGATGGCAAATGATGTGCACATTTAAACATATGAAAGCATACTCATAAAGAGCACACAGGTCACTGAACTCTATTTTGTTATTTTTCTTAAAGGGGCTCCAAGTTTTTATTTGAGTTTTTTCTTATAACAACAATATTTTGTTTAAGTTTTTTTTTTTTTTTTGTTATTGTCTCTGCTCTAGCACTACTAAACTAGAAGAATTTTCATGGGAACACGTGGCAAGTGCCAAATCAGGTGCTTTATGCCATGAAGAATGACTCCCGAGTTTGTTCGCTAACTCCACTAAAACTCACATCCCTCCTGAAAGTATTAGCCTCTTCCTGATTCTTTCCATTTTTGCAAATTTGTCGCACTTCTGTGATTCAGATCATCAGAATAATTCTAATATTAGACAAAAGTAACCAGAGTAAACACAAAATGCAGTTTCAAAAGTATGATTTTATTTATTGAAAGAAAAAAAAAACTATCCCACCCTATCTGGAACTCTGTGGAAAAAGTAACAGCTTCCTTAGTTACAAAATTAACCAAATAAACCAATTTAATAGATATTTGGGTTCAAATCTGAACATAAATAGAGTTTGTCGAGCTATGTGGAGAAGGCGTAATACAGCACATGATGGTGCAATCTAAACAATTTTGAGAACAGATGAAGAACAATGTAGTTGACAGGTATTAGTTTGGAAATAGTTTGAAAAACATTATCTAATTATGGAGAAAACCTAGATCAGTGGTGAACCAAGGGTGGCAAAACCAGTCATTAAGTTTTGGGGGGGGCAATTATTTTTTTCATATGGCTGATATAGGTTTTGAATAACACTTCACTTTCAGTAAAGGAAATGGTCATTCAAAAGCTGCATTTCATGTTTACACACATTGTCTTTGTTGCATATTTAATTTAGTTTGATGATCTGAAATATTTAAGTAGTATGTGGTATTTAAGTAGTAGTATTTAAGTATGGCAAATGAGGAAATCTAGAAGAGATCAGAGGTTGCTCTGTTCTTGGGATCACAAACTACAACAAAAAATGTTAGCCTCATCCCGTAGAGAGGGATATTAGAGATGGCAGTTTAACGGTTAGCCTGTGTGTGTGTGTGTGTGTTGTCGGGGAGGGGGGGGGGTTGGTGGTGTTGGTTAGCCATAATCAAGTTTGACTGACAAACGCAGTCTAGGCGTGAACGGTTGAAAATCCTGTTTTTCTCAGCAGCTGAAGACTTTTTCACACAGGGAGGCAATGAAGCTACACACCAGCGGTTTACAACAAGGGCTGATCTGAAATTGGCAGCAACTCCTCTGTTAATCAGTCAATCATTCAGTTGTTGTCATATCTTGATCTGACATTTGTATAAGCACTGATGACACCAACAGGATATTGTATTTCCTCAAGATTTTTTTGCACTCTGGTGACAGCAGTGAAAAAGTGCAGGTATTGGGCTGTCAGGAACTAATGCTCAAGAACTGGAGTTGTTCACCTTTGCCAAAGGCCCATAATGATTGAGCTGGAGTCAACTGTACAACACTGCCTGTGTACTTAAACTTCTGATCTCCATTCAAGTGAGTAATGATGATTGGTATAAAATGGTCATTAGAATTTTGTCTCATATCATATGATTTGTCATACACAGCACTTACACCCAACACGATGTCCTACACCTAAAATACAAAGCGTTATCTGACAGGAGGCAGAATTGTCAGAGAGCAGACTCACATGTAGAGAGAGATCCAGTTCACACGTTTTATTGAAAATCAACGTCAGGCAATCCAGATCAGTGCAGGCTATGTGACCTCAGTACAGTGGGACAAATCCAGAATCGTAATCAATAATAGTCTGATAATCAGAACCAGGAAGTCAGTAGGCCAAATCCAAGTCACAAAGAGAATATTAGAAACATCGAATGTCTCACCGAGACATGGCTGACTCATGGCTGACTCATACCGGACCATGCCATTTAACCAGCTGAGATCTTTTCAGTTCATCACATGGATAGAACCAAAGAGTCTAGAATAATTTTCCAGAGTATTTGTGACACAAATACTGAGTTATAAAGCCTAAATAAGTTCATTCATAAAGAGAAAAATTGGCACTATTTGTTTTCTGCCCAAAAAGAGGTTAATGAATGTCTCTAATGACTCGCAGACTAAGCTCCTCCCCTTATTACTCCACCAATCACTCAATGTTTGCGCTGTTTGCACTTTTGCCTTTCTTTATGGGTTATGTTACGTTTTTGTTTTGTTTTGTTTACATCACAGCCAGTCTGGCGCATAAGCATTTCACTGTGCATAATAGTCGTATAATTGTGTATGTGATGAATTATCTTGAAATCTGAAATCTGAATCAAAATGCGCAAGAAACATAATATTCAGGCCCTGACAAATATTCAATGCAACTAACATTTTTAGGAGAATGTTTTGTCTGTTAGCCATTCTCCCTTCTCAGTAATTGCTGATCTTTTTGAGGTGTTTGTTAAAGTGTTCATACATACTCATATCTAATGGGAGTCTGATCCTTCGTTCTGTCTTATCTGTGGTGGCTAATATTTCCGGCCACGGTAGTAGATGTGGTGGAATGACCATGGGCTAAGGGCCTCTATCTCTGAGGGCAAACATCTTCTTAAATCATTCTATGCAATTGAGTGAGCTTTATTGTCAGTAATGACAATTGCCAGATGATAAATTGCCTGAAGTCTTGAATGCCATCTGACGTTTAAACCTCTTTTTTGAGGATATTATTGCTGGAAAGGGAGGAGAATATATCACCAAAGATAAGACTTAAACTAACTTAAATCAACCGTAGTCTGCATATTCGCAGACACGCGCGCGCACACACACACACACACACACACACGCACACACACACACACACGCATACAAACGCCAACACACACACACACACACACCCATCTCCACCCACACACGTGCACACACGCACACACACACACAAACATGCCCATACATGCCCACACATGCACGTACGCGCCCGTACGCGCACGCACGCACGCACGTACGCATGCATGCGCGCGCACGCACACACACACAGACACTCACGCACACACACCTACACACATGCATACACCCAAACACACATACACACACCCACACACGCATGCACACACACGCGCACACACTCACACTCACACACGCCCACACACACGTGCACGCACACACACATGCACACACACACACGCCCACACACGCACACACAGGTGGTTGGAGAGTGTACTGAGCCTGAGAAGAACAAACAGAATATCAGGGAACAGTGTTTTCTTTGTGAGTGTGTTTGTCAGTGCAGTGTTTTCAGAGGACAGGAGTGAGTGAGGAGGTGCAGCCTCTCACCTAACTTGCCAGACCAGGATTAAAACAACACAACAGGTGTGACTTTACTCTCAGCGGTGGCAATATCCACTTCAAAGTTAATTGCCTTTACGCCTTGGAAAATGATTGATTGCAATCTGATCACACTTTATTTTTATTTTATTTTTTAATTTATTAGCTAGCCCGCAGAGGATGGGCTCCCCTACTATAGCCGGGTTCCTCCTGAGATTTCTTCCCACTGGGGAGTTTTTTATCACCACTGTTTGAGGATTTTAATCTACTGGGAGGTTTTTTTTTTTTGTTGCCTCATTTGCTATACCGGAGTAGATTAGGCTGGGCACTGCCTATTTATTTTTATTCTTTTCCATTATAAGGCAACTTTGAAACAGTCTCTCTGTGCAAAGTGCTATACAAATAAAATTGAATTGCATTGCACTGTCAGAATTGTACACACTTTCTGATCACACTGTCAACATGGTATTGACTCTCAGAGAGAAGCATCCTCCTGATCCACTTTAATGCTTTGGAGCTGGGACTAAAGATTGTGGTCCATGTTCCTGCCTTCCTGACCTTGGGGTGAAAAACAGTCACTAAAATTGGGGGGAAAAGGTTTTCCCCGGTCAGTGAGGAAACAGGACCCTCCTGTTTGCCACCAACAAGCACTTTGATTTAACCATTTGTGCACTGAAGGTTCCACCGTTGCCGAGTTAAGGAGCCAGATTTACGAAACATTATCTTCGTGCCCAGAAGCCATATTGTGATCCATTTTAATCAAACCCAGTATTGAAAAGAGCCCGACAGTTGACTGCAGAAAGATGAAAAATGCTGGAAAAATCAGACAAGGGTGTAGCGTGTTTCCAATTTTCTGTGATCATACACAGTATGATGGTATACTTATATGAGTACAAACTCAGGGTTGTAGTGGAGGCTGTATGCATGTATACAGAGTATAGGCTGCTCTCCTTTTTTCTATCAATTTACTGTATACCTGTACCCATTGATCAGCCTGTAAGTAATTGAAATTCATTGGACAGTAGCCTATAATCACTTTCTCTTTAGAGATCACACAACTACCTAATAGAGTATATCCACTTCTCCAAGGACCACCACACCACTGTACAAGCTATTTTTATTTGTTGTTTATCATTATCTTTATTTTCATTCATTTTAATCTTGTGAGTATATATATACACCATAGATCAGATTAAAAATTAGCCCCTCTGAAGGGAAACTAATAGGATTTCAATATCATCTAATGGGAGCCCACTCTCATCCGATGAAAATGGTGCTTTAACATTGAATGACTGCTGCTAGGTGCTAGTCTAATTAGACACTATTTAGCGTGCGAGAGACTCTCGGTATTGACAATGTCATTGAGCAAGCACTAGATTTGTGATGATTCCGCAGTCAATAAAGATATGTAAAGCCATGTATTGTCTTCATTTAAATGCAGAATCAGACATAGGTATCCCTATATGCTTATACTTTAATATCCAGGGACTAAGAAATTGATTCGCGATCAGGTAGACACCAGGAGCGAGGTGAAGGGGAATAAGAAATTTATTAAAACAAAAGCAAAACAGGCACGAGGGCCAACAAAAACTTGGCCCAAAGGGTTGCAAAGACAAACTAAGGTACGCTACACAGAGCTATCAACAAAAGAATACAAAAACGACAAAAAACAAAAGGCACTGGAAACTCCAGGCAAGATGACCAAGGAAAAATAAATAACAAAACTATGGCTATAAGTATATACAAGGGCTATGCACAAGACTTGGAAACAATGACTAGAAAGCGTGAACAAGAGCAACCAAACTTGCAAACAAGAACTAGAACTTGAACACTGAGCGAGACGCGAGACACTGTCTGCCAGCCAACTTCCACTGCATCCAGATAAAGGCTTAGAAATCATGGCACATGAGGGGCAACACCTGGAGAAGGAGAAACAAGAGGCATGGCAAGATCAAGACATGGACAGAGATTGGATGACATGACCTGCTCATTAAGAGAATGAGCGTGCTCAGCTTAAGTACCAATTAAGTATGCAGTTTGGAAGCAGCATGAATGTTAAGAACAGAAAAGCACAGCAAGATCTTGAAATAGCAAAGCAGGAATCATGACAATAAACTCCCTGTCTAAATTAGTAATATTAGTAATGTGCCTATCTAAGAATTACACCAACCCAGTGAGTGTTAGTAAATGTTAGTAACTTAAAAACAGTTAATTGTCAATTAAGCTTAGAGAGCCCCGAATCAGCACAGCACAGAAGGAAGAGGGAAATACCAAAGCCAACCAGAGCTCTGAAGTGTGCAACAACGAAGGCACGGGGCGGAACGCAGACAAGCGGTGGAGTGGCATGGCAGACCTGGCGAAAACAAAAACATGGAAAAGTAAAAACATGGACAAGGAATGAAACTTGAAATGTAAGATCCTGAAACAAGAAACTGTTAAAACTATGACATGAACTATGTACATGAACTATGAAACTATGAAATCTTGAACATGAAACTGTTAAAACCATAAATGCTGTCCTGGCCAAAGGCCAGGACCCCAGAACACAACAGAAATAACCCGAGACCAAGAGAGAGGGCAAGGGTATAGCCGAACGCCGACACACAGAACTCAATAAGAGAGATTTTTTACAATTTGTAAGGCTCATGCCATTGAAG
The DNA here is from genome assembly GCA_029721435.1 of Gymnothorax reevesii. Classification (NCBI taxonomy): domain Eukaryota; kingdom Metazoa; phylum Chordata; class Actinopteri; order Anguilliformes; family Muraenidae; genus Gymnothorax; species Gymnothorax reevesii. Next base: position 88,117,664 of record CM056581.1, on the reverse strand, counting down.
TTACCTACAGCACCTGTCTGAACATCTTCAGTTTGATCTGACCAAATTAGAGCAGTAGGCTGGACTTAGATATCTTTGTTATTACCTCCGCCAAGGAGGTTAGGTTTTCACCCCTGTTTGTGCATCCGTTCTTTCGTTGACAGGATAACAAATAATTATGAATCGTTTGGCATGAATTTTGGTAGGATCATTAGCGGTAGTCCAGAGATGAGTTGATTAAATTTTGGAACTGATCCAGAACATATTCTGGATGATGAATCCAGAAGAATGAAAATATTTCTGTCTCATGCGGGTCACTGTGATATTTCTGACCGGATAACTCAAAAAGTTATGGATGATTTGGCACGAAGTTTGGCAGGATAATAGGTGGTAGTCAAAGGAAGAGTTGATTTAAGTTTGGACGTGATCTGAAACACATTCTGTAACCAAAAGGACAGATATATGGCATGGTGGATCTTTGCGCTCTACCGAGTGCCCTCTAGGCTTTCTTTTTTGAGCCTGTCCGCAGAAAAAAAACTAAGAGCGGTACGTTTCCCAAACTTACTTAGTTTGAACCTGAGCTCTGCTTTGAACTGTGTAAGTTGCTATCATAGTTGGAACTAAGTTTTTGGGAAAAGTACCCCAGATAGGTTGAACATGCAAGCGGCTAAAAATTATTTGTCTGAATGTTAACAGTGCGCTGACATTTTTAAATAGTAAATAGTTCACAGGGTTGGAAGTTAAGGAGGATGTTGGGGTGTATAGACTTGCAGACTTGTCTGCGGGAGAGTGAGATTTGACTCTCCTTGCTGCTAGTTAGATTTTTTTTAGAACTATGACCCGAGAATGTTTTCTAAATCCCCAACTGTTCTTTTAAAGCCACAGTCGCCTTACTCCACCCCTGAACCCTACCCTTAACCGAACCATAACCCCACCTGTAGCCTGCAACAAGTATTAACTTTAACCGAAGGCACAATGTTCTTTGAACTGTTTGTTTTTTTTAATGGTGCAAACCTGTGGATGCTTAAACAAAGGTGTAGTGCTGCTGTTATTTATTGTAATTTAGGAAACACAGAAATGGTCCTATAGATGGTATCAGGCATGGCTTGTATCAGATGGTAGGGAAGAGTACACCTACATGCAGGGTTGTTTTGGTGTGAGGATATGCTGCTTTTTTTAGCACCTTGATTTGTGTTTCCCCTAAAAAAAAAACTGGTCATTTAGCCACTTCTGGTCCTCAGCAACCCCCTTTACAAAGAGTACAGACTTTGTCCTCCAGCCAAATACTCAAGGGACAGGAGCGCATCTCCACCTCCTCTGCACTTTACCCACATGCCTCTCTTTCCCTCCCCCTGTCCATCCCTTCTTTCTGTCCTGTGAGTGACAGCGCTCGCCTGCTGGACCCACTGTATGCACACATTCAGGGGAAATCCTCAAGTGGAACGCGGTACAGCGGCCCAGCCGAGTTCTGGCATTGACTGCTTCACCTATCCCACAGTCAACCGAATTGTTTTTTTTCCTCCTTTTCTTTCCGGGCAATCAATACTTCTTTGTGTGGGTATTTCAGCTTTCAGTAACTGTCAGTGCTTTGTTTACGTGTCAGTCAACTCGAAGGTATGACCCCAATCGCTCCTCCCTTTTGAACCCTCAGTTAACATCTAATGGCTGAGGTAAGGAATTTAGCCCCAGTGTTTTAATGCCCGGCAATCAAACATATCAAGGTTAATTTCTTGACGGTGACTGTTTCTGAAAATGTTTTGCGAATATCACAGAGATTGCAAATCATTCGTACATTACATTAACTAGGCGCTGGACTGGAGTAACAGAACACTGATACGCTTCTTATATGCCTATATCCGTTTTAATACTAACGGGACACGTGTCCCACAATATTTTGAAATGTCCTGTTGGGACATATGAGTCCCAAAGACCCTTGCATTTGGGCCAATTCCATATCATAGGCACAAAAATGATATATGTATCCAGTGAGTATCTCTGATTCATATTATTGTATTCAGCAGTGAAAAGGTTAATGAAGACCGTGTCTCAACTCTAATTTATTTTTTGTCTAACCCCATATTTGGTTTACTGAGAGAACAACTGTCGTTAAAATACATTCTGTGTGACATTATCGATTTGTGATGAAGGTTCCCAAAGCCAAGGCATTCAACAGTTGAGTCCAAACGTTTGTGCTGTCATTTTACTCCGCAAAATGGGGTATTTTTTGTAAAAAAAAAAAAAAAAAGGCCATATTTTTGACACAGACATCCAAATGTAGAAAAGCAGATATACTGATGCTACAGTCAGATTGTGAAACCAGTCATTCCATGACTTGTCAATGCGGAGGTATACTCACTGGCTGACATTCATTTATAAGTCAATATTAGGGTTGCTCCCCGGCTATCTTTGCACATATATAGAACATTCCTCAAACAACTATAGCTTGCGTTCTAGTAACAGATACTTACTATCTGTACCTAAAGTTCGTACAGAGATTGGCAAAAAGGCTTTTAACTACTCTGCTCCCATTTCCTGGAATGCTTTTCAAGCTGACCTACAGTTAAGTAAATTGTGTACTCTGGCAGAGTTTAAAGCACGGTTAAAAGAAATGGAAATAAAATCAAATAGGCCACTGTTCCTGCTTTTAGTTTATATAGTAGTATGTGCCTGATTTGACAGCAATAGTAATTTAGTAGTCTGTGATTTCTCTTTTAGGGATTGTTTTTATTTTTGTAATTTCTATCTTTTAAATGAATGTTTTTATTGTTTGTTATGTTTTCTTTGTCATTGTGCTATGTGAGCTGCAAGGCGTTTCCTTGCCCAGGTTTCCCTTGAAAAAGAGATTGTATTATCTCAATGGGATCTTTTCCTGGTAAAACAACAGACAAATTAAAAAAAAAAAAAAAAGACCAGAAATTTCAGTTTGTTCATGAAATGGCTACTGTATGTTTCACTATCTAACTGTGACATAGAGATGCATTTGAACCTTACACTATTCATGGTTTTGTTTCAATTTCGATATGCTAGACAACATGATGAATATGTTAACAAATGGGAACCAAGTGATGCACGCGTGGAGTCAAATGGGCGAGAGGCGAAGATATACCCTGGTTATTTACCAGGCCAACACAGGGCATGCATACATTCACTTACTCATACTTAGGAGAAATTTATTGTCTCCAAAAAGCCTAGGATACAAGACTTTGAAATGTGGAAGAAAATCACTGAGGTTCCGAAAAAAAAACTCCTCAGGTCATAGGGTCTCATATAAATTCCATCCAAGAAGGCTCAGACTAGATTTGAACTCATTAGCTTCGTGGTATCAGGCAATGGATAAAACCTTTGTGAGATATTTTGAATTTTTTCCGAACTGAAAGGCACAGGTGAAGACTAATTACTACATTGTTTTGACCAGGGGAAGGCAGCGGCTTGGGTACTTCAAGCTGGTATGCTACTGGTCAGATGTGAAAAGGAAGGTTAAAAGATGTGATAGAGATAAGGCACTTGGGTTTCTTTTGGTCACAGCCAACATCTGCATTCTTCTCCATCTCACAAAATGTAGAGTGAATGGAATTGGCAGGGGAGGTGGTGTAGCCATATATGTTAGATCATGCTTTCCTGTGACCATTGTAAACACCGGAACTGAGTCAAAATATTTTTAATTCATTACTCTGAAGATAGAATTGGGTTCTTTTAATTTGTTTGTAGTTTTACCTCTCAGAATGAGTTACCTTGGGTGATTTTAACCAAGATTGATGAATAAAGGGAATTTATTAAATTCTTTAATTGAGAATTTTAAGGATATCTGCAGCAATTTGAACTTCATTCAGTTGATTGTTGCCCCAACCAGACCAAATCTAAAAAAAAAAAAAAAAAAACAACAACATCCAAGTCTACTTTAATATATATCATTTTGTCCAACAGGTCAGATAAGATAATTGCTTCTAGTGTCCTTGATCTAGGAACAAGTGTCATTGTCACGTAGCCTGTATTAGATATTTGTTTCAGAAAAAATACAATTTCAAGTTGTTGTCTAAGAGAAGTTTTGAAAATTTTAATGGCCAAACCTTTTTTTATTGATTTATTTCATAATGGCAATCATGTCACAGGGGAAATTTTTTATGTTGAATTGGCAATGGACTATTTCACCAATTGCTTCACGTCAGTGGTAAATAAAGTTTAGAGTAAAAAATAGATCCAGTCCATGCTTAACATCTGAACTATCATCCCTTTTTAAATAAAAAAACAAAGCATGGGTTCTTGCCAGATGCAGTAGTCATCTAGCTCAGTAGCGTTATAAACAGCTGAGAAATAAGTGCACTTCCATTGTGAGGAAAGCTGAAACCAATTATTTCTTAGGTTTAATTTCCAGCTCTTATGCTAACCTAAATTTTGGCTAAATTTGAGAAGAAAGGGAATTATTCTGCAAATAAAAATACTGCTTTGTTACCAACACATATCAAGCAGATGGTTTCATGCTCTCGAATAAAAAAGAAATCTGCTCAATTCTTAATAAGCATGGTTCTGTAGCTGGTCATCTATGTGAGAATGATTGTCACAGGCCTTCTGATTTGATTGATGACAGTGAACTCTAAGGTTCATGCTCCTCAATTTACCTTACTACTTCTACTTCAGGCATAGTTTTTTAAAGAACTCCAAAAAATTGATTGTAGAAAATGAACGGAGGTGGACAAATTAGATTAATTTTTTCTTTGACTTTCCTCGCCACTAATCACAGAGCAAATAGCAAATATTTTTTACCTGTCTGTTTTATCTGGTATTGTTCCTAGTGTTTTGAAATATGTTCATGTTTTTCCATAACATAAGGGTGAAGATAGAAGTAAAGTAAACATTTATAGGCCAATTTCAAAACTGCTGTCTGGCCAAAATACATACATACTTGAATCTCTGATCAATAATCAATTAAAAGAATTACTGTCCAAGTGTGCAGACCTCAACCTATGCCAAGCTGGCTTCAGCGTTGAGCATAGCACTGTGACAGCGACTACCTTGGATGTGAATGATATTGTGTCTGCCATTGACAAGATAAAAAAAATTGTGGTGCCCTTTTCATTGACTTATCAAAGTCTCTTGACTCAGTCGATGACTCACAATTATTGAAAGATTATAGTGTTGATTTTGATTCTTTAGCTAGTCGATGTTTTCAGAATTATTTATCTGGGTGACACCAATGTGTGAAAATGGGAGATGTTCAGTCTAAGTACATGCCCTTTATGAAAGGTGTGCCACAAGGCCCAACTTTAGGTCCAATTTAATTTTCTATTTATATGAATAATACAACCTCATCTTTAACTGACTGTCATGTCCGTCTTTAAGAGGATGATACTATTCTGTACTGCTGTACAGACTCTCCTCAATTAGCTATTAAAAACCAGCAAACATCCTTAACAGCTTTGCAAGGTGTGCCGCTAGATCAAAAATTCCTATTAAAAACTCATAAGACAAAACTTATGTTGTTCTGTAGAGCTAAGAATACAGATAAGTATAACCTACATAGCCCTACTATTTATTAATTTTAGACTTATCATACTTTTTCACACAATTAGATCACATTATATGTACATAAAGTTCATTTAGAATTTGGAAAGACTGCTTTTACTCTTTATGCTCCAAATGCCTGGAATAAGTTGCAGAGCATCTTCAAAATGCATGCTATTATAGGTATCTGACAATATAGAGGCATGATTCAAACATTCCAGAGACAAGATGCAATTGTTTTTAATTTCTGAATTTTTAATATGTTTTATCTTTATACTGATAAATTAACTGGAATTTTATTTTTGTGAATTCATTTTATGTTAATGTTTTTACTTTTTGTAAGCATTACTTTGTACCACAATGTTTTTATCCGTGGTCATTTGTTTTATATTGACTGTAATTTCCAGTTAGATAACTTGGTGATTAATTTTTTATTTTATTTTATTTTATTTATGTACATCAGGTCTCACTGGAAAATAACCGAATAAATGAAAATTAAGGTAGCAATTTATTAGTCAATTGTGCAATGACTTTTCGTTGCCTCAAAATATTGATGCGCTGACAATGCCCCTGGCAACACTTCATTTTACATCCACAACGACATTTGTAATTTAAGCAACATTTGCGTTAGATGGGAAAATGACAACCGCCTGGGTTTTAAACTACCAAAAACACTTGGCAGTGGGTCTAAGAGCCCCGTCTCATTGTGTCAGCTTGGCATAAACTACACCTGGCTGACAGATCCTAACCGCTTAGCCCTGTGCACCCTTTCTTTGACTGGAATCTGGCAGTTATTTTAGCTGAGCTAGCTAAATGACTACATGAGTAAAACCAATGACTGCTTTTTATTTTGGCGCACATTCCAGATTTGGGAGGGCTCCAGGTCACACTCAATACAATTATCCAGCAAACTGCAATCCTGTTTTGTGGATCAAGACCTTGGGCTTTATCTTTCTGCATCGCTACGGAAGACAGCCTCTCAGTCAGTTTCGGAAAGTTATGCATGAGCCCTCGAAGGCCTTTAACGCCGAAGTGTCCAGGGATTCGCAGTGTGCGGGAAAATATTGCGATCTGCCTGGAAGTCTGACAGTTTCCGTCCATTGACATCAATGCGGCGTTCGCTATTCGGCGGAAATCTGTGTTTAAAGTGTCCATCCCTTTTGATGTGGCTGCTTGCCATTCTTGAAATCCCATTGGCCGGGCCCTCAGCACTCAGACACAACAGGCTGTCTGAGAGGAGAGTCTCCCTGAGCCAGGTCTTTTCCTTTACTGTCTCCACTAATTCCTCTTTCCAAGACCATCTAATGTTTGTGTTTCTTTGTACGGTGGATTTATGCCTCTGGGAAGATGAGCCCCCCCACCCCCCACCAAATTATTTTTGGACACTCGCAGCGTTTCTGGGAAGTGCTCTTCATTTTTAGCTGATTACTTGGCAATTCCAACCGTGTAATGCAATTCAAGCTGGTTAACTGTAGAAAAGAAAGCTCACCGACGGCCTTAAAAATATAGATCAACTGAACTTAATGTGAGTTAACTCAACTTGAAGATAAGCTTTGTTTCAACTCACAATTAGCCAAGATCATGGATATCTGGGAGTTTAACGTTTGAAAACTTATTTGTTCGATTTCAATATCTAAAACTGGTCATAACAAGTGTAGTTAAAGGGAAGAAATAAGTTCACATGACTTAATGGGCCTCTCATGTTTTACAGTGAAGCCAAGTCTAGATGTGGACTGCCATGTCGCTCACTAATGCGTAGATTCTCTTTTAGGAGCCCACTTGTGTGTTTTATGCAGAGGGTTAAGACATCTCAGAGTGTAATGCAGGACTGATGCTCAAATGTTGTTGGGGTTTTGAGATATGGGGTACCTTCTTTGACCCCCTCCGCAGGTGCCAGATGAGCTTTTCAGACTCGCCACTGAAGACAGTCATGCAAGGAAAGGCTTGAAGGTCACAGGCCTCTGTATAATATGGCATCTTCAGTTTGATTTCAAGGAATATTTCCTGACGGCAAACTCATTCATAGACTCTGAGGCAGTAAAGTGCTCGTTAAATTTATAGTTTAATAATCATATGGTGTGTTATGGGTTATATGGAGGCATCTTTTTTTTTCATTTTTTGGTACAGAGGAAACATCTGGTGACAGTTCCTGTCCAATAGGACACCCAGCAGGAAAATCCTCTGCTGTTTCCAGATCAGATCTGGTCTCCGCTCTTCTCCCTGCCAGCAGAGAGAAAGTATGATGGCGTCTTTCCAAACGCCTCTGACAGTTTATCTTTATTTCACCCTCGGGGCCTTAACGTGCAAATGCAGAAAACAGACCCACCTGCTATTTAGCGAAATACAAACTTAAAAGCACTAATAGACCGCAGACTTCTAAGCAGTGACACCTTACCTCAGCCGACAAACAGCACTTAAACAGTAAACTAGTATGCAGCGGTTGTAGAAAGTGGTCAGCCATTGAACATTTACACATCCATCCGTCCATCCGTCCCTTATCTTTACTGCTTCTTCCTCACTAGATTCGCTGGGGAGCTGCAGCCTATTCCAACTGAATTATGGGAAAAAGGCAGGAACACACCCTGTACAGCTCGCCAATCTGTCCCAGTGTGCATACGCCACTCACACACCATCCACTCTCACAGACATAAATTTTGCATGTTTTTTTTTTTTTTTAAACTGTGTTTTAACAGACAACAACCCATCTGAGGCCTTTTAATCACAGACATACAGATTAAATGAATAGGTAATGACCCCTCTCCCTCACCTAACCACAGTCAACCCCCCTCACCCCAAAAAAAAGTTTGAATGACAGCTGTCAAAGTCCACGCGCTTCCTCATGTGTGTCGGACGACTGCTTCTGTGTGGTGGGCGAGCTCTGCGTGAGCCGGTCCGCTCTCTCCACAGCCTCTTTAGAGCCCGCGGGCCGTGAAGACCCCATTGTTTCCACACCTGAATGGACTGAATGGGATGAGATAGACTGGGCCCACAGAATGCAGGGCCCCCCTGCACAAAAGGCCCCTCCAATCGGCCCCGTGACATCACCTTATCCTGACCCGCCCTAAAACACTGCTCCCGCCCCCACCCCCTCCTCAAGTACCCCAGCGGGAAGGGTCTGACATGAGATGTCTTCTTCAGAGCTTAATTATAACTCACGGAGCGAGCACTACCCTAAAGTCACCAAGATAGACAAATGGCGTACTGGAAAAATTTGGAAAAGTGAAAATGTTCCATCAATTCACTACATCTAGCTCTTCCAAGTTATCTTGGCTGAATTTTTTTTTTTGTTTTGAATGAATCAACCTTCATAGAAAGCGCAAAAACCTCATTTCATTCATTTAGAATTCAGAATTCTCTCTTCACATAAATGACAGCCCAGGATCGCTTTTTTTTCATTGATGACCAATAAATAATGACAAAATGACTCCAGAAAGTGGTGTTTCTGAATTAATTCCATTTATATATTATTTAATGGTAACTAATGGTAACTAAATGGTTAATTTAATGGTGCACAGGGAATATTCAAGTTGTTTTATGAGGCCCTGGAAAATTGAATGTGCCGAAAAACTCAATTGTTTTTTTTTTCCCCATTCTGTTTAATTGAAATTATGCAAATCAGAGCGAGGGAATTCTGGGCAATATTATTCCATTGCTCCAGTAGATGTTGTGCAATCATGACACAGTAGCTTAGTAATTTACCCTGTGACTGAAATGCTTTTTCTATGCATGTTTTAAAGATGTCAGCAGAGCACCCTTAGAATACTAGAATAATTTCTTGAAGTGCGCATTCAGGAATTTTTTATCGTCCAAACAGAGCTGAAAACGAAGCGCCCACTGACGGATTAAACGCCATCTTAACCATTCGGTCTATTTATATTTTTCTTTCATTTGAAAGCTACATATGTGATTGCAGATTAACAGAGAGCCTTTTAAGGAAGGAGACCCTCAACAATTTATTTGTTCATGTAGAAGCAGGTGGGAAAAAAACCCTTTTGTAAATCACTTAATGAAGATTTCCCCCCACTTTACACGGTGTCTTTTCTCCTTAGGTCTCAGTTTTTGTGCGTCTGCTGTTTAAAACTGTATAAAAAGTTTATTTTACCATGAAATGAGTGGGCACAGATAAATGGCTGACTTTAGGGTCTTGTCAGGCTACGGGGCGAGGCTATTGGGCCCCGGCCGACCAGGGTAAGCTGGGGACCATATGTCATCATTCCGAGCCATTGTGCGGATGGGTTTCTGCGGCAACCGCGTCAGCTGTGGCCATTGTGCCTTCGGACTCAATGGCCCATATATTCATTGCGCGGCTATTGGAGACCCCAGAACAGAAACAAATTGATACATACAAGCTCCGGTCCTGTCGGGCTCACATGACACATTTCAAACAGGACAAAAAAAGAACACTTCGGCCTGTTGAAAATCTTGAGAAAAGATTGGTCGCTATGGGGATAAGGAGGCTGGCCTGGCGGGGCCCATTAAAGCCCAATCTGATGTAAATTAGCCCTGCGGCCCCCCCAGCCTCACGAGAGTGCTCTTCACACCACAGACGCACATTAAACAGTTTGTTTGCCAATTCACATGTCATTTTAATGGCTTTTTATTCCTGCTCCTTTGTTCAAATTAACAGAATTACAAACCGTCGTTGATTTATGATAACTGACCACTCTAGCTGCCCTGTCGGTATTGTCACCCTCTTGCGCTAACTGGTTAGCATAAAGAAGGAGAGCGATCCCCTCGCATCCCTTTTCCCAAGTTATTGTGTGGTTGTTGTCGATGGCAAAATCACTGAAAATGGAGATATCTGTATCATTATTTGTCCCAAAAATCACATTAAACCAGTCTCTTTCACTCATATATAAATTAATTATTCAAATTATCCATCATTAGATATCCACGCCTAACAATGTAATGGAATTTTTGTTCATCACATTAAAAATGATGTATTTCAAATCAGACATGTAAATTACATGATGTCATGCTTTTTTCTCACAAACGTAAATTCATTCTTTACTCCTGTTTTTACAGACACATTAACTTCATACTGTCCCTATATGTACGAGGACCAATGAAAAAAAAAAAACTGTATTTTTATATACCCTAAAGAGTTCAAACGTTGACTTGGAAGTTAAAATTTGTGTTTTTCACTCTGTGCAATTACTTCATTTTATTGTTTAGTAAGTCATCATTGTTGATTGAATAGATATGTATACACACAGCCAGGTTTTTGAAAGATGCACATGAAAACCAGAAAAGAAACGCAAGTGTTTTTTGACAGTGAATCATCATACTATCTTTTCAGTATTTCTATTAATGCGCTTTGAATATGTTTAATCTTTACTTGCGTTTTTATTCAGTTTCCCAAACACTGTATTTCAAATAATTCTTTGTTACTATAAAATGTATTATTATTATTGCTTATAAAATTCAAAACAGGACTGGTTATTCCATTACAGGCTCTGTTCTACAGTTAGCAGGGCTCGCTGCACACAGGGTCCAGTCATGCAATGTTATCTCCCCCCCGGTGCCTTTCCTCAGCAAGACCTGATGACTTACGTTTAATATCCATCCTCAGAAACTCCCATTTTTCTTTCAAATTGTGTACATCATCCTAAGCAGCAGAATGTGAGGGGTTCTGGAATAATTACAGGTATGTAATTGTATAAGTCCAGTTCTTCAAAGTCACTTTAACAGTTTAACATTACGCTGCATTTTGGTTTGGGATTAAAAAAAAAAAAAAGACTTAACTCCTGCATTTTATCGCTTTCCTGGAGCCTATAAAACATTCGGCCTCTCTTGTTTCGTAGAGCTGTGCTCTCGGTGCAGTCGACCCAAAAGAAGAGTGAGAGTAAACACAAGTTGTCCAGGAAACAGTTTCAAGTGCACCCGGGCAGCTTGCTGTTTCAAGCCTGCTTTTGAATAGCAGTACTTGCATTGGCTCCGTGCGCCGCACTATTCTGTGTCAATGGACCAGAAACCCCCTGCACTTACAAAGCCGTCACACTGCAAATATTCAACTGGTGATTACACTTAGTATATGTACAGTGAGCACCATTATTCATTGGGCCGTGAGGCATTTATGACTTTGGTTCTGTACTCTGGCACGTTGAGTCTGAAAGGCTACATTGACAATAAGGATGAAGTACGGACTGTCAGCTTATTTTTGATGGCGTTTTCATCCGTATTGTTTGAACTGTTGAGTTCTGCCATTTATGCCGGCTTAAAAAAATATTGGGCTGTTTGATGTAATGTGGAATGAGGTAATCATTTTTAATATTTGGTTGCATATCCTTTGCATTCAATCACTTCTTGAGGTCTGTGATGCACAGACATCACCAGACTCTGGGTATCTTCTCTGGTGATGCTCTGCCAGGCCAATACTGCAGTCCCTCTGCTTGTTTTTGGGAACTTTTTTTCTTCAGTTTCCTCTTAAGCATGTAAAACGCATGTCCTGCAGGATTCAGATGCAGTGATGGACTCGGCCCACAGAACCAAAATAATAAAAAATGTGTCACTGTCATCTGAATCATGGCGCTCACTGAATTAAAGAGGAATGCCTTCTGAAGTAAACACCACATAAGGCCCAGGTGCTGCACCAGTCCGTGCTGCAGCCAATTTTCGGGGTGCACAAAGGCGGACCCCCACCTCAAGTGATTCGCTGTGGGGTCAGAGTTTGTACAGCGTCCTGACACTGCAATGACTGATTACAGTAGCACTGCCCCATGAACACCCGCTTTCATAAGCCATTGTCCCAGCCATTACAAAGTGCTCAAAAGGATATACAATCTCTATTAGTATACCATTGCTCCACCGGCATGCTTGACGTGGAACGTGCAGTGGTGTGACAGTTTTGACAGGCAGTGTGAGCGATCAGAAGGCCTCTCATATTCATAATGGGTCACCCTCTGTGCACTGGCTCTCCTAGTGCCTGCATATATTACCAGGATCTTTTATACCACACAATCTCACATTGTACATTTTGAGTGCAATCCTTGGCCGGCATACGCTCCCACAGAGTCAAACGCATGCACACGTGTACGCGCACACACACTAACACACATGCACTCAAACATACAAGCATGCAGGTATGCGCACATACACACAGCACAGGTGCATACTCATGCAAAGGAAAGGCTGAGATAAATGCAGACTGTGTATGGATATTAATTCATCAACAAACATTATCATTAATCTTCATTGAACTGGTACATGTTGAATACGTGCTCCCTTGCCATTGTAAATGGAACAGAAATACCTGGTTGCTACATACACATATAAAACTGATAGATACCGTGACCACGCACTCAGGCAATATATTAACAAAATTCAATATTAGTCCATAGTTTAAAAAATAAACAGCTCCTATTGCTGTAGATGGAACAAAGAACTTATGTACTATTTCCCATATGATTTCCTATGTTGCAGGCCAGTAGCAATTAGAAATGCACCATTTAGAAAAGACGGGGAAAGGGATGACAGAAAGGTATATGGAAAGGAAGGAGATGCGCACATATCCAAAGGCCCTAATTATTCAGAGATTATCCCCACGCATCCCCTGATCTCTACATGAATAAAGGTTTGGGGCGCATTACTGACAGCTGGGTGCACCAGTATAGGGAGCAGAGGTTGATCAGGAGCACGGGTTACGGTGTCAGTCGCTGGTTGACCTCCCGGGGGAGGGGTGCTTTAGTGCGACATGATGGGGTGACAGCAGAGGGATCCCCCTTTTTAGCCCCTGTCTTTAAAAGTCCACCCAGGATAAATGGGGTGAGCCATCGTGTCAGAGTTTTTTCTTTTTTTTTCCTTAAGCAGAACGCTAATAATCTCAGGCTGCATCCTGACTACTGACTTCAAAGGACACTGACTGTCAGTGTGAAGGACTGGTGGCCGGAGTCATAAGTCATCAAGACAAACTGCTGCTTCTGGCTTCAAGTGCTATTCAGTGTTTGTTTATTTTTCTCTCGTCTCTTTTTCTCATTCTGAGAATCTCTCTCTGGCTCTCTCTCTCTCTCCCTCTCTCTCTCCCTATCTCTCTCTTACACACACACGCACACACACACGCGCACGCACACTCATTCACACACAAACCTGGTCCTGGCTGTGCCCCTTCAGTTTATCAAAATCAAAGGTATTTTCTGCTATAGATTTCGAGATTTGCCCTGATATAACGTGTATATTGTTCTGAGAGACCATATACTGCAGGGCTGCCCAACCCTGTTCCTGTAGAGCTACCATCCTGTAGGTTTCTACTCCAACCCTAATTCAACACACCTAATTCAGTTCATTAGCAGCTTGTCAAGATCTGTAACTGGGAAAGCAGGTGTGGTTTGCTTAGGTTGGAGTGATAACCTTCAGGGTGGTAGCTCTCCAGGAACAGGGCTGAGCAGCCCTGATATACTGTATTTGTTGAAAAAGGTTTTGAGAACAATTGTGGTAGCTGTCAATTTTTAAAAGGCTTGTATTCAGAAATATTAACATAACCTTGAATTCTGAGAAAATCATAGAATATTAACATTTAAATTTTTTTTTTTCTGTCAAAAATGTGTGCCACATTGATCGGTACCCTCAGTAAATCTTACAGGAAAATTTTCACCCACAGCTCTGTTTCCTATGGTATAAACATGAGGTGATACACAGTCAGATTTTCTCTAGTCATCTTTCGCAAGAGTTAAGACAAAATAATGAACCTGTGATGTGCGGCAGTGAGTTGTTTAGCTTCACAAATGTTGAATCGGTCACAATATGACTAAGAAGTAATAAATACCAATATTCGCAATCAGGGCAATAATTTAAAACCTACTTGTGCCTATTTCGAATGCACAAACAGCAAGGAGGATGGTTCAGGAGGCAAAAAAAAAAAAAAACGCCGAGGATTACAATTGGAAAATTGCTGACATTATTCATATCTTTGGATTAGAAGGCCTTTAAAACTATGAACAGATGCCATCCACACCACTGCGAGACATTTGGGCAGATTGCCAGACCAAAGCCTCTGTTATATGTTCTGGAGCATCCAATGAGACTGGATTTATGGTTGGATAAGACCAAAATAGAGCTGTTTGGCAATTAACATCAGATGTGCTTTCAGCAAAGACCAAAGGTAGCTTTCCTTACAGAGCCTTATCCCCACTGTGCAGAATGTTGGTGGATCTTTGATTTGGGACCGCCAACATCAAATCAGGATTCAGGATATCTAGGATTCCATCAAGCACCAGCACATATAACATCTGACTGTCTCCACCAGACAGCTTGAATTGGACCATTGTTGTATCTACCCACAAGACAGTGATCCAAAGAATGAATTTAGATTGACAGAAACATGATTCACCAAATGCGGAATCTAGATTTTACCACGCCCATCTCAGTCCCCTGATCAAACCCAAATGAGAACCTGTAGGATGAGCAGATGAGAAAAATCCATAAATGTGGACTGTATTTTTGTTAATATTTTGAATTACGCAAGACATCAAATCAAATCTGCTTTCGTTCATTTCTTTGTACAAAGGATGCCAGTATTCGTGGAGAGCATTTTATAAGGAGATGTGGGAATGACAAGCATAAAAAAATTCAAATCACTATAAAAGAGGATCCATGCAACATAAACATCGCTATTGTAGTGGACCGCTGTTGCTCACAGTTCCTTCTACAGAACCGCAACCGCAATTCCAGTGCCAGGTAATTTATGAAAGAAATGAGCTGCGGTTTTCAGCAGTGTGTGTGTGTGTGTGTGTGTGTGTGCGTGTGTGTGTAGGCGGTGAAGAGTGGGTGTCCGTTTATCAGGGCTCTTCACAGCACCCCTGCACTGAAAGAAAGAGTTTAATATGCCGAAAATATTCAGCTACACTCATTTTGTTCCTTTTAAATGGCATTTTTGACATTCCAACCCAATTACATCAGTGGGATTCAAGACACTCAAGCAGTTAATCATTCTGCACTGAACTGTGGTTCACAACACTGGTCCCATGGAGATGGTCTGCATTACATTACCTTACATTTACGTGGCAGATGTCCAATGAGTTGTACAATAACTGCAAAGAATAAGACCATTGAACCAGCTGCTACAGGTCAGACAGGATATAATTCATCAGCTCAGTCATGACCGTGTGTGTGCGAACTACATGCTGGTTTTTGCTCCAAACGTACAACTACTTAGATTAGGTTTTCTCACAGTTCTACAAAGTAGTAAATACACAGATATACTTGAGCACAGTGACCAGTAAAAATTTTTGGAGAAATTTGTTTTCAGCACCTGGAGCAGGTGATTACATCATTGTATCATAAATGAAAGAATGTAACACATAATTTGGGGACTGACCATCCTCATGATCATACAACTGGTCTAGAGACCATTAAATGTCACTGTTGTCTTCGACTACTCACAAATGCCCCCATTAATGTGGGGAAATGGATTTTTGTTTTTAAAATAATTTGAATGATGTGTAGGCTATGTTTCAAGTGCACCAAAAATGCAGTTCACCACCTTATAGAGTCATAGCAGTTTTGTGTTTTGATCATTATGATTATATTAACATAACTCTATACAGCGGTGTGCGAGCACACGTTCAGAGGGGCTTCAGTAACCTCACCCTTTACTGCCCGA
This sequence comes from Gymnothorax reevesii, assembly GCA_029721435.1. NCBI lineage: Eukaryota > Metazoa > Chordata > Actinopteri > Anguilliformes > Muraenidae > Gymnothorax > Gymnothorax reevesii. Next base: position 88,101,589 of record CM056581.1, on the reverse strand, counting down.
CTGTCCTCTCGCTGTTCTCATTCAAGTTCGCCTGATTTACAATCAAACAATTTATCGACTGAAAGACCGAGACCAATCCATTTTCCATAATAAGAAAACAGTATGAAAAAATGAATGCCTATAGTCAACATTTATATAATTGATACATCATCGTTAGGATAGAAACATAAATGCAAAAAATCTGAAACTTTCGCTGACTTTGCAGCAATTATTTTCACCATCACTCAGCTGTGCATCGTACCTGACAACACCCATTAGCTGTCACTACATTCAGACTTTAGAACGGATTCTCGTGGCTTATTGCTCAATGAGCCTCACAAACTAATTTAATGCTGTTTCAGTATCCGTATCCGTGTATCCGTGCTGTTTCACGAGCTACAGAAGCGCAGAAATTATTAGGACATATTAATATTTTACGTTGTCAATGATATGCGGAAGAAAATGCCACATAATTTTGTGGTGCGATGTATAACAAGGCTTTCAAAAACAAATTAGACTCTCATCGGCTCTACCAATTAGTCTGAGCAACTGTTGCTAATTGGTAGAGGGAAACTGCAAGAGCTGAAGGTCATTAATCAGTGAAAGGTGAGGTTATTGCAGGCCCTGTGTTTCTGCCACTGACTGCATAAAGTTGAATCCACCTACCCGTTGGACAACAGCACATTGCATTTATTTGCATTATCATACGTTTTAGTCCCTGAATTTTACTTGTACAACATGGTGTAGATCCCAAGCAATTTTCTGTGCTGTCTCCTTTCTTTAACACTCTTTCAGCAGAGTCTTTTTTTCCCAGTCATTGGGCTAGTCTTGGCTTGGTGTATAACAAGGAGACCCATCGACACTGAATGCACAAGAACTCAAGAGCAGAATAGGATGGGCGACGAGAACACAGGCCGTCATGAAACGGCATCACATGCGGCTACGCGAATGATCCACATTCTCGTGTTTTCAGTGCTGCAGCCATTTAACACATCCAACTTGAAAAGCCTGAAGTTCTGCCAAACCCAACAAAAAGGACTCCTGCTGGTTTTGCAAGGGCAAAAAGAAAATTTCCCATCCCTCTTTGCCCCGAAAGCCCTCCAAACATTTGACTTTCTCACCGAAAACAGCTTGCTAAATGGCATCTGTGTAATGGACTCCTGCTAGGGGTTCATCGGCAACTGTGTGCCCACGTTGCGGAAAGTTGTGTCAATACCATTAACATGAGAATGACGCAAACAAAGAGAATCGTCGGTGAAAGAAAAGCCAGGAAAAAGTTCTTTTTGAATAAAAATCTGAAAACGATAGAATTCTTTGTGTTCCTTTTGCGTAGGGTGAAAAAAGGTGAAATCAAAGACATTGATGGTCTTTTTTTTTTTGGTCCGGGAAAAAAAAAAGGGAGGTTGCGAATGAATGTCTCATTTACATCCCAAAAGGGGTGGAGATGTTGCTCTAAAGGCGATGGGAAAAGCTGCGCCTCCATTAAGATGGGTGCTGGTAGCAGGGCCTCACTGTGAAGCGCTGGGGGTCCGCCCTGCCACAGTGTGGTTAACAAGGCGCTGGCTGAATCAGAGAAAGGCAATGAGGTTTTAATTGGTGACACATTATATTTATCAAGCTGACAGCGGAGCTCCGCGCTCCGGGACCTTTCTTGTGTTGTGTCATCGTAGCCATCAAACTCGCCGGCCCACCCCTCCATCTCCAGAGAGAACTGGGGGAAAAAAACCCCTCTTTTCCACCAAGGACCCTCACGTGTGAGAAAAAGAGGATAAAAACATAATAATCAAACGTCAAGTGAATGATAACACTGAATTATTCATTAGGGGTCTTAAAGTGCAGGATAAATCATGGATTCCTCTCATCCCCCCCTTCTCTCCTTAACAAAGACCATTCTTTGAGCCCAGCTGAATCACCACGGGACAGTTTAAACCAGCACATGAAAGGAAATCCCTTTCAGGCCCGTTTAGCCCTCTCGAAGGGCCTCTCCTCCATACACAGTAAAGTTATTAACAAGTGTTTAATATTAGTATCCGACACTTCCTCATTCTCTCGCTGTCATCGACCGCTCCCTCCCAACAATGCCAAGATGTTCTGCCTGGCAAAAGAAGCACTTTATGAGAGCGCACCATAAAAGTGAAAAAGAAGAAAGTTTGGCTTTCCTGGTTCTTTGCCTCTTTTTATAATGCATCTTGCCGACAAGGCCAAAAAGAGCTAAGAGTTCTATCAAAGAGCTTTCTCAACAAAACAATATAATGCACCAGAAAAATGCTAATTAAAATTGGTTTTCATTACAAAATATTTACTACAAGTATATGTATATATCCTGAACAAATTCTCCCTCACAACCCCAATTCTGAAACAGTTGGGAAAAAGTGTAAATTGTGAATAAAATCAAAATGCAATGACTTTCAAATCACACCAGCCACTATTTAATTCACAATAGAAGAGAGATTACATAGCAAATGTTGAAACTGAGAAATTTGACAATTTAATCCACAAAATGAGCTCATTTCAAATTTGATGGCTGTTACAGGTCTCAAAAAAGTTGGGACAGGCGCCTGTTTACCATGGTGCAGCCTCCCTTCTCTTTTTAAACACAGAGCAGAGGCGTCTGGGAATTGAGGAGACAAGTTTCTTGAGTTTAGCCATTGGAATTTGATCCCACTCTTGTTTAAGACGGGTTTCCAGCTGCTGGAGAGTTTTGGACTTCTCGTTTAATTATGCGCCAAATGTTCTCAATCGGTGAAAGATCAGGACTGCAGGCAGGCCAGTTCAGCACACGGACTCTTCTACTACGAAGCCATGCTGTTGTAATAGCTGCAGTAAGTGGTTTTGCCTGCTGAAATACACAAGGCCTTTCCTGGAATAGATGTCATCTGGAGGGGAGCATATGTAGCCCTAAAATCTTTATATACCTTTCAGCATTCATGTTGCTTTTTAAAATATGCAAGTGTCCCACACCATATGCACTAATGCATCCCAATATCATCAGAGATGCTGGGTTTTGAACTGAACGCTGATAACAGGAGGGGCGGTCTTTCTCCTCTTTAGCCCGGAGGACACAACGTCCATGATTTCCAACAAGAATGTCAAATTTGGACTCGTCTCACCACAGGACACTTGGCCACTTTGCTACAGTCCATTTTAAATGAGCCCTGGCCCACTGAACACACTGGCGCTTCTGGATCATGCTTAACAATGGCTTCATTTTTGCATGTTCGAGTTTTAGGTGGCATCTGTGGATGGCACGGCAGACTGTGTTTACAGACAGTGGTTTCTTGAAGTATTCCTGGGCCAATTTAGTAATGTCAATGACAGAATCATGCCGATGAGTGATGCAGTGGCATCTCAGGGCCTAAAGATCATGGGCATCAAATAAAGGTCTTTGGCCTTGTCCCTTACACGCAGAGATTTTTCCAGTTTCTCTGAATCTTTTGATGATGTTATGCACTGTCGATGATGAGACCTTCTAAGCCTTTGTAATTTGATGTTGAGGAGCATTGTTTTTAAAGTATTCTACAATTTTTTTTACGCAAGCCTTCACAGGTTGGAGAGCCTCTGGCCATCTTTACTTCTGAGAGACTCAGCCTCTCTACGACATCCCTTTTACAGCCAATCATGTTACACATCTGATGCTAGTTAACTTCATTACTGCTAAATGTTCTTTCAGCTGATTCTCTAATATGTTAATTGCTTTTTCAGCCCTTGTTTGCCTATGTCCCAACTTTTTTGAGAACTTTTGCAGCCAGAAAATTTGAAATAAGCTAATTTTGTGGATAAAAATGTAAAATGTCTCAGTTTCAACATTTGAAATGTAATCTGTGTTCTACTCTAAATCACATATTGGCTCATGTGATCTGAAAGTCATTGCATTTTGATTTTATTCACAGTTCACACTTCATCCCAACTATTTCGGAATTGGGGTTGCATTTTTCAATACAACTGCACAATTTTTCATATTTTAGTTATTTTGTGCAAACTGCACTGAAACAGGCATTGGCTTCAGGATGCAGGTTCCAAATCAAGAATTAGAAAACTCTGCTATGCAACAAGTAGCTGGTTGCAGAGGATACAGACTGGGCTTAAGACGAGGATTTTGTTTCTACTGCGCGCTGTTTAAACTGGTTATCATCTGGGTCTGTGGGGCCACAGGAGTGTGCAGGAACTCAAACACACCTTCAGGAGGCCTTTGTTGACTCCGGGGCTTAAGTGGAGGGAGGTGGAGAGGCAGGGATGGGCAGAGAGGAGTGAGAGAAAAGGAGTGGGCAAAGGAGGAGGTCTAATGAAATATTTAAGATTCAGAACTGGGGGGGGGGGGCTGGCCCAGTGTCTTGGAAGTGACGACAAAAGACTTTTAGCGGCTCTCTATTGTAGAGGAGGCCGGGGCGGGGCGCTGGTTCGCCACAGGGGTGAGGTCAGCCCATATTGAGCGGGTCTGTGTCGTTCCTGGCCACAGCTGTAGCGGCCGCACCGCTGACCGGGCCAGCGGCCCCCCCGCCATCGCTGCGCTTTGTGCTCGCCGAAAAGAGCGCCAATTTAACACAGAGCTGATTGCACCGAGACGGCTTTGTGTCATGTCAACCTCACCTCCCCCTTCCACACCCCAGCCTGCCCGCCCTGCTCTCATACCCCAGCACCCTCCCGGAGTCTGTCTCCGTCCGCCTTGTTTTTGAAGAGATGACAAGGTGATGAATACCTCCGTTATTGGGGGAGCTGAATGAGGTTGCCGCCAAAACGGGAGCACTTCCCCAACCCCCCCCCCCCCCCCCATCCCACCCCCCACCCACCCGAGCGCTCTCTGTGCCCTTTCCTCACTAAACACTTGTTGATTTATGGCTGCTTCCTTCTAAGCAGCATATGCCACTTTTAAGAGTCTTCCAGCGAGGTTGTGCGTTTGTTAACTATTTCAGGCTATTGTGTTGGGGAGGTCCCGCTTCTCCTTTCGACGAGGGGGTTGAGTTTGCCACGAATACGCTCCTTCCCTCTCCTGCACCTCACGTTAACCTTAGAGAGAGAAAAATTAACTTGAACACTTGAACTTTTGCCCCACGTTGCACTGCAATTACATTTTAGGCTCCCGTGGTCACTCTCTGAACTTCCTTCCACGGTGTATAAATAGAGTTGCGCAGCTGCAGTGCCCGTTTCTGTGCAGGTTGTTTACAGTTCAGAGGGAATTCTTCAGAGGGTATCCAGAGGGAAGCCCTCGTGGGAATGCACGCGCGGAGGCTGCCTTCCTGAATTTCTCACTGATTACCGGCCGAGGGGGACCCTGGCTGTCTGCCACTGAGTAATATTTAAGCATCTCCATTGACGCAGAGAAAGAACTAGACCGCGCGCTCTCTATTCTTGGTGCATTCCGCCATGGTCATATAGGCGCCTGCTTCCGGTCATGGCAAAACACATTGTAAACACAGTAATCACCCCTGTTCAGAAATAAATTATCTAAAAAAGAAAATATAAAATAAGGTTGCAATCGGGCACTTTTCTAAATAAGGACATAAGTGAAAGCTTTCAGGCTATAACCAATATGATCAAAATCAGGTAAACTGATGTTTAAAAAACTCAAATATATATCCATAAATATCAGTAAAACTATGCTTTTGGAGAGACTAAAAGAACAAAGGTCTTTTTACAAGGACAAGAACAAGGTCTGCACAGTTTTCACAGCTAACGGCTCGACAGGAACTAACCATTTTGACAAATACTGCGAATCATACGCATCCAAATTGGTTATAGCTCCATATGCTTTGTTTTGCCATGACCGGACTTTAAAGCCAACTTATCCTGAGAAAGGGGCCTTGGCGCCGTCTGGTTTTTTTCTCTACATCATAGAACATCTCTCATTGGCATGAAATGTGCTTCTTCTTCTACTCCTTCTTCTTCTGTTGTTGTTCTGGGTGTCAGTTATTGTCCAGAACATAATATAGTATATATTTAAAGTTTGTGTGGATTCTCTCTGAGTTCTCCAGTTTTTTCCCACAGTTCAAGGACTTGCATTTAAGTCTAACTGGAGAGTATAAATTACCCACAGATATAGTTAGGAAATTCTGCGATAATGAAATTACAATCAGAGCAAATCCTGGCCATATTTTGGACCACCATTACAAAATGATGGACTTGCTTGGATTAAAAACCCATCATTTCTCTGCTCTAGTACTGCAGCTGTTATATTAAACATAAAAAATTGTATACCATTTATCATTGATGAAATGTGAGGCAAGACACTTCGGTGATGGAATTACCACAGAAATTTAATTTTTTAAAAATCCTGATTTTGCATATCAGATTACTCAGAATTGATGATAGATGAGAAGAAATGGCACTTAATTTCTCAGAGCCTATCATTTAGCCTTTTAGACTAAGGGCTCTACTTTGGTTAAATATAACTTTATTGATGGATACAGTCTGTTCAAAGAAGACAAGTGAGCGGTAATGGAATTACAAACTGGTGACAGAATTACCGTAGGCTCTGAAAATGAAAAGAATCTTAAAGGATTTTCTCCTAAATTAAGGAATAAGTTGACACAGTTGACATATTTACTTTATAAGTTGACATATTTACTTTACAATTTATGGTAACGGAATTACAGCAAAAAGGGGTGAAATTCTGAACCTCGTTGTGAGTATTATGGACTAGGTGGCCAAAACTAATGGCAGAATTAGAAATCATGAGCCTTGAAGCCATTACACAAGCCATTACAACAAGCAATTCCAGTATTATTACAATACATTGTAAAAAAAAAAAAAATGTTCAAATGACATCATGGAAACAAACAGAAGTGGGGATGTTTTCATTGGAGCAGAAAAACAAAGCAGATGGAGATGGTTTTTTTACTCCGTATTTCTCCAAATTCCTAGTTTGGAGCCAATACCATTCCCTTTCATTAGGGCTAAATTTGAATTTTCATATTTTTAGCTTTTCTGCTGTGGAATGACCCAGGTGTTTCAGCCAATAGTATATGACCCAGCCACGATTGATTAGGCAGAGTGTACAGGGCGTTTCCTGCCTCTTTCCCAGTGTATGCAGGGATACGCTCCAGCGACGTCCCACCCTGCACTGCATCATTTTACTAAGCATCCTCCAGAAAGACAGTTTTGGTCCGTCAGAAACACTAGCGGCAGCAGGTCATCTCATTCCTGTGACTCCATTTTCCAGATTTGATGACCATGCTGTGAGATTGTAGTCTCAGGAAAATGTGTCTGTCAATCCACTTTCACCCAATATCTGCTTGAATGGTCCAAATATGAAAAGAGCACAAGTAAGGTTCTGGTGTCATGATGATTAATGAAGACAAGCAACAATCAAACAACAAATGTTCGCTCACTGCATGATTATAGGATCCAGATGCTTGAGTAAAACTCCTTCATAAATCCCCAAGGCAGAGGAGTTATGTGCCTGGTTCCACTTAGACATTTAGATACAGGCACTTCGAAACAAACTCATCGTCTCGCTGTACGGAGCACTAAACAGGACTGCTCTGAGAGTTCTCTGCGTGGTCACCGAAGACAAATTTCCTGTTGTTTTATAAACCATGAAGTGTGGAAACCAAGCTGTCCGCTCTGTTTGTCTATATGTGCATGAACTAAAAGCATCATGGGAAATGTGGTGACATAAGACTGAACAAATACACCGCAGGTCTTAAATATTTATGCACTCAACTCAAGTTTTGGTGAAATATATATAAGCAGTTTTAAGTTATGTATATAACCTCAAATGGTACAATGCAAGATGTCAATGGTGAGAATAATATGTAAATGCTGGATTATAACCAATAATTTTGAGTTGATCACAAAATTGTATTTGGCAAATTGAAGCGGAAAAGTAATTACTTCCATTTTCTAAAAAAGGATTCAAAATCAACTTAGATTGATGCTCAGTGGACTGATAAATCGAAAAGCATATACCCTGCTGACACTGTTAGGCTGGGGCGTGCTGCTCTGGTCCTGCAGGGCTGAAAGACAAGCTGGCTTCGGTTTTCTCCTTAAAATCAGGACCAAGTTCAAACTGTGCAATCAACCACTATAACTAATTAATTAAAGGCCCTATATCATGAAAATCATAATTTTCATAGTCCTTTACATCTATACTTTGGCCCTCCCTCTCCTATCATCTTACAAAACGTGAAACCAGATTGATTTACAGAGTTATTTTTGGTTAGCCTGTTTCTACAAAGATCATATTTTTTAAACAAAGCTCATTTCTATTTTAAGGAGTAGGCCAGGTACTTCCCTTTTTCACTGAGTGTAGCATCCTGGAGACAGTCACCCTATGAAAAGTGCAAAACAAATAATATTTGATTGAATTGAATTGTTGGACATTGTTATGAACACTGGTGCATTATGGGTTTTTCTAAGAGCAGAATATTGCTGAAAACCAAAAGAAGCTCCTACTTTCCAGGAACAGGGTTAGAGACCCCATGTCTGGATGCCAGGTAGAGTCCTCGAGAATTTCTTCCTGCATCATTCGCAGACTTTTGGTAGCACTGTTGATGACCTTGCAGGGATAGTGCATGGAGCGAGTGGTAGAGCATGTTTCAAGACACAGAGGTGATTTTCCGCTGTATCCACGCCAGGGCTGCTGCTTAAACACTGTTTATTTTGTAAAAGTGCGGGCCCTTTTACAAAATAATGATTACTAATGAACCTATTGGAAGGGATACGTATATGCTGGATAGAGACCTAACCCCAATAACAATAAAGGCCTGGCCCAGGTCTGGCCCACATAATGCACTTCACACGGCCCAGTTCTGGCCCACATACAGCAAGAACAATGGCCCTTTAGTAGTCCAGATCTGATTTGCCAGAGGGCCAGCTGCGAACACAATTGGCCCAAGTGGCATGCCATCACATAAACAGTACCATCATTGCCAGAACTGGCCCATATCTGGTCAACATACCAACTGCCATGCCAGCAGTCGCCCAACAGTGCCAGCTTGAAGCCAGATCTGGGCCAGACCAAACTGCTATTGGGGAAGTGTAGCACATTAAATTTCAGAAAACATTAAACTGATATGCATTGTATTTCTTTCTGAGAGGCTAAACTCTTGTATTCGAGCTGCACCTGTACTGGTCACAGCCCTCGTGGGAATGCCTCCTGTGTTTCCTCCCATTCAGCAACTTTCCTGTCTATCAGAAGTAATGTCTCCTTTGATTGGTTTACATTCCATGGGTGGCACTATCCCCAGCTGTGTCTTGTTTCATTGTTACCTCCTTCCCTGCTTTGAGTTGCAAGTTACTGAATTGTCATTTGCTATTTGTGCTTATAACCAGTCAGTATTTCTGAATACAAACTCTTCTTCAGATGGTTAAATGTAATCTTTAATGATTGCAATTTGTGGAGGCCTTCCTCTTTACTTAGTTAATTCAACAAACTCCAATGCCAATTCAGGGTTCAGGATTAGGTCCGTGTTCACGATAACCCAGTTCGAGTCTGCACCGTTGTCCGGTTTAATAGGAGCACTGCAAAAAATGAAAAGTAATTCCACCTTACCAAGCAATTTAATTTTGTATTAAGACTTAAAACATTTATTTCTATTACCTGTTTTCTCAGTAAGACAAAAAATTTGCCAATGAGAAGAGATCATTTTGATTTATTTCTAGATTTGCCAATGGAATAAGAAAATTTCACTTTTCAAGCATATGGTAATTTAAAATAAGATAATATTTTCTTCTTGAGAGAAAAAAAAGTACAGAGTTTTGCATTATACTGTATTAAGACTAAATGACTCGTCAAGACAGACACTTTTTGCAGTGACCAAGCTCCCAAGCCTATTCAGGGCCCAGCATTGGGATCACATTCTTGCTGACAAATGCCGCGTGTCCATCAAGCGGAACAGTTTGGTTCGGTACGGGTCGTGTCACATTTCAGAGTGTTGCCATTACAAAAGTTGTGGATGGTACCTTTGGAACCGGTCCTAACCGTTCCCATTTTTCGTCACCCCTCCGGTTGGGGTACCAAGGCTTACCGTCCGATACAAATGAGGCGGAGCCAAAACACGGTTTCTGTATTGGTCGCGAATTGTCATTACTGCCGTCTGTTGATTGGCCAACAGAATCGTCACTCAATTGCGACTTCCATAAGGAAACTGCAGGAAAACACCTGTCTCGCCAACCGTTTTGAGAAAAACATTTTTGGAAATGTCTGTTCGCAACAGAGCGCCATGGAGCAATGAGGAGGTGCAGATATATATTTCATGAATTTAAATTTAGTCAATTTAAAATGCATATAGCCATTATTATGCAAACTAATTTGGCGCCAGTTGCACCGCGAGAATTTAGCTCACTAGCTGGCTTTAAAATACACCGAATAAAAAGGTTGCAGCTAAAGTCGCTTTCACACCGGACACAAAATGAATTTTTCGCACTCCAGATTACATTCAAAGTCAATCCGTTTCGCTTGTATTTGCGTGTTTGCATTGCACTTTACCATCTGGTTAAAAAAAAAAACCCGGCTATATTTAAGGGTACTGTCTGCAGTGGAAACGTAAACCAGATCTAGGGGTTTGGTACCAAAAGTACGGTTCCAAGGGTACTATACCCAAAGTACCCCAACGGAAACGCCGCTTCTGTTTCAGCCTGTTTCACTGTCCAGTTTGTTAGGAACAAGCTCCCAATCCTTCCGCGGTCATTAGGATTGGAACCGCAACAACTGAACTGAACACTCCTGTAATCTGGAAAAACCTAATGAGTTTATCAGTGGCAAGGGTCTCACTGTTGAACTAAAACTTTTAGGTTCTGGACTTCTCCTAACAGGAAAAAATTTAAAGGAGCTTGATTTTGACAGTTCAAATAACACTTGTGCTTTACGATTTTCACCACTTTTGATTATTGCAAATGAGGGTCAAACTCAGTTTCTATCCAAAGTGAAATACGTACTAGGTTTTTCCAGATCACAGGAGAAATGGGCTCGTTCCCGTATTACTATCAGAAAACCCTGCTTTGGATTGTACTCTGCCTCCACGCTTAATTCCTGGTCTGGATCATAAGAGCACCTGGACCCGGCAGCATATGCCCATAATTTTTCCAATTACTAAACTTCTGCCATCATAGAGTTGGAGTAAACATTAAACTTGATGGAAATAAAACCAAAATGGCTCCATGCTACAATTTTTTGCAGAAAACTTTTCAAAGAATGCATCCAAATTAATAAATGTGCTCCCGAGTTATTTTTCCAACTAGCACACATCAGTTTCTTGGTGGACTTGCCCCTCAACTGAATGCATAGGAGCTGTTCAGTCTTGGATGCCACTAAAAACTGGCTCCAGTCATGGATTTAAGCTGGAATCCATATTTGTCACTTCCCAGCAAATAATTAATTCATAGGCTCTCATTCTTCCAAAGGAGTCGCACCTTTGGTGCCTCCTGTTGAAGCGAGAGCTCATCCAATGGATCGCACAATACACTCCTCTCCCCCCGGCCCTTCCAGAAACTTCCATCTGAAAAACCACTGAGGTGAAGACCTGTCAACTTTGATAACCTTATGGCTGAGTGGGCAGCAGTAGCCTTGCTGAAATAATAGCTCAGGAAAGAAGAAAACTAATTCAGCTTAATACTCTTTAAAAAAGGGCGAAGGGCAATTAGAGGAGTGTCCTATCCTGAGGTCAATCGTCCCTTCCCCCTAAACACCCCCATCATGTCACCAGAGCCTGGTACCAACCCCCACAGCCCCCAAACCCAACACTCGCCTGCGTAGTTTTGATGAAGTCTGAATACAGCTCATAGACAGGGTCAGGGATTGGCACTGGGACCTGCAGTGAATGACGGGCCGGTGCAAAAAGGGGTCTTGGATGGGCGTTTTCACTGGGGTTTCTGTCCCTGTCAAACACAAACAGATTTTCCACACTTGTCTGATTCTGAATGCATTAGTTTCAGGCTGCATGTTGAATGCTGGTGTCACTCGTGGGCTCTCCGAATGCATGTAAATGAGAGCGTGTGCATAAGCATTGTGCGTATAAGTGCACTCTGATTAATATGGTTAGCCGGCGTGTGAGTCTGCATATGTGAGAATTGGGACGCATGCAAGTATGCATGCGTCACGAATTAAGCACATGCGTGCCCAAAGAATAATATGGTGCTAGCAGCTGAACTGGTTGCCCTTTTATATTGATATATTTTGATATTATTCTGTCTTGGAATTTATGGCAGCAGAAATGTTGGTTTTCACCGGACCAGCTGAAACACCAGATGAGATCTCCCATCAGACAGGTGGCAGCAAGTGCAGGTCATCTCAGGGACCACACCAGCGAAGAAGTCTGTGCCAGACCTGAGCTTTGTACTTGAACTAAATAGCCTTGTATTCAAACCTTGACATTTAAGATCTTGATTTTCCTGTGTGCGCACTGTTGCCAAGTTTTCTGGTTTCTTAAGTCTGGCCCACACCAATAGATTTTTGAAATCTCAGCTGATGTTTCGAGGAGAGTGACACAAAAATTGTACATTTTGTTGTTTTTTGGTCCTCTTGTGTATGGAGATCCAACTTGGTGATTTGGATCACACAACATGCAATATTGGATTGTAAGTATTGAACATGTTTAATATTCCCAGCGACCACAACCAGCTTCTGAGCAGATCTGGTGAAGTAAACAGAGGATCTTACATGAGTGGGCTTGTCAAAACCCAACAACAAACCCAAAGTTTCATAGCTTTCAAAGGACACAACCGAGAGTATAATATTCTGTTAATCACATAGCTGAATTCCATTCATTATCTAAACTGCTTCTTCCTCATTTGGGTCATGGTTGAGCCGGAGCCTATCCCAGCTGACTATGGGTAAAAGGCATGCTGGACAGCTCGCCAATCCATTGCAGGGCGCACACACCATTCACTCACACACTCATGCCTATGGGTAATTTAGAGCGTCTAGTTAGCCTAATATGCATATCTTTGGGCAGCGGGAGAAAACCGAAGCAAACATGGAGAGAACATGCAAACCCCATATAGAAAGGCCCCAGGCCAAATTAGAACACTTGACCTTCCTGCTGGGAGGCAGTAGTGCTACACACTGCACCACTGTGCTGCCCTGTAACTGAACTGTGTAATAGAAAATAAATGTCATTCCTGTGAGCACTTTAATAGAAAGTCTCATCATATGTTAGCACTGAGCCAACTACATCACTCTGCTAACTTCATTAGTCAGTCAATGAGTTTGAGTTGTTGTAAATTCACAGTCAACTGAGCAGCTAGCTAACATTAGCTCATGAGCTAATGAACTAATGTTAAGCAATGATTATGGGAAGCTACTGTGTGCAAGCTAAGTAGCTAGCTAAGTAATGCTAACATAGTTATGAGAGGGGCACTTCGCTAGCTAGCTACAACGTGAAACCATTCCAAAATAACCAACATTCTACTTGGTATTTAATGTGGCTAAATTTTAATATTGTGATGTATTGTGGAGCCGTTTTTTTTTACCCACACTTTCAGCCAATTAAATTTTCGGTAAAGTGATATGTTCCTAGGATAATATAAAAAAAAAATGTAATGGGCTATGAGAAAATTACTTTAGTTATGCAACAAAATATGTGCATAATGCACGTCACGAGAATTTGGCTAAGTAATCTGTTGAGCCATTAAAAAAATTGGGCTTTGCTTAAAATAACTGCCTGAAACTGGCAGTTTCAGGCAGAAAATTGACTGAGTTATCCTTTGACTTTAACATGGCTTTAGGTCCATTTCTTGAGAGACTTTTCAATTTGTTTATCATGAGCAATTGAGCCATTTTTCTTATTTTTTTACTTTTAAAATGCTTAGGTTTCTAGTGCATAATTTTTGTTTCTTGTTTGTTTGTTTTTTTTATTTTATTTGGTTCTTTAGTAATTTTTCATTGTTACCAGTGGCCTTTCTTTCATTTTCATAAAGAAAAGTCTTAAGCTGCGTTCACGCCAGACGCAAAACAAATTTTGTACATGGCAGATTACATTCAAAGTCAATGCAAAGAATTGAATACAGGCGCCTGGTGTGAAAGCGGCTTTAATCTGAACTCTAGTGTTTTTAGGTCCTCTCATCTAGCAGTATCAGTGGAATATCACACCTATGGTACATGCTTTTCCTGGTGTGTTAAATTAAATCCTGGAAGCTGAATCACCTACTGATGACTGTGTCAAACTGGCCATAATGTTACCTGAGGCACGTTCAAGACCAGAGGGTCTCGCGCCGGCTAGCAAAGACTGCGGAGTTTTGGCCAACTCATGAGTTCTTGCGAATTTCCAGTATGGCTGCCAACTAAGGTTTGTGTCACATTCCCTTGAACAAGCTGTGACAATACTGGTTTCCATCTTGAAAAGCAAGGAGAGGCTGTTTGTAGATGTCCTCTCTCGTCTTCGCAAGAACCAACATAGTTTAATCCTGCGAGAGACAAGTTCTCACGGGCTCTCGTTCCCCAGAATCTTGTACATTGCCCTGGGGAGGTGGGGATACATTTGTTAAATGTTTCCTGCTTAACTACACACAACCCTGCTGGTTTACATTTCTTAAAAGCTACATTGCTCTAGCTCAAACAACACATTCTCATCCCAACTCGTCACAATGTGACGCTACCTGACCAAGCGTTGATATACAATGCAAAAGGAGGCGTCCTAATTTGACGTTAAGGTAAGGGTTCAGGCAAAGGGGTTGGGGGTAGGGTTCCTTTTAAACTGGCATCATATAAGGACACCAAAAGCCTCCTTTTGTACCATATATCAACGCTTCATTTATCAATGCTTGCTCCGGTAGCATCACTAAATGACCAGTCAGGATGAGACTGGGCTCATTCAAGCTATGTAGGTTGCTAATGTATGTAGCAACCGTGCTTTTGGGAAATGTACCCCTGGGTGATTTTGATCATAGTCTGCCTGCACCAGGGGTATGTGGGCAAATGCGGTATTAAACTAAGCAACAATGCATGCCAGGGAAGGAGGTGCAATCAGAGGTGTAAAGTCTAGGTTCAGAAAGTAAAAATCCTCCCCAGAACTTTATTTCAACCACCTGGGTTTACTTCGGATAGGATATAGAGCCAATATGAATGATCAGCTCATTCTGTGGGAGGCAGAAAAACATGGCAGGACTTTTACTTTCTGACCCCTGGATTTTACACCTGTGGGTGCAATACCTATGCATTCAGCATTAAAATGAAAGGTCATGTTTGTGTTTCTCTACAGACATGTTTGCGGCTTGTGTCTGAAAAGCAGAAGTGGTCAAAATGACAACGCAGTGATCGTGAGGACATCTCACATAGTGAGGGCTATTTTAGGGACAGTGCTAACAGTAATTACATTTTGCAATTGAGTCAGGCATTCACCATGTGTATTCCAGGAGGTGTTTTTATTTATTTATTTGCACCCGGTACATCACTGTTGCTGCCAAAAAAAAAAAAAAAAACACTAAGGTGGTAAAGGGGATTTTGCCAAAAATTGTGAAGTACATGAATGTCGTCACCTGACATTCATTCCATTTGGTACGGTTTTGTGGTTGTGGAGGTAACAGTGAATAGCAGGAGCTATTTTGTTATTGCCAGGTTATATTTTTTGCCTCTCTCATTCATATTTATTTTGTTTATTCGGCGATCAGATTAATCATGTGACTGTTCAGGTCACACTTTACTTTTAGATTAAGCCCTTACACTCTAACTTTTCACTTAAGTTTTTTCTTAAGTCAGTTCAAACCCAGAAAAGGCTCCTTTTTTTGTTGCATATCTAAGGGTAATGTTACATACATATTATGTATCTTCTGGTTGCAGGGCTACATCACAGTATTGAGAGAAATATTCGAACCTGGACTACTGTATATATTGTTATGGCCACAGCATTGCATAAAATAAAACATATCAAGATCTTGTAAATCATTTTATATACAGTTCCCTGTAATTCAGCTGAACATATTATACAAATGTATTTTGGATTGTAGGAAACCAACCTTGGCATCTCCGCTACAATTTTAAATAGGATTGAAGTTCCACAAGTCTGAATGTAGCAGTGGTATGGGTCCACAGGTTTTATGGGGTTTAAAAAGTAGATTTTCATTTTAAACACTGAAATGCCACTGGAGAGCTAGCCCTCGCAATGCATTACATAATAAGTATGTACTATGAGCACAATCAAAGGGAGTGAATGCCTCAGAGTTATTGATTTTAGTAGAGTGGGCTTTCCACGCTGGATAGCATATTTCTATCAGTCATTCAGATCTGCAGTGAATCAAGAAAAGTCTTTAAAAATTCTCATCTTCAGAAATACCAGCTTGAAGATGTGTTCTTTAACAGTACAGGTGTAGCCTGATGCTTCGCAAACATTTTTAATGGAAATAATGATAAAGCACAGGTCCTGTATATCACAGATGGAAAACAAAATTATGGTCAGTTTGCTCAAAACAGATATTAACCATCTCCAATCAGGAGTGAGAGTGGGTCCAACGCACTCATTTAAATGATTGGAGATAATTAGACAGATTAGAGAGGCTTTCGGCATGAATGAGAGCCTTTTTTTCCCGCTTCTGCTGAACCTCAAACAATATCAAAGGAGGTTTAGAGAAACAAAAACAAAAACAAACTAATCAGGCCCATTCTTGAATTTTATTGTGTTTCTTTCCCATTTTAGACATTCATCATGAATTCACGCCATTTTAAGTATCTAATGAACTCGCAATGCCTTTTGAATGCTCTGTCCACTTACCAGTGTTACACCAGGCAGTGTTTGACAAACTATGTGCAGGCACCACTGAGTGCAGTGCACAGTGTTAGACAAATACCTGAGAGGTTCATTTGACCCCCAGTTTTTGTACTGCCGTGGAATTGTCCAGTAAGGCACACTCACATGGAAACTCTTCAGAACTGACGGTACGTGCGTCACCCACGTCGCTAAACAAACCGGTCCCTTTTAGAACTCTCTGGCAACGCGCATCTCTGCTTGTGTCCGCCCAAACGCCCTTTATTTCTCCACTTAAGGCCTTGCGTCTCTGAAAGACTCGCAGATGCCCGCAGCTTTTCAGTTTCTTAAAAAAAAAAAAACCTTTTTTGATCCAGAGAAAGTCAGAAGCCAAGGAAAAAAGTCTTTTTAACTGATTGGACCACAGGCTGCGAAAACCAATGACCAATGACCAGTCTCCTTATTTATTCTCCCTATGTAAGGCCACTGAGCTTTTATGTCCTCAAAAACATTTTTTGATAGCGGCTGAGCTGCATCGACCCAAACCCCCCCCCCCCACCCCACCCCCCCACCCCCACCTCCTGCCTCCCGCCCATCGCCCAGGCGACCGCAACGCCTCAGCTACCTTTGATGCTGGGAAATTAGGAAGTGAATCACAGCACAGCTTTAATGTCCCTGTTTAGTCCAAACAGAGGATGATTGTCCATTTTCTCAATAGAATGTTTTGTCTAGGAGCAGGGCATGCACAGGAATATTGTTAGACTCAAGGAGAGGAAAACATATCACCACATATTGGGGCTCAGATTTCTGTTGTTATACCTGTAAAGCAATCTGGGAGTAGTGCAGTCATCCCTTTTTCTCTGACCGCTTGTTTTGGTCAGCTTAAATATCTTTGTACACAAATTAATGCAAACTACTCTGCAAAAAGTGATTTTCGAGAAAAGGAAATTTACTTAATTTAAGACTTAAAACACTTATTTCTATCACCATTTTTCTTAGTAAGACAAGAAAGTAGTCCTTGATTTGAGTTCATTTTGACTATCTTGCCAATGGGGTAAGTAATTTTTTTTACTTTAAGTAAAAGGATTATTTGCTTGAAAAGTGAAAATTACTTACCCCATTGGCAAGATAGTCAAAATTACCTCAAATCAAGGACAGATTTTTTGTCTTACTAAGAAAAATGATGATAGAAATAAGTGTTTTGAGTCTTAAAATAAGTAAATTTCCCTTTCTTGAAAATAACTTTTTGTAGTGTAGTTGTCCTAAATATGTACAAACCCAACCCCCCCCTCCCCCCCCCCATAAACCAAATTTCCGCAAACAGGTTTTTCAATTGTTTTATCGTGTGTTATAACGTGTGTGAGTGTGCGCAATTGCATTATGTGTACATTCCAAATGCATGACTTTCAAACTTCCCATCCACTCTAAAAAAGAGGCTGTTTTGATTGGGCGTCTCTTCAATGATCATAAGCTGTGTCCTGATTGGCCAGCAAACTGAACCGAAGTGAAAATGTAACGTTAGCGCTTCGAGGGAAAGAGAGGAGAGTTTGAGCAGGACTGTGGAAGAGAGCAGGGCACAGAGACAAAACTGCAGGCGTGAGCTTTGCAGAGTTGACCTGTTCGTGACATAGAAAACGGCAGTAATTTCATACTGTGTGTTTCAGTTTGTGAAGCGAAGTGGGGGAATCTAGCCTTTAATAGGGAGGGTCCACAAAGTCAACCTCCTCTGGGCTACGGAAGCGGACTAAGTGGGGAAAAGTATTTTCCATAGTACAAGCAGAGGCGGCACCAGAAATGGAAATCTGGGGGCAAATTACGCGTCCAAAAGAATGATTGTCAGCGTCATGTCGAAAGGGGGAGAGTTAGCAGCATCAGATAGTATGGAGGGCTCTCGGAGTGAATCTGTTGTTAGTTATGATAATGATTGATAACCAGCCAGCACTAAAGGGTGTTCCTGATAACAAAGGTTAATGAACAAGACCACTCCCAATGTGCCTTCCTATTCGTCCGCACGCCTATATATACCTCCTTCAATCCCACAATCCCCGCTCTTCTCGATTCTATGTCCCTCCCTCCCTTCCCCTCTCCAAAAAGGAAGCAAGAAACATTCACTACCTGGGACCCCGGGGGGCTTAGGTGCCACACGGACTCTGACAAGAGACACGAGCTCCATCATGAGTCTTGCCACCCGGGGGGTGCCCAACGTGCGCACAATCACAGACCAAGTCCATATAACATCGCCTTCGCCCCGATCCCCTATCCATCGTTCCACCGAATACCTCCTCCTCTTTGGGTGTGGTCCAGAGTTCATTAATTGTTGTTATAAAGGGATGTTCTGTAGCCCCCAAATTTTCGGTTCTGGTGCCACCACTGAGTACAGGTCCTTTAACTCATTTGTTCCCAAGGCGAGGCAGAGATGGACGATACAGTAACTGTGGGAAAAACTGGCCCCAGCATCTGGCGTACGGAGCCACGGGAGGCATGCAAGTGAGCAATGCTAATAA
Source organism: Gymnothorax reevesii (assembly GCA_029721435.1). Lineage (NCBI taxonomy): Eukaryota > Metazoa > Chordata > Actinopteri > Anguilliformes > Muraenidae > Gymnothorax > Gymnothorax reevesii. The sequence continues at coordinate 88,082,493 of CM056581.1, read as the reverse complement.
CTCACAAGTGCAGAGGGCCGGGGGCCACGCTGGTCATTAATGCGTCTCCGCACTCGTGCCGCTGGGGTCGAGTGGGACATTCCTGCCCTATTGGGTGGCAGCTGGACGGAGGTTTCCGGAAAACAGCTGAGGGACCCGGGGACCAGAGCTGGTGCTGGCGTATTACCTTACATCACATTACACTGCATCCGACAGATGCTTGTATACGAAGCCATGTACAAGAAGTGCTTACTGAAGGTTTGCAGAGAGGGCTTACAATAACTACTCCCATCACGCTTATAACATTATTGTGACTGTCAATGTGTCACTTATCATTCCCTGCTACAAAGTGGATGCGAATAAAGGAATGAGAGTTGTTCCTCTTACTGTTTGTCTGGCTGTCTCACTTCTTTTCCGAGTCAGAACACCTCAACCATTCAATATTTCACAACAAATTTTACACATGGATACATCTTGTTTTGTAGGTATGCTTTTTCATATATACGTCCGTCCATCTGACCGTTTGTCCATCCCCCCAACACATTTTATTTCCAGGCCACATATTAGCTATCCCACGGTGGGGGATTTGAGTATCTCACGCTTTTTTTGTTCCTGTATTTGTTAGTTTCAAGCTATAGCCAGTGGCCACTGATCTTGACAAACTGTTTCTGTAAATTTTTTACTTGAGAAAATGGATTTTTTGTCCAATGACTCTTTTGACACAGATGGGAGTGGCTGTGCTGTTTTGGAGACAGAGTAAAAAGCACCTTCGCTGGGTGTCCGGGCTCACGCTAATGGCCAGTGCGCAGGGTGGGGGGAACAAGGCCCTGATTGTGGCTGGGTGGCGGCCAACCTCACCAGTCCCCTACACACTGGTGCCATGTTGTACTGAATGGAATATTCAGGGGAATTATGACTTCCTCTGCTCAAAAGACGCACAAAGATCCAGAACATTCTTTCGTATACATTCAAACACTCCTTTAAGAGGCTGGAGAGCTAAAAAAAAAAAAAAAAAAGCCAAAAAAATAACCCCAGATCACCCGCACTAAAAACATGTAATATCCTAGCAGGGTCTGCGGTAGGGAGCTGTAGAGGGGGAGGTGTAATACAAAGCACCTCTTTCTCTCTACGTCAATGAAATAAAGAGGCGGAAGATGAATAAATAATCCTTACAGCATGAGAACAGAGGGAACTCGGAGTCCGGCGAGCTAGTGTTAAAGTGAAAACTAACTCAGAGAGTGGGATAGTGCAGGCTGCAGACAAAAGAGAAAGGCTCTTTGTGCCTCTGTTTTTACTTCCGCGCGATGCTTTTAATCTGTCCCGCTCCCTTTACCTCCAGCGCTGTGAGCCACAGCTTGAAAGTTGACCTAAGCCGGGGCTCGTGTTTGACTTCTACTCGCCAGGGTTGTTTGCAAAAGGTACCCTCTCCTTGTGTGTGTGTACAGAGGGAGTGGGGCCGGCTGCGGGCTTGGCCGACGCCCAGAAGGGCCAGGCACCGTTGGCAGCAAGACCGTGAGAAACAGGGGGGCGACTCCCAACTGTCATCACAGCTGCAAAACTGCTGAGCATAAAGGCCTAATTACAGAAATATGCGCCCCGCAGCCTCCCCCCACTATGAAAACAGAGATGCATTTTGGCCGGCCGCTGCCACAGCGCCACAGCGCGACTCGATGTGCTGCGTGGGGCTCGCCGTGAGAGAGGAATCCCAGAATTCCACAGCTGCTGCCAGACATCAGCGCATGCTGCTTGTGTGTGTGCGCGCGTGTGTGCGCGTGTGTCAGCGAGAGGGTGGAGGAATGTGCAAGTGAATGAGCCTGCGAGAGGAAAGCGGAGACTGGAGAAGGGCATTTAAATCGTTATCAAAGGTGAGTGTTGTTTAGTTGTCTGAAATCACGGCGGAAGAGAAACTGTTTCATCGCCAAATGCAAGAGGAGAAAAATATTTGAACGTAATTATTTTAATTAAAATTACAGTTGATTTTTTTTTTCATACAAATAAAACAATGACAATAACATGTTAACATACAAAAGAGATAACAAACCGGAACAAAAAGCCATATTTGAGATGACTAGGCATGTGTATGCATTCTCTTTAAAGCACAGGCACTAGTCAGAATATGACCTCATGATGGAACCAATGATTGATTACAATCATTAAGTTGTCTCTTATTTAATTTTCAATCATGTCAGGTAGTCCGAAGGGTAAAAGAAATCTATCACTTTACAACAGATCACTCTATGCACACATCTTCAGATAAAATATTGATTAGAATGTATTCTCTATTGAATATGGCCAGTTGATATTAAATATACCCACATCGCAAAATTTATAGCTGGATTCACAGCAAACACGGAGGCATAAGGCAATGATCCCTATACCGTATGCGCTGTATACTGAATACTTGTTTTCCGAACTGAATTATGCTGGTGGAGCTTGTGCATACATTGTGTTCTCACTGTCAGAAATAGGGGGGAGGCAGGAGTCCATTTCTGTACCCCAAGGTACAACCCCAATTCCAAAATAGTTGGGACAAAGTGTAAATTGTGAATAAAATCAAAACGCTATGACTTTCAAATCACGCCAGCCAGTATTTTATTCACAATAGAACAGAGATAACATAGCAAATGTTGAAACTGAAAAATTCAACTACAAAACCCAAAACCAGTGAAGTTGGCACGTTGTGTAAATCGTAACTAAAAACAGAATACAATGATTTGCAAATCCTTTTCAACCTATATTCAATTGAATACCCTGCAAAGACTAGTTACTTAATGCTCGAACAGGTAAACTTTGTAATTTTTTGCAAATATTAGCTCATTTGGAATTTGATGCCTGCAACAAGTTTCAAAAAAGCTGGCACAAGTGGCAAAAAAGACTGAGAGAGTTGAGGAATGCTCATCAAACACTTATTTGGAACATCCCACAGGTAAACGGGCTAATTGGGAACAGGTGGGTGCCATGATTGGGTATAAAAGCAGCTTCCCTGAAATGCTCAGTCATTCACAAACAAGGATGGGGTGAGGGTCACCACTTAGTGAACAAATGCGTGAGCTGATTGTCGAACAGTTTAAAAACAACATTCCTCAATGAGCTTTTGCAAGAAATTTAGGGATTTCATCATCTACGGTCCGTAATATCGTCAAAAGGTTCAGAGAATCTGGAGAAATCACTGCACGTAAGCGACACGGCCGAAAACCAACATTGAATGCCCATGACCTTCGATCCCTCAGGCGATACTGCATCAAAAACCGACATCAATGTGTAAAGGACATTACCACATGGGCTCAGGAACACTTCAGAAAACCACTGTCAGTAACTACAGTTCGTCGCTACATCTGCAAGTGCACGTTAAAACTCTACAATGCAAAGCGAAAGCCAATTATCAACAGCACCCAGAAACGCCGCTGGCTTCGCTGGGCCCAAGCTCATCTAAGATGGACTGATGCAAAGTGGAAAAGTGTTCTGTGGTCTGACGAGTCCACATTTCAAATTGTTTTTGGAAACTGTGAACGTCATGTCCTCCGGACCAAAGAGGAAAAGAACCATCCGGACTATTATAGGCGCAAAGTTCAAAAGCCAGCATCTGTGATGGTATGAGGGTGTATTAGTGCCCAAGGCATGGGCAACTTACACATATGTGAAGGTACCATTAATGCTGAAAGGTACATACAGGTTTTGGAGCAACATATTTTGCCATCTAAGCAACGTCTTTTTCATGGACGCCCCTGCTTATTTCAGCAAGACAATGCCAAGCCACATTCTGCACGTGTTACAACAGCATGGCTCCGTGGTAAAACAGTGCGGGTACTAGACTGGCCTGCCTGTGGTCCAGACCTGTCTCCCATTGAAAATGTGTGGCGCATTATGAAGCGTAAAATACGACAACAGAGACCCCGGACTGTTGAACAACTTAAGCTGTACATCAAGCAAGAATGGGAAAGAGTTCCACCTGAAAAGCTTCAAAAATTGGTCTCCTCAGTTCCCAAACTGAGTGTCGTTAAAAGGAAAGGCGATGTAACACAGTGGTAAAAAGGCCCCTGTGCCAACTTTTTTGCAATGTGTTGCTGCCTTTAAATTCTAAGTTAATGATTATTTGCAAAAAAAAATAATAAAGTTTCTCAGTTTGAACATTAAACATCTTGTCTTTGCAGTGTATTCAATTGAATATAAGTTGAAAAGGATTTGCAAATCATTGTATTCTGTTTTTATCTACGATTTACATAACGTGCCAACTTCACTGGTTTTGGGTTTTGTATTTTATCCACAACATGATCTCATTTCCAATTTGATGGCTGCTACAGGTCTCCAAAAAGTTGGGACAGGGGCCTGTTGACCATGGTGTAGCATCCCCTCTTCTTTTTAACACAGAGTGGAGGCGTCTGGGCATTGAGGAGGCAACTTTCTTGAGTTTAGCCATTGGAATTGATCCAACTCTTGTTTAATGCAGGCTTCCAGCTGCTGGAGAGTTTTGGGTCTCCTTTAACGGACTTTTTGTTCAATTATGCGCCTAATGTTCTCAATCGGTGAAAGATCAGGACTGCAGGCAGGCCAGTTCAGCACACGGACTCTTCTACTATGAAGTCATGCTGTTGTAATAGCTGCAGTAAGTGGTTTTGCATTGTCCTGCTGAAATACACAAGGCCTTCCCTGGAATAGATGTCATCTGGAGGGGTGCATATATTGCTCTAAAACCTTTATATACCTTTCAGCATTCATGTTGCTTCTTAAAACATGCAAGTGTCTCACACCATATGCGCTAACAAATCCCCATACCATCAGAGATGCTGGCTTTTGAACTGAACGCTGAAAACAGGAGGGGCGGTCTTTCTCCTCTTTAGCCCGTAGGACACAACGCCCATGATTTCCAACAAGAATGTGAAATTTGGACTCGTCTGACCATTGGAGACTTTGCCACTTTGCTACAGTCCATTTTAAATGAGCCTTGGCCCACAGAACACCGCGGCGCGTCTGGATCATGCTCAACAATGGCTTCTTTTTTGCTCAATAGAGTTTTAGGTGGCATCTGTGGATGGCACAATGGACTGTGTTTACAGACTGTGTTTTCTTGAAGTATTCTTGGACCAATTTAGTCATGTCAATGACAGAATCATGCCGATGAGTGATGCAGTGCCGTCTGAGGGCCCGAAGATCACAGGCATCCAGTAAAGGTCTTCGGGCTGGTCGCTTATGCACAGAGATTTTTCCAGTTTCTCTGAACCTTTTGATGATATTATACACTGGCGATGATTAGATCTTCAAAGCCTTTGCAATTTGACGTTGAGGAACTTGGTTTTTAAAGTATTCCACATTTTTTTTACGCAAGCCTTCACAGGTTGGAGAGCCTCTGACCATCTTTATTTCTGAGAGACTCAGCCTCCCTAAGACATCTCTTTTATAGCCAATCATGTTACACATCTGATGCCAGTTAACTTAATTACTTGCTAAATGTTCTTTCAGCTGATTCTCTTATACTGTACATTGATTGCTTTTTCATCCCTTGTTTGCCTGTGTCTCAACTTTTTTGAGACCTGTTGTAGCCAGAAAATTTGAAACATGCTGATTTTGTGGATAAAAATGTAAAATGTCTCAGTTTCAACATTTGAAATGTTATCTATGTTCTACTGTAAATAACATATTGGCTCATGTGATCTGAAAGTCATTGCATTTTGATTTTATCCACAATTTACACTTCGTCCTAGCTATTTTGGAATTGGGGTTGTATGTACCCCCTAACTCTAATTATAGGACCTCGAGATACCTGTGTGAACCTTTAACGTACCTTTTTAGGGTCTAAAAGGTAAGTTTATGTTCCAAAGCAAACACCCACTTCTCCGGGTACGACAGCAGTATTGAGGGTACTGCCCCAGTGACAAGCCTTTTACCCCTAGAAATAGGTACTTTTTTCTGAGAGTGTATGATAATTTGTTAACGGAACACATGCAGATTTTTCAATTGAGAAATCACCACTTTTTTGCAACTCAGTCGGCTGGCTGGTTTTCAGTGAAGAACGGCGACTGATTCTCAAATCCGTTGAGAAAGAGGAAACATGACACGGTCATTCACAGGCTCCTCCTGAGTGTGTTTGGGCAAAGGGAATAACACAGTTTAAGAGGGGTTTTCAAACACACTCACGGGCAGGAAGTCGGAGACAAGCCGTGAGGTAGGGAGCACATAAACAATCTGTGTGTGTCCCGTCACCAGCCTAATCTGAACCAAACACTTTGAGTTTACATTAACATTTCTCAGGCTTCACTGCACCCTTTCACTGTTGTACCACAAATAAGCAATCTCAGGGCATTCCAACATGTGCGTGGGTATAAAGCTGTCTGGGGTCTTTTGAAGGTTTCGGTACGAACTGCAAGGCAACATTGCATGCCTCAACAGGTCTTCTCCAGCTGTGAATTGTTGATGTTGACGTTTGGAGAGGAAGTGTAGCCTACAGTTGATTTTCTAATCCATCAATTTTATTATGCTGCATAACGGGTCGCTGTCAATAACTACAAAAAAAAAAAAAAAACAGAAATCAGATGTCACACATTACCGGGGAATGAAAAGATCATTTGGAGGTATAATCTGGTCTCTCCTCCCCGTGTGCAAGCTGTTTGTGCCTCGCCTGGGAAAGTGAACTCAGGCACGGACAGCTGGCAGTGCCTGTGCCACCCACGCGCTCATGAGCACGGAGCGACTGTCAGGGTCTACATAATTGGACAGACAGATAGTCCCTCACCAACCGCATCCACAGCTGCATCTGACAAATCACACTAACAGATATGGATAAGGGCCATCGGTTCTTTGTCATCCCTGATTATCGGGTGATTTCCCCTCAAAGGCAATGATATCACAAACTGTAGCCATCAACAATCGCGTGCGTGTAGGCCTAGCGGAAGATGCGGGCGGCAGAAACAATTCGTCAAATTAGCGCGTTTAAACGTGACATAAAAAGGCATTTAATTTCTCAGACGTTTCAACGCCAGTTTGATCATAACACAGCAACAAAAAGAGGTTTGTTTGTGTTCTATGGACTTGTGCAAACGTTTTATATCCTTGTTTGCGCTCGATATATCGATTATTATAGTTGCCACGTCGAAGTTACAATAGGCTAGTCCGCGTTCACGCTGCCAACCGAATTAACTTTCCGTGATCTCTGTTCGCTTCTCGTGCGCCACCTCCCTCTCCTCAGTAGCACCGCCACAATAGCGGCACGCGCTTGGGCACGCGCTGCCGAGTGGTGCTGGTCCGTCAACTTCCGCGTCTGTTGGAGCGAGGCTTTGTTCATTTTGAAACTGAACGTCTTTTTTTGCTCACTGATTTGATCAAAGGTTTGATGGCAGGTTATCTGCCGCACGTTAAGGTTGTGTCAGAGTAAGTCAGAATTATATTTTTTTCTTGAAGTAATCGCATTTCCTGCAGTGGAAGTTCAGTGGAATTTTCGCCCGTATTCACTACCCAACAACATTCACAATTATGCATTTGACTTGATATACTGCACGTATATTGTTGCTTTAAAAATATATTATAATAGTACTTGTCTGAAAACAGAAGAGACTCATTTTCCCATAGCTAGAATGATCACGACTGACGAATTTCTGGTCTGTGATTCAAGTTAAATCAATCATAAAATACGCAAATGTATTGCCAGTACAATTTAGTGTACTCCGATTCATATGAAACAACAGCTGCAGTTCTGTTTTTGGGATTATACCTCTACAACTTAAAAAAAAGTAAGTTTGGTTTCACTAATACAGTTAAATTCTCAAAGTATAGTCAGCGAAGCCTTCCATTGACAAACAAACAAGAGCATTTTGGACTTCCAAATGTGGGGGAAAAATGTCTTTCCGTCGGTCTGATGAATAGAATTTTACAGCCAAGGTATTGAGGATATGTGCATTTCTGTGAACTATACAGGAACGCAATGCATAAGTTTACACAATAAGATGTTCAGAGTTGAATCAGCTCTTAAAGAGTCTATTTGGTTCAATTCTGGTAAAAGTGGGCTCAAATAGACTCTGTAAGAGTTAGTTTTACTCTGTAAGAATAGGTTAAGAAACACCTTGATTGCATTGGTAATGTCAAATTGGTTCATGAAATATTATGAAAGTGTATGCTTGCAATGCTGACCTGTTGTTATGAGTTTGTGTGAGTGCATTCATGTGTATATGAGTGTTTGTTTGAATGAAAGCATGTGCACTGCACATATGTGTTTGTGTGTGTGTGTGTGTGTGTGACAGAGAGAGAGAGTGAGTGTGTGTGTGGAGTGTGAGGAGAGAGGCTGTTTGAAAGGTGGCAGGAGACAGAGAGGGCCCTGCTCTTGTGTCTTTTCAAGGTGTGCTATTTGTTCAAGGCTGTCCAAACATTTACAGAGCGCAGGCAGCGCAGGAATGCAGAGACAGGGCTGCGGAGGGGAGCTGTGACCGTGGGAACCAGCCGCTCTGCACAGCCTCTGCCGGCTGCAGCTCTGCCCTCAGGCGCTCAGTCAGCTCAGCCCGTGCCAGAGATCTGACTGATAACACCGGCTCCCGCCTGCAGCCACACACACAGACACGCACGCGCCGTCACACGCTCCCGGCAGAGCTGTGACACACACGGATATGTAACACAAGGCGCACACACACACACACACACACACTTCATGCACACACACACACACTTACACATGTGCGTGTGCCATCACGCGCTCCCAGCAGAGCCGGGATACGCACGGACATGTAAAACGCATGTGCGCACACACACACACACTTACACTCGCATACACTTACACGCATAAACTCGCTCACACACACACACACACACACACGCGCGCGCACACATGCACGGGCCATCACACATTACCAGCAGAGCCGAGACATACACGGATGTATAAAACACACATACTCACGCACACACAAATATTTGCAAATATACACTCATGCGGAGGTACACACACACATACATAGACAAACACACATTCATAAACGCTTACATAGATGCTGCACACACACATGAAAGCATCTGCACATACATGCACGCGCTCACACGCATATACCATGATATGCATACAGAAACGGGCACTAGCACACATCCAAACTTACACATAAATACACACACACACACACACACACACACGTGCAGGCTTGTGCATGCACATGAAAACGGGCACACACTTGCACTTGCGCACACACACACACACACACACACACACACATATACATGCACACAGTCTCCCAGACACACACACACACACACACACACACACACATATACATGCACACAGTCTCCCAGACACACACACACACACACACACGCACACACAAACATGGGCTAAAGGAAATTGTGGACACTCCTTGCTTCAGCAGTGTGTTGAATGTTTCCCTGTGCAGACCTCAGGCTAAGAGCCGCCCGCTGTGCCTTCACCGCACCCCTTCCTCTCCTCATCTGAGACACAATAAACAGCACACAGAGCTCACCACCCACCGAGCACTGCTCCGCTGCACAAATCACTACCACATCAGATCCCTGTTTCGCTGCTGGGAGAGCGCGAGCCTTTGTTTCTAGTGCGACAGACTGTGGACGTAGTGTGTTTCAGCTCGACTGGAGGACGAAGCGAGCCTCCTCAAAGTAGCCGTTGAGTTCCAGTGAGTGAACAAACGGGATTCAGTGCTGTCCAGCGATGAATATACTGTACTGTACATACTATGTTTGCTTCAGTTCCCATTTTGTGATGAAATATGCCCACCTGCCCTTGATCTGGTGTCAACATGGTATACAGTACATGAGCGTGCGTGTGCTCTAAATGTTTGCAAGCATATTTATGAGTTTTTTTGTGTGTGTTGTGCTTAAGTGTGCATGTCCTTGTGTGTGCACCCATATTTTTGTGTGTGTATTTATGTTTTTGAGTGCCTTACAGCACCTGCCTGAGTGTATATTTGTGTACATACACATATGTAGTGTATGTGTTTTTGTGTATGAGACAATAACTTTTTATGTGTCTATTTATCTATTTGTGTGCAATAGATAATGTGCAAACTTTTGCATGTATTTTTGTGTATGTAACAATGCATGTCTGTGTTTATTTGTGTACATGTGTGTGTGTGTGTTCTTGTGCATGTGTCGATACCTGCCTGTGCGTCTGTTTTTGTGCATACCTGTATGTGTTTTTGTGTATGAAACAGTTCCTGCTTGAGTGTCTCTTTGTGTGCGTATGTGTGTATGTGTTTTTGTGTTTTACTATACCTGTCTGTGTGTTTATTTATGTGCGTGTGTGTGTGTGTTATTGTGTATATAGCAACACTCGCATGTGTGCGCGCTCTGGGAAGGAGGGAGCCCCGGTTTAATGAACATGTGGAGCCGAAACCTAAACCAGGAAGTGGTGCACAGCCTGTGGTGTGGGAACGCTACTGGAAAAAAGAACTTCACAAGGTGCGGGTGGGCGTGACTGGGATGGGCGTGGTCTCAGGACCGTTTTTGGCAGAGCAAACACTAACCTTTGATATCTCTCCTTCCCTAACTAACCACCCCCCACACCCCACTCCAACTCCCCGCCCACCTTGTGCACCACCTCTGGGTCAAAGATGAGATCATTCCCTCGGGCCATCACTAAAAAATAAACACCCAGTTATCCCCCCCTCCCCCCGCAAACGTCTGCTCCTGTGCGTACGTGAGTGAGTGTGGGAATGTGGTGCAGTCCATAGCTGAGATGGCCGCGGTCGATGGTATTACAATGAGAGCTCGACTTTGCGTTTCCCGATTTGTTCGTTTAAAGTGGACATTACCAGATAGAAAAGTTTATATCGTTAATTTTGAGCAAATGTATCTATCGGCTGATCCTTAATGTGCATTTCCTAATGAACTGAATCCACCGTAAATCAAGGTTGGTGCGTTTAAGACGCAAAGACAGTAACACTTATTTACACTGCCATACGAGCCTCTTGGCAACAACTCTCACAGTTCTGAGAGGTCACGTGACCCCATGTGAGGCAAGAGTTGCCCAACCATCCTTTGCGAGCAGTGGCCAGTCAGAGCTGTGGGAACTCTCCACCCCCTTCTGTCTGCACTGCGCCCATTTCACCGCAGACACCACCACCACCTGTGGGAGGGGCTTGAAACTACCGGCATCAAGACAGCACGCGCCAACCGGTGAGATTCAAAGGTCAAGCAGGCAAGTGGTTTTTTTTCCACATCTGGCATGTCTCCCCAAGGCATACAGAGAGAGAGAGAGAGAGAGAGAGAGAGAGAGAGAAAGAGAGAGAGAGAGAAGGCATAGAAGTTGAAGTGTGGGAATTTTCTGCCTCCTTTCTTCTCCCGCACCTCTGCGTCGTGGCGGTTTCAGTGTCATTATCCCTCCCTGAATCTGCCTGCACCTGTTCCACAGGTAAACCCAATGACTGTTACAACTCCTCTTTGTGTTCTCTGTCGCTTTAATCTCTCCGTGTTAGAGACCAAGCCAATTACATGTATATAATATCTAACATTCCGAAAAAGTTGGGACAAGGTGTAAATTGTGAATGAAATTAAAACACAATGACTTTCAAATCACACCAGCCAGTATTCTATTCACAATAGAACAGAGATAACAAATGTTGAAACTGAGGAATTTTACAATTTTATCCATAAAATGAGCTCATTTCCAATTTTATGGCTGCTACAGGTCTGAAAAAAGTTGGGACAGGGGCCTGTTTACCATGGTGTAGTATCCCCTCTTCTTTTTAACACAGAGTGGAGGCGTCTGGGCATTGAGGGGACACGTTTCTTGAGTTAAGCCATTGGAATTTGATTCCACTCTTGTTTAATACAGGCTTCCAGCTGCAGCAGCTTTTTGGGTCTCCTTTGACGGACTTTTCGTTTAATTATGCGCCAAATGTTCTCAATCGGTGAAAGATCAGGACTGCAGGCAGGCCAGTTCAGCACACAGACTCTTCAACTACAAAGCCATGCTGTTGTAATAGCTGCAGTATGTGGCTTTGCATTGTCCTGCTGAAATACACAAGGCCTTCCCTGGAATAGATGTCATCTGGAAGGGAGCATATGTTGCTCTAAAACCTATAAATACAACCCCAATTCTGAAATAGTTGGGACGAAGTGTAAATCGTGAATAAAATCAAAATTCAATGACTTTCAGATAACATGAGCCGATATGTTATTTATAACATAGATTAAGAACAACATTTCAAATGTTGAAGAGGAGACATTTTACATTTTTATCCACAAAATGAGCTTATTTCAAATTTTCTGGCTAGAACAGGTCTCACAAAAGTTGGGACACAGGCAAAAAAGGGCTGTAAAAGCAATCAATATATAAGAGAATCAGCTGAAAGAACATTTAGCAGGTAATTAAGTTAACTGGAATCAGATGTGTAACATGATTGGCTATAAAAGGGATGTCTTAGAGAGGCCGAGTCTCTGAGAAGTAAAGATGGCCAGAGTATCTCCAACCTGTAAAGGCTTGCGTAAAAAAATTGTGGAATACTTTAAAAACCATGTTCCTCAATATCAAATTGCAAAGGCAAAGGCTTTGAAGGTCTATCATCAACAGTGCATAATATCTTCAAAAGATTGAGAGAAACTGCAAAAATTTATGTGCGTAAGGGACAAGGCCAAAGACCCTTACTGGATACCCATGATCTTCGGGCCCTCAGACGCCACTGCATCACTCGCTGGCATGATTCTGTCATTAACATTACTAAATGGGCCCAAGAATACTTCCAGAAACCACAGTTTATAAACACAGTCCACCATGCCATCCACAGATGCCACCTAAAACTCTATCATGCAAAAATGAAGCCATTGCTGAGCATGATCCAGAAGCACCGCCATGTTCTGTGGGCCAAGGCTCATTTAAAATGGACTGTAGCAAAGTGTCCTGTGGTCAGACGATTCCAAATTTGACATTCTTGTTGGAAATCATGGGCGTCGTGTCCTCCGGGCTAAAGAGGAGAAAGACCACCCCTCCTGTTATCAGCGTTCAGTTCAAATGCCAGCATCTCTGATGGTATGGGGATGCGTTAGTGCATATGAGTTTTAGGTGGCATCTGTGGATGGTACGGTGGACTGTGTTTACAGACTGTGGTTTCTTGAAGTATTCCTTAGGCCTATTAAGTGATGTCAATGACAGAATCATGCCGGTGAGTGATGCAGTGGCGTCTGAGGGCCCGAAGATAACGGGCATCCAGTAAAGCTTCAGCCTTGTCCCTTACGCACAGAGATTTTTCCAGTTTCTCTGAATCTTTTGATGATGTTATGCATTGTCTATGATGATACCGTCAAAGCCTTTGCAATTTGACATGAGGAACATTGTTTTTAAAGTATTCCACTATTTTTTTACACAAGCCTTCACAGGTTGGAGAGGCTCTGGCCATCTTTACTTCTGAGAGACCCAGCCTCTCTAAGACATCCCTTTTATAGCCAATCATGTTACACACCTGATGCCAGTTAACTTAATTACTTGCTAAATGTTCTTTCAGCTGATTCTCTTTTATATTAATTGCTTTTTCAGCCCTTTTTTTGCCTGTGTCCCAACTTTTTTGAGACCAGTTGTAGCCAGAAAATTTGAAATAAGCTCATTTTGTGGATAAAAATGTAAAATGTCTCAGCTTCAACATTTGAAATGTTATCCATGTTCTATTGCAGGGATACTCATTCTTTTCCAGAATGAGCCACAGTGGGTGCAGGCTTTCGCTCTATCCAACCTGTCCCACACCTGATTCTACTAATGAACCCTTAAAGCTTTTGCCATAGACCCTTGATAAGTAGAATCAGGTGTGTAACTGCATGGTTAGAATGAAAGCTTGCACCCACTGCGGCTCATTCTGGAAAAGAGTGAGTATCCCTGTTCTTTTGTAAATAACATATTGGCTCATGTGATCTGAAAGTCATTGCATTTTGATTTTATTCACAATTTACACTTCTTCCCAACTATTTCAGAATTGGGGTTATAATATAATATAATATAATATAATATAATATAATATAATATAATATACCTTGTGCTTTGAAGTATACCGGGCCATCAGAATTCCACACCAATATGTCCACAAAGAATATTTTGAGATACTTATGCATGTCTGTACATCCTGTGTATTTTATTTGAATAACGAGCTCATGCCCTTTTTGTCTCAAACAAAGTGGAAGCTTTTCTTGTTTTGAGAGATATTTTAAAAAAGAAAATTGATTGAAAATTGAAAATTGAAACATGATTTCAAACATGTTATTTTCAGTGAGAGGCAGAGACTGGGTAGATGGGATGCAAAATGAGATTTTTTTTTAAATCCCCCCAGATTGTCCGGTCATGTGCCGTGTTTTTTTTTATACTTTTATAGCGTCTGTGGTGTGTGTGAGTGAAATAGCTGCACATTTGAAAAAGATAAAGACAACTCACCTTCTCCAGAGAAGAGTACAGGTGCTGAGAGCCACCTGCCATACTATATATCAAAACTCTGCTTACGCCAAGAAAAAAGTCAAAATCCACTTTATAATTGGAATCAATGTAAAATATTATTTTATGCCATTTTGGATCCACAAGAAACAGATCTGTCTCAATTTGGTGAGATATTTTCATTTGTGCAGTAAAGCAGTAACAGTAACAAGCAGTAACTTAAGTAACTTAAGCAGTGACTTTTGTTTTACAAAAGAGGGAAAAATGTGTAAAGGTCTAATAATAAAACAAAAAGTGTATCTGACCAGAGGCGGTGCATGTCATTAGATTTCACCTGGCGTCATCGTAACTCAAACGAACAGACGATATCCCAGAAGCCCACCTGAGGACGGCTGAAATTTGTTCTTTCAGAATCCATTTGCACATGAGGGCCACAGCGTACGAGACAAACAAATGCCTGTCAGTGGAATTACTGTTTAATTTTCATACAAACTTCGGGCTCTTGCCGCTTTTAGAGAGACCATTCCTGTGTGAGCTTGCATAAACGCATTTCTTCTGGCATCATGTGAATTTTAACACTGACAAAGCTCGATCCATCCTGCCCCAGAATTTTTTTCCTTCCTGTGTTATCAGGCCCACAGAAGCTGTTATATTCTAGTTCCAGTGCTGCCCCTCACTGTGCATAAATGGAACTACAACCCAATAACAGTCAGTAGTATTTGACCTCTCACCTCCCTGGATTTTGAGGATACGGCATACAGTACTATGTTCACGCCTGTCGGCTGTGCCACACACATCATGAAGACCTCATCCTGCAGTCCTAAACTATTAAAAGGATGCCTCTGTTGCACAGATATATTTTAGGCTTTGAAAAAGCTGCCTGTGTTCGCATTGGCTCATGTCATTCAGTGCAGCATACCACTCACTTTACTCACACACCCTCCAGTCCAAAATTGTTCTGCATCCCTTGCTCAAAATATTTTCCATTACGGAAATTAAACTGCTTCTCCCAGAACCATCCCTAGACTCTTGATGGCCTGAGGCAAAAATCATTTGGGGGTCTTTTCCAAACATCTTCTTCTCATTCTTCTACTTGGAAAGCAAAGCTCCGATTTCTCCAGCTGGGGGATCTTGGTCCAGTGCCTGATTCACCGAGTGGGAGATATGTTCTACTCCCATCAGCCCCCCTCTCCCACCTGAAAACCAGGGAAATGCTGGTTTTTTCCCAAGTTTTGTTGGCCAAGAATGTCCGTAGACAGCTTGTAGCCACAATGCATCCACTGGGGCTTGATAGGTCAGGTGCTCTGGACTGCTTCCCTGTGCTTGAGCAATGCAGGTTTTTGGGGCATATCCTGATCTACAGAGAGCATAGAAACATATGTCCTTCAGTCGGCCGTGTTACCATATCACCCCAGGGCCTCTCCACTGAGGAGTGTCTCTCCGCTTGTGAAATTCAGAGCCTCGCTCAGAGAACAAGCCTCTGCTGTCCATCAGAGCTCGCTTGCATAATCTGGCCACCCTCCAAACCAATTTGATGACAGATGTGTTTCATCAAGATTTTTTATTAACATTTTTTTTGCAAATATCTGAGAAGACTATCCCCTGTTAGCTGTCCGGCCTTCCCGAAATGCGAAGGAGAGCTTTTTCAGCTTTGTGAATCAATTGTGGTTTTGGAATTGGAGGGGACAGCTAACCTGCTCATTTAGAAAGAATATCTTCTGAGGATTGTGTGATTTTGGTCCTGATAAGATATGATCGGCAGATTACACAGCTATAGAGGGGGTGCTGTCTTCCCTATGAAAATTTCTGTTTTATCTCCAAACTACATTTCATTTTTAAAATATGAGGAAAAATTTTATTTATTTATTTATTTTGGAAGAGCAGAAAATTTGTAATGCTGTAAATTCCTGTCTCTTTTCCATCAGAAGCATTTTATCTGAAATGGCTCTTGTAAGAGTCTCTATCAGTTGCTTAATGCGAATGATTCATTCCTGTTCTCCTGAATCGGGAATGGATTTCCCCCCACCCAGTCAGTTAGGCCTACCAAAGAAAACGTAGCCTCAGCACACAAAAACTTTGAAATGCCTACATTAATCGCGGAAATAGCAACAGAAAAATAATACCCCGCTACCGGAACTGCAAAAACCGCAACATAAACTGTTGACTCGTAGCATAAGACTATGAAACTGCAACATCTTCATTCGCATCCGTCTTTGCCATTTACTGCGCTTGCGCGTACCGGCCCAGGCTGCTTTCAGAGATAGCGGAATCAGGCGTGTCTCCCTCGGTTGGTAAGTAAAACCTCCAAATATGACGTTATTGTTAATGCAGATGTTTAACAATGAATTGTAAGACGTAGCTGTTACATCCACATTCTCGTAAATTCGCTTATTTTAGCATGTCACCCTGCCGAAAATGAACGATGCACTGTCGATTTCGCTAAAGTCTTAGAGTAGCCAACTTGACGACTTTCTCGCTTAATCTGGCGACTTTCCAAATCGGGATTGTTTGTCCACTCAAGACGTATGTATACGTCAGGACAGGATTAAAATTCATTTCCAGCTGCTAAATTAAGATAAACATGTAGTTCTGAAATTATGTCATTTGCCAGAATTAATCTCCAAAATCCTTCTGTCACTTTTTATCAGGAAATGAATTTTAGGCACTCTTGACTGAATGTAGAATTTTTTTTCCACTCCAAAATGAAAATGGAACAATTGTTGAAAGTGCAGTGCGCCAATTCAAGCCCCCGGAGCATTGCTGCTTGACCTATTACCAAGAGATGGCCCAATGTCACTCTTAATTTAGCCTAATTACAATGGCTTCCAATCAACTTAAGACCTTCATTCAAATTTCCTTTTATTGCTTAGATTATAAGGCTCTGCGTGGTCCTGCTCAGGTCAAAATTAATCTTCTACTCCATCCTTGCACTGCTTGTTAGTCTCTCAGAGTTTCTGAACACGGATTGTAGACTACCAACCAGAAGAAACTAAAAAAGGTGATAAATCCTACCAACTATTTTCACGGCTGACATCTGTGAGAAGTGACTGAAGGGCCATCTGTACAAACTTTAGGTATTGCATTATATACGTATAGCATATCTTTCCATTAGTTTGCTAGTCAGCTAGTTAAGCATTTCTTTGAGAGTTTTTGCTGAAGGGAGGCACAACGTGAGTTAAAATTTCCTACTTTAGTTAGTGTTGCCGAACAATATGGGAAACCGTTCAGAAAAGTTCACTAGAAATTACATCACATCATTAAGCTCTTAAGCTGATTTCCTTTACCAAAGTGGCTTGCTTTTAACTTGCACATTGATACTATGCCAATGACATTTCCTTCCATTTGAATACAGGTGAATTACATTTTTAAAGGTGGGAAGGGGTAATTGTCGGCTAAAAGAAAATACACACCCAGCCCATCTCCATAACCTGTTTTCTGTTCCTGTAATTACAGTTGATACACATTATATGCTATGTTCTTGCTATACTTAGCTATAGACATGTTGCTTGAATTGAACCGTGTAACTGCGAATAGATCTACCTGTTTAAGGAAATTACCGGTGGGAGAGGGGACATGGCAGGTGCAGGAGGTAAACACTGATCACAAAGTAATGCTTATTGGTTTCATTCAAAACCAAGAAAAATGTGAAATTGTGTGCTGGTCTGAGGGAAAGAAATTCCAGGGAAGAATCAGAGGATGAAAGTTCAAAGGGGGACCTTTCTTGACATTTTTGAATGATGACAGTTCTGGTGACCTCCATTATCATGATATTGTTCTTACCAACAATATATCAGAAAAGGAGGGTGACCATGTGCACTGTGACAACACCATGTAATGTCACTCCTTTGATCCAGATTGCATGAACCAACTTCTGCTCATTGTCTTTGCTAATTTGCGTGTTACTAGTATGCAATGTAATGAACGCTCGGCCACAATCAGCACAACCTGGAGACTACATGAGTACAAGTATGAGACACCAGAAATAATTCAATATCCTACTAAAAAATTAGGAAAACAGTAAGCCCATCTGTCTGTTTGTATGAATCCATTTTACTCCTCATTGGCTTGATCAGTCAATCTGAAACTGCACATGGGCATTGAATATTGCTATATACTGGGACTAACAGGCCCGTTTTCCCCAAATTTATGCAATTTATGAGCAACTTCAATGAGTTTATGAGCAAGTGTGCGTGGAGTTGTGGTGCATGTATCCCCCGCAGTTGGCACATATCTGTGGCACGTGCAGCCGCGGTTATGGACTAAAACTAAAAAATAAGTTAGGCGTTAGGCGTTAAGTGCTATGCAAATTGAGTGCAAATATGTCCACCATATAGTCAGTAGTCAGGTGCTGTATGCAAAGAAAAATGTTAAAAACAAAAACGGCAGTTGTGCAAGGAGTGGAGAAGCCGGAGCCCTTGTGGCATTACCAGTGGCGGCGTTTTTAAAGTGACGTTCGTCACCTTCGCTACAAAAGAAACGCCGCCAGCAGTAATGAGGAGCAAGAAACATACTGAGACGTCACAGCGATTTAGACTTCGGTTGCCTGCCGTTTGCGGTAGGGTGTCGGGCCAAATCCCGATGAAAGAGCGTGTACGTGCTGCATCGTCTTGGGTGTGGAGATCACGAGCGGCGAGGTGTCGTTTGATGTCTGCTAGAAATTGGCGCAGTGCTGCACCTTTGATGAGCCCCAGTCGCTGAGGAAGAGTTCAATTGTTTTCGACTGAGGCCTTCAGCGATGGTGAACCAGACCGGGGAGTTTCTGAAGCCTGCTGAGCTGTCAGTTTTAAAAACGACTCCATAAATCCAGAAAAAAAACTGCTTTACTGTTGACAAAGGCTGGTACAGTCCATTCAGGGTTTAGGACTGTTATGACATATTTCTAACTGAGCTGGGTCTACATGTTGCTAATAAACACCACTGCACCAATAAACACATCAAAAGCATTCCCATAATAGCACTGCTACTCATAACTTGTGCTTGTTTCTCCTAGGGCGTATGATAAAATAAGATGCAGCATAGCCAGGTCCATAATCATTTGAGCTTTGACAACGTTGTTGATATTTTAGCAGTCTACCGCAGGATATTTGAGACAAAACTAAATAATGCATGCAGATGTAGAGATAGCAACACTTTGTATATGTACTGTAGTCTTTCCTGGGCACGTGTACCAGCTCTGTTGTATTTCATTGATGGCATGACTCTTGACCAAAGTTGGAGGATGAATTCTGAATTGTATAGGGTATGATCCATGGTTAGGTACTGCCAAATGCTTCAGAACTCATTGGATAAGGCTCCGCAGTAGAGATGGTCAATGACCTCAACTTAACTGCAGAAGCAACACAAGTTTTTTGAGGCAAAAAAAGTAGAATGCTGTACAATAGACAAGTCAATCATATGAGCTAAATCCAGTTGAGAATGCATTTCACCTGCAGAAGGCACACCTGAAACCAAGACACTCCAGGAAGAAGCAGGAACTGTATACCGCTGCAGTGAAGGCCTGCTAGAGCATCCTCAGAGGGGAAAAAATCCAGCATCTGCTGATGTCCATGGGTTCCAGACATCAGCCAGTCATTGACTGCAAAGCATTTTCTAGCAATTGTCAAAAATGAAAAATTAATTTATGATTATACCGGTTAGTCCAAATACTTTTGAGTCCCTAAAGCTAGGGGGACTATAGCAGGGAAAATAAGTATTGAACGCAGCAACATTTTTCGCAGTAAATATATTGCTTACGGGGCAACTGACATTAAATTTTCACCAGATGTCGATAACAACCCAAGTGATCCACGGCTGTAGGACTCTTCATCTTCTGACTTTTCATCCCATGACTTTTTGTCCCCATGAACTTTTCGTGATCAGACTCTTTGTTAGTTCATCCCCAATAATGCTTCCTGTATTATTACACTATCCCTAACCCAAACCTTAACCCTTATAATAGTCCTCAGGGAAGAAAAGTCCATGGGGGCATAAAGACAAGCCGTGGAACAAAAAAAGTGCGGACGAAAGGTCTGGGGACAAAAAATTCAGAGATGGAGAGTCCTATAACCGTAATCCACACATACAAAAAAATCAAAACAAATAAGTCCATAAATTCAGTTTTGTGTATTAAAGTGGAATAACAGCGAATAAGTATTGAACACATGAAGAAAAGGAGGTGCAAAAAGGCACGGAAAGCTAAGAAACCAGCTGAACTCTGTCAGTATTTAGAAAGCAATCCTGCCCCCCATCAGTGCAAATTAATATCAGCTGGTTTAGTCCTAACTGATGGCGTATTAAAAGGTTTCTCATTACCAAGGCATCACACAAGAAGCATCTCATGATGGGTAAAAGCAGAGAGCTCTTTGAAGACCTTTGCAACCTTATTGTTGTAAAACATACAGATGACATTGGTTACAGACATATTTCTAAACTTCTGAATAAAGGGCATAGGTTTGTACAAAACCCAAAACCAGTGAAGTTGGCACGTTGTGTTAATAAAAACAGAATACAATGATTTGCAAATCTTTTTCAACCTATATTCAATTGAATACACTGCAAAGACAAGTTAATTAATGTTCGAACAGGTAAACTTTGTAATTTTTTGCAAATATTAGCTCATTTGGAATTTGATGCCTGCAACATGTTTCAAAAAAGCTGGCACAAGTGGCAAAAAAGACTGAGACAGTTGAGGAATGCTCATCAAACACTTATTTGGAACATCCCACAGGTGAACGGGCTAATTGGGAACAGGTGGGTGCCCTGATTGGGTATAAAAGCAGCTTCCCTGAAATGCTCAGTCATTCACAAACAAGGATGGGGCGAGGGTCACAACTTAGTGAACAAATGGGTGAGCTGATTGTCGAACAGTTTAAAAACAACATTCCCCAACGACCTATTGCAAGAAATTTAGGGATTTCATCATCTACGGTCTGTAATATCTTCAAAAGGTTCAGAGAATCTGGAGAAATCACTGCACGTAAGGGACAAGGCCGAAAACCAACATTGAATGCCCGTGACCTTCGATCCCTCAGGCGGTACTGCATCAAAAACCGACATCAGTGTGAAAAGGACATCATCACATGGGCTCAGGAACACTTCAGAAAACCACTGTCAGTAACTAGAGTTCGTCGCTACATCTGCAAGTGCAAGTTAAAACTCCACAATGCAAAGCGAAAGCCATTTATCAACAGCACCCAGAAACGCCGCCGGCTTCGCTGGGCCCAAGCTCATCTAAGATGGACTGATGCAAAGTGGAAAAGTGTTCTGTGGTCTGGCGAGTCCACATTTCAAATTGTTTTTGGAAACTGTGGACGTCGTGTCCTCCAGACCAAAGAGGAAAAGAACCATCCGGACTGTTATAGGCGCAAAGTTCAAAAGCCAGCATCTGTGATGGTATGGGGGTGTATTAGTGCCCAAGGCATGGGCAGCTTACACATATGTGAAGGCACCGTTAATGCTGAAAGGTACATACAGGTTTTGGAGCAACATATGTTGCCATCCAAGCAACGTCTTTTTCATGGACGCCCCTGCTTATTTCAGCAAGACAATGCCAAGCCACATTCTGCACGTGTTACAACAGCATGGCTCCGTAGTAAAAGAGTGCGGGTACTGGACTGGCCTGCCTGTAGTCCAGACCTATCTCCCATTGAAAATGTGCGGCGCATTATGAAGCGTAAAATACAACAACGGAGACCCCGGACTGTTGAACAACTTAAGCTGTGCATCAAGCAAGAATGGGAAAGAGTTCCACCTTAAAAGCTTCAAAAATTGGTCTCCTCAGTTCCCAAACGTTTACTGAGAGTCGTTAAAAGGAAAGGCAATGTAACACAGAGGTAAAAAGGCCCCTGTGCCAACTTTTTTGCAATGTGTTGCTGCCTTTAAATTCTAAGTTCATGATTATTTTCAAAAAAAAAAAAAAGTTTCTCAGTTTGAACATTAAACATCTTGTCTTTGCAGTGTATTCAGTTGAATATAAGTTGAAAAGGATTTGCAAATCACTGTATTCTGTTTTTATCTATGATTTACATAATGTGCCAACTTCACCGGTTTTGGGTTTTAAATATGGAAGGTCAGGGCATGTCCCTACCAATATTTCGGGAAGCCTGATTGTCCCCACCAATATTTCAGCGAACTCGTTCCTATCATCTTTGCAGACAAGCCATATAAGACCCAATTAAGGACGCTACATCTCCAAGACAACTATTAATGCATTCTGGCATTTCATTGATTGAAAGGGCGGGGCTATCTGAAGGCTAAAAGTCAAGAGTAAACTGACTATGCTATTCAGGTCATGAATATTCATTTTTGTCTAAAGCGGCGCTTGAGGCGTGCAACTGGATCCCCAGCTTTGTTTACATGTGTTTGCAATGGCTTACCCGCAGAAGAGAACCGTAATTTGGCATTTGTTCCAGATTTTTCTTCATCGTTTAACTATAGGACTTTTCCCATGGCCCAACTCATGCCATAATATTGATATTACCTTAGATACGTATCATCATGTCAATAAGTGAACTTGTGAAGTAAACCTGGTTTCTGTCACATGTTAGTTAGTAATCAGGTTGCTAGCTTTAGTAAATACACCAGGTGGATATGTCAAATTATGAGGTGAATTTAAGTGGAAAAATCCCGCAAAGGTGCCATTATTAATTAATTATTTTATATGCAGGAACCACAGCGGCAAGCTAGAGAAACAGAGCAAGCTGTTGGGGATACAGGTGTATCAGGGCTTCAGGTGAGGTCATAATTAAGACTTTTATGTGGAATTATAGTTGTTAGAGCCATAATGATACTTAGGTCTATTCTGAGCCTTACTTGGCAGATTTGGTGGTGATTGGTGACTTGTTCTTTAAGTTTAGTTGTGGAATTCATTTTTACATGTATTCTTTTCTCATAGTCATTATTTGTATTTATTGATGTAAGGATGATCAGGATATATGCTCCTTTAATTAGTCCTGCTGTCATAATTTGTATAACCGTCGTAAATTGAACCTACTGTCGCCAATGCAGCTATTGAATAACGTTGGAAAGTTAGCTTGCACGCTGGGAAGAAGGAACTTACATTTGAGCAGGACGAGGAGCAACAGATTTTTTGACCGTAGGGAATGTTTTTGGGCACTTGCTGGCTTTTCTTTGGAACCGCAGTTAGTGGTACTGAATTTGCTTCTTTCTTTTGTTATCTGTCGTATTTACGAATAAATCGCATGTTTGTTTCTTTTATTTATCAGCCCCGTTTCCTTTCTTGGATCTAAGTTGGAAAGCAGGAGTCAGAAAACTCACGTCCTGCGGAACTGGCGAAGAAGGTTTTTATTTTTCGAGTGGCCACTACAATTGGGAAACCTGTAAGTTAGTCTCATGATGTTCAGCAAATATAACCTTTAAAAGTCAAAATGTCCCAACCAACTTTGGCTCAGTGCGGGAAATGAAAGAAACACGTAATCGTAAATCTAACATGATCCAGTCCGTTTAACGCTCAGTTTGCAGCTCGTCCAAGTCATAGTCAGTGGTCCATTTTGAGGTGTTTATGGCGGCTGCAATTGCGTTACGGCATATTAAGATGCTTAATAGAGAGGATTGCGAGTTGACTTACTAACGTAGTTACAGCGCCCTCCATAATTATTGGCACCTCTGGTTAAGATGTGTTCTTTAGCTTCTAATAAATTCAGTTTTTTTCTAAATAATATAGGACCACCATGAAAAAAGAGGAAAATCCATACTTTAATTCAAGTGCATTTATTCAGTGGGAAAAAAAAATCCCACATTAAAGTATAATTATTTTACATCAAATCATGTGTGCCACAATTATTAGCACCCCTGATGTTAATACTTTGTACAACCCCCTTTTGCCAACAAAACAGCACCTAATCTTCTATAATGTTTCACAAGATGGGAGAATACAGAAAGCGGGATCTTCGAACATTCCTCTTCGCATAGTCTCTCTAAATCATCCAGCGACCTGAGTCCTCTCCTCTGCACTCTCCTCTTCAGCTCACACCACAGGTTTTCAATGGGGTTGAGGTCTGGGGACTGAGATGGCCAAGGGAGGGGCTTGATTCTGTGCCTGGTGAACCATTTTTGTGTAAATTTGGCCACATGTTTAGGGTTATTATCTTGCTGAAAGACCTAGTGACAACTCATCCTCAGCTTTCAGGCAGAGGCCAAAGGATTTTGATTTTAAATGTCCTGGTATTTCAAAGCGTTCATGATGCCATGCACCCTAACAAGGTTCCCAGGGCCTCTAGAAGAGAAACAGGCCCACAGCATCACCAATCCTCCCCCATACTTCACAGTGAGCATGAGGTGCTTTTCTGCATACTCATTTTTTGTGTTCCGCCAGACCCACTTAGAGTGTTGTTGCCAAAAACTCTATCTTGGTCTCATCTGACCAAAGCACACGGTCCCAGTTCAAGTCCCAGTACCGCTGAGCGAACTCCAGACGTTTGCGTTTATGATTGTGAGTGAGAAAAGGTTTTTATTGTGCATGCCTCCCAAACAGCTTGTTGGCATGTAGACAGTGCCTGATGGCTGTTTTGGAGACTTTGTGACCCCAAGATGCTACCATTTGTTGCAATTCTTTAACAATGAGCTTTGGAGAACTTTTTATTTCTCTTACCATCTTCCTTATTGCGCGTGGTAGCAAAATAACCTTGCGTCCTCGTCCAGGCTTGTTTACTACTGTTCCAGTTGTTTTAAACTTCTTAATGATTCCTCTGACAGTAGATATGGGCAGGTGCAGGCGAGTGGCTATTTTCTTGTAGCCATTGCCTGACTTGTGAAGGTCGACACATGTCTGCCTTTCTTGAATGGTGTGTTCCTTTGTCTTTCCAATGTTGAAGAGTGGATAAGAGAAATGGCCTCTGTGTCATGTCATACTTATACCCCAGGGAAACAGGAAGTGATGAATTACTAATTAAACGTTCCTAGATACTCTGATCAACTTTGTAAACTACTGTAGTAATGACAGAAATACTTCAATTACATTTATTTCCTAGGAATTGTTAGGGGTACCAATAATTGTGGAACAGGTGATTTTATGAAAAATAATTATTTCTTATTTAGCGATTTTTTTTCCTTAAAATTCACTTGAGTTGTAGATTACATTTTTTGACAATTTTCAGTGTGAGAGTATGCTTCTGCAATAAAATTTGAATTTATTTTAAGGCTTTTAACACATCTTGACCAGGAATGCCAATAATTATGGAGGGCACTGTATATATCCACTCACTTGGTATCAACATCCAGGTTACTAGATCTGAGCAGGTTTCATGAGTGCGCTGAGATGGTTCGCAGCTGTCAGTTAAGGTTGTGCCAAGTTTATGTATGTTGCATCTTTGTATGAAAATTTTGGAGGCACCTTGCGTAGCAGAATTAAAACAGGGAAAAACACCCATTCGGATAGTCTCTGTATACAGTAAAGGCTGTATCTGCACTGAAATTTACAAAAATTTTCCAGCTCACGCGCTACGCGCTCTCACATCATGTACGTGTCCCTACCAATTCTCACATTAAACCTATGCCCTTTGTTCGGAATGTTCCAGCGAGAACCATTGGGGCCATAATCTGGAAATGGAAAGAACATGATTTCACCATAAACCGGCCACGACCAGATGCTCCTTGTAAGATTTCTGACAGAGGAATCAAAAGAATTATCAGAGGAGTTGTCCAAGAGCTAAGGACCACTCGCAGAGAGCTTCAGAAAGAACTGGAATTAGCAGGTACATTTGTTTCAAAGAAAACAATAAGTAATGCACTCAACTGCCATAGCCTCTATGCATGCTCACCGCGCAGGATCCATTGCTGAAGGAAAAGCATGTTGAAGCTCGTCAAAAGTTTGCTGAACAACATTCAGACAAGCCTATGAAATACTGGGAGAATGTGGTCTGGTCAGATGAGCCCAAAATTGAACTCTTTGGATGTCATAGCACACACCAAGTTTGGAGGACAAAAGGCACTGACATCATCCCCAAAAAACCATACCGACAGCAAAGTCTGGAGGTGGGAACATCATGGTGTAGAGCTCTTTTTCAGCATATGGTACTGGCAGACTTCATATAATTGAAGGACGGATGGATGTAGAAATGTATCAAGACATTCTTGATAAGAATTTGCTGCCGTCTACCAGGATGCTGAGGAGGAAGCAAGGGTGGACATTTCAGAAAGACAATGATCCCAAACACACAGCCAAGGAAACTCTCAATTAGTTTTAGAGAAAGAAAAAAAAAGCTGCTAGAATGGCCCAGTCAATCACCTGAGTTCAATCCAGTTGAAAATCTATGGAAAGAACTGAAGATCAGAGTTCATAGAAGAGGTCCCCGGAACCCTCAAGATCTGAAGACAGTTAGTGTGGAAAAATGGGCTAGAATCACACCTGAACAATGCAGGCGACTATTTTCTCCATACAGGAGATGTCTTGAAGTTCTCATTACCAGCAAAGGCTTCTCTACTAAGTCTTAAATAAATTTCAGTAAACATGTTCTCTACTTTTTCCCTTTGTGATTCCACTTTATTACACATTACTTAATTTATGGACCTATTTCTTTTGATTTCTTTGTATGTGTAGATTACTTGAGTTGTTACAAACATCTGGGGAAAATTTCATGCCAGAAGCCCCATTAGAAATATATTTACTGAGAAAAATGCGTTGATGCATTCTATGCTTATTTTCCCCACTCTCTGTAAACATGGCAGTAATTCTGATATGGTACATACAATATTTTTTAGAAAAAGCATTAAATTAAACCTGAAAGTCTACCCTTCAAGCACATTTGTTGATTTCAATTCCATTGTGGTGATGCACGGAGCCAAAATGATTAAAACTGTTTCACAGTCCAAATACTTATGAACCTGTCTGTACACAGTGCCGTGAGAAAGTATTTGCCCCCTTCCTGATTTGTTACTTACTTTTTTGCGCACTTTTCACACTTGAATGTTTTAAATCATCAAACAAATTTTAATATAAGACTAAGATAACCCGAGTAAATACAAAATGCAGTTTTGAAAGGATGATTTCAATTATTAAGGGGAAAAAGCTATCCAAACCTACCTGGCCCTATGTTAAAAAGTAATTGCCCCCCTTGTTAAATCATGAATTAACTGTGATTAACCACATTTTTTGAGTCCAATTTTACTAGCCACACCCAGGCCTGAATACTGCCAGACCTTTTGAATCAAGAAATCACTTAAATATAACCTGTTTGACAAAGTGAAGTAGGTTAAAAGATCTCAAAAAACAACATGTCATGCCGCGAACTAAAGAAATTCATGGACAGGTGGGAAACAAAGAAATTGACATCAATCAGTCTGGAAAGGGTAGCAAAGCCATTTGTAAGGCTTTGGGACTTCAGCGAATCACAGTGAAAGCTATTATCCACAAATGGAGAAAACTCGGAACAGTGGTGAAGCTTCCCTGGAGTGGCCAGCCTACCAAAATTACTACAAAAGCACATCAACGACTCATCCAGGAGGCCATAAAAGAACCCAGAACAACATCTAAAGAACTGCAGGCCTCACTTGCCGCAATTTAAGTCAGTATTCATGATTCAACAATAAGAAAGAGACTGGGCAAAAATGGCATCCATGGGAGGGTTCCAAGGCAAAAACTACTGCTGATCAAAAAGAACACAAGGGCTCACCTCACTTTAGCCAAAATACATTGATGATCCCCAAGACTTTTGGGAAAATATTCTGTGGACTGACGAGACAAAAGTTGAACTTTTTGGAAGGTGTGCATCCCGTTATATCAGGTGTAAAACTAACATATCATTTCATAAGAAGAATATCATAACAAAAGTGAAACATGGTGGTGGTGGTGTGATGGTTTTGGACTGCTTTGCTGCTTCAGGACCTGGACAACTTGTCGTAATTGATAGAACTATGAATTCTGCTCTCTACCGGAAAATCCTGGAGGAGAATGTCCAACCATCACTTGGAAACCTCAAGCTCAAGCGCACTTGGGTTACGCAGCTGGACAATGATACGAAACAAACAGGCAAGTCCACCTCTGAATGGCTTAAAAAAGACAAACTGAAGGTTTTGGAGTGGCCTAGCCAAAGTCTGGACTTAAATCCGATTGAGATGCTGTGGCATGACCTTAAACAGGCCGTTCATGCTCAAAAACCCTTCAATGTGGCTGAATTAAAACATTCTGCAAAGAAGAGGTCCTCCATAGCGATGTGAAAGAGTCATTGCCATTTATTGTAAACATTTGATTGCCGTGGTTGTCGCAGAGGGTGGCACAACCAGTTATTAGGTTTAGGGGGCAATTACTTTTTCTCACCAAGCCAGGTAGGTTTGGATAGCTTTTTCCCCTTAATAAATGAAATTATCATATAAAAACTGCATTTTGTATTTACTTGGGTTGTCTTTGTCTAATATTAAAATTTATTTGCTGATGTGAAACATTTAAGTGTGACAAATATGCAAAAAATAAGAAATCAGGAAGGGGGCAAATACTTTTTCACGGCACTGTATATAAAAACCACATACAAGTACTGTATGTCCAGCATATATCCTGGATATACAACACAGGGAGTGAAGGAACTATCAGAAGCACCGCTGAAAAAAATGCTTTTAAAAATGCAGAAAAGAGAACTTTTTTGCGAGACTGAAGTCTCTAATTCACAATTATAACTAGACAGTCCGGTCGGCCGCGACTGCATGGGTGTAGCCCCCGAAAGCCCGTTTCTCCTCTTTGTAGTACATTACTCGGCCAATACTGTTGCCATGGCAACCAAAATCGATAGGTGTCATAAGTGAAGTATATCACAAGTCCATACCAAATTTGAAAGTCATCACTCAAAAATAACCGACTTTACCTCGTCCACAAAGAAGTGTCTATGGACGCGGCAGAGGCGGAGCATGAATCCGTAGTAGCCACCCAACTTCGTCCAGGGGCTACAATTACACAGGTCATTCCCACTCATCTGAACGGTAATTAACTGCTTGTATTTTCTTCAGAAGTCTTACCTCCAGAACTCTGCAGGGAAAGTCTCCTAAGCAAACTGAGTATAAGAGCAAATGGCTAAACAGTCGTTGCCTGAATGCAGGTGCGTCGGTCACAAATAAAACAGTGACATTATTCGAGTTGGCGAGGGGCACACTCAGAATTTATGACAACCTACATCAAGCATCAAAAAGCATCCAAAAACGGCAAAAACTATGGCTGCCCGTTAAAGTTGTCTGACAGGAAGAGTCGGACACCAGGTAGGATGATAGCTAATAGCCAAAGAACTACAATTGTAAAAATCTCAGATGAATTCACTCAATCCATTCCCAAACTCATGTCAACAAACAAGTAGTATTTCATAGGATCCAAAAAGCTGCTATTTAACACCTTGTTTCCAGTGATTCAACTATGCCCTGTGAACTCTGGCGTCATTTGGAATGATGTCATGCCAATGAGTCATTACAAATAAGCCTACCAATAAGATATTGAAGTAGTGTTCTAAATCGCCCTTTCTCCTTCCCCCTCTCTTGTTCTCCCTCTCTATATCCTTTGTAAAAAAAGACCGTGGGAAGCACGGTTTGACAATGGATCGCTGGACGAGAGAATCATTTGGTTTAGTGTTTTCGGGCTGAGGGATGAGATTGTGTTACAGGCAGTCAACAATAACAATGTGGAAGTAAGTCTGGACGTTGTGTGAAAGGGATGAGGTGACTGCATGTGTTTGTAGCCAGTAAAAGGGCCAGCATTGTGCGGGGGGCAACCCTTGGGGATGACATGGCGAGGGGACACTTCCAGTCTGAACTCTCCCGGTGTATTCCCACCTGACAATTGAACAGTAAGGAGCAGATGGCATTGAGGGATTCACCTCACTGACTTCACCGGGCCATTCTCCCATTGTTCCATTGGTGGGGCTTTACTTCTGAATTTGTATTGCAATTTTCTTTTTCTTTTTTTTTTTGACTCACTGAATGCAGGAGGTACCTCTCTATGGAGATGTATGCTGGCTTGATGCAGTGACGTCATGACGTTGTATTTACCTGTATGTCATTGAGGCTTTACTAGTCTCAATATTCAGTATGTTTACTACCATCCATTCAATCCCTGCTGCATTGATTTCTAACTGCCATGGGGATTGAATGCTGTCAGGTAGGCCCTATTCATTAATCCTCCAGTGATCATATTACATTACTATTCTCAGTCAAATCAAAGCCAGAGTAGTCTCACAGGGGCTGCACAATGGTGTTCACATTTGTACGAGTTCATTGCTGTACACCACAAATGACATGTCCCGTAGCAGATGATTAATGATCACAAATGCAATATTGTTGTAAGTCTGTTGAATTTCTTTATTTCTTTTTTTCCCCTTTGGCAATAAAATTTTAATGTGCGCCAATCAGAATTAATTGTCAAAATGTGAAAGGAACTTTCCCACTGAACGAAATCAAATTCACATCAGGAGAGTAATCAAGCTAGAAAGATTATATTCGGTTTGGGCCACTTTTGACGAGGTCAGAATGCATTAGCAAAAAGGCAATACTCTTGTTTCTGTTGACTTAACCAGACAGACTTGGAGCAATACATTGCATAATTTGATGAATATTCTGGATATACTGATGATATGTCTCAACTGTGGAAGGAACCAAATGTACCTGGGTTGAACCCTGGTAGAAGAACATGCAAACTCCAGGTGGAAAGGCTTCGTTTGACGGCAACCGAGGACCTTCTTGTCGTGAGTGACAGTACCATCCATTGTACAATTAGGCTGCCATAAACGATAGTCTGATAAACGCATCTGGGAGTAGTTAGGGTGGTGGAGGGGTTTTAGATGCGCAGCGGCAAACATGCACGCAGGACAGCAAGTTTATATCGGCAACGTGCAGCTTGCATGCAGGCGGAGGCAGCCAAATGCATAGAAAGGAGCCATTCAGAAACAATGTTTGTTGTAGGAGGGCTGACTGGCGTATTATCAGAAGCTGAGAATTTTTGTGGCCTTACAGAACCACGTGATGCTCTCTTAGCACAAATAAGATAGATAGATAGATAGATAGATAGATAGATAGATAGATACTTTATTGAGCCCTGTGGGGTAATCTGTCCTCCGCATTTAACCCATCGCATTAACCGCATTTGTATCAAGGAAAAAGCCTCTGTCAGTGATGACTCCATGTCAAATGACTCGAATGTCTGTAAAATTACGAATGTTCCAGAGGGCAAATTCAGGTGGCTCTACGAGGTTTTTGACTCGCAGTATGTTTTTTCTTTTTGTCTTTGACCTCCCTGTAGTTTGAAAACATTTCCGATTCCAGCAGCTCTTCTAATTTTAGCCCAGACTTTAATCTCTGTGTCAATGTTTTCATCTCCCGGCTCCTGATGGAGTTTGATTGGTAAGACAACGTGCCATTTGCACTAATAGCCCACTAGGCTCTTTCTCTATGGAAACAAAACAGCGTCGGGCGGAAAAGTGAAAAGAATTTTTTAACATTTCGAATTTTCTTTCTTCCTCATCCGCTCTCAAAACCAATATTGACCCGGTTTCCCCCTGCGCGGCGGGCTGAAGCTCGGCTGCCGAGGAGGATGTATCGAGGCGGCGCTGCCAGAGTCGCGAGGTGGGCAGCCGGAAGGGAGCAGGACAATGGCCCTCCCAGGATGGGGGACTCCCATGGGGGCCGGAGGAGCGCCCCCAAGCATGGGGCCTGTGCTGGCTGGCAGGAGTGGGGCTGGTGAACAGCCTGACGCCATCCCGCCGACTGTAATGGTCTGTCTGCGTGGGGGGCGATTGTGCAGGTGCCACAGCCCCTGCTGACACCAAAAGAGAACGCAGACAGGGGACATGGAGGGCTGGAGGGGTTCCTGAAAGGCCAGATTACAATCAATTAGGCCCTAATGGGCAGGATTTGGACTCGTAACCTGTGGCTCTGGGAGCTGGTATTTAGCACAATCTGAGCAGCACAGTTGGTCAAGACATCAATAACCTCAGAAATAACTTGAGCTCCGGCGGTCAGGAAAGTAACAGCTGCGGGGGCTTCTCTCGAGCGAGGCCATCACTGCTGGAAAGTTCCAGTAAGCGTGCTGCGCTCACCCAGGTTATTTCTTTTCCATTTGGGTTTCTTACCTCAAAGTGGATAAAAGTTTTCTTGTGACTCGCACAAGAGAAGCCAGGATATATTACAATTCAACGTCCAATCTGCCAAATATGAACGCTGATCTGAAATTGACAGAAGGTCATACGACTTGCAATACATCCCCAGATTTCATGGCACAAATTCTCTAATGCTCATACAATCTTAAAGATCTATCAGAAAGAGAACCATTCAACTCTTTTGAGTGGCTTTTTCAGTGCAGTCATGTTTAACAGGCCAGTATAAGGAAGTCATGGCAACAAACTAAAATCAGTTGTTGTGTGACTTATCAAGCAGTTTAATGCTTCCTGGAATCTATTTCTGTATTCATAAGTTATATTCACAATTGTGAATATAATGTTTTCTTTAAAGCCGCTTTCACAGTAGACGCGGAACGAATTTTTCACACGACAGATTACGTTCAAAGTCAATGCAAAGACGCAAATACACGCAAAACGCTTTTGCGTTGACTTTGAATGTAATCTGTCATGCGAAAAATTTGTTCTGCGTCCGGTGTGAAAGTAGTTTAAGACAACAGGAAACAAATACTAAAGGAACCCCCAAGAACGACAGTGGTTCTTGAAGTTCTGTCTCGTCTAACATATGTATTTTTCAGGGAAATGACCTGAAGTTGTGCCAAAGAGAATTGTTATTATTATAACTCCTAATATAAACTGCAAATTTTCGGCAATGATCCATGGCAACCAATCCAAGAGCGTCTCTATCATTGTAACTGGGCTGATATGAGTTTGCAATCATGCCTTTGCTATCATGGGAAAAGTAATCAAATGCTGTTGGTGAACAAAATCGAGGTATATCCCAGAAATGAAAATATTCTCCTTATTGACAAAAGTAGTTTGGCCTAGTGGAAGCACAGAAGGAAGGATATAGAGTTCAGAAAATCAGCAGGCGAACAAATCTTGGTACCAGCTGATTTTGGTCATAGGGTGATGAATATCAATTACACCTCATCTAGATCCACCAGAGACAATTACATAAGTACTGGCAATTTCAAATTTGACCAGGTGGTGGTAGTACAGGAAACACTACTGAGCCACCACAGTCAGTAACCTCCTCTTCTCTGCACACGGAACCCTGACAGCAGATTAAATATGATTCTCATCAAAGCGATTGAATTATGGCAGTTTTTAAATATCAATACTTTGCCCTGAAATGGCACTATACCAACTGTCATATGGTGACCAACATCAAATACACTCCTTTTCTCTGCCTTCGAAACGATCACAAGCAGTGTGATGCGACTCCTATCAAAACTCTTCGAGTTACTGCGTTAAGAAATACACAGTCTGACCAAGTGGTGGCGCTACAAGAAAGGTCATGGGGTCACAAAATACAATTGTGTTTGTCCTCCATGCACCAGGAATGAACATACATTTTTTTGTACGATTCCTGTATACTGTTTGAAAGGATCTGTGGCAGTGGAGTCCAAACCAAAAAACATAATCTCCCCACTTAGTTTCAGGGATATAATGAGATCCACAATCATGGAAGGACTCAAGGGGCAGGGTCAGAGGTCAAGCAGTTATTTTGATTGACTGGGGTTGAGGGAGGCCACCTGCAGTCTCAACTCTGAGCCCCACTCTGCTCTACCGGAGTGGACAAAATATTGGAATCATCTCAGAAAAATGGCTGAACCATAAATAATCTTCGAAGGTCTTTCCTTTTTAAATAGAATCCTGATTTCCGCCATGTGTAAAGAGCTCTAACCAGCTGCACTAAGTAAAGTAACTCTCCCAAGCCAAACAAAGATACTAACAGTGCTAACAGGGGCTAAATTTTCAGAGTCAAATTGATAGTAAGCAGGTCATAAAAACATGCTCAAATTATTGAAGGTGGCGAGAGAATCTGTCACAAAATTTTAATAACATATGCCGAACACCAAAAACTGCAGAACCAAAAAATAATTAACTCCACAAGTCTGAGTTCATCAACACAAACTGCCAAACTATTGCTCTGAAAATGGCCACAAGATTAAACTAATCCATGTTGCCAAGGTCTGAAGAACTCTCAACAAAAACTGTAAGGCTATATCATTGACCTCTTAAAGATGGAATCTTTGACCACCTACTGTTTATATACTATTAAGTTAAACTTTTAAGTTTTAACTTAAATTAAAAATTACTCTTAAATCCACAGTATTTACTACCCCATTTCCAAAATAGTTGGGACAAAGTGTAAATTGTGAATAAAATCAAAATGCAATGACTTTCAGATCACATGACCCAATATGTTATTTACAATAGAACATAGATAATATTTCAAATGTTGAAACTGCGATATTTTACATTTTTATCCACAAAATTAGCTTATTTCAAATTTTCTGGCTGCAACTGGGCTCAAAAAAGTTGGGACACGGGCAAAAAAGGGCTGAAAAAGCAATTCATATACGTATTAGAGAATCAGCAGAAAGAACATTTAGCAAGTAATTAAGTTAACTGGCATCAGGTGTGTAACATGATTGGCTATAAAAGGGATGTCTGAGAGAGGCTGAGTCTCTCCCACCTGTGAAGGCTTGCATAAAAAAATTGTGGAATACTTTAAAAACAATGTTCCTCGACGTCAAATTGCAAAGGCTTTGAAGGTCTCATCATCGACAGTGCATAACATCATCAAAAGATTCAGAGAACCTGGAAAAATCTCTGTGTGTTAGGGACAAGGCCGAAGACCTTTACTGGATGCCCATGATCTTCCGGCCCTCAGACGCCACTGCATCACTCACCGGCATGATTCTGTCATTGACATTACTAAATAGGCCCAGGAAAACTTCAAGAATTCACTGCCTGTAAACACAGTCCACCATCCCATCCACAGATGCCACCTAAAACTTTATCATGCAAAAAGGTAGTCATTGTTGAGCATGATCCAGAAGCGCCGCCGTGTTCTGTGGGCCAAGGCTCATTTAAAATGGACTGGAGCAAAGTGGTAAAGTGTCCTGTGGTCAGATGAGTCCAAATTTCACATTCTTGTTGGAAGGTATATAAAGGGTTTAGAGCAACATATGCTCCCCTCCAGACGACATCTATTCCTGGGAAGGCCTTGTGTATTTCAGCAGGAAAATGCAAAACCACATTCTCCAGCTATTACAACAGCATGGCTTTGTAGTAGAGGAGCTCGTCTGCTGAACTGGCCTGCCTGCAGTCCTGATATGTCACTGATTGAGAACATTTGACGCATAATGAAACAAAAGTCCATCAAAGGAAATCCTAAACTCTCCAGCAGCTGGAAGCCTGTATTAAACAAAAGTGGGTTCAAATTCCCATGGCTGAACTCAAGAAAGTTGTCTCCTCAATGCCCAGATGCCTCCACTCTGTGTTAAAAAGAAGAGGGGATGCTACACCATGGTAAACAGGCCCCTGTCCCAACTTTTTTGAGACCAGTAGCAGCCATCAAATTGGAAATAAGCACATTTTGTGGATAAAATAGTAAAATTTCTCAGTTTCAACATATGCTATGTAATCTCTGTTCTATTGTGAATAAAAAACTGGCTGGTGTGATTTGAAAGTCATTGCGTATTGTTTTGATTTTATTCGCAATTTACACTTTGTCCCAACTATTTCAGAATTGGGGTTGTCCATTAATAAAAGCAGTTTAAGAGAATTACATTGAGGAAACAAAATTATTTTGTGGCCCATAATCTTCAAGGCCAAAAGTAGGCAAACCTGGTCTGGGAATACCAGTCTTGTTTCTTTTTTTTCTTTTTTTTCCATGCAAACCTATAACTAAATAATTAAGCTGAATTTAATTAATATATTTTCATGAACACAGTTTAGCATGCATTGAAGATTTCTCAGGGTTTCACCATTCAGAATATCTAGTGATTCTCGGTCAGACTTTTAATGACTTGTCAAACTCAGGAGATCAAACTTGGACTGAACAAGATTCAAAGACATGGGTTCCTCAGGGCTGGAGTTGCCCTGTTCCTAGGCAGTGAGGGAAGTCTTGTGGTTACCATGGTGTCTAGCTGAGCTTACAGGCATGACAAAGTTCATAAGTTCATGGACAGTGACGCTAAGAGCCTCAAAAAGAGCAGCAATTTTTACATGGTTTCCATGATCATGACTACAAATATCCTCTGGAAAAAGAACTGACAGTCTCTGATTCAACTTTATAATCACTGTCAATAAATCCAGTGTACTGGGTTCCGAAGCCAAAAATCCTGTGTATGTGTGCATGAGCGCATGTGTATGTCTATGCTTGTGTGTGTGTGTGTGTGTGTGTGCGTGCGTGCGAGCGTGCAAGTTTGGGGGGGGGTTGGGTACATGCAAAAGGCACCAAAGTTTCTTTCCCGTGAGTGAAACACATGTGGAATTGTGGTGTCTAATCTCTTCAAAACATATCCACATAATGAAAACCACCCAGCACTGCTCCTCATGCTTGTCCCCACAACAGGGTCTCTGTCCTTGGTCCTCCTCGCCCCTCCCCCGCCCTCATCTTCCCTGATATTACTCTCAGTGGGAATTCCCAAAAAGAAGCAGAGAGGAAGAAAGTGTTATTTATTTGAGGCTCCCAGCATCCGGGTGTGGAATGTTTTACAGGAGGCAGCAGGGCTGCCCTCGCCCCACTGGGCCATTTTCCCTCCGCTGTTTCATTAAACAGATTCCCCGCCTGTTATCAGCAGCCATTTTCAAACACACACACACACACACACACTCGCCCAGGCGAGAAAAAAAAAAAAAAAAAAACACACATGGGCCAGACTCTAAATGCCAAATATGAAGCTTTTATTGGTCTTTACGACAAATCATTGGATTTGACCATGCAGGAACAAGTGGCTTGAGAACAGGTCCATCATGTTTTGGCTTGTTTAGAACAGATTTGGACCCAACAAAGACTATTTGGTCTCACATTAAGCATGAACCATTTGAAGCCATCAATATTGAGTGGAACAACATTGACTGCTCTTTCTGTAAAAAGTTCAGTTACTTAATCTGTTTGATTCATTCATGCTAATTTCCTGACCAATTATTAGTTGTTAAAGCCATGAAAAGCTTAATATTTTGCCATTTCGGGCTTGGCATTTTTTTCCCTTCATTTTTTGCCCCGGTTTGTACTTTTCCAACCTCTGAACCGTCAGTGAATGCGAAGGGCTTCTGTGTTTGACACGACCATGCAGATCTCCTTAATGAAACAAATTGCTCTGTTGTTGGGAAATTAGAATGACAGAGGCAAGACAAACATAAAGTGTTAGTTCACCAATCCCAATGCATGTGTGAATACACAAATACAGTCAGGACGGGCACAGCCTTATCAAACGTGTGCCTGGGCCATTTCTTCCCCCTGACTGCCTCATTCTGGGGACATTCCAGTCCGTGAAGGGGGGCTATTTACATACCTTTGGTCGTCTCCAGTTTGGGGAGTGGGGTCAAAATTGGTTTCTTATCTCTCCAGGTGCATCATCACAGAACATCTGACGGGCTAGAGAGAGCAGAATGGGAGGGGGGAGAGAGAGCAGAAAGGAAGAGATGGGCCCAGTGTTCGCAGCCTGGAGGCCCCACACCCGAGAGCCGCCGAGTCGCGGTCGTCTGCGGCCTCCCAGCCACGGGCACCCAGCCAATCACAGGTGGGGGGAGGGGAGGGGACTGCAGCAAACCGTGGGATTGTGGTGACATCATCGGATCTCACCTAACAGGTGGTTCTTTTCTCTCTCTCTTTGTCCCTCTCTCTCTCTCTCTCTCTCTCTCTCTCTCTCTCTCTCTCTCTCTCTGTCTCACTCTTGGCTCCTGGGTGATAATGAGAGTAAATGCCAGTGATGTCATCCCATTACATCCCCACACACAGGCAGAATCGATTCTGGGCCCCAGTTGTAAAATAAGGCTTGCGCTGCACTGAACTGAACTGTGCATTCAAACTATTGGCTGACAACAATGCTAACTACCTTCACGGTTCTTTATGCAGCAGCGCTTCATGTAAATTTTATGCAAATTTTGGACACTCCTACAACACATTTATTTGAAGCCAGAGTGATCTTCATTTTCAAATTTGAATTGGCTTCTGACCTTCGTCTTTTGTTCGTGTGTTTTATTTTTTATTTTTTTATGTGTGACAAAACATGCCCTGATGAACTCATGTTACTCGCCCAGTAATGGCCGGGCCTTCAGCAGTTAAAATGTGGGACAATAGGGGGACAACCCCTGTACTGACATTACAGTTATCCAGGGAAGAGTCACTTCTCCAGGACACATGCACCAGAAGGTCTGTGTTCTGGCTTCAGGAATTGCCGGAAAGCCGGCTCCTTTGTGCCGTGAATGGCTCTGACTCAATTCAAATTCTTCCACGCTCTTGATGAAAGAAGGACGACATCGACGCTCATTAATTTTGCTCTTTGGGGCGGGGAATTCTTTCACCGTGGCCTCGCCGCGCCCATTCAGGATGGCGTTGTTTGGAAGCAACAAGAATTCTCCATTTTAATTGGGAATGCAACACCAGTTTATCATTTACAAAGAGATCACAGCCCTCATTGTGGACGACATAAGAGGCTCGGACACGCTGCCCTGCAACAGCGGCCTGGGGATGGTGGCCGCTCCATTGGCGAGGGAAAGCCCAGCCTTTAGCTTTTTGTGTTGCATTCATTTCCCGAAAACTTTTACTTTTTGTGATGTCCAAAATACTTTAAAAAAAAAAACAAAATGTTAGGTTTACTTGAAAATGCTACGTCAGTTGGTTCCATATAATTGTTTTAAGTAACTTCTTATTCAATTTGAATATTGTAGGCCAGTTTAATCTTTGGAATTAGTTTAAAGTTATTGTGGTTGTTGTTCGGAACCACTTAACCAATGGTGTAGTGGTACCTGGAGAGGTGGATACACTCCATTAAATGTATGGATAGATCCCAGAGAGGAAATTGGCTGTGCTCTTCTATGTACTTAAATGGCTTTTTGCTTGATAAATGTGTATACTGTAACTTGACAGACGAAGATATGGGTGTATGTGTACATCCTACACTACACTGCTGTCAGTAAATCACAAAGATACTATTGGCCAAATTCGTTAAAATCCTTAGCATGTGAGGCCTCTAGGACCAGCTTTGATTCATGACCCATTCTGCCTTCAGCTTCAGGCTGTAAGGCCGTCCTGTCCTGGTACCACAGCCAGAGGAATAAGTGAGTCCATGTTTTATTGTTAACTCTCATCGGGCTCTTCCGCCCATGGACAATCCCACAGTGTGTGATTTTAAATGTTTACTGTGTTTACTCGGACTATGTCTTAAGGGCTCTATTGATACAGTACCTGGGGTATGTGTTCATGTGTGTTTGTGTGTGTGGTTGTGTGTGTATATGCATTGGTCTACGGCAGGATTTCAACAGGACCGTGATGCATCACGTATCTACGTTCTTAAAGAATGTTTGGGGCAGCAAGACGAGTCTGAAACCGCATCACGTTTGCGAGCATGAATCAGCAGCTGTGAGAATCACAGAAATAACCGTATTATTTCGCCAGGGCTGAGCCCATTCCACATTGTACACGAACAGCACGCATAGCC
Source organism: Gymnothorax reevesii (assembly GCA_029721435.1). Classification (NCBI taxonomy): domain Eukaryota; kingdom Metazoa; phylum Chordata; class Actinopteri; order Anguilliformes; family Muraenidae; genus Gymnothorax; species Gymnothorax reevesii. The sequence continues at coordinate 88,042,627 of CM056581.1, read as the reverse complement.
ACACCGAGTGACAGAAATCGAACCAGGAAGCCAGGAAGTCACCCGCCATGAGAGAACAGTGTGAGAGTGGGGACAACACACACCATTTTAACCCAAGGGAGAGTCACATGCCAGTCTTATAACTGCACCCTATGGGGTGGTGTGAGGTATGTCCCTACCTGTGCTGTAATCTCCTGCAGGGCAGTATTGTGATGACTGCATGAGATGGCCATCTGTAGCAGCATATTCATTGACTCTGGCCTCCATTCTGGGCCTGTGGTGCACCATAGTATCATGGAATAGTCTAAACTCCTCACAATCATCGCACTTGGAGATAGCTGATACTTGGAGAGAGCTCCCTACCATCCATCTAAGTATAACCCAAGAGTGGGATTAAGCGCCTCCTAGCTATATCCCATTTACCCTGCAGTTGTTTTAGAAGCAGGAATAAGAGCTTGAAAGAAAGGTTCTGTTTTTTTTTTTTGTTGTTTTTGCCTGAACTGAGTGGAGATGATGCAGGAGAAGGCTCGAGAGGATAACCGACCAGATACTGGCCTCTAGTGGTCAAATACTGTTACTGCCAATACTTCGTGATCTCTGCTTTAGTCTTTTCTAAGAGGGATTTTACCAGCGGCTTTGGAGGCTGGGTGGGGCACCTTACAGCCCCCTCAGACAGCATCACAGTCCTCAAGCGAGTTCCTCCAGGCTGTTTCAACAGGCCTTTTCTCAGTCTTTAGTCGTTAGGCTAATCTGCACTGTCTATGGTTACTCATCCTGTAAGAGCTGAGGTCGGAGAGCAATGCAACACTGATCCAGCCTGGGGGCATCCCATACAGGGATTATACGGGGCTTCCAGCATGTGTCAGAGCAGGAGAGGAAGACATAATCCATGGAGGAGGGAGTGAAGATGGGGGGGGTTCTGATGCTGTTAGGCCCACTTTCTGGTCGCTCTTTCTGAAGGGCTGGTGTGTTGCCACAAAGTTAATAACTGTTTCAATGATATCTGGCCTAAATTTCAAGATGGAAGCACAAATCAGCATTAATGAGTCTGTCCGCAGTCTCCCTATTCAGCAGTGAGCCCGTTAGTAACATGTTTGCACCTTGAATTGAAGAATGATGGCTTCAATATGTAAAACCCTTCTTCCACGCCACCTGGAGATCATGAGTTCTTTCAATATCATAGCTCAGCTCACTTCCATTGTCATGTAGTGATCATTGCCCAAACAAATCCATTTAAGAGACACTGCAAAACTAGAGGCACTCCGAGAGTGCAAACCTCCGCCGAGGCAGCACAGTTGAAATCTTGCTGAGTGAACATGGCTCATAAGAAATTTAAAGATTGGTCTCGCTTCAGGGACGGAACCAATCAACTCAAAAAATTTGAGCGATATCACTGGGAGAGAAGCTCAGTCATCGCGTCTTATAGGATTTCAAGATGGCTGCCGTGGCGACCATACAGTTTGACCGATCGCAGTCAAAGTCAAGCAGATTCATCCCTGATGTAATAGCAACCCACCAATAGAATTTCAGAGATATCCGTTCAGTACTTTTTGAGTCATCATGTACACAAACAGACAGACAAACAGACGAACCAACGCCACCATAACCTCCTTGGCGGGGGTAACTAAAGTATTCACACATGAGCTCTGAAGACTGGCATATTTTTAACACCTTATTGTGACTCCAGCTGAGTAACTGGATCACTAAACCTGTCAGAAACTGTGGGTGAATAAGAAATATTGCTGAGCTGCTGATAAATACAGTCGCCATGAATAAGATGGAGAGGAAAGTTTGAGGTTTTTTCAGGGAAAACCAGCAAGATCCTGTGGTGGTTTAAAAAATGAACACGTTCCTGTAAAAATTCAGCAGAAAGTTTAATTAATCTGTGTACTATGAAAAAAAAATGGCCTCCTGCTTAAAATTTAATATGACATGCTAATATTCAAGCAGTTTAATAAAAGATTAATGTGTAATGTTTATTAATCTTTTTTTATTTTCTTTTTTTGGTAAGTTGCAGAATCCAGTACTCATTGGATATGTGTTACTTTGGGGGGGGAGCAGGGATCATCTTGATTAAAAGTTTCATGGAATGTATGCTGGCCTTCAGATTTTCAATCTCAATATTGACTTTTCAGTTTCATTCTGTTTCACACAGATGTTGAACAACCAATGTTTTAGAGATGGGGAATCTCCGCTACTGAGGGTTCATGTTTTTAAAATGAAGAGACCTGCAGAGACCCTGACCTACAGTACTTTACCGTTTTCATGTTACGTCATTTATGTTCCACCAGCCTGTCACCGGAGCTGCGTACTCAGGTACATCACAGACGCAGGTTGGCACAGCAAAAAACTGCATTTCTCCGCCTTTTCCTCAGTTTACCGACAGTCTGTTACAGGAGCTGACATGCCTCGGCAATCCGAAAATCAGCCCTTCATTAGTCACTGATAAGCAGCTGCAGTCTGTAGATTCTCATCTTAATCCCAGGGACCCCAAATGGGGGATTAATGAGATTAACAGCACCACCTGAGGCTGACCTTTTCCAGGTAAACTCAAAGAAGTTGGGCTCAATTTACCTAAAAATATAATGTCAACAGGTTCAACCTAACTGTCTTAAGCAACTTATAATTTACAGATTAGATTTTAGGCCAATATAAGAAATCACATCAACTGGGGGTGACTTTCTGTAGTTGTGCCAAACCAACTGACTAAAATTTTAAGTAAATCTAACATTTACATTTTTTCTTAATGTATGGCATGCAAACCATGGTAAAGATTTGCAAGACAAGCGCAATATCACTCTAATTGTTGCAGCTTTCTGCTTTTGCAATGCAATAACTGCCTCTCTAAACAAGTGTTTCAGTCTGCTGAATCATAAAATCATACCTTTTTCTTCTTCCATAGAAAATGTCACCTTGTTTTAGGTTGTATCTTGCTTTACAAGTTAAAGATGTTCTGTTTAGCAAAAAGCAATAGAGATATGAGTTGACCGATAGATATAAGCAGAAGAAGTAAAAACACACACTGAGATTGACATTTTTGGTTTGCATTGCAATGGCTGACCCAGAATCAGATGACGAAATCCTTAATCATTCCATTTGCCCTAAACAGTAATTTTGGGATGGAATAAATGTACACATGCAGCCCATGATGAAGCTCATTTAAGCCTTTGTATACAAGAGCACTTTGCAGATGCACTATCTACCATTACCCCACCTGTTAAACTGTTTATCAGATTAGGGCTATTAGCCGTTTCACAGAAAGGGTGGTCCCGTCCCATTGTTGACCTGAAATAATCCCAGTGAGTCTAAACAGTGGGTCTGAGTTAAAACATATGTCAACATGCTAAGATCGAATTCATTAACGCAATGCAAATGGAGGAGTGCACTTACCACAGCTGTAGGCAAAAATGCGATGTGCATTTAAGAGTGTTGGTCCAGTATTTCCATTTAGAACAACTTGAAATTCATGATGTGTTGGATTTCATTTTCAAAGAAGGTAAGAGATAGATATTCTAGGTTTGGGACTGGACATTATAAATGCAATTCAATTCATTGCAAAGCAAAAAAAAAAAAAAAAAAAAACGAAATTGCACATGCAATATATGTATTTGCCACTAGATGACTCTGTAACCCTAGTAATAGGGAGTACAAGAGAAGCTAAAGCCAGACTGAACCAATTTTGATTTGGAATTCTCTTAAGTGCAAAGGCCGAACATGCTGGACCCCATCTGAGCCGAACAAATTTATCTTGGTCTCGTCTGACCAAAGAAGGTGCTCCCAATATTTATCCGGCTTCTTTTCATGTTCTTTAGCAAAGTTTAATCCTGCAGTTTTGTGCCTCAGAGCGAGCAAGAGTTTTTTTCTTTGACGTCGTCCATAGAGGTTGACATTATGCAATGTCCTTCGCACTGTCTGAGTTGTCACAGAAACTTCGATTTCCATTGATAATCCCTGTGCCAAGTCCAAAGCACTTGTCTGTCTGTTTTTCAGAGCTAGATTGCGCAAGTAGTGCACTCTCCGTGGCGTCATTTTAGAAGGATGGCCACTGCGGCTCAGATTAGCGGTGCTATGGCTGGGTCTATACCTCCTGATTACTGCTGCAACTGTGTTTTGTCTGATTTTTAGTTGGTCACCGATCTTCTTGTATCCTTTTCCATCTTTGTGACGTCTCACAATCAGATTTTTCACTTCCTCTGGCAATTATTTTCCATGTGGAGCCACGATGCAGAAATGCAAATAAACACAGCCTATAGGCCCAAAATGGAGAAAGTTCTGATGTTCACAGGTCATTTTATAACCGTGCTCATGCAATTGGGCTAATTGGAAATCACAGGTGTACTCAATTTTGTTTCGGTGATCACAGGTTCTCTAACTTGTGTCGGTGATCATAGGTGGATTCAATTTTGTTGCATTGAGTTTCTACTTTGAGGCCTGTATTTTCAATATAGTCTTTCTAAAGTATTTGTATTTGCTTGTTCTTAAGAGGAAATACTCTATTTGTCAACTTAGAAATAATGCAATTATTGAGAGGTGATACGATTTTGAATCATTTGACATTTTAAGTGATATTGCACAGGGGTGTACTCCCTTCTGTTCCATACTGTATCCTTATCCCTAACACTAAATTTTAGCTGGCCGAGTGGAAATAAGTGGCAACCCCTAAAAATGCAGCCTTTGGAGGCTGCAGCCTTTTCTTTGAGATGCACCCTCTCTGTGTTGGAGCCTTTTTTTCTTTTCTTTTTTTTGGTTCTTGATACCCCCTACTTGTGGCTAGGCGAACAGCAGCCCATAGGGAGTTGGCGTTTTACTTTAATTAGTCTCCAGTAGCGCGCAGAAGGTAGGGTGGCAACAGAGGAGCAACTAGTTCTCAACCGCACCGCTGCAGCGCACCCTCCTAAGCTTATCATCGATTATCTTTATTTGTTTACCGTTTGTTTTGATACATTGAGTTTGCGTTATTTTAAGTTAAGCTTTTTGAGCCGTTTTTTTTTTTTTGACGTGACTACAAGGCGCCTTGTATCACCGCGCATGCACAAACAAACCAACAAGCACATTCATACTCGCTTCAAGAACTACTCACGAAAAGTCTGCAAGCAAGCTCCGCGAAAACGGTAAAAAGATAAATCAAATGGTGTGTTGGTACGCTGGATGGCGTCTGGCTGGTTTATTTAACTTAAATAGAAAGCCAGAATATAAAGTTGAGAACTACTCGGACTGAACGTAACGGCAATTCAGTGATTGATTGATTGATGCACTGATTGAATGAAGACTGGATAACGTCACGCGATGGTCGGATGATGAGTTAAGGAATGCAGAGGTTGCAGTAACGTTAAATGTGGATCTAAATTGGATGGATGACGTCGCAACTGTAACCATTAAACTCTGTGCAGCGCTGTGGTATTGTGTGGACAAGGATTGCTATTTGGTGCGTGTTTTATATTGAAAGCTGTTTGTGCAGAGAAGAGGACCGTTGTTGTTGTTAAGTGAATAATATTGACCGTTTGTTTGCCATTATGTCTGCGCATGATGAAAGTGAGAAATTAAACGCTGCTGCTGGTGGAGTGACTGAAGAAGGAACAGAAAAGATCATAGTTTTGCCTGCGCCTGAGAAAAGACAAGTGAAGCAAACTCAAAAGGCCCTTGAATCTACTGTTGAAAAACAATATAAGGCAAGAAAAGCTAAACTTAGACAGCTCACAAGCAAAAGGAATGCTATTGAGACACTTCTTTCTGATGTTAAAAATGTTGATTTAGTCAAACAACTGTTCGATAAATTTACTGATAGAATGAATGAGTTCAGAACACTTCACAGGACAGTACAGCAATTACAACAAGATGATGAAGAAAGGAAAAAGGATCATAATGAGTGGTTCCTGCCAAAAATGGCATCAATACAAGAATTTCATGATAATGTTGTAAAATGGCTAAAAGGCTTTTCGGAACCACAGCAGGAGATAAAGGTACAGAGTGTAAAAGATAAAGTTGATAATGTTGGCAGGAAATCCAAAAGGACTAATTCAAGCACCAGCTCTGCTCGCCGCCTGGCAGAAGCTGAAAAGGCAGCTCTACTTGCTCGCGCGGCTGCCCTTGAGCAAAAGAAGGCATTGGAGATCGAAGAGGCGAACTTGAGAGCAAGAAAGGAAAAATTTGAGTTGGAAGTGGAGATTTTGGCTGCTGATGCAAAATTGCAAGTATTGGATGCTGATGAGGATGAAAAATCCAACTATATTGTTGATCCCACTGGTCGCATAAATGAATATTTGGCATCAATGGAAAATGTAACTTTGGAAGAAGTGAATGATAATAATAATGATGATGATAATGATGATGATTATGGAGGTGGTGATTATGATTTTGGTCTTTTTGATGATGAGGAGGAACGTATTAAAGTTCCAGAGCAGCCAGCCAAGTATTCTGCCCCTAGTGGCCAGTCTTGGTCATCTCAACAGGTGCCATCAGCTCATCAAAAACCCCCTTACCAACAGTCCAGCCCAAACGATAGTTTGCAAGATGCTGCTCAGCTTCGCACACAACCACATGGAGGCACATTGGATATAATGAGAAAACAAAATGAAATCACTCAAATGTTAGTAAAAGAACAGAGGTTCTCACTCCTGCCATCCAGAGAGATACCTGTTTTTAAAGGTGACCCGTTGAATTACATCACCTTCATCAAAACATTTGAACATGTCGTAGAAACTAAAACAGACAACAACAGAGACCGACTGCTATTTCTTGAGCAGTTTACAGATGGACAACCAAAGGCAATAGTGACAGGCTGCCTTCACATGGATCCTCAAAGGGGATACGCTGAAGCAAAAAGACTCCTACATAAGCACTTTGGTAATGATGTTTTAATTGCTGTAGCCTACCAAGAAAAGATTTTGAATTGGGATGCAATCCGGACAGAGGACAGGACAGGGTTGCACAAATATTCACTTTTTCTGAGAACATGCTGTAATGCAATGAGTGACAATGAAATGCTGCAAGACATGAACAATCCGACACACATGAAGTCCGTGCTATCGAAACTACCGTTTAAACTCAGGGAGAGATGGAGGGCGGTGGCGTATGACTTTCATAAGCGCAGACACCAAAGAGCCAAGTTTCGACAGCTTGTGAATTTTATTGAGAGAGAAGCAGACATCGCTGTCGACCCACTCTTTGGGGACCTTCAAGAAACTGCAGCAAAACACAAAAAGCCATGTCCTCAACTCAACAAGTTCAAGTCAATTCCCGGTTCATCATTGAATAAGAGCAGTTTTGCCACTGTGACCGAAAAACCTGAGCAAAAGCCTGAAATTTCAAACACCGGCAGCGCAACATCTATGCCACAGAAAACATGCTTGTTTTGCAAAGGAGATCACAACATAGAGCTATGCAGAGAGTTTGACAAAAAGAAGCACAAAGATAAAGTTCAATTCTTCCAAACAAATGGTTTGTGTTTTGGCTGTGTCACTAAGGGACACAAGAGTAAAGATTGTAAAAGGCGGATGGCTTGTGAAATATGTACAAAGAGCCATCCAACTGTGCTGCACATCGATGTTGACATCAAGAGGGATGCAAAGCGATGCAAAGAAAAGCAAAGTGCGGAAAGTCAGAATGTGGATAACGTGTCGGTGCAGAGTTCATTCGTCACTATGAAGGAGCCGACTCATACCGGGGCCGGTGACCAACAGAAACTGTCAATTGTTCCTGTACAAGTCAAGTTGAAGAACTCAAACCAAACACTTCGAACATATGCATTCCTAGATCCAGGAAGCACTGGGAGTTTCTGCACCGAAAATTTAAGAAAGCAGCTGAATGTAAAAGCAACACGAACTAGAATCCTACTCCGCACTCTAAGACAAGAGATGATCATTGGTATCAATATGGTAAATGGGCTGGAAGTGTCAAGTCTGGAAAGTGATGATTTCTTTGAACTACCTCCACTTTACACCCAAGAGCAGATTCCTGTTACTAAGGAGCAAATTCCAACTCAGGATGATGTGCGAAAATGGAACTACCTAGAAGAGGTCAAGTTGCCATATGTTGATGCAGACATTGGACTCCTGATTGGTTGTGATGCAGCTAAGCTTATGGAACCCTGGACAGTCATCAATAGCAAGGGAAAAGGACCGTATGCAGTCAAGACAAGACTTGGATGGGTGGTCAATGGCCTGCTACATGATAACACGACGAGCAAATCGCAACCTTACCATATTTTCAGCAATCGCATATCCTTAGTAAACTTGTATGACCTCATGATCCAACAGTACAAACATAACTTTCCAGAAAGTAATTATGAAGAGAAGGCAGAAATATCAACGGAAGATAAAAGATTCATGCGAATCATGGATAGCATTGCTGAGATGATTAATGGTCACTACTAGGTAAACTTACCATTTAAACAGAATGACATCACGATGCCCCACGACCGCCATCTTGCAGAGCAGCATGCTAAGTCACTAAGAAGATATTCAAAAAGGACAGAACACCAATTCGGGGCGACATCTTCATCCAGTTGTGCGAGCTACGCCTTGAGAAGAACTGCTGAAGATAAAAAAAGACAAGTTCTCAGCAGTAGCCGTCAATTCTGTTATAGATCATTTTTACATTGATGATTGTTTGAAGTCTGTGGCAAGTGAGAATGAAGACATAAAACTGTGTGAAGAATTAAGAACGATATGCGCTCAACGAGGCTTTCGATAACTGAATTGATTAGCGACAGCCGTGCTGTATTAGCCTCTGTTTCAGAGGAAGAACGAGCTACTGGGATAAAGAATATTGACTTGGATCAGAAGCACCTACCGGTGGGGCGAGCCCTTGGGGTGCAGTGGAATGTGGAAGAAGATTCACAGTTCAAGTGAATATGAGGAATGAAACCAACACTAGAAGAGGAATCCTCTTGACTGTAAGTTCAATGGATGCTTGGCTCCTTTTGGATTCACTGCAAAGCATATCTTGCAGCAGCTATGTAAACTGAATCATCAATGGGATGAACGAATTTCAGAAGCCTTCGGTCAACTCTGGCGCCAATGGCTCACAGGCCTACAACACATGAAGAGCTTCAGACAGAACAAAGAATTTGGTGACATCAAGTCAGCTCAACTTCATCATTTCAGTGATGCCAGCGAACCAGGCTATAACACTGTAACCTACCTGAAAATGACCAATGCAAAGAATCAAGTACTCGCTTTGATCATGGCAAAGGCAAGGGTTGCCCCATTGAAGCAAGTCACAATTCCAAGAATGGAACTCACCATGCTAGCTGTATGAATCAACAGAATGCTAGAGACAGAGCTTTGTCTACCACTCATAAGATTTGTGTTTTGGACAGACATTGCTGCTGTCTTGACTTACATCAGAAATGACACTAAGAGATTTCAGACATTTGTGGCTAATAGAATCGACGTAATCAGAGAGCTGTTAAACAATGGACATATGTGAGCATCAAGAGCAACCCTGCAGACCATGTATCCAGAGGCCTTGCAGCTCAACACATTTCTTGAGAGTGAAAGCTGGAAGAATAGTCTTGAATTCCTAAAAGAGAAGGAAAGGTTATGGTCCAACTTGCCTGCAGATCTCTCCATATCATTCAAGCCGACGATCCTGAAATCAAGAAAGAGACAGTCAACACCATTCAGACAGCAGATCAAGATCCTACCAATGCTCTGATACACTGCTACTCCGGTCTCAGCAGACTGAAAAGAGCTGTTGCATGGATGCTGCAATTTACAACTGAGTAGAAAAAGAAAAGACCCACTTGCCACAATACAAGAGCCAGACCCAGACAGAAAAAAACAAGTAATTGGTGCAGAGACAAGAAATTTCAAAGATATTGTTGGAGTGCAAAGCCTTTCTCAAGCTGACTTAGGCATTGCAGAGACAGCTGTTGTGCAATTCTGTCAAAGACAAAAGTTTCAAGATGTGTTTGAGACCTTACAAAAAGGAGGTTTGCATGTGAAAAAGGTCAGTCTAATCTACAGGCTGGATCCAAAACTTGTCCAGGAGGTAATAAGAGTCAGTGGGAGTCAGAAGTAAAGCAACTATGCTGGATGATGCAAGACACCCCGCCATCCTCCCATAGGATCACCGTGTGTCCAAGCTCGTTCTTCCAGAGATCCACTGGACAGTAGTACATAATGGAAGAAACCACATGCTTTCTATCCTGAGACAAAAGTATTGGATTCCAAGTGCCAATTCGCTGTCAAGAAAAGTGATTAAGGATTGTGCAGTATGTCGACGTCTTAATGTATCTGTTGGTGAACAGAAGATGGCAGAACCGCTTTAGGATCAGATAAACCCCCTGACCTACCTCCTTTCACACAAGTAGGAGTGGATTACTTTGGTCCAAGTGAAATAAAGAGAGGGCATTCTACAGTCAATTGATATGGAGTCATTTATATCTGTATAGTTAGTAGAGCAAAACACCTTGAAGTGGCCCATTCTTTAGATACGGACTCGTGTATTAATTCTCCCAGGCGTTTTATCGCAAGAAGAAGACAAGTGAGTGAAACGCGATCAGACAATGGGACTAATTTCATATCCACTGAAAGGGAACTAAAACAATCTTTGAAAGCGTGGAAATTGGACAAAATAGAAGATCCTTACAACAGAAAGGAGTCAAATGGATATTAAATCCACCTGTAATGTGTGAAGTGGAATCCATACTTAACAGCCTTCCACTCACAACAGTGACAGGAAATCCCAATGACTTAAAGCACTCATGCCAAATCATCTATTGTTGCTTAAAACGCAGTCAATCCTTCCACCAGGAGTGTTCCAGACCTCAGATCTATATGCAAGACGCCGTTGGAAATAGGGGCAATATCTATCAAATCAGTTCTGGACAAGATGGGTGAAAGAGTACTTACCTCTTATGCATGAACGATGGAAAGATGGAACCGCGTCCAGAGGAGCTTTGAAAAGGGAGAGATTATGATCATAGTGGACACAAATGCGCTAAGAGGAGCCTAAAAACTGGCTAGAGTTCTCAAAGCAATGCCAGACTCAAGAGGACCTGTAAGAAGTGTGCGTCTTCATACGAAAACCAACATCCTTGAAAGGCCCATCGGCAAGATTTGCCTGCTGGTGCCAAACTGAAAAGAAACTGAAGATTAGACAGGCTTATATATAGACCACACCTGCATCACACCTCACAAGAATTTATATTGCACAGAACTGAAATTTTTTCTTGACAATTTTTTATACGGCTCCTGTTTTTGATTTGGTATTATTAGAGCGAGTCCGTGGAGCCATTATTTTGTTCTTGATACCCCCTACTTGTGGCTAGGCGAACAGCAGCCCATAGGGGTGGAGTTTTACTTCAATTAGTCTCCAGGAGCGCGCAGAAGGTAGGACGCTAACGGAGGAGCGACTAGTTCTAAACTGCACCTGCAGCAGCGCACCCTCCTCAGTTTATCATCGATTATCTTTGTTTGTACCGTTTGTTTTGATACTTCGAGTTCGCGCTATGTTACGGTAAGTTTTTGGAGCCGTTTAATTTTTTTTTAACGTGACGACAGGCCACCTCGCGCCACCGCACATGCACAAACAAACATACAAGCACATTCACGCTCGCCTCTCCTCAACAACCACCCAAGAAAAGTCTGCAAGCAAACTCAGCGAAAACGGAAATAAATCAAAAGGTGTGTGTGTTGGAACACTGGTTGGCGTCTGTCTGGTTTATTTAACTTTAATAGAAACCCGGTATACTGTGCTTATAAACAACTACCCAAGTGTTAATCTATCCCCATCAGAGATCAGTGATGTACATCACCCTCATGCTTCAGCTTGCTTTCTTGAGTCACATAAACTAAAGTCACTGTCTGTCCCACGCTCTCACCTAAGACCTGTAGTGATCTAGCTGTCCTGGCTGTAGCCCCTAGGTCAGTGGTATTCAACCCTGGTCCTGGAGAGCCGCAGTGTCTGCTGGTTATTGATGTTACTCAAGCACTTGATTGATGAATTAAGGCAGTTGATTACACGCTTAACGCATCTCACCTGGTGTCTTAGGTTTAAATAGGTTGGAGAACACCAAACTCAGCACACCCTGTGGCTCTCCAGGACCAGTGTTGACTGCCACTGCCCTAGACTGTCGCATGCTCTGCAGATACCTTTACGGTTTGCTTAATCTGTCAAAAGGAAGTTATAGACATCTGTTTGGGGAGACATAGTGATAAACTGTGTGCATCAAGTTTACATTTTAATCTGTTTCTGTCAGCCAACTCACGTGTTAACCTTCAGCGGCGATAACAACAACAGATACCACGATAGTTTGCTACCCAGGCTCTGATCGTGACACACCCACTGAGCTTAAGGAAAAGAGAGCAGGGAGTGTCAGGATATTTGGTAAACAAGGCCCTGTCCCGACATTTTTGACTCCTGTAGCAGCCAACAAATTTTAAATGAGATAATTTTGTGGATAAAATTGTAAAATTCCTCAGTTTCAACATTTGCGATATTATCTCTGTTCTATAGTGAATAAAATACTGGCTGGTGTGATTTGAAAGTCATTGTGTTTTGATTTTATTCAGAATTTGCACTTTGTCCCAACTATTTCAATATTGGGGTTGTAAATTAAATTAGCTATATGCCAAGTTCGTGCATGTACTGAGTGCATTCCAGTTTTGAAAACATAATGTTGAATTACTAAGTCATGGTTTTATTATATGGCGTAAATGACCATATGGCATTTACAAACGCCATGCTAGATTACATCATGTGGTATCTGTTCTATCTATTACTCAGCAACAAAAGTTTCTGTGACACCAATATTGTTAATTATTTTTCATAACGCAATTATGAAATTGTCATACATGGTGATATCAGACTGAAACAGTACACGTAAACACAACATTGAAATGGAAATCATGAAAATGCGAGAAAATGACTTTGCACGTGAAAATGTGCGTAAATCATGCTTGTGGATGGCAATAAAAGAGGAGAATTTTTGGAATGTTCACATTGTGCCTGATGAACGACGGAAGCATCACTTATCGAAAACACAGCCATTTCGGATCAGGAACTCTACCCTCTAAATGCCAAGACTGTCTGAAAATGATCGGTGGAGGGCCATTGGGATGATTGAATCCGGAACCTCGCAGAGGGAAGTTGCTCATCGCCTGAATGTCCACCGAAACACCATTTGGAACATATGGCAGCGTCATCAGCAGACAAGACATGTCAGAGACCGTCCTCGCAGCGGCCGTCCACGAGTAACCACTCCCAGACAGGACAACTGGATTCGAACAACCCATCTCCGAAATCGATTCCAACCTGCAACCATAACTGCAAGAACGATGCCTGGTTTGAGGCGACTGTCTGCACAGACAATCCGTCGCCGTCTCCGTCATTTTGGCATTGTCCCACGTCGGCCAGCAAGACGTCCAATACTCACAGTACAACATCGACGACTGCGTCTACAGTGGGCACAACAACATCGACGGTGGATCCAACGTCAGTGGGATCTTGTACTCTTCACTGATGAATCAAGATTCATGCTTAACCGATGTGATGGTCGTTTACGTGTATACCGTCGACGTGGAGAACGTTATGCCAACAACTGTGTTTGTGGAATTTGATCGTTTTGGAGGTGGTAGTGTCATGATTTTGGGAGGGATCACGGCTAGAAACAGAACAGATTTGCTTGTTATTGATGGAAATCTGACAGGTCAAAGATATCACGATGAAGTGCTACGACCATTGTTGGTACCGTTTTTGATGCAACATGGTCCCGGAATAACGCTGCAACATGATAACGCCAGACCACACGTTGCAAGGATTGTACAGCAGTATCTGATGCAACAACATGTCAATGTCCTGCCATGGCCAGCCAGATCCCCAGACATGTCCCCAATCGAGCATCTTTGGGACGAGATGGATCGACGTTTGCGGCGGTTGGATAACCCGCCAGCTACACTCCAGGAATTGCGACAACGTCTACGTCAGATTTGGAATGACATCCCACAGCAATTTCTGGCACATCTGATTCGGTCCATGCGCCGGAGATGCGTTGCTTGCATCATGGCACGAGGAAGTCACACCCGGTATTGAAGTGTGAAGGTCACAATTGGTTTGACGTCAGACAAGTGCTTCATGACGCATGAAAATGACATTTTTCGTTTTGAGTGACGTTGGCACTGAAAAGTCAGTGTTTCTCCTGTTAAATAAACATATTGATTGCATTGAGATCTTTGCGTGTCATTTATAACATACACATAAATGGTGTCACAGAAACTTTTGTTGCTGAGTATATATAGCCATACCTTGCATGCTCTGTGACATGAACCCAGTAAAGCAGCATGTTATATGGATGTAACTTATCCAGGTATCAACGGGGCTTTGCTGGAATCTCCAGTCAGCTTACAGCCCCGAATGACCTTGTTGAAATCTCATGAGATCATATTCATAGGGTCTCAAGCAGGTTGTGTGACCAAAAAAAAACTTTGACTATCTGCTGACATAGACGTTTTGCCTGTGGTTATGCAGTCAGTTAATCAGGGCCAACTGTGACGCACGGAAACATCTAGGAAATACTTGTGCACGGAGAAATATGAGAAATGTCTCTGAGCAGGTACACACACTCACATGCACACACATAAATGCCCCCTTCAGTATGGGCCCCTAGACCCACAGGTACAAGCGAATGCTTTTACTTTTATACCCCCTTATCTTTATCCTTGATGTCATGTGTTCCGTGCATCCAAAGTCACAAATGCAGGAATATCTTGGGGTGAGAAAAAATCTTTAACACAGTCTGGAACTTTTCTGTTTTTTAATGGGTAAAAAACATACCTACTGTTAACTAATCTTTCCATAGTTTCAGTTAGTTTTACTGAGCCAATATTTACCACATTAACTACAGTCAATTTTTATGGCTATGGACTGACTTGATGCAAGTTGTATTTAATTACTCGTTAACTGCAGCTTTTCTATTGGCCATCAGCATGTCCTTGTTGTGCCGCACCATGGACAAAATGGCTGCCGAATAAAATGTGATATGATGTAATGCAATGCTAACTTTATCGTTTTTTGTCTTTAGAGGCCAAAAATGAAAGAAGTGAAAAACACGATTCTACAAAGAAGAAAATAGGATGACTTATAGGGATGCAAAATGGGGATTAACAGTGCCCTTATGGAAATATCCTATAGTTATTTCTTCCTAATACAATAGTATTACAGATAACCATAGTATTACTATAGTTTGCATAGTATTACTAGAGTGGTACTTTTGCCCTCATATTATAACTTCAGTGTTACCACAGTAAACAGCACCATAATATTACTGCAGTCTAGACAACTGTATCACTGTAGTTTAAATATCTATTGTATTACTATAGTAATACTACACTATGATGGCTAGAATACCATCCATTTACTATGGGATAACTATTACTTGGGACAACAATAATTTTTCATAAGGTTGATCATGGTAACTCACAGTAACAATGAGAGCAGCATGTGTGAATGCATGCGAAGGACTTTGGATTTTCTATTTTAAGCTCTGAAACGATACGCCAGCCTTGGGTGCTAACGGTACCAGCAGGTTACCGCATGTGACTCCAAACACCTTTCTATTTATAACGGGGAGAATGGGGCGCCCACCCCCTCCCACATGTTAAGGGCGAGATGTGCTGTAAGGGACATACTCCATGCCAGTACACACAAACTGCTAGACGGCCCCAACAGCACAGCAAGCAGCAGAACTGACTGTGGCAGGTAAGTCAGTAATATGTGTGCCACTTGGGCCAGAAATAATAGCTTTTTGGCATTTCATTGTTGAGAGACTACTTTTATGTGATGTGCTCTGTTTTGAAGGCCGATCCCATTTAGTATTGTAACATACACCATTTACAAACGAAGTGCTTTCTGGCTACAGCTAGTAGCTTTGCAAAGAACCATCCTCAACGTCTATTGTAAACAAGTTCAAAAGTAAACTGGACTCTTTGTATGAGGCTTATTATTATAGACGGTTTTCCAAGGGATTTACTTATTATCTGTATTAGTTTTTTCTAAACAATCAGAGGGTAATGCTTCTTCAAAAAAATAAATAAAAATTATGAAGGTAAAATTCTGATGTAACCTAAAACCTGTGCAATGCTACATCAACTGTCTATTGAAAAAGCATGAAATTGTTTGTTTTATGGAATTAACACAGTATTTCTCTACTTGAGCAATGTTCTTTATGTTGGTCGTGGACTTTCTGAGGTCTGAAAAGTTATTGCATGACAGTTTTATTGGCCAGAGTATGAGCACCCTTCATGTGAAACTGCTCATATTACTGAGTGTTCCTCATCAGAGGATTTTTTTTCACGCATTTTATTGGGATGAACTGCATATGCACTATGATTCCCACATGAATAATAATCTACAGCAATGTGTCCCTTCCTTATTTCTCTCTTGTTCTGTCCATCTCTTCCCTCATGTCTGTCTTCTGTCCACTGCAGTTCAGCTCAGTTATTCAGCTTCTCAAGATTTTTGCCGAACAAAAATATTTTTCTTTGCTTTGTGTTCTTGAGTTTGTATATTAATATTGGGTAGTCATGATCAGAGGCAATCGCTTGTAAATTTTCACCATCTTTAGTATAATTTTGCACACCAGCAACTTTATCCTTTTCTCCTAGCAGTTGGGGCAGGAAATTAGAAATAATTTTTCTTGAAATAAAAATTTGCCGATTGAAATGGACAGGGTGTAATTTTTATTGGAAATTAGGTTATAGTTAAATAATGTAAAATATTACACAAGAGCACGAGTTCATGAAAAAAGTATCAGTGGAATTTCATGATGTTGACATGTCATACTGTGTTCTATGCAGATGCTGTGGCATCCAGAGGACTCCCTTTCATCATGGACGATCTGGACCACAGTGTGTGCATTGCCGATCAAGACTGGGACTCCTTTTTTCAGGAGTGTGAGGAATGCAATATTCAGCAGGGGGCGCTAGCGGGTTTGGATGACTCAGGCCTTAGTGACTTCGATGAGGCAGAATTTTGCCGCACAAATCAGGCGGTGCGGGGCAGCCTGGAGTCGCGCCCTTCCATTGACAGCCAACCTAGCTTTGAAGTGCGGCCTGTGGAACATTATATTACTAGTATAAAACTCGATGGATTGGAGGATGCTCTCTCCGCCAGGGGCAATGAGGACCCTGGTTCACTTGCCTGTACTGACCAGGCAAGTAAAGACCTCAGCAAGGACTCCAGCCTGGAGTTCAGACCACATGGAGCAACTGATCCAGCTGGCTCATGTTATGCCACATGTGGGGGAGACGTCAACCAAGAGACTGCCAGGGGCAACGAAAATATATCAGGGAGCATAGTCAGTGAGCCCTGGATGGAGGCGAATACTTCCCTGAAAATCAATCTGTCCACAGAGTCCGCTCTTCGAGGGGAGGTTGCACTTCATGACTCAGAATGTGTTGAGGAGGAACATATATTACAGAGCCTTCAGGACGATAATGTGGACAAACATTACAGAGACCACTCCGAGGGGGACGCCTGCTGTGTGCTGAAAGCACCACAAGAAGGAATGACTCTGGAAGTGGAACCGTCAAAGCCAGGCCAGTCCTCTCTCACAACACCCTACTCCTCATTCGCTGACCTTCAGGAGGATATATCAGCGCACAGTGATGCACAGTTTCAAGCCAACATCCCGGCCATAGCTGAGCATTTCGGTGAATGTGATAACATACCTACGAAGGAAAAGGAACGCTGGTTTGTGACCGTCGACATCAGCCAGACGCGCTCCAAAGAAAAGCCCCAAACATCAGTAAAAAAAAAAAGAAGAAAAAAAACTTGCATTGAAGATGGGCTGGGACTGGAGTCTGGGCACGAGGGGCAGGACCCAGACATTCAGAGTAATTCAGGAGCAGAGAGACTTGGAGTTTCAGTGCCCGAGAGTCAGGAAATAAACATTAACCCAGATCAACCTGCCCCAGACCATATATTGGCAGAAAATGGATCTAGGTCATGTGACTCTGCCGGACCCACCACATCAACTATAACCCAACACCAAAAATTAAAATATGACCAAAGAGTACAGATGCTTTCAAATGACCCTTTTTCTGAATTGCAGACTACTTGTAAATTTGAGGAAAACGAAGTAACCAATCATAAACACCAGCTTTTAGATATTTACCAAGAACAACAGAAAGTGTTAAATGAAACCAATTTCCCGATGGATGTTCCCCATGGGCGCAAACAATCATGGAACAAACAGTTTGATAGGATGTCTGAGAGTTTTAAACCAGTTTGCGCTGATTCTGGCTGGACAGAGTCATCAAACCCTATTGATCTTAAAACCTCAGACCAGCCGAATCATCAGAACCTTCTGGTGAAGCTGCTTTTTTCAAGTCAAATTGACACTGGTTGTGAAATTTTAGTTTTCTGCAAGGATTCTGAATATGATGAGAGAGCTTCTCAGGTGGATGCAGGAACCAAAACTGAATCTAAAATCTCTATTCCAGAAACAGAAGCTGATGATGCACAAAAACATCCAGAGTGCAGTATGTTCTCTACAGAGACATCTATTATCCAAGAAGCTTCAAAATTTTCAACCAGTCATGTGTTTGACAATATTTGTCAGGCCCAATTAGTGCAAACATATTCAAATGTAGATTTAGATAAGCTGGTTGACTTGGAATCTAAAAACATTTGTTCTGAGGTTCCAGAAAGTAAAGAACTAGCCAAACCGAATTGGCAGGTAGTGTCTGAAATCAAGCATGGTTCTTGCGAATTAAACCAGCCAAAGGAATATCTAATGCCAGGTGAAGTCCGAAACAGTCCAGAAATTCAAGATGGCCCCACGTGTCCTGACCATCAAGATGTGAAAAAATCCCTCGATCAACTAATAGACTCGGAAAACACTAGCACGGTGTGTTCACACGCTGCTGAAAGAGATGATGAATCAGTGGCGTGTTTGATTTGTGAAAGAGACTCGACTCTCTCTGTTCCTGAAAATTCTCAACCCCCGACACTAACTAAAGTGAATCCATGCTTACGAGCTGCAGATCAACAAAGCGTAGAGGAACTTCCCTATTTAGAAACTGCCACGTTGCATGCTGTAGGCCCAACAGCTTTAGACGGGCACTCAGTTGACCGAAGCACTAATGAAAGCTTGGTCAGGACGCTTAGGGATTCAATCTCCCCTTGTGACACGGAGAGCAGGAATAACCCCGCAGGTAATGGACTGTGGCTGAAAAGCGGGCACTTGTCACAGTCTGACAGTCCAGATCATTTGTCCACTGTGACATTCCCAGAATTCCTGCAACCTCCACTAGGTCCAATCAAAGGTGATGGGCAGGAGTTGGATAATACAGGAACATTAGTAGTGGACAAATCTACTGCAAATCTTGGTGCTTCTGACTCTCTCTATTGTGAGAATAACAATACCCCAGTAAATGAGCACACTCCCCAACAAGAGCCAGTGAGCGACTCGGGACATGTGCTGTTAGATCCAGCACTTAACTACTCACGTCCAGTTTATGCCATATCCTCCTTTTGGGATGAGATGGAAAAGTTAACAATTAATGACATCTTGCACCTGAGGCTGGTAAATAATGCCCAGCCCCCAAGAGAGGTTCCCCACCAGCAAGATGCACACGTGGCGGATGTTTCAGATGCAGCGGACTCTGGTTATTTTGCATACCCCGATGACTCTAAGCCTGACCGCTGGACTGGGGACGCCTCCCCTTTTTCGGATTTTGAAGACGAGCTCCAACAGACCCTCACTTCCAACACAAGCCTCAGCCCTGACCGTCAAGATGCACAGCCAGAGGTGTTGTGGTCACCAGAGCCTAATGCGGAGTGGGAAGATAACAAGCTAAATCCCGCCAGCACAGGGACTGATAACAGGGCACTGAGAAAGATCGAGCTTCCCTTTAAGGAATCTGTTAGCCAGCATCCTATCTCAAATGACACCCAGAGCAAAAACGCGACTGTCCAGAATCTACAAACTTTGGAAGGAGAGACATGGTCTGTTAAGTCTTTGTCTGTAACTCATGGGGAGGAAGTTGAAAGCAGCATGGGCTTCAGTCTCCAGCAGAGGCCTGCAGAAACTTCCAGATTAACTCCAGTGGAGCATGGAGATGAGAAAATGTCTCCTCAGCCTCTTGTATCTGGAATAGCCTCATCAGAGAACTATGCCATGTCCTGTCCTGGAGTATCAAGGGATTTATTTGGTGAAGATGAAGTTCTGACAAGTGTTTCAGGGAGAACTAGCCCTATTGTTGCCTCCCTACCTGAAATCAGTCTCTCAGGTAGGGCTAGTCCTATTTTCTCCCCTCTTTCCAAGTTCATGCTGTCCGGTAGAGATAGCCCAACTATCAACTCCCAACCTGAAACTACTCTGCCAGACAGAACTACCCATATTTTCCGATCCATGTCGGAGACTACTTTGTCAGCCAGAGCTTGTCAAATTGCCATTTCCCTACCTGAAACCAGTATATTTGACATAAGCAGTCCGATTGCCTACTCCCTATCGGAGTCAAATCTGCTTTGTAGAGCTAGTCCTGTTGTCTCCCAGCCTGAATCCTGTCTGTCTGGCAAGGCTATCCCTATTATCCACTCCATATCCCAGAAAAGTTTGTTAGACCTTGCTTATCCTATTGTATCTCAACCTGAAACCTGTCTGTCAAGCAGAAATAGTCCTATAGTTGTCACCCTACCTGAAAGCAGTCTGTCAGGCAGAGCTACCCCTATTGTTTACTCTTTCTCTGAGCCAACTGCATCATGCAGAACTGGCCCAGTTCAGAGCCCAGCATCTGAGTTGAATCTATCAGACAGAGATAGTCCTATTACCTCACTCTGTGACAGGGAACTGAATGACCTTACTTTGCCTGAGACCTGTGACTTTTTTTTCTCGGCCTATGATGGTGGCAATGCTTTTTTCCCTTCTCTTCAGAGACTCAGAGACCGCAGAGGTGCCGGTGTCCCCATTTTTTCTTGCTCGCGCTCAGTAAAGCAAGAGTACAGCTTTGTGGAGGAGTATGATTTTGTGTTTCCTGAAGAGTCATCACTTGAATCAGAAGATGAGGATCGGTACACACCAATTCACATGGTCGCGCGCTTTGACAAGGACACCCACGACCCGCTTGATGCCTTAGTTGGACCAGATGCGTATGAACACTTCTATACCAACAGTGCTTTGAGGGGCAATATTTTCTGGAGGAATCTGACATCCCTTCGAAGACTGAGGTTCACAGGAGGGCTGTATAGCTATCGTAATACGTGTACCTCCTGGGCTTTTGCAGTCACATGTTATAGGGGAAGACCTTCACCACTTAGGACATCTGACCCTCACTGTACTCTAGATGATGGACCATCCAGCCATCTTCAGCCAAACCTCCACCAGGAAGACCAGCTCTGTAGTGAAGTCAGGAAGCACAGAGATGTAGACAGGCAAGCTGTAGTCTCTTTTCCAAGTAAGTCTCTTTTCCTTTTTGTGTTCATCTTTTCATTATCCAGGAGTGCTCACTCTTATCCAGAATGAGCCTATGTGGCTGCCAGCTTTGAGTCCAACCATGCAGTTGATTCTTACGACTCAAGGTCTCCATCATGAACTCTTGGGTTTGATGATTTGTATCAGGAGTTTTGATTGCATGGAATGACAGGCTGCAACCATACCAGCTCATTTTGGATAGGAGTGAGTAGCCCTGGACCTGTGCAAACCTGCTCAGGGGTTGCTGGGGGTGCTGAAGCCTATCCCAGCATGCATTAGGTGTGAGACAAAAATATGCCCTGGACTGGCCACAGATTCATCATCGGGTTCTTTTAGTGATCTGGAATGATGTCTTTGACATCAAAAGCATCGACAAATGCATTCCAAATGAAATAGCAACTGGAAACATGCTAGACTTGCAACTTCCCAAGCAGGACAAATTAGCAATCCTTTATAATGCTGTAAGTGGCTTTTTTTACTTGCAGTAATAGTTCAATTGGTTCAAATTTAATTCCAGATAATATGTGGTTGTATGTTGCCCCTTAAATATACCAATTCTTTTTTATATATTTTTCAGTTGTGGTAAAAAAAAGTCATTGAAAAATCATGCTGAAACAAAGTCATTAGGAGTGTATTTTTTGCCTCCCAAACCTCAAAAGGGTCCAATTTGACCCCAGGTATATGTAAGGGTCAAACCTTTCTTTCCCATCAGTAGTCTGAGAACTAAATTTAAAAAATACATCCTAAAGGTTCACTGTGCTGATCTTTTTCTTATCAGATATCAAAAGGCTGTTGGTGTGATAGGGCTCTGGAAAAACGATGTTCCATATTGAAGACACTGAGCAGCTCCGTGCTATTTAGATCTTTGGCGCAGAGGGAGAGGCAAAAATAGCCAGGCGCCAGTAGCAACAAGCAAAACAAACGCTTAAATCTCCGTCACCTTTTGAGGGTCAAACGCTGCACACGTGTGTCAGCATGACATTTTGATCATCAAATTCATGAAGCAATAGATACTCGAAAATGGGCCACCATTTGGTATTCTGCATTACTGAAATTCAACTCGAACCGCTGCAGTGTGTTTGTGCAGAGTGTGCACAGGTGCTTTAGTTAGCTGCGTTGAGTAGGTTTGGCTCTTTCCTCTAAACCACATCGAGTTCATGGAACTGATACTGGCCAGTGCTGCTTCTTTGAAAACTTTTTTTAATTGCGATGGAATGCTTTTTAATGTCAGAAGTATCGGTTTCAATGTTTCAATTACGTGCACAAAGTAAGGGCAAATGCTATGTTCGATGTTCTTGAGCGGGAACTTTTCGTTCACTCGCTTGTTAAATGAACTGATGTCAGGAAGTAGTGATTTGCCTGCAAAATGCACTGGAGTGGTTATACTGTTCTTTTACATCAGGTTCAATTTATGTACTGCCACAATATTAAGCTTATCAAGTCATATTCATATTCGCTGAGATTGACAGATTGCAAGCAATCTAAATATTAAAATAATGTATACAGACTCTCTACAAGCAGCCATTATAATGGAAATTAAAAGTTTATAAATATTGAAAAATTTACTACAAAGTGCAGTATGAAGTTATGAGTAAATCAAATTAATATTTGCTGTGACCATCCACTGCCAATAAAACTGCTTCAGTTGTCTTAGGAACACTGTGTCATGGTTTTGGAGCTTTGTTAGCTCCTTTTGTTACTCTCGTCCGGGACGACATCGTTTTACTCACCATCGGATTGCTGGGCCAGCTGGCATTAATTGGGGGCGTTACCCGGACTCTATTTAAGCTCCTGTTCTACCTCGTTCGGGTTGCTAGAGTCTCATTTTCCCCTTGGCGCTTTAGCCGGTAAGGTCTTTTGAGAAGAGAGAGTATTGTCAGGATCTTCGCTGCATAAAAGGAAAAGTTTTAGTGGGAAAGGGATTATTTGGTTTATTTCCCTTTTCTTTTGTCTTTATTTCAAGCTCACCTGTTTGGTCCGTTGGTAGGGCAAGTCTCGTGATTTCTATTTGTTTTAATCTCTCAGCACGCTGCTGGTTTTTGTCCTTTTTATTTCTGGCCACTGCTCTTGGCGTCCTACCACCAACGCCATCACACACTGGGTCTTGCAGTTTTTTTTCATGAAAATTAGCTGATTGGTCAGTACAAGTGTATTGCAGAAATAAACTGGCAGTCTTATTTCATTAGCTTTGTCTTCATCAGAACAAAGTAAAACTAGCAAGCTATTTTGCAGTTAGGGAAATTAGCCCGATAGTATGAATTTGCATCTCCATTAGCCCAAAAGTCCTTCGCTCAAGAAATTAGCTCAAAATTGACACGTGCGCTCTTTACATCATTTCCAGACAGAGCGTGCAGTTCAATTTGGCTTTCCCAGTTAAATTTCGGTCTAATGCAGATGCAACACAAATAGCGGGCTAATTCGCAAATTAGCTGGCTATTTCACGAAGCAGACCAAGACTTGTCTAGAAAATTTCCCAATCAAATTAGCGGGCTATTTACGTCTTCACCACAAAATAGCCAGCTAATTTGACATTGGGCTAATTTCAAAACTGCAAAGTTGCTCGCTAATTTGAAATTTCACTCTAATGAAGACAGGCCTACTTGTAACTCTCCAGGTAATCCCAAACAACCAAGATCATGCTGAGCTCTGGTGTTTGCGGATGCCTGGTCATCTGTTACTTTATTTAACAAAATGTATTCTCCCACAGAAAGGGCCCTCCTCTTCACTCTCAGACAGTCAGACATATGCCTGGTCTGCATTGCATTTGCCTCCTGGGTCCTTAGGTCGGGAAACCCACAGTCAGCTGACACTTGGAAAACAGGTATGGGGATTACACAGTGACCTATCAATGCTGTTATGAGAAAAAAGTGTTATCAGAGAAATACTGTAAAAAAAAAAACAAATAAATAAAGATAAAAATTAAATAAATAAATCAGGTAACTGTTACACTGACAATATCACAAGCTACTTCGCTCTGTTTACAGCGTAAAGGCCATGCTTTATTTTGAGGCGGAAATACCAAGTTCAGAGAATTAAATTCCCTCCCAATATTTTTTATGTCAATCACCTGGATTTGCTTGCTGGCTGTATTTAAATAAAACATCTGTCACTTAGTGAAATCAGCCAGCTGAGTTGAAACAATGTTTTAACAACTTTAAATATTGGGCTTAATATGTAGCTACCAATGAGTACAATACATTTTGCAGTTGACACCAAGATTCCATGTCTCTGGACGAAGGTCTTGAAATTTACTCCCCTGTTCACTTGGATTGCACCTTTGATATGGCAGAATATACAATGTGTATACTTCGTAAAACCTATCCAATACTAGATGTTTGTTTTATAATGTTTTTCTACCAAATGATCGACAAAATATTTGGCAAAAAGTGTTCTATTAGTTTTGTCCTCTTTTTACTTCGTCGGGCAGCTCAGAGTTGAGCAAACAAACTGGCTGCATAATCTCACCCTGGAACTTCTGAGTTTGTTTACTTCGGAACAGATCCCACTAGGAGCTCGTACCAATGTGAAATGTGTAGTGACGTGGTGATGCACTGACGTCATGATAGAGCTAAAATGTTTTCCTGTCCAAAAGACTTGATCTACTTGTGTTTAAAAAATGATAATTGCACCAACACCAAGCACTGTAATGACTACCTACAACAGACCCTTTAATTACCAAGTCTATAAATATCATGGTATGTTGAAAACTTCAGATCTAAGATGCATCACTTATATTTATGTGAGTCTGGAGCTTTTTAAATGCAAGTGAATGGTGAAGTAAATTTCAAACACTTTTTATGCCCCCGCCCTCCAAAGAGGAAGGGGGGCATAATGTCGACACCGTGTCCGTCCGTCGTCCGTCTATCCGTCCTCCGTTAACTTTTCGTTTCCGTGGGATAACTATAGAATCCCTCGTCGGATTGAAGCCATTTCTTAATGGCGTATTGGGAGTGGCTAGAGGAAGGTTCCTTTCGAAAACCAGCGTTGTGCGATATCGAATATGGCCGCCACAGCAGCCATCTCAAAAAAATATTTCATAAAATATGAAAAAAAAAAAAACATAAAATAGCTTGGCATTTTTCTTTCTTTCTTTCTTTCTTTTTTTTTTTTTACAATAAGCCCCATTTTCTCTTGTCATAATTCGGTGATCCTCCTGCACTGAACTGAATTTTTCCCTGATATGTCCCACAGCTCTCCTGGCAAATGTGAGCGCGATCTCTGCCATTCAATACCTGCGGAGATACATGCGGAAGGACGCATCAGGAAGCAAGAGGTGACATCCAGACAGTGGGGTTTGATCCCACATGCTGCAAGGAATTTCCAGGGTATCTTTTCACTTGGGACCAGAGCTTGCTAATGATTTTGTGCAGATACTTTTTGATGAATTATTCCTCTCATAGTGGTGCAAGGTTGATGTAATGTCCCTCCCCTTTGGCATTCCAATGCCTGACTAACTGCCCTTCGTCAATTATCCAATTAAGTTAATTTTTTCACCAATTTTTTTCCTTTGTTAATTATCATCCCCTTTTCTTATTTAAAGCTTATTTTCTCCCTTCATGGGCAGGTAGCCATTGTCTGTAGCCCCTTTTGTTTCGGGTTCTCCGTTTTTGTTATCCTGGAAGTTTTGTATTTGTTCTGGTTAAAATCAACTACTTTATTTAATAAAATAAATGTCCCTGCCCTCGGGTCCTCAGCTCCACTCCTAGCCCTGGTGCCCTTTTAACATCTTTGGGTACCAGGGTATGACAGTAGAAAACATTGCATTTATTTTGTAACAGTTGTGCTTGTAGCGCCATCCTGATTTCATCTTCTTGCTACTGCTTGATAATATATCTGGATAAATTATTTTTATATAAAGTAGAAACTATTTTGCTGCACTGTCCGTCTATTGATGCTGAAAATTGCCAATGGAAAATATGATGTGTGAAAGTTTTCATGATTAAAAGATTCTAGAAAGGCTGTGCCGTGGATCACAGGTGAACACCTGCTGCTCTCGCTCTTCATATCCTCCTGAAGTGAACTAGTTATCATCATCTGAGGCTTATATTTACTAGGCAGGACACTGGTGGACATAAATGTGTAAACATGATGCTGATTTTATTTTTAAGCTCTTCAATATCCAGTTCTGTAAGCCCAGTTCTTCTGCCAAACGCTGGTAGGTATTTGGTGTTCATGTACAAATGAGTGGATGTGTTAATAATATCTCCAAGTAAAAGTGATTTGTAAAAAAACATTTTGTGTCTCCAGGCTTCTGTGTATGGAAGCAAATCTGTCTCATAATCCAAATTAAAATGGATTAAGAGCAATGCTTTTTCATTTTCAGGATATAGCTGCATTTTTTGACTCATAAATAAAATGAATAATAAATAATCCAAACTGCATTTTCATTTTCTTCAAGACTGCTCATTCCGTGACTTAATTAAAATGAAAAAGGAAAGTATGTTTAAGATATAATTTTCAAAAGATGCCCCAGCAAATAGCTACCAAAATTCAATTTGAAATGTCAAATTTTAAAATTTAAATGCAATAGCAGAAAGGCTTTTTCATTTCAAGGTTATGGCTGCATTATTTGACGTATAAATGAAATTAATAATAAATCGACCAAACTGCATTTTTATTTTCTGCTTTAGGTAGCACATTTCATGACACAACTAAAAAGAAAACAAAGAGGACATGGCTTTTTCGTTTTCGTGTCCGCCCCGGCGGACACACTGCAGCCACATGAGGTCTAGCATTGTCTTGCATTAGGAGGAGCCCAGGGCCCACCGCATCAGCATATGGTCTCACAAGAGGCCTGAGGATCTCATCTCGGTACCTAATGGCAGTCAGGCTACCTCTGGCGAGCACATGGAGGGCTGTGCGTCCCCCCAAAGAAATGCCATCCCACTCCATGACTGACCTACTGCCAAACCGGTCATGCTGGAGGATGTTGCAGACAGCAGAATGTTCCCCACGGTGTCTCCAGACTCTGTCACGTCTGATTGCAATGATTGCAACTGATTGCAATCTGGTCAAGTTTAATGGATTGAAAGCACGCTTTATGCTGTAGTTCTTCGAAATATTCGTCATCATGCAGGAACGTAGTTAACTAGCTAATTAACATCGCGTTAGTGTACTGATCTGACTGTTCATGAAAAACACATCGATCGGCCGAAACATATCACTGAGTCGACAGCTGGCTATGGCCAGCGACGACGTATTATTATTAGCAACTTTACGATATAATAACAATAATCACGGATCTATGGATTTCTTAAGTCTGTCTTCTGCAGCAGCAGGCCGCAATCGAACAGGATGAATCTGTCCCTTTCTTAACTCAGTATACCTCTGCGATTCATCCACAGCACTGGAGATTGACGTGCTACACGGCTACCATTGCATGACGTCACTCTCCTGCGCCGATTAGATGATTTATTATTTATTTTATTTATGAGCGAAATAATGTAGCCATAACCTTGAAATAAAAAATCCTTTCTGCTAATGCATTTTAATGTTCAAATTTGACATTTCAAATTGAATTTTGGTAGCTATTTGCTGGGGCGTCTTTTGAAAATTAATTCTAAAACGTCCTTTTCTTTTTCATTTTAATTAAGTCACAGAACGAACAGTCTTGAAGAAGAAAATGAAAATGCAGTTTGCATTATTTACTATTCATTTTATTTATGAGTCAAAAAAAATGCAGCTATATACTGAAAATGAAAAAGCATTTCTCTTAATCCATTTTAATTTGGATTATGAGGCAGATTTACTTCCATAATCTGTGTTGCACGATTACACTACAAAAACCAAACAAGAGTTGTCAGAAAGACAACAAAGCTCGCCGGGGCAAGGTTAGTTTTTCTGCACGCGGAAGGACGCGGACGCGGACGTGGACGGACGCGGACGCCGGGGGTACGACAATAGCTCTCCGGACATTCGTCCCGGCGAGCTAAAAATAAGTCTTATAATAATAATTGTCAGACTAATAATTATAAGTCTTGTTAATACTTGCAGAAAAAGATGACAAATGGTGACCTTCGCCCATATAAACATTAGCCAGAGAAGGAAGAAAAATTGCCCTGTCAGGGGAACCTTAACTTAATGAGCTCAATATTTGTACCCGACAGTGAAAAAATCTGTTGCTGTGAATAAAACTGTCTGGCAATTAAATGTAATTAAAGTGTAATATTTACTGCCTTTAATAGAAAAAAAACACTAGTTCAGATAGGCTTTTTATAGCGTGGGACTAAGGGATATGCAAATACTTGAAAAGTTGAACTCGAATGCAATCATTCAGAAAACAAAAAGACATAAACTTGGAATTTCTTGCAATTAAATGAACTGTTCATGCCTTTGAAAGGATGTTAAATTAATTTCTTTAAAACTACCCCATATCAGAAAAGTTGGGACAGTCTGTTAAATTGAGTTTTAGTGATTTATGAACTATCTTTGACCTGAATTACAGTACTACAACAACTCATTAGTTGATGCTTCACCATATGAATTTAATTGATTTTTCAAAATAGAAAACCTTTCAATTTTGATTTCCGAAACATATTTTAGAGAAAGTTGGGAGAATAAATTATTTGCCACTTTTTAATGTCGCCGTTCATTTTCACAACGTATAATAAATATTTAGGGATTAAAGACACTGAATGATAAAACTGTAATTTTGTGCCAGTCTTTTTATAAACAAGTCTAAACGTGTGCTGGAGGACAAGGTCTTTGAAGCCCTATTTTGTTTTTCAAAATGTGTCACATGTTAGGACTGCAGGCTGGTTAGTCCAGCACTCACACCCTTTTAACACAGCCATACTTTTGTAGTTCATGAAAGTGTCTGTCATAACATGTAATTGCATTGTATTACTTCACTTATTTTTTTCTCCAAGAAGTACAAAACCCAATTACAATGAAGTTGGGACGTTGAGTAAAACGTGAATAAAAACAGATTACAATGATTTGCAAATCCTTTTTGACCTATTTTCAATTGAGTACACTGGAAAGACAAGATGTGTAATGTTCAAACTGATAAACTTTATTGTTTTTTGGAACTATTCACTCATTTTGAATGTGATGCTTGCAACACGTTCCAAAAAAGCTAGGACAGGGGCAATGAAAGACTGGGAGAGTTGAGGAATGCTCAAAAAAAACCTGTTTGGAAAATGTACAGGTGAACAGTTTAATTGGAAACAGGTGAGTGTCACGATTAGGTATGAAAGAAATATCCCCGAAAGGCTCAGTCATTTATAAGCAAGGATGGGGCGAGGGTCATCACTTTTTGAACAACTGCATGAGAAAA
Organism: Gymnothorax reevesii; assembly: GCA_029721435.1. Classification (NCBI taxonomy): domain Eukaryota; kingdom Metazoa; phylum Chordata; class Actinopteri; order Anguilliformes; family Muraenidae; genus Gymnothorax; species Gymnothorax reevesii. The sequence continues at coordinate 88,012,952 of CM056581.1, read as the reverse complement.
TAGTCAAACAGTTTAAGAACAATGTTTCTTAACATGTAATTGCAAGGAATTTTGGGATTTCCTCATCAACTGAGCATAATATCATCAAAAGATTCAGAGAATCCGGAGAGATCTCTACACACAAGCAGCAAGGCCGAAAACCAACATTGAATACCCGTGGCCGTCGGTCCCTGAGGCGGCACTGCATTAAAGACTGATATCATTCTGTAAAGGATATTACCATGCGGGCTCGGGAACAATTTGGAAAACCATTGTCAGTTAACACAGTTCGTCGCTACATCTACAAGTGCAAGTTAAAAATCTACCATGCAAAGCGAAAGCCATATCAACAACACCCAGAAATGCAGCTGGCTTCTCTGGGCCCAAGCTCATCTGAGATGGACTAATGCAAAGTGGAAGAGTGTGCTGTGGTCTGACGAGTCCACATTTCAAATTGTTTTTGGAAATCCTGGATGTCGTGTCCTGCAGGCTAAAGAGGATAAAGACCCTCCAGATTGTTATCGACACAAAGTTCAAAAGCCAGAATCTGTGATGGTATGGGGATGTGTTCGTGCCCATGGCATGGGTAACTTGCACATCTGTGAAGGCACCATTAATGCTGAAAGGTGCATACAGATTTTGGTGCAACATATGCTGCCATCCGAGCAACGTCTTTTTTAGGGACGTCCCTGCTTATTTCAGCAAGACAATGCCAAGCCACATTCTGCACGTGTTACAACAGCATGGCTTCATAGTAAAAAAAGTGCAAGTAATAGACTGGCCTGTCTCCAATTGAAAATATGTGGCGCATTATGAAGCGCAAAATACGACAATGGAGACCCCGGACTGTTGAGCAACTGAAGTCGTACATCAAGCAAGAATTCCACGTACAAAGCCTCTACAATTAGTGTCCCCTGTTCCCAAATGCTTACTGAGTGTTGTTATAAGGAAAGGTGATGTGACAGAGTAGTAAAGATGCCCCTAATCCAGCTTTTTTGGAATGCGTTGCAGGTATCAAATTTAAAATGAGTGAATATTTCCAAAAAAACAATAAACTTTATCAGTTTGAACATTAAATATTTTGTCTAAGTGGTGTACTCAGTTGAATATAGGTTGAAAACGATTTGCTAATTATTGTATTCTGTTTTTATTCACATTTTACACAACGTCCCAATACTAATGGAATTGGGGTTTGTAGAAAATATGAGCTTATTTTGCATTACGACGTGCTTGACGAGAGAAATTTTCTTATCCCCTTGGCAAATCAGGAAATGAGTCTAAATTTTCATCTTACTGAGAAAAAAGGTAAAAAAAAAAAAAAAAAACTGTAGCGTTTAAATGATAAATAAAAGCTGACATAGTCAACCATATCCCCCACAACCGCACATTATTATTATTTTGGTTCATGACACACATTTAGGTCATGATGTTTTCACCTGCCGAGTTTGCAAACAATCAGCCAAATAATAAAAGAGAGTTACAGCCCGGGCAGGAATACTTTGCGCAGCGACACAGCTGAATATGATAAGTGCCGACTGACAAACACACATTTGACCTAGTGACCTAGTTTTGGTTCAGGACACACCTTTAGGTCATTATGTGATCACCTGTCAAGTTTGAAAAGGATCAGCCGAATAATGAGAGAGTTACAGCTTGGACAGAAACATATGACCGAATAGCACAGGAAATTTTGACAAATGACAATTTGTCAACAACAAACAATTGACCTCATGACCTATTTCTCAGCATGATACATTGTGATGTCATGTTGTATCTGCCTGTGAAGTTTTGTTGAAATCCGACGACTGGTTCTTGAGTTGTGGTTCCGGATGGAGGCACAGACAGACAGACAACCTAATTTTAATACCCTACGCAATAATGTTGTTGTGGGGGATAAGAACATTAAAATATTTGCTAAGATGGACTTATTCTACATTTTTTTCAGTATGTTTTTTTCCGGTTGTCTTGTTGCAACGTGCATGTCATCTTGAAGGCTGCCTATGTTGCTCCAAAAAGTCAACGTATTTTACAGCATTAATGATGCTTTCACAGAAATGCAAGTTACTGTTGACAAGGGCATTGGCACAACCCCATACCAGGAAAGAATAGGGCTTTTAGTCTTGTTGTTGGTAACAGTGTAGATGGAGCTTTTCTTCTTTGGTTTAGTGCTGATGGCATCCTTTTCTTCAAACAACGACCTAAAATATTGAAACGTCAGACCGCAATGCAGATTTCCACAGTGGAATGTTCCATTGCAGGCCCAGAGAAGTCAACAGCGCTGCTGAACACTATTTATAAGGCTTCCTATGTGCACAGTGAAGTTTTAACTGCCATTTGTGGATGTAACACTGTATTGTAGTGCTCAACAAAGGTTTTCCAGTGTAATCCTCAGCTAATGGGGATAAATCACTCAAAAGATGGTTCACCATGCAGTTCCGTCTGATTGATTGGATATGTAGGGTATTCTGCTTAGCCTTGCATCCTGCCCTTTTACGTAGAGTAATTTTTCCAGATGTCTTGAATCTTTTAATTATTTTATGCCCCATGGAAAATGAAATATCCAACTCCCTCTTAGTAAGATTGTTTTACAATCTTTCAATGATTTTCTCAACCATTTTTGGGCAAATTGGCGAGCCTCAGCCCATCTTTGTTCCTGAAAGACCTTTCCTGGATACTGCTTTTGTTCCAAATCATGATTTTAAGCACATACTGACTTCAGCTATTTCAAATTGCATCATTATTCAAATTCTTTACCTCATTATACAACCTAAATTGACCCCAGTCCAATGTTTTTCAGGCTGTGTTGCAGGTATAATTTACTTAAAATATGACGTTCACGAGACAAAACATCAATTGTCTCGCCCTCAATTTGTCTGCAATGAAATACAAGCCAAAGTAAATTTAGAAATCACTACTTTCTGTTTTCATGTGTGATTTTCAAGTTGTCCCAACATTTTTGAATTGGGGTTGTAAAAAATACAGGGGATTCTGCATCATTGGCCTTCGTCAGTAATCATATATTCTGTAACTGCCCATAATTTATCATAATTTACGGGAGAAAACAAATCCACAATTTCACTATCAAGTGGTCTAAATAGGACTGTGAATCTAAAAACCTGGAACAATTATTAAAATTCACCAGTAGAGGGCAGTATACGACCACCATTAGAATAATTATAGTTGAATTGTCTCCCCCCAAATGCACTCTCACATACTGCGTCATACACTCACACTCATTTTTTTAAAAATTACATTAAAAGATGCATACATCTGTGACTGGATTGTTTTTATTTTTAACTTAAATGCAGAGAGATCGAAACAGCAAACATTAACATTCTTTAAAAACGCTCTCTTAAAATAACTTTAAATAAACTTAAAATATTTCTGAGAGCACATGGTGCTCAACAGAAGAAAACGGATAAAGTCTCTATAAAAATCGAATTAAATAGACAGGAAGAAATAAACACACAAAAAAACTAGAAGCACTCAAAAATAACATATTTACATATTGCACTATACAGAATATCTTCAAAACCTAATGTGATCTAATGTCTTCAAGTTATAACTACTTTGAAAATTCATGTCCTTTAGAGTGCACAATTCAGTTTTCAAGGAGACGCTGAAGCGTATTTGCCCAATTTACAAAATATGCATCCAAAATCAATTATTTTTCCCTGCTGCTTTTAGATAACATTTAGTAACATTTCGCCGTTTTGCTATGAACGGCACTTGGTCTTAGTCTTGTCATAGTCCTGAAAACACTGTGGAAATATTATTGCCCTTCGTGCGGCGATACAGGAAGTGCTTTGGAATGCATTCGCCTTGTATTTGGGAAGGATCCGGTCAGGAGGAATTCACTTTGGCCGTTTGACTCATCTGGGAGTGAATCACAGTGCGGTGCGCGACACACAGCACTGTAGCACTTGAACATTGAGACACTCCCTGTGTAACTTCCCGTTAAGATATTGTACATCAAATTAATTATGATCCAGACATATTCACTGTACAAAACTAATTCCTCCAATGTATTTCTGCTCTCCCTCACCTTCAAGGCCACTCAAGGTACCCAGCGCTGACGTCTCGGGAATACAGCGGTACTGTGAGTCTCACCTTCGAGTCAGAAGCTATTTTAGCACACAAATGTCAGACCGTACAGTCTCGCACTCGGGAGCCCACAGATCTAGCTAGAATAATTAGCAGTAGGATAAGAAATGCGAAATTGGCACAAAAGTTGCTGTGAGAAAAAAGAAGCCACTCTGCACTGCTGTCTCTTCAAGCCCATCTTTGCTGTGCCGCCATGTTGTCGACACCCCAGCTCTGGGCAGCCTGCATCCGGCGCGGCGATTTCCCAGACACAGCCAAAATCTCCGGATTGCAGTTGAAGTCCCAGACGTTGTCGTAGTCCTCGTCCCAATCATCCGCTTCCTTGTGATTCAAGTCGGTCGATTTGTCTGTGAGGGAACAGGGGGCTCTCAGGTCAGTGACAGTCACCGGGCATGGTTCGTGTGAAAGGTTAATTTCAAGCAGATACTAACTTTTTCTCCGTGTCCTTTTAGCTCTTAGCTTTTGAATATGCCCTCTGCCACACATCTCTACTGTCCTTCCCTCTCTGAAGGTCTAATTTAAACAGAGGCAGCTGTGATTCATAACGGAAGGCACAATGTTTATATTACATTGGCATGGTAAATTCTTCAGAGATATAAAACGAGACTCTACTACTGGCCTACATCTCCAGACAGCCATTCCCATTTTATTACATGCACGATATGACATCTATTGTGCGATATGCGCCCAGTAAGATGACAGGATACAAAAGATAAACCTACATTTGCAACTGCACGCACACTTATCTGTGACAACGGTGACTCGCCAGAGATTTTTACCGATGATTAAAATACTGAAATTGCTCACTCACTCATTAATTCAAACATAGTTTTTATACTCGTGAGGCTTTCATGAATCTATTTAAAGTTGTGGAGATAAGCGAAATGATAAGGAGGAATAGAAAATGAAATGTGAGGGCAAATAAGCAGCAGCTGTGTGTTGGACTGTATACTGACCCATGCGAGGCTCAAGTCATTATGTGTCCTTGTCTGCTCTTTTCTGCCATTTAGTGATCCTCCCTGTAGGGTCCTTATGCACTAGTGCCGCAGTATAAAAGCCTGTGAAGCCCCTCTAAGCCCTCGTTCACACCCATCTGCATTTGCGATGTCTGCCGCTACAGCCGTATAACTGGCGCAGCCGGCCGTGTCCCTCCCGGTCCCTCCCAAATCTGCCCGGAAACAAGCGCGAGTCATGACTCGGGAGAGATAGCGCCAGGTCGAAGTCGACGGTGGAGAGTGACATGCCTCAACAGCCTGGCATGTACTTTGGGATAGGATTGGCACGGCAGTCTTAACACTCCCACACTTGCACAGTGCAGAATTATCACAAAGGCCAGGCAACGCTGCGGTTAATAGGGCGTGTAGATAACTTTTGTGTGAGACCACTGCTTGGGAAAAGCACTGGAGTGAATGTCAACACTCGTGTCAAAATCAGAGTCGTAATTACTGTATGATCCACTGCTTTAGCAGGGAAAAATGACAACCCAGTATTTCTCCTCAGTCTTCACAAGCCGGCTGTTGCTCCAGTCAGATTTATTACCGTCTCTGTAGAGCTGCTTAATGGTGCAGAAGCTGGGTTTGCACACAGACAGCTGCAGGTATCACACCCAGCTGGAGAGGCAGGACGCACTGTTCTGCCTCACTCGGCCTGCAGCTGCTCAAACAGGCTGTATTTACGGATGCACACCGCTGCACACAGCATGTACCGCCCGGGATTAGCATGCACTTCAACCTTCTGCACAAATTAGGAGTAAATCTTGCACGGCAAGATACAAAATCTAACCAAGCATTTTAGTCTTATTGTTTGGCTAACAATACTTATTTTTACTACCATTTTTAGTTTTTCTTGAAAAAAATAGCTAATTCTGCCACTGATTTGAAGTAATTTTGATTCATTTCTAGATTTGTCCATGAGGTACGATAATTTCACTTACCCTATGAAAAAATCTATAAATGAGCCGAAATCAGCGGCAGAATTTCTTTTCCTAAGTAAAAAGATAATAAAGTGCGGAGTGCTGATTTTTTTTTTTAATATATAAATTTAATTATCTTGTGCTGTTGAAAACCTGTCATGTGGTAGCTTGTTTAAAAGAGCTCCCCTTCAGGAGCTCTTTTAAACAAGTCGCCACATGATAGGTTTTCAACAGCTTTGATTTTGATATCTTACATCATTGAGCAACAATAACTGAATTTAGGATGCTAAGGGTTAAAATGCTTGGTAACACTTTGTTTTTGCATTTTGTCTTCCAGCTATTGACAGTATTAGAATTAGTATTTTTGCTCGTGGTAATAAATGCATTTTAGCTTTTCTCAAGCCACTACTGAAAAACAAGCTGGAAACTTTTCCCACTAAAGCTTGGCAGGAACCATTTGACGGCAACGGCACGTAAAATTCAGACTAACTGGCAGCAGCTGATTTCAGCTGAGCGGCAGAAGGATTTGCAGGGGCCGGGGGGATATGTAGCGCTATGTGCTCATCAGCAATGATGAAAGCTGCTCCAAAACTGAAAGACAAATGCTGAATCTGACTGCGGAGCGGCGGAATTCCGGACATTCCTACCTTGTGAATAATCTGCGGACATCCGCTGGCATTGTGCTGGGAAGGTTGCCTGAGAAGAACAGAAATAATAGTGAGTGGGTTTTACCCATTTGATGGGGGTTAAATTTAGCACGGCCTCTCTGGAATGTAGGCCAGGCCGGAGGGGCCCTGGGTGCCCACGATCGACTGCTCGGCCACCCACCAGAGACCAGGCATATGCAGATACCGTCTGACGTGAACGGGATCTAGACGGCTCAAAATTTTTGTTCAAGCAAACCAATAGCATCCCTCATGTATGGATTAAAATTAAGGAAAACTAAAGAAATCAAGTTGTCAAATTGCTTTGTCAGCTATGATAACAGGATAACAGGATGGATAAAAAAATCCATCCAAGACTTCTCTGGGAAAATTAGTTCAACTTGAGCAAAAATATTTCTATAGATAGATATATATTAAAAGGAAAAAGAAGGATTTTTATGGGCAATTAATTCAAATTTTAATGCCTGGCTGGGCAGTTTTGACCATGAATTGTAATAGCCCAGTGGGATTATAGATATTTTCAAGGTTCTTCATCCCATTAAAGCTCTCTATAGGACAGTGTTTTTCAGATTTTATCACAAAACTGGCTATTTACCTTGCAACATCTTTCTATTATGCACAAAAGGAAGCATTCTCATGTACTTTTGTCATACTAAAGGTTGATGGTACAACAATATTTATTTCATAATACTTGTACCTGGCATGTTTTTTTTTTTTTTGCCTTCCATAAATTATGCATTTAATGATGAAATTTATAAATAAGATCATAACATATATTATGACTGCATAGCTACTAAATATCATACATGAATCTCATTCTTTATTATTGGTTATTTTCTGATTAAATCTCTTTACACTGAGGTCAACAGCCAAACAAATGGACAGCAAAATGGATTCGCTGCAGGATGCATGTGATCATTAGCCTGGACAGGTGAATTCTGGGAATTGTAGTAGGGCTGATTTGCTAGTCCCAAGCATACCTGTGTGATGCTGCAGTTGGCACTGGAGGACAGCCTCAGTTTGCAGAGCTCCTCAGCTCTCAGATCAGTACTCCTGTGAGTGTTTTGTGCTTCCTGTTTTAGTGCTGGGGAGTTCCGGTTCTTTCTGCCCATGGGGGGCGTGTGCAGTCTGAAGTGGTTGGGCAATAATTGGGGGCTCTGTTGCAGCGCTGACCTCTCCCAGTACTGCCTTGAAGCCTGCTGTACACAGAGCAAGACATCAGAAATAACAAGACAGGGCATTGTGAACCTGGATTCTTCACCTCAGCATATCGAAAACCATCACAGAGAGCCAACTTCACAGATTCATATTTAGCATAGTGCTGGACAACATTTTATTGGAACAATCTCTATTTCAAAATAGAAGCCCGATCTGAACCAGGGTTAAACCATGCATGTTAAACTAGCCCTTCATTTTCAATTTTCACTTTGTTTTCACAAAATAAAGGCTGCCATGAAAAGCGTCATTACCAGAGGAATGTTGGTTCAGTCACCGATAAAGGCCAATGGTAGTCGTAATTACTATTTTATCAAGGCCATTTACGCAGTTAAAGTGTCTAAAAAATGTTTGTAGATGAAAGGCATTATTCATTAACTAAAATGGCAAAGCGCTCAGAGGGACTGATGGTCATTTGAGCTTGTATTAAGTTGGCATTAAGAGACATTGTCATGAAAGCTTATGTCCCTGGTGAACCGCTCAAAATGGAGTCCAATGCCTTAATGCTCCATGTCGTCCATCAATCATGAGGAGGGCCGGAGTACTCCGATTACGCTGCCCCCACGGCCAAATCCATTATACTACCCTGGGTCAGTCCAGGCTCTGCGTAAGGGCATACTCTGACCCACTCACCAGTGGCCATGCATGGTTGTCCTCGCAGTGATATCCTGCGGGGGTGGAGGGGTCGTCATAGAGGGGGGACAGCGGTTTTCGGGGGCCGTATATGTCCGAGTGCCTCAGGGGGATGGAGAGCTGGTTGCTGCTGGCGGTTTGGGAGGTGCTCCAGCTGTTGGACTGAGCAGAAGGAGGAGCAGAGATAGCTAAGTCTGGCGGCCATTTTAGTTCTGAAATGACTCGAGTGTCTTTAGCAGCTACATGGTGGAAACTGGAATCTCAACTTCGGATCCAAAATCTGGTCCTCATTTTTTCTTTTTTCTATGTAATTATCTGAACATTTCATTCTTTTAACTCTCCAGACTTAGTTAATGCCTGATTCCAAGGAATATGAAATTCTTATCCTAAAAAGACCATTATTTGGGAAACAGGACTCACATCAAAAGATCTGTTACCAATTGTCAGGAATAGGACTTGTCTGGTGGTCACCCACCCTGCTCCAGCCCTTATGAAAAATTACTACAGTTCTAAGCTATAGTTATTCTACAGTAAATGGAGGTATTTTAACTACCACAATGTAGTATTACTACAGTGATACTATAGTTCTTCAAACAACAGCAATACAGTTGTGTGGACTATAGTAATATCATGGTATTGTTGACTGTGGTAATACTACAGTTATAATGTGATGGCTATAGTGCTACTCTAGTTATACGATGCAAACTATAGTAATACTATAGTTACGCCTTAAATACTATAGTTTTACTAAGAAATAACAATGCCGGTAGGATATTTTCATAAGGGAGGACATCTGTCTGACTAGACATTTTTACACTGTCCAATTTCGCACACATTTTTCAGCTAATGAACAATTCAACAAGATCTCTCGCTCTTGAATGAGGTGTGCCTTCTTTGGGTTGGGGTAAAAACATACTTGCTGGCAGGCCTCCAGGAGTAGGGTTTGTGATCATGTGATTAGGGTGAAGAGTAGGTGGTTCTCACAGGCTGGAGAGCGGGCAAGGTCTCAGTACCTTAACAAGTGGGGCCTTTTCCGCTCCCTGGAGCGCGGAGACATAGGGCATGTTGTAGACAGGCGACGGAGGAATGTGGTGGAGCTCGTCGGAGCAGCACTGGGGGGTGGAGTTGCGCAGCGCGGGGGTTGGGTGGAGCTCCAGGATGGGCTGCATAGCGGAGGATGTAGTGCTGCCTCGGCTGCTCGGCTGCCCCGGGACATGAGTCTCCACAGATGAGGGCCGGCTGGAGATGTACTGCAGGTGCAGGTCAGCACAGAAATTCAGATACTGGCACATTTGTAAATGAGCAGCACAGTATGACAGCATCAACACAAAGGAGGCAGTGGCGAAGTCAAAGCAACAAGCAAATGGATTGGAAGTGTGATGTATTATATTGCTTAACCTCACAAAACCCACAGACCTATATATGGGTCAGTTGAATGTAGCTGCTATATTCAAACATGTGGAACTGCAGGCTTTTTGTAAATTCTTGTGGAGAGCGAAAGGTTTTCAACGATCCCAAATATGTCTTGCTGAATTACAGGGGAATGTGTTTAATACGATGTACAAGATTTGGATACTTTCCATTTGAGCTAATGTGGTGGCCATAAAAACAAGGCATCCTAAGTTGGGTATTTCTCTCAGCGTAAGTGTGATGTAGCCTCAGTGAAGATCTGGTAATAGCAGTTACAGAATATGTATGTGACATTGTCCCACAATATGGGGAAAAAAATGCTTTTTCTGGCTTTGAACCTACTTAAAGTGAGACTTAAGTGGAAAGTTAGGGTTTAGGGGGTTAAATTACCATTTTAAGAGTAGCGTTTTTGGAAAGAATGTCCTTAAATGCAGTTGATGTCAGTAAGCAGTAGTGATTATCACATTTGCATTAGAATGTTCGGTTTAAGGATGTAATTTATATTCTCACAACTTCAAGAGTTAACAGCAGCATAGAATTGTTTTTGCACTTTGAATCGCTTTCCATGTAATGCTATCTGACAAAGTGGGTGTTTTCCTCCTGATACAAACGGCAGCCAAGACGGCGCCCAACCCCAATGACAAATAAAACAAAACTGAATAAAATGAGGTTATAAAAACATAAAGAGTACAGCACAAACAATACACAATATTACATCAATGTTACAAGCATTTTAAATGATTTTCTCCAGAACAGCAAAATAGAGATGGCATTTAACAAAGTCCGTGTCACAGCCTACATGTCGAGAGTCATGAAAAGTGACCGTTACGAGTGTCTTTTTCAAATAACGGTTGAAAAGGATTGAAAAGTAAGCAGCGGTAATGTGAAGCTTCGCAAGAACAAAGCCACCCTGTTTTCTACCTGGGTTCACTGCCTGACCTGCTATCGGCTAATAATCCGGGCAGCCTGCCCTAGGGATCCTGTGATAAAATGACCCTGCCGTAAAATCCCACTCAGCTCTAAATACAACAGCTTCTTCTGGTGTCAGTTCCACTGGTGTGGTCTTTCCACGCAGCTGTTTATACATTGTAGGTTTCCATTCATCCTCATATTACTGAAAAATGTGACATTATCCATGGCCTTATATGGTAGCCAAGGTTAAATTCTTTTCTGCTCGCACACTTCAGTGAATATGATAAATTTTATATTTTAACAAGATGTTAATCATATACTGAAAATAGAGAGCATAGTTTGTGAAAACCTTGGCCCAGTGTGCAAATGTTTTGCAGAAAAATGTTGCTGTAATAAAATACAAAAAGTAAACATAAAAATAATCTTTAACTTTGACTCATTTTTAGAGATCCACATTTTTCTCTGTTAAAAAAACACAAGTCAGCCAAGGACTAACTCATGCAGTTTGTATATAAATTCTGTCTTGCAATAAATCATGTTATCCTGACACGTACAATCGCAAAAGGGATGCATGAACATCTGAATTTCCATAGTGTCCTACAGTAACAACCATGAAATTCTCTCGGCATGCTAACTTGCTATTGATTAAACTTACACAGAGTGGTTCAGTGTAACCTGGAGACAGCAAATCGTCCACATAGTTGAAAAATTGAAGCCCACTGGATTCCCTCTTATTCTGGGAGTCATGCCGATCTCGACCGCTCTGTTCATTCCATCTGTCCAGTGTTGGAGCCTATGGAGGATAACCATGGAAACATTAACCCCACTGACACTTGGGTATTTTGGAATCCTTTCCAGAAGTTAACATTCTTGAACACGATTGCTTTCAATCACCAGTACTGACAGCTTCATTGGCATCAACATTTACCGTTAAGAAAACGGTAATTAGCCGATACACCTATTCAGGGTACGCTTAGCTTGAAATGGTAGTATGAACATGGAGCAGTGGAATTCAATAGTGTGAGAGAATGGACAGGTGTTGGTCTTATACAGGGAAAACACAAACTCATTCCGACTCGTCATATAGTGATGCTACCTGACCTAGCATCGATATACGACAAAAAGGGAGTCTTATTTGAGATTTAGGGTAATGGTTCAGGTTAAGGGTTTGGGGTTTGGGGTTAGGGGGTCGGGTTTGTTTAAAAGTGGCATCAAATTAGGACACCAAAAGCCTCCTTTTTTGTTTCATATTGACGTTTGGCCAGGTAGCGTCACAATGTGACGAGTCGGGATGAGACTAGGCTCATTGGGACTGAAATTAGCAGCAGCCAAGTGCTAGTAAAATATCCACGTGGCCAGCAGATTGGCTTCATTCACCTGCCAAAAAAAAGAACTACTGAAATCGATTGAGTGAGGAGTACAATATTACATACTATTCACAGCACATTCGGTCAATGGACAAAAAAGTTAATTTTGCACCCTACCCGCACATAAATTACCGAGCAGTTGTCAATGACATGGGGGCCTTGCTCTCTGACTAAACAAGCTAACGTGCTAACAGCACGTGGCGTCTAATATAGGGAAGCTAAAGGAGTCAAAATAACTGTAGCGATGTGAGAAGCTGGGAGGTGATAATGAGCTGGCTGACGCTCCTTAACAGGGCGCAGTATTTCTGGACGCGTCTTACCTCCGTCTTCGTTGGAGTGTAGATAATGTCATAGACAGGAGGAGGAGGAACATGCACTGTGGCAGCTGTAGCTTTGAAATGGCGAATCCACTCATGGAAGTCATGCTCATCCAGGCAGGAGACCATGATGGGGTGTATCAGTTTCCCTGACAACAGAGTCAGTGCTCCAAGTCAGATGGACGAATAATATTACTGCTTACATGGCATGGATCATGCAATAAGCATAGATGTTCATTTCGGTGTTTCATCCCAGATAGATGATTCCCAGTTTGAAACGCCCAGAGAGATGCACCCCAGTTAGACGCGACGCACAGGTTCTATAGCCTAGATTACAAACCCTCTCAGTGGCCTAATTCAATGTTGTGAATCTCTTGAATTTGGCTGCTCACTCGACCTTCTGATGCAAAAAAATAAATTATTTATCAAGACAATAATAAAACCAACATTCCGGCTAAATGAAGGCAGTTGTCCTGCCGAAACCTTGGCTAGCCTAAAATATACACTGGTGTAACTGGGATGCGTCTTAAAAGAAAATTAGGCCTAAAATACTCCCTCGTCTAACTGGGACGTGTCTATCTGGGATGATATACTTATCATTTGGAAGAAGTGTCATGTGGTGATTCATAAACACTCAGCTTGGCTTGGAAAGAAGCTTACCTTCAATCACGAATGTGTTGAGATTTGCTTTCTGCCGAGGCATACTCACGCTGACCGAGTCCAGTGGAAGTTTCCCCTGAAAAGCCACATACAATTATAAATAACATCACGCTGAATTTCAAGAAACTCCTCTAAAACAGGTTACCATTATAACGAATCCAACTAACCACAGAACAAGAACGCTGGACTCACTCCATTGACTAAAGACTTTGGTTCTTTGAGTAATGCTTACAAGAAATCACGAGGCTGTGGCAAGTGTATAATTTTCTCACACAGGTCATTTTAGCTAAAATTAGTTCTGTGCCTCCTTGTTTTTTAGAGGCATTGACACTCCTGTGTTGCTCGAGATCTGTTGAAGAGTACGGGAGACAGAACATACGTCTATAAAACCGGGACATTTTCTCGTAACCATTTCATTTTGATTTGGCCGCCCAACCCTCATGATTATTTATTTCTCCCCATTTCTGAAGCGCAGAAATTTTTTTGGAGCGCATCGGCTCATCACTTGACGCCATGATCCATGCTCTTTCCTGATAAAGTACCACACAACAGTAAAGTATGACCATTAGGATGCATTACCTTATAGAAGAGCCCGTCTCTCTCCTCAGAGAGAATGATGAGGGTGGATGGATACATCACTAGGAGTCTGCTGAACTGCTCCTGAGGAGAAAATAGATGCCTCACGTTAAGCTGCTTTCACAACGGACGTGAAACAAATTTTTCACACGACAGATTGCATTCAAAGTCAATGCAAAGACGCGAATACGAGCGTTTCGCTTTAGTCTGACACTTTTTGGTGAGAAGGACAATTACAGTAAATCCTGATCATGATTTATGCCCATATGGGGAAACGAGGTGTCCGATAAGCCATAGGGACCAATAAGCCATCTCACATACTTGCAATCAAAAGCCAGAGCTTCTTAAAATAGACCACATAGTGATATGGTTCATTGGTCACCACTGGCTCACTGAACCCCAAGTCTATCCTATAATTTATATGCAGTTAGATCAAATGTAATTGGACTGAAGTTAATTAGTAATGCACAACCATATAGTACATAATCTATATTTTTTTTGTCTGTCATTCATGGGAGCAATAGTGTATGCACTAACTTGTGAGTAAAGTTCTTAAAGCAACATACAGCATAAATTCGCAAGTTTTCAAAGTAAAGCAAACAGCATAATTTCATTGCGCAAACCGCTCGGATCGGAAGCGCTTTCCCTGAAGTGCTCTGTTTGTTTTCACTAATGAGGGTGAGTCAGGCGGCCACAGCAGAGTCAAGTCAAGACCCAGCAAGAGCTGAGAGTCAGAAGTCTGTTCACACACAGCCGAGGAGAGCTACTTTAATGAGTGGTTTTACTTCCAGTTCTTGGGTTTCAGACTTTTCACTCAGGTCAGGGATATGGTAATACTGGCATTCTGATAACGGATGCACATTTCGATAAGAAATCCGCAGTGACGGTTTGTTTTCTTTATGAACTAAGCACAGATCAGAGTTCAAACTAGTATTCAGTGTCAGATAAGAACATAAAATGATGGCAAAGCTGTTCGCCCTAACAGGGCATTTCAAGATAATCACAAAAAAAAAAAACTCATTATTTACATTTTTTATTTACTTTTGGAGTGCCTAGAATGCTAAATCGTTTTTGTTATATCATGCCTGATCTTGTAGAGACTCCGTAGAGCCATTTGAATGACCTTAAAGGAAATTCAAAGCAAGATTTTGCCAATACATACAACACAACAGACAAAAAATGACATCCTCCTTCCCAATGCGCTTTTACACCAGTGCAGAAGAAATAGTCATTAAGCCTGGAGCAAATGATCTGACAGATGTCAGTATTGCATAATGCTTCACATAATGGCATATCGTTGTTTGCCAGTTTGCTACGGGTGAACCGGCATCTGCCAAAGTCACCCACTCCGAACAGCGCGTCACTAGTGGTTTTCTGACGTACAGCATGTCATTTGTACAATGAGGTTTCTTTTAGTATGGACCAATTCAGGGAATTCTGTTGAACAGCCCCCTCCTAACATCAGATACAGTTGAGCTGCGAGAGCTTTGAACTTTTGAATCGCAGAATGCTCATTATGACATCATCTGCCGTAAAGAAACGGACAGGAGATCAGATTTGATTGGCGGGGGGGGGGGATACCTTGCAGGGCAGGTGCTGCAGCCGCACTTTCGAGACGTAAGTGATTGGCCCCAGGGAGTCCCTGTGCGACCCCTCCCACTCGTAAATGGGCTCGTTCATCACCGAATTCCTCAACTCTTCTCCGTCCCTGCTGTCGTCCTCTGCGTACTAAAAATAAAAACAAAACAAAAAAAATCACACAGGATTGTCATCGGACATTCCCATAGCGCTGACTGACACGTTAATCATCTGTTTACAAAAATAGTGTTTTCTTCTTCTTTCATTGGTTAAGACAGTCGCTCATCCGCAGGTGCTGAAGTACTCTGTGGGATTAGCAGACAGACTGTTAGACTCTGATAGAACAACTCGTTCCTTCCGGTGCCTAATCCCACACAGGGGAGTGAGCGAAATTGGCTCATCAGATTTTGCAATGTATTGCAGCACAGGCATAGGTGAGCAGAGGGACGCACCTCTACACTATAGGGGCATTTTCTTGATATCGTCTCCATGACTGCAAAATTACCAGTTCTTTGTCCCCTCTCCCACACTGCAAGGTCTAAGAGCAGCACAGTCCACTATTACCACGTTTCAGTGAATGGATTCCTGCATTGCTTTATTTTCACCCTGTAACTTTGGAAGAATATCCCTTACAGGCAATGAAGACATTTACATTTACCCTCACTCCATTAATTCGGCTAACAGACCAATTCACTGTGGTCACAAAATAAAACTGGATAGATACCTGCAGGTGTAAATATTATATTATTATTATTTAGCAGATGCTTTTATCTAAAGTAATTTATGGTCAATTCTAATGTAATACAGGCCAGTCTTCCCTGAGGCAATGTGGAGTAAAGGTTCAATCAGCTGTACTGATCTTATTTTAGCTGCACTGGGTCTTGAACAACCAACCCTCTGCAATTCAATCAAGAATTTGGGCTAGAACACAGTTTCCACAGCATGAAGGGTAAACATATATATATATATATATATATATATATAAAATGTCCATTTCCTAGTGAGATATTCTTCTTGGTCCATTTACAAATATATGTATGTTTTTATACAGCCATACAGGCTGTGTGTGCAGCACCTCAGGCTCACTCAGCCTGAAACTGCCTGTTTTGACTCCTGTCTCTTTAAGGCCCGCCTCCCTTAGGGCCTAGTTCATTGTGATTGGCCGGCAGCATTTCAGTCTTCAATGAAATAAAGCGAACACAAAAAAAGTTGAGGTTACACTGTTGAGGAATAGCGGTAAAAATCAATTTTCCCCACTGATTTTTCACTAATCTTACTTTTGAAGTTTTTTACAGAGGAAATTTGCCTTTGCACCGAAGAAAACGGCATCTTCTCCACATGGCAGTGCACACCAATCAAACTCTTCCTGGCCTCTGCTCTGCCCAGCCATGCTCAGAGATATGCCATACAAGCCATGGGTTGAGGAAATGAGTTATATGCAATGTAGACAAGTTATGGAAGAACGGGCTGGGCTACAAATAATCGTTCAGGAGCCATTTTGTAGTGTTGTTGAAAATAACTCTTGTTAACATGGACTTTGGGCTTTGTAACTTTGCAGATATTTTATATGACCAATGAACTATATGCCGTGGAAATTGGAAGGGAAAAATCAAAAAAACATAATATGACCCCTTTAAAGCATGCACATAGTCAAAATGTTGTCAAGCTGAAGGCTGACCAAAAGGGAATATACCTTTAGTCTGGTGCATATGTTATTTCCCGGTGCGACAACAGTGCCCCCATTGGCCTCGACGTGTTCCTTAAGGAGGCGGAACCAAGTGTCCAGCTCTTCTTGCCCGGAGCAATAGACAATGATGGGGTTCAAGCTGACGCCTGAGGGCGAGGAAAAATACATTAGAGGGGTGTCAACTCTGAGAGAGTTCAACTCAGATCCATGAAAATAATCTAACTTGAGAATTAAAGGAGAGAATAGTCTGCAACGTAATTCAATTCGACTTTTAATTTCAATTTTATTTGTTTATCGCTTTTCACAACTGCGATGGACTCAAAGCGCATTACACAGGACAGGGCCTGAACACTGAAGAGGCAAGCCAAAGGTGACAGTGGCAAGAAAGAAAACTCTCTAACTTGGAAGAAAACTGAGGCAGAACCTGTCTTGAAAAAGGGGGAATATAGAGTCTGTGGTGAGCCCTGGAGAAAGGAGGAGAGAAGAAGAGGAAGGAGAGGACTGGAGCTCGGGGAGGACAAATGGCAATGAGGTGACAGGAAATGGGGGTGACCAGCTGTTTAACTCACTTCAAGGAACTGTAGCAGGAAAAAAGTCATGCTATACAGTAAATTCAGCGATGGCGACCTGAATCGTAAGAATTCATAAATTCAAAAACGAAGCGTGTGGCCCATATAATGTTTTCTCTCTCACTTTCGTGTGTATTTTTAATGTTGGAGCCAAGTACAAACAGCTCAGTATCCTGCATTATTTTGCCAATCAAAGTTCTGAACATATGAAGTAATTGATAGACAAACCTGCTTAAAAATGGGGTATTATAACTCATATAATCTTGATATGCTTTCAAAATGTTTTTTGTCTTCTTGGAAAAGTAAGTTCCTTGCTCTTTCGGTTCATTTCAGTTCACCAATTAGATTGAATTTATCGCCTCTTTGCTTTTTGAGGTAAAAGCCTGGTCATTCAGGAACAAGAATACCTGACAATCATAAGCCGCTCACTGCAGCTAAGATTGCTGTACGCCACAGGACAAGATAAACAAACACTCAGAAAAAAAAAAATTCTAGGTAAGAGAATAAAGACTCACGGATGGGCTGGATTTCCTCGTAAGACAGAACTGCCTACCAAAGAATGACATGGTGTAATTTCCCAAGTTTTCCTAGAAGTAAGATACTGCTGGGAACGTGCGTCATTCAGATCATCAATGATGGTGGTACCTCCATAAATTTGGATTTTGAAGCAACGGTAACTGCTGCTACACTACTGCAAGTCCAAGATTATATTAATGCAGCTCTATGTGACATCTGGGTGCCATACTATTTCTATGCCTCTCATGCATTCCGGTCTTAATTGGACAGTTAGATACTAGGTGTTGAAAGGTGCGGCACTTTCCTGCAAGCCTGGGCAGTTATATTTAGCTGGGGCATAAAAAGACATATCATTTTGACTGCTACTGTATTCATAATGACCACATTAGCTTTCTGGTCTCGGTATGAACAAGAATACCCCAATTCCGTGAGCAAGAATATTCAAGAATATTTTTTTGTTTGTTTCTATTTGAGCATTTAATTTCACGTAATTTTCCCTTTTTAGATGTTTCTCAAGCAAGCACTTGATCCCCCTAGCCAGTGCTATGAAGAATATTGTGAGTTTTGGTTTTTCATATCCATTTATTGATAGTAAAATTGATTAGGCATTTTGACTGATCTCCCAGAGGTTTGGTTCCCATCTGTAATTGGCAGATTCCATATTACACTTTATTTTGTATCTTATGACTAATTGACTGGCTAAAACTAAACTGCTGAGAGAATATTCAGTTGGGGAACAAGGAGCTTTTTGCCATGAGGTTAAGTGGTGACCGATTCCCCACACCATTTCCCATGGTGTTGTGGAGACAGAATTTTCTGAGGGGCATTTGCATATAATTTATTTGAACTGAATATATTTATTTGACAAGTGGCGCAAGTAGAAGACCTCAGCGGAATGCGCTACATTTAATCAGTGCCACGGCTGTGGCCGTGATGTCTTCACTCAACAGATGAGGAGGTCCTATAGCACCTGTCACTAGACAAGGAGGACTTTGTGTAACCAGCAGGCCTTACTGGATGCACACGGGTATTCCTTAAGTCAAGGATTAAGAGGCTTAAAAAGCAGGTCTTGTGGCTCTTCAGTGTCACTGGGATGATACACAGTATATCTGTGTTCCAAAGGACTTCTTGTTTTTGAACATGAGGCAAACAAACAGGGGAGATATACTTAAGGCAGGTATACTTAGAATGATTTGACCGGTAAAGGATATTTGCCTGGGCATGACAAGCATTTCCCAAAATTACCAGCATGGCAAGAGTTGGCATGCCTTTATGTGCATCCTGGAGCAGGTAACATCAGAACACATACAGACTGTGTTTCTCTCAGTGTGTTCGTCAGATGTGAATCAAAATGTATATTTGATCACAATAAGAGTGAATAATCTGAAACCCTCAATTATGAATAATGTATGACTTTGTCTTAGTTTATCTATGTGCTTACATGTTTTGTGCTCCTTTTATATTTTTATATTTTCAAAGAAAACAAAGCGTCAGCTGGTTGTTGATCTGCTTGTATCAAATAGCCAGCAGAGTTCCCAGCTCATACAGTACATGAGCTATATATAGATTTATGTGAAGGCCATCTTGAATATATGATAAGCACAATTTTGTATTTTGAGTCTGTGTTTAGTTTTTGTTTTCTAGTTACGCTGTATGATTTCTTGCCCACCTGTCACTAGGGCACCTCCACATAGCAGGCCGAGGCAGTTTGCCCTAACTGTGTAACCTGAACTTAACTGGACTGGGCCCACTGCCCTCCTTTGGATCTGCTGGTCCTGCTTACCGTTAATTTGGAAGGCAAAGTTGTTGGCCTCCCCGATGCTGCCACAGCTAGGAAGTTTGCAAATCGTGAGTTCCTTCAGTGGAAGAGTGCCCTGTTGGAGGATTAAAACAGTGAGTTAAATAAGGATGAGATCCACGCAATATCACCTCCACACTTGACATCATGAAACTGTACAATATTACATGTACATTGTCCCACAGTAATGGCGCATGCATCTCGTACACAGTACTGTATGTCCTCTATGACACATGGTTAATGTAGTTCTTTGAGAATAAGCACCTTCACCTCTCATTTCAATAGAATATGTCATAATATGTCATAAAGTCATAATAGCATTTTGCCTCAATACAAAATACACTTCTCTATGCCGCCCTGGCCGCGGAGCCAGAGACGAAAGGTGTCTCTCATTTTGTAAATGCAATATTTTCAGTGAAGCGGTCACGTCCTCAGCATTAAATCCTAGGACAGTTAAGACGACAGTAGTTCATCTAGTCAACAGGCAAAATACAGCGAGTGTCCTAGTGATTCACGGTGTGGTGAGATTTATGATTGCACAGCCAGGTGAAGTCCTTTTATGGCAGGTGCTGCTGGGAAGAGGCGGGGATCTTATCTTCAGAGCCGCACCACCAGCATGAGTCGAGCAACTCCCCAGACACAGTAAAAAAAAAAGTCATAATGACCATGCTTATCTCTTCAGAAGCCTGCAGCTATCGACCTGCAGTATTAGGTGTTGGCTGTGTCAATGAAAGTGAGATATTCAGACACAGGTTAATCTTTTTGTACTTGATTACAGGGGTCGTGCTCTTAACTCTGCCTGACCTGGAACCTTTTCAGTCCATAAAACTTCTCAATTTGGAGGAACTGGCCAGCCTTCGTGAACGTAGAGGTTAGCTAGCAGGCATACTGAAAACTATTTGCTCACTCCATAGTTCTAAGAGTCGGAGATGCAGTCGCGAGGTAGACATTGCGGCGCTGTCCCTGTTCGTACAAGCGGTGAGGTGTGTAACCACAGGAAGACGAGCTGTCTTGAGCGAACAGGTCCTTACCTGGTAGGTCAGCCCAGCTGGGTTGTTAGAGACGAAGTGAAGGTGTGTCTGGAAAAGGTCCAAGAAGCAGTCATGTATGTCCTAGGGGAAGTGAGGTCAGAGAGTATGAGAACAGGTAAGTCTCCCAACTTCATACTAATACTAAAGCTGCCTTCATACCGGACGCGAAATGCATTTTTCGCGAAAAATGCGTTTCTCGTCCAGTGAGAAAGCGGCTTAACTGATAAGAATATTAAAGGCATCATCATCATCATCATCATCATCATCATCATCATCATTATACAATAAAGCAAGGAATGCATGTATATATGAGTGTCCTTTATATATCTGAAGGGATGTTCAAACAATCAACTTGAAACCTGGTGGGCGTATTGCTGAGGACCCAAGGAAGTGCAGAGTCGAGTTTGAAGTTTTTTGGCATTGTGGTTCTCAATGCGTAAGGCTAGTTGGATATTATAATTCAATGCATCTTGGTGCACTTTTTGTGTGATAATCGATGAAAGCATGGCAGTCTTTTGCTTCATGGCTGCTTTATCAAATAGCAGTGAACAAAAACTTTGTTTAACACCCCAGTGATGAATGTGCCCTGAATAAAAAAAATGAGGGAAAGACAAAAGCAAAACTGATACGAAATATCTGACAGCCACCCATCTGTCGCTCTCTGCCAGTCTATCTCTCCCTCCGTCATCCTTCTCTCCTCCTCCCAATATGCACATCACTGGCAAAGGGGAAGTTTCGAAACTCCAGCGGCCCCGCATGTTCAGACATGTACTGCTATCGCTCCTCTTTGTAACAGTTCACTGTTAGTGTGAGATAAAGCTTTGGCGAATCATTGCTGTAAAGTCTCTCATTTTCAGTTTCCAGATGTTTCTTCCACTACAGTGTGATGCACATTCTATTGCCTATGATTAATCTAAACTCATACTCTGATGTAACCCCCAGCATTTATTAACCAAACCATACCTAGTACTACAAAAAGGCTGCATATGTTCTCAAGCGTCCCAGAGTCAAAGTTGTTTCCAGCCATCAGCGATATCCGTTTGGAGCATTTTCCGGTGTTGAATGCCTGCCGCACATCAAAAGACTCTGTCTGGCACCCTCAGACATTAAAAGACCATTTTTACACACAGACTATGTAAAGACTGAAGATCTTGCAGACAGCTTGCGGTAGTTGTCAATATTCGTGTCATTTGGTGTAAGGCTGGCATTGGGTCCGGCACAGACACCGATATCTGAGTTTTTCAGGTTGAGAAAATAAGCAGACAGAACTCTGGGACTATTAAAGAGTCAACAGGTGGAAATGTGGAACGGGAAATTGCAGAAAAATCAGCTGAGTCTTTCATAAACCACGGCCATGGTCATGTCTGAAAAATCCTGTGGCCTTCAAGCATTAAGTTGCTTAATAAATATACTGCAAACCCAACTGTGCACCTGAATGCAGATCCTTCAGTGTGCGTTCACAACTAGAAGTGTTGGGTGCTTTCTATTTCATTGGCTGACACTTTACAACGCATCTGTCCAACCAGACAGTTTGTATCAGATGGTGCAAAGTATACTCAGAATGGCCACAATCGGTGAAACCACAGAAATGAGTATATCATTCTGGAATTCAAATACTCACACAGTCCTCCAACTTCCAATGAACTCAATTAAGAAAAGGAAGAGTAAGTGAGTAAGCGGTTTCAGCTTTGGACGCGGCCCACGTTGCCGTGGTGATGCAGTAGGGGCAGAGCTTACCTGGCAGTGTAAGAAGCGGAAGCGCACTTTGGAGCTGTGGATCAAACGACCGTAGTTCTTCACGTTGACGCTGCTTTTTTTCCAGCCGGCAGACGGGTCGTAGGCAAACGGGGGGTTCCAGTTTATGTTCTCTATCGTCTTTAGGTCCTTCTGAGACATCTCCTGAAAGAAGGAAAAATAGCCAGTTTGAAGGCACTTCCCAAATAGCAAACAAAACTGAAACGTAAGCGATGATGGTAGGACTAACCAATGATACGAAAAGGACCTATAGGTCAAAGTCCATGGTCCACTTAAACTTATAACACTGAAAAGGTTCATGATGGCAAAATGGTGGACATGCTCTCTCCCCTCTTTAACACAATGAGCAACTGAACAAAAATAATAAATGTAAATTTCTGTGACAGGAATGACTCTTTAGGTACCTGCTACAAAAATAAAAGCAATAAAAACCCAGTGCTGAAAGTTTTTCTGTTTGATGATATTTGAAATGTGGTCTGAGAGGTTCCTAAGAACCTGCCAGCTGTCAGCCATAACAGGTTTCAGCATTATACTGTAGATAAATTATACTGTAGAGTTCCTCAAAAGTGTTTCTAGAATGTACAAAATGCACTAAATGAAAGATTAATACTAAAATATTCCATCATGTGAACTGAATAGGCTTGAGTACACATGGCCAAATAGTTTAATATTTAACCTTTAATTATTTAATTTCATTTTAGGGTCAGGGTTTGAACACATTAATGAACAATTAATTAAACAAATTGTTTTCCTCTTTCACATCAGATGATTCCAGTGTAAAATTGCATGTATTATTAAAACTGCTCTTTTTCTTGCCTGAAATATGAACTCAAAGAAAGTGTGAGCAAACTCATCTTTTGAGTGACTTAGTGAGTATTGACTGACCCTTGTGCTTAATCCAGGACTAAGAACAATTGAAGCACTGATTACTAAAACCCCACAAGTCAAGTCAAGTCAAGTGTGACTTTTGGGGTTTTAGTAATAGGTGCTTCAATTATCAATATTGGGAACCAAATCATTTTACTGTATCATTTTTAATTGAGCCAATTCAATCAAAGTAAGGCCCAGATGTTGCTTTAGGGCTTATCTTGTTAAAGCACTGTTAAAGTGAATGGCTAGGCTTCATGGCGTGGAGTCAAATCAGAGCCATGGCAGTGCTAACTGTGGTCAGAGGTTTCACAGGGTGAGGCAGAGTTGTGCTTCTGTTGTCTGACTGGCCAATCAGATTCCCACAACTCCATTTCTTAAAGGTACCCTATCATCTCAGCAGGCGCACAGCTATTTAGTCATTACAAGGTGTTTAAAAACATTTTAATCTTTGTGACATCATACGGTCAAGTGACTGCTCAGTGGCAACATCAGCCAATCAGTTAATCAGTTCCTTCATTATTCCCTCCCCCCTATGATGTCACAAAAGACAGATTTGAAATGGCCTGTAATGGCTAATTTGCTGCGCACCTGGTGAAATTGTGGGGGGCCTTTAAACTGCAAATTAATTCTTCCAACAATTTTCCCCACAAGCTTGACAGCAGATGCTTGTCTGCGCTCCACCAAATTGGTAGCGCAGGCCACTGAAATGAGCGCTAATGAATACAACTGGGAATTCAAGACGTGGCGGAAGACAGTAATGAACAAGATTTGGAAAGGTTGTAAGTCGTTAGGGCTGAGGTCTTACCTTCCTGGGCGTGACCGTGCAAAGGATGTTAATGATGCTGTTGGACTTCACCTGACCCTCCTGCGGATTCTTCTTGCGGAACAGGCGGCTGCTGTCTCCGAGGGAACAATTAAAATAAGTGAGATTCCTAGATTCTTTTTTTCAGAACACCAGCATGAATAACAGGTGGGTCTCATTTTCTCTATCGCTTCAACGTGTCCTGATCACGAGTCACAACACAAAGTGACTAAGACTAAGACACGAGGGTCTGTTTCTTGCGAAATACCTCAACGTTGCTCATTTTCTCTTTCTCCGTTGTTTTTGTGGCACAATGTGACAGGTATGAAATTGACACCACTGCAAAATTTCCAAAGATATAAGTAGAAAGTGGGGAAATGCAGAATTTCCATCTATTTATCTTGACTCGTTTATTCAGCCTAAGGATGTTTTCTGTCATCCCCTTCCTAGTAAATTATGCATTTTCAGGGATATTTTACAACTTATATTCTATTTGTCACAATGGATAACTCCAGTGCAGTTTAGATTTATATAGTCTATTTTCCTTCAGATAGAGAAACCATAGCAACCCTGGAGACATCAGATGTAATTAGCCTTTCAGTCTTTGTCGTTGGGGTGTAGCACTCACCAGTTTCTCCAAAAAAAAAAAGGTTACTGTTACATAGCTGCCGATGTTAAATAATTCCTCATGACTTCCTTTGTCGAAGCTGACCCCTTCTTTTTGTCAGGAATGTCATCACTCAGATGAATGGCTTCCTCCAGAGCCATGTGCTGTGGTGAGGAAGGAAGTCCATCTAAAGTCTGTCAAAACTTGATAGTCCAGCTTTAATCACTTGTGAGTCAGCTTCTCATTTGCGAGTGATTATATCGGAGACAAAGAGTTTACTCATACTCAGAATGAGAGGGTATCACAGTAATTGTCAGTCCCATTAAACTACAACAGATGGATTTTCAAAAATATTGTCAAAGGGTCATTAGAGAGTAAGAAGTATACAGGAAATGGGCCAATATTTATCATCTGTCTTAAGATTTTTTTCCCCCCCTGGCCTTCACTTATTGGTCAGAATTTCAGTCCGTAAAGAATAGAGTAACCGAAGTGAGAACACTGCAGTCATTGTTGTTAATAGCTGCTTTGTATCTGAGGGCAACATGGCACTTCGGATTATTGTTCGCTGTTTTTATTTGAAAATGCCTAGCTCTCATAGTTGAACAGGATTTGACTCCATGGCTGCGTGCATGCGCGCTTTGGCGAGAGAAAGCTGATACTCCATAGGGACTAAACGATTCAACGGCAGCGTCCCAATAAACCAAAGGAAATCTCCTCCACAGAAACTTTAGACTGCTCCGCTGGGTCCCGTTGGAAAAGAGTAGCCACAATCAGCTGTGTTCAGTATGTGTTACTGTATTCCAAAAAAAAATTCCCAAAAACATCTATCACAAACTTTGCCATAAAACAGCATCTTTCTGAGTTTGACCGAGAAACAGATTATCCTGAAGTAAAAGCGTATACATATGTCAGTTTTTCTAACACCTGCTTGTGCAGCAAGAAGTCATATCCAAATTGAGAATGTTCTCACTGCATGTTTTTTAACCTGTTCAATCCTAAATTTTTCCTTACAATGTAAGTGCAGGCATTTTACTCCTTAGCAATGCTTATAGCGCTTCTGGAAGTAAAAAAAAAAAAAAAAAAACATTAAAAATTGAAAAATCGGTCACAGATGTGGCCGGTGGAATTAAGCGGGTAAAGTGTTAGGGGCAGGTCATGGAATATAAAATATGGATCACGGTTCCCAACAGATATTTTTTTTCCAACATTTCTCTACTGTGAAACCTCTATCATTTTTGATAAGACCCAGAAATAATACTTCAGGCTGATGGAGAGTTGTGTGTCAAAAAAAAGTTTGATTCCGGAAAAATGGCACTTGAAACAGACACCAGTTAGTTTTGTCCTAAAAAATGGTCTGTATGAAAATTACGAGCATTGCATTATGTATTTCATACAAGTCCGGTAGCTTCTCTGTAAAGTGTCTGGCACAGGTAGTAAATCCCAAAAGATGCCCGCGCTTTGCAGAGGTAATGCAAACATATACTGTACCTACAATGTGTACACAGTGACCTCAACATTCTCATTATTCATTATGCACAAAATAGTTCAGTTCACAGTTTATGACCATAAGCTAACACACGTCTGTGTGCTCCTGGGTAAAGGAGCTGAATCTGTCAAACAGGTACAGTCCAGAGATGAACACCAGATCATTCGCATCGTAACGTAAGTCATGAAGACCGCTGCCCTCACCTGTTCCGCCGGATAAAGCTCTTGCTGGAGAACCTGAAGTTGTTGTGAGGGACGCATGACACACTGCCCCCCATGATGACCCGATGTGTGTGAGAGAGTTCGTCTGTGCCCTCTTCCTATCAGCGTTTCTTGTGCTATATTCCTTCAGTAAAAGCCCTGCAGTAATCCAGGCAGCGATGAGCTCTGTGTTACTGTGGTAAGGTGAGACAGACAGTGAGTGAGTCGGAGCCGAGCTCTGAAGCTATACTGCGCTCCAGAGTGGGTGTGTCACACCGGGAGGCGGACCATGGGCTGGAGGCGGGGAATGTGGCTGTCTGTGTGTGCAAGTCAGTGTATGTGAGCGTATCTCTTTCTAGGGACTATATCTCCCTCTGAGCTTATCTCTTCCTGTGTGTGTGTGTGTGTGTGTGTGTGTACCTGCCCATGTGTGCCTGTCTCTTTATATTTACCTTTTATACAGTACCTCCCTGTGTGTGTTTGTGAGCATGTGTGTGTGTCCACCTTGAGCTCCACAGGGAGGTACCTCGCGTGTGATTCTCCGCAGTAAATCAGCTCCAGCGGAGAGACCAGGAGATGTTGAGGTGGCGCATTTCACACCTTCAGAGGGACAAATGGCACACTCCTTAAAAGGTTCACAGCCTTTAAAGCCTTCAAACTCAGGACTCAAGACGATGGAACCGTGAGACTGTCAGACATCTACAAAGACATGTCTCAACTTGCAGACCTCTGTCAAAAATAAAAATGAAAAAGTATAGACCAGCTACGAGCTGACATTCTGAACTATAATCACATTCTTATGCTCACTTTTCCAGTATAAGGGGAATTAAAAAGAAATGGTCAATATGCGTTATTACGATGTGTATGAACTAGCAATTTCCACTGTCCTTAACCATGTGGAATCATTCTGAGATCAAAGCCCATGTCAGGTGCTAGCCGTGCATCATCCATCTCCTTTATTCGGCTGTAAACCGGATATTTATTCTGTCAAAATATTTGTTACTGAGCAAAGGTTCCTATCCTCAGCTTATTTAAACAGGATTTTTGCTGGTGCCTTTTTATAAACAGAAGCACAATTGGTTGCACTTGTGAGGATATCAGTCATTCATGAAGGTGTTTTCATTTGCTGAAGGTGTTGGCAGGCATTCTGGGTCAGTGTGTAAAGGCACTCTACAGTTGCTTGAGCAGTACTATTCAATTTGTCTGTGATTTCCACTGTATATTGCTAACAGACCTCTGAATAACTCTTAAATGGTTAAAACCTGAACAGAAGATCCAGCAGCACATGCACAACAAGGCTTTGAAGAATCGCCGCCCGCTATTTTCCTGGAGCCCTGTGCGAAGTTCATGGACTGACACTGGAATGCAAATATTGACCGAAACAGCAGGCTTTAGTGCAGTCATACCGAAGTGTTTTAATACTTCAACTGAGAGCAAAACACAGATGGGAGCATTTATGATCAGTAGGTACTGACCATAACAACAGTGTGATCTCCAAGACGTGTCAGATTTTGAATGTAATTTTGCTAAACTCTCCAATTTTTTTTAAAAATTTGGCCCTGCACAACATTTAAATATACACATAGGCCTAGTGCATTTTATTCCATGTTCTAGCCTATAATATTCTCAAAACACCCCTTGAATGAACTTGCATCGTTTTATTTTTTATAATGACAAGTTAAGGGCCGTTCTTGTGTAAAAAAAAAAAAAAAAAAAAAAAAACATTTTTAAAATGATGAAAGTCAGCGCGCTTCAAGCAGCCCAATTAAAACATTTAGTCAGTCTTTCCCGGGTTAACCACACTGAGTCCACAATGCAATGAATCATCTGCTTTTGAGTTCATTTGGTTTTAATCACAATGACCCATTTTTGCAACACAATGACATTTGTAAGGAACGTCCATAGTAATTTTCTGTTTTGACACGACAGTTTTCTGACAATACCACTGCCGTTTCCTATAAAGCATATTTAGTGGGACCACAAGTATTCCATCAAACGCCCAAATTACTGGAATTCTCAGTTGGAAATTCTTTTGAACAAATTGCCTCTTGGGGGAAAAAAATCGAATCATCCATGCCCGGTAAATTATTAATGAATAGGGAATGCAGTGTTTGGTTTTGATTTAAAACTGTGAAAACCAAGCGCGTGTCTGCATGCCGATGTGACGAGCTGGTGTGGTAGTCGGGGTGAGGATCTCGGTTGCTCATGCCCAGGCCAGCTGCATGCGCTGCTCATAAAAAAGACGAATCAGGGATGAAACAGAGGAGATTTGAAAGGGACATTAAGGCACGCCGTGATCGTTTTCATTGCCTGATTTCGCGCGTTCTTTCGCTGCACCGTCATCATCTGAAGATGAAAGGAAAACCTTAATTCGCGTTCAGCGTTTGCCTCGACAGACTCCCAGGTCGAGAGGATGACTCACCACGCGCTCCTCTGGCAACTCAGCGCATTTGAGGAAGTGACGGTCGGCAGCTGAGAAGAACAGAGGATGCTCTGAACTTGCCTGGGAAAGTTTATTCTGCGGTCATCCTGGCAATCCTTTTATCCGCTATATCCCTGAGTTTCGACAGCGGTTGCCAGGCAGAAACTAGGGCTGAAAAGTCAGCGTCCCCCGCGGGATATTTCTTCGTGGAATAAGGCCTCAGATAACACCGTTCAGAGGGGCACAAAATGAAAATCTAGATTTCATCCTATAAAGAAAATTTCTTAATTGTGTCATAAGATCATGTGTTAATTTCTCAGATATGCCTGTAACATTCCAAAGATTTAAATAAATTTAAAAAATTTTCATTAAAAAATATGATGTGTAAAAAACAAAGATGTAATGTGGGCCAGCTATGTTTGAGCAGACAACTTGATGCTTTCCCAAAACCCTAAAAGTTCTCAACACAGAAACAAGGATTGCACGTGAACCAGGTTTTTGCTGGAGGATAAAAATAGGTGAAGTTTCGCTCACGTTCCCGCTAATCATCATTACACATGTTCCAAATGAGGTCATGGTGTTGCCTCATACCGCTTCTTTCGTGGTGATTAAATTCTGACACGTAAAAATCACCACTATGGAAAAAAACCAAGTTTTATGTGTATTTTATAGGTTTCATGGGATTCACTGAAACTTGATTCAACATTAGATGATTTTTGCTATCCTATTAATTTCTTACCTCAGTTCTGTGCTAATACTGTTAGCCCATATGAAAGGGGGCAGTGTGTGTTTTTCACTGCCCATGTTAGCATTTTACGTTTCCCAGAACCTCTTCATGCCACCATTGTGCATCTTCTCCATTTCAAATTAATTAATCAGTTTTCATTTATACAAATCTCTTGCTTCACGCAGTGTTAGCAAGATTCATAATTTGTCCTATTATATTTTGTGCCCCCCCTCTTTTTGTGTGTTTTCATAACCCTTCGCAATGAAGTCTGCACCTGTAAGCGCTGTTTTCCCAGGCACACAGCGGGTGAGCGCGAGGTGCCGAATTCACACCTCGGCTTGTTTTATCAGGGTGTGCGTGAGGGTGTTCCCACCTCATGTGACGGAGGGAGAGAAACTGGTGAAAACTTCTCACAGAAAATAACGGCAGAGACACGACATTAAAATGGGCCCTTTTTGATGTGGAGCTGCTGAACACTGTTAAATGCTCACCGATGTCCCTCTTTGAGTTCTGATGAGCTGAAAACACTTATTCATAATTAATATATGAAATATTTTTGAAAATATACCCAGTATTTGTTTTTAAACTGGCTCTCAAACACACAGCTTTGGTTTCACTGTATTTATTTGTGGAGGCCAAACATTATTTTAATTCCATAATACTACCACTAGCCCTAAAACCTACCCTGGTCCTAACCCCTTCTCTATCCCACACCCTAATTCCTCCTACCCTCCCCCCCCCCCCAACAGAAAAAAAGAAGACACCCAATTTTTAACCTTAACATGTAGCCTTAAAATCAGCCTAATTCAAATGCCTAACCTTACAACTAGACCTAGTCCTGGCCATCACCCCAATTGTAATCAGACACCTAAACACAGCCCTTAGTCCAGAATGTAGTCTGTTGTTTATATTAACCCAAGAAGTGCTCACACATATGTCTTCAGACTTTGCCATACTTTTGAGGCATTTTACTTCCCACTAGTGACAGACACACACACACACACACACCTATGTGCACATACATGCAAATACAGACACGCTACACACACACACACACATTTCCATATCCATGCCCATAAAGACATTGCATTGACTTGCATTCATCTATACATGAAAACCCTAACCACAATCACATTTTGCCAAACCCTAAACCAAACCGTGACCTAGCTCAAACTGTAATTGTTATTCTGACTTTAACCAATTAGCCGTAATCCTATATCTGGACCACCCAAATCACCCCCACAAGACCAAATAGATCCTCACAGCATATGTGGTTTCCCAAACATCACCAGACACTGGATTTTTGCCCTGGTGCTGCTCTGCCCAGTGTTGACTACAGCTGTCTTCAGTTTCTACCGTGTTGTAGAGGTGTTTTACCTTGAGCAAGTGAAATGTCCGCTGAGTTGGATTCAGGCCATATGATTGACTTGTGGACGATTGAACCCTCTTCTTCTTTGCATTAAAATTCTTGTTTTTGCAGGCTGCTGTCAAATCAGCATCCATCGACACTGCAAAGCATTTTCCAATTTGCTTTATTGCATTTGACTGAACCCACCCATATAATATAGCTGAATACAATTCGGAATTCATTCCCCAGCTTTTTTTGAGTCTCATCATGTGTAAATACAAGGGAACCAGCTCAATTAGCAGCCATACACACCCATGTGTAACAACTCTTGACCGATAAGCTGGAATGCCTCGGATCATTAGCAGTTTTTTTCTCTTCTCCATATCATTCTTTTCCTATTTTTCTGGTCGAAGTTGATATTTTGTCTGTTTTCTATAGAATGTTGTTCCAGAACTATATAGGCAAATACTATATAGGCAAATACAGTGGCATGAAAAAATATGTGCCCCCTTCCTGATTTCATGATTGAAAAAGTAATTCCCCCCCAGTCAAATAACAAATTAACTGATTAACCACACTGTCAGGTCACTGTCAGACCAGTTGAATCAAGAAATCACGTCAATTGAACCTGTTTGACAAAAGTGAAGCAGCAAAAAGATCTTAAAAAGCAAAATGTCATGCCGCGAACAGAAGAAATTCAAGAATAGATGAGAAACAAAGAAGTTGACATCTTTCAGTCTGGAAAGGGTTGCTAAGCCATTTCTAAGGCTTTGGGACTCTGAAGAATCACGTTGAGAGCCATTATCCACAAATGAAGAAAACTTGGAACAGCGGTGAACCCATCCAGAAGTGGCCGGCCAACCAAAATTACTCCAAGAGCGCATCAACCACTCATCCAGGAGGTCACAAAAGAACCTAGAACAACATCTAAAGAACTGCAGGACTCACTTGCCTCAGGTAAAGTCAGTGTTCATGATTCAACAATAAGAAAGAGACTGAGCAAAAATGGCATCCATGGGAGCGTTCCAAGGCAGAAACCACTGCTGATCAAAAAGAACACAAAGGCTCGTCCCACATTTGCCAAAAAAACATTTTGATCATCCCAGGTGGTAAATATCATCCCATTTTGGGAAAATATTCTGTGACTGACGAGACAAAAGTTGAACTTTTTGGAAGGTGTGTGCCCTGTTACATCGGGTGTAAAACTAACACAGCATTTCATAAAAAGAACATAATACCAAAAGTCAAACATGGTGGTGGTAGTGTGATGGTTTGGGGCTGCTTTGCTACTTCAGGACCTGGACGACTTGTCATAATTGATGGAACTATGAATTCTGCTCTCTACCGGAAAATCCTGAAGGAGAATGTCCAACCATCAGTTTGTGACCTCAAGCTCAAGCACACTTGGGTTGCGCAGCTGGACAATGATCTGAAACACACCAATAAGTCCACCTCTGAATGGCTTGAAAAAAACAAAATTAAAATTTTGGAGTGGCCCAGTCAAAGTCTGGATTAAAATTTGATTGGGATGCTGTGGCATGACCTTTAACAGGCCACTCATCCTCAAAAACCCTCCAGTGTGGCTGAATTAAAGCAGTTGTGCATAGAAGAGAGGGCTAAAATTTTTCTACACTAATGTGAAAGACTCATTGCCAGTTATTGCAAATGTTTGATTGCAGTTGTTGTCGCCGAGGGCGGCACAACCAGTTATTAGGATTTAGGGGGCAATTACTTTTTCACATTGGGCCAGGTAGGTTTTGATAGCTTTTCCCCCTTAATAAATGAAATCATCATTAAAAAACTGCATTTTGTATTTACTCGTGTTGTCTTTGTCTAACATTAAAATTTGTTTGATGATCAGAAACATTTAAGTGTGACAAATATGCAAAAAAAAAAAAAGAAATCAAGAAGGGGACAAATACATTTTCACCGCACTGTAGATTTTTGATAAGTTTCTTGTTTTGGTGCCTTACCAATAGTTTACATGTTAAAATCAACTTTCTGCATTTACTCTGCTGAAGTCTTCTCTTGATAGATGACTTTGACCATAATATGCCCACCTACTTTAGAATGAATCTGATCTGGCAAACTGTCACAAAGGGCTTTTTGGTGAAAAAGTTCTTCTGTCATCCACCACAGTTCTTAAATGCGGTCTTCCTGGCCTTTTTGCATTCCTGAACTCACCAGTGTTTTCTTTCTTTTAAAGAATATCTCAAAAAAGTTTACCAAATGGTCTCTCTCTCATGAGTTTGTTTAGATTTTTCAGCCTAAAAATTTAAGTTTGCTTTATTGACATTGACACTCTTTGGATTCCATGTTGAGAGTTAACAGGAACAAATTCTAAATGAAAATCTAACTCTTGAAATCAAATGGAAAACTTTTGTGTTCACTTTTGAATGAAATTACAAGGGGAAAACACACTTGGCCATGGAACAGCTGAGCATCCAATTGTCTAAATTACTTCAGGTCCCTAAAAATGGAAGAACCTCTGAAAAACGCTGAAATTTCTACACTGTCCACTCAATTTCAGATGCAATAACCCTAAAACTGAAGCAGAATGTGCTCACTGTGAACTCATATTTATTATTCAATTTCTACTCCAATATTTTATGGTCAACAGCTAAAATAGTCACAACGTCAATGTCCAAATATTTATGGATTTCACGGTATGTTCATAACAGAGGAGCAATGTGGGAAAATGACAATGTATACACTTTATGTTTGCATATACTAATTGTTAAATGGTTCGAATTAAAAAAAAAAAAACACAACTACACAATTGTTCTCACTGGTGGGCAAATCTCTACCAGGTCCGTACTTTGTCCCTCGCGGAAACAAAATTCCAAACTGTGGCAGTTGTTGATCACTTGTGGCCCGTAGCAGCCCGTCAGGAGGAGAGAGGAGTCAGCAGTCAATGGCAGTATAAAAAAGAGCAGGCAATAAAAATGGTTTTTAAAAGATTGTGAAGATCTACAACTGCCAGAGGTCATTGAGCGCACAGTCATAAATGAGAACTGAAAATATTACGCTGATGAGTCCAGTAGTACACAAGATTAGCTGCAGACAGACACACAGACGGACACACGGACACAATCAAATGCATAATCCCCACTGGGCATGAGCTGGGCGGAAACAATGAGATTCATCAGTGACTGTACCCGAGTGACACACCACATTGTCCTCATTATCCAGACAGCGAGTACGGGTACTTCCTTCTTGTGAATGAGATGTAAGAACACAATGACCAAATGAATGACCTCTATGGGGCTACATGTGCAGCAGTATATGTCACGTTTTAAGCATTTAGCAGACGCACTTATGTATCCAGGGAAACATGAAACATTAAGTGAATAAAAAGGTAGCAAAGTTACATTTGAGGATCTTTTAAGCTTAATCCCTCGAAAACAAATGGCCACTACAAGTGAATCATCCCAGGGTCACTGCTAAAAAGCAGAGCAGCCTATAGCCTTAGGGCTACTGTGTCAGCAGGGGTGTAATATCATGAAGGACAGTCTGTACAAGGGGCCTCAACTCTTCAACCCTCACCCCGTGACTGGATGAGCCCTGACCCCACTCTGCCCTCTGATACACTGTCTTATGGCCCAACTTTGTTTTTTTCCGCCTGATTTTAACAGAGAGACTCTATCCCTTAAAGCACAGAATGCGTTCAATCGTGATAATGGCGATGCCAATGATTACAATACAAAAATATCGCAGAGACCAGGGCAGAAAACCGGATAGATAAAAGAAATTCAGAAACTCTAAGAGTCAGCCAATGAGGAAAGTACAATTGGCCAACTGACCAATAGCGTAACTTCGTCCCTCTGTCAGTAAATCTTTCAGCTACATACTGAGGGTCAGACCGTGACAAAAATAAATTCCTACCTATTACTCAGGACACTGAATAAGGTAACTTTTGACTGAAGCCCCATCAGTCACACTGGACTGTGTTATACAAGCACACAGCTGGTGCTGAGCATCTCCTCATGTTCAAGTACAATGTCCTGAGCGCAGAGCTCCATGTAGCAGCACAATTACTGGGGGGTCATTAGTGCCTCAAAGTCAAACCCGTTGGGGGTGTGTGTGGGGGGGGTAGTTATCTTTGACAGGAATCTTGGCCTGATTGACACAGATAACTGTTGTATGAAAGTTTGAAAATGACACTGCAAACGATTTTTTTGAGAAATCGAAAATTGCCCCCCCCTGACATTTTTCAAAATGTGACACTTTATTTCTTATCCTGCCTCATAGTCCGTGGGCTGGGAGGGCCCACCGTGCCCCCACCACCACCACCCCACCACCACCAACTGACCAAAGCAAATTTTTCTGATCGCTAATTGTGCCTACTTTGGATTTCAGGATGCTAACATTGAATAAACTGGGACTCAGTTCTGTTTTGGTGGCAATATTTACAAGGCGTGAGATCTAAAACTGATCCATCAACTTGGGGAAATTCAAACAGTCATAACTCAAAACGTTTTCAACATTGGTTAACAAGCTGGGACTCCAATTATTGCCTGTGGCAGCTCTTTCCAGGGGTACATAGTTTATGTAAATTTGGCAAAGAATGACATCAGCAGAGGTCAAAAGATCACAATTGTTTTGCCTTGGCAAAAATCTCAAATGCTTCACTTCATCAAACTGTATGCAGGAAAGAGGTCAGTTACAACTATCTGGACCTAAAAACTATTCAATACATACATCCGTACAATTTTGTTCAAGAATTCCTAGAGGTGAAGGAAAAAAAAAAAATAATAAAAATTACGCTTGAGCCAATTTGTCGAAAGCCCTTAAAATATTGTATCAGAAATGGTCCTTCAGGTGCTGCTGTTGTCACTGTCGTCACCCGCGCTGTCAGTGACAAGGTCCACATCTCTTTCTCCCCATGGTCCATCATCGCCACTGTCCGACTCGGAATCAGTGTCATGCCTGTCCTCGGCAAGTGTTTCAAGCACATCTCCGATTTCAGGAAGAATGATATCTCCATCACACCATTTCAGTTCTATTGCCTCTCCGACCATAATCCACCCATGATCATCTGTGGGAAGAGGGTCGATAGGGTTCTGCATATGTGCACGCTTCCAGATCGCAACCTGGTGGTTGAAACATTTGATGTGCTCACATAGACCAATCCTGGGGGAAGGGAGACTAGCTAAGTCCACTTTCTTTCTTGGATCCAGTTTCCGATCACTGCCAGCACATTTGTCTAGGAGCGTCTTGCAGCGAAGTTGATCCACACTAGGTATCCGGCATCTCGGTGTGTACATTAGGCAGACAAACTGCCCCAGTTGAAGGCACAGCTCATTTGCGACCTGCCAGCCATCACCAAGGCGCTTGAAGGCTGCATGGAATCGAGGTAGTTTCTGCAAAACTTTGATTGGCAAAGTGAAGCCTTTCAATCCCTTTAAATGCACTTGTTGGGTCGCACCTGGTGAATCCATGAAGGGCAAGGAGAGCTGCACAGAACACAGGGGTGTAGTCATGAACCAGGGAAGAAATATTCAGCAACCGTCTCCTGTTACCTGAACCAGTGTCAAACAGAAGAGTCATGTAGATGTTTGGTGCATAGAACAGGGTGAAGAACAGGTCACTAGCCGGAGACCTCATTCTGACATGATCATAACCTGTGTCACATGCATGATTGCAATGGAGGATGACCCGCATTTCAGTCTCCTCCTGGTCTGAATGGAGTGATGGTATCTCCACTGTTGACACGGACACGTCACTGTCGCAACTCAACAAGAAGGATTTCGCCTCACAGACAAGAATCACCGTCTTGTCCTTCAGTTTGTTGATGAAACTGTCTCTGCTCCGACTTTGAGAATCAACTTGATCAGTTGCTGCTTATTGTGATTGTTGGTTAGGAATTTCCTCCAGTTCTGTGGCTGTCATGGTTTTGCCCCCGCCGGCAGAAGGCAAGAAGCCGGCAGGCACTGGGACCTTGTACCCAAAACCAGAAGAGGGGACCCACAGGCACAGGCTGAGTAAAAACATTTTTAAAAACTTTACTTTTAAACATAAAAGCAAACCAGGAGAGGAGCAGCGGCAAAAACTTCCACAGGGCTGAGGACACAGAATGCAGCTGTACTGCAAAACTGTCAGTGCAGTGCTTAAATACTCTACACTGCACCTCCACCTCAATGAGCAGCAGGTGTGACTCGTTGAGGTGGAGGTGCAAGCAGGAGCGGAGAGGGCCTGCAGGGCAGGGCCATCACAGTGTCCCTCTCACATTTTCCCCCTGAATGATATTTTGCACGGAATATAGTGAAAAGATTTTATATTTTTATTTTATAAGAAACTTACACCTCTGTTTTCCATCTACCCAGGGTTTTACAGTATGGGCATAAAACTGCAGTGTAAGCAACAGTGTTTCCAATACAATATTGTGAGGGCCAGTTTGTGATTCTAGAACTCTTGGTTACAAACCTATGGTGATTTTAATTATCATCAAAGTTAAATTTTTTTTGTATTTTTACAAATTCAGTCAGGTCGAACTTTTTGCTGGTCCTTCTGAGAATTCTTAAATACTGGTTGGCCAGAATTGTACGGATGTATGTATTGAATAGTTTTAAGGTCCAGATTGTAGGAACTGACCCCTTTCCTGCATACAGTTTATTGATAAAGGAAAACATTTGAGATTTTTGCCAAAGCAAAACAATAGTGACCTTTTGACCTCTGCTGGCATTATTCTTGGCCTAATTTACATAACTATATACCACTGGAAAGAGCTGCCACAAGCAATAATTTGAGTCCCATCTTGTTAATCTATGTTGAAAACATTTTGAGTTACGACTGTTTGAATTTCCCCAAGTTGATGGATCAGTTTTAGATCTCATGCCTTGTAAATATTGCCCCCAAAACAGTACTGAGTCCCAGTTTATTCAATGTTAGCATCCTGAAATCCAAAGTGGATTCACGACCATTACACTTCTATTCAAGAACAGCTGGATCTGCCCCAACTCCGAAGTCTCTTGAAAAAGAGAGAATGAAAAGTAGGATGGGTAACCCTGCATTTAAAGTTAAGCTATTTAGCTGGCACTTGTATCCAAAGCCACCAACTGTTGGGTGCAATTAGCATGAGCCAGTACCACCTGGAGCCCACTGCAGTGTCGACGGCACGCACACCGGCCCAATGAAAACGTAGGCTCCATTATGGCTTCCAGGTCCCAGCTGACAGCTCAGATATTGGCTACATGCTGCCCCACAAGTGATTAGCCTCTGGCAGACAGAGCCTTCATCATGAGTTCCCCGGCTCCTAACGCACCGGAGGCCTGATTTGGCTCGGTCAGGCAGCGCAGGTGGGCATGGTGAGCTGCTGAGGTCACAGAGGGAAAAGCGAGAGGGATCAGCTGTTCTCCGAGATCAGACAGGGCAGCTCGCGATGGGGAGGGCGGGTATCTGAGGGCCAGCTGAGAGAACACAAGGCTGCCGACTGGGTCACATGACAAAAAACCCCAAGCGATTCCGCAATGCAGAGCAACTGGCCTCCGTAACCCGAGGCATCCCCACCCCTGACACAGGTGCTGCGGAGATCAGATTGTGAGCCTGGAAATTAAGCCATAGGAGGGCTAAGGACTTTCTCGACCCGGTAACTGATCTGGGATCAACCCACCCTGCCTTAATCTCACCTGCCAAAACACTGAGCGAAGAGAAAATGTAAATAAATACTGAACCTAGTGAGCAGGGCTCAGATACTCAGAGAAGCGCATGCCTGCATACAGTCATACTACTCTTTGTGAAAGACCGCATGAAGGAGCAAGCAATGCAAATTAATGTTCTTTCAGTTTTTAAGTGGCCCCTCCTTTATGAAAATATCCTGTTTTCATATATTTAACACATATTTTACCAGGCAGTCCCATTGAGATCAATGATCTCTTTTTCAAGGGAGACCTATAGTTATTTTTTATCATGGCATGACTAAAGTATTGCCATGGTTTGCATAGCATAACTAGAGTTGTACTATAGCCATAACATTATAACTATAGTATTACCACAGTCATCAATATCATATTACTATAGTCCACACAACTGTATTGCTGTAATTTGAATAACTAAAGTATCACTACAGTAATACTACACTATGGTGGAGAAAATATCACCCATTTACTGTAGGATAACTATGGCTTGGACCTATAGTCATTTTTCATAAGGGTTGTAAGGGACATGCATGTACAATACTATTACTGGAGTATAACTGCAGGACCTCCATTGAAATAATAGTACAGCATCTCTCATTCCAACAAAGATTAATATTTTAAGAGTCATCTATAATCCTCTTCCTGGAGCGCTACCACCCTTTCGGATTTTATTCCAACCCCGATTCAGAGCACCTGATCAGAAAATTAGCAGGTTATCAACATGTCCATCTGGGAAATGAGGTGTGCTTTGCTATGGTTGGAGAGAAAACCTTAAGGATAGAAGCTCTACAGAAACAGGGATGGACACCACTAATTAAAGAAAACACGTAACACACAAGTAAGTCTCCTTGAAAAACATCTTTATTAGTGTTTGTACAGGAGTCTATTGCTCATTTCTTTAGACCATAGTGCAAAATGTAGTAATGTTCCACATAAATACAGCAAACATCATTTACATATGAATAAATAATGCACACCACATCGAATAAGTTAAAACCGGGAAAAAAAATACACTTACATCAATGTCAAGCAAATGTCTCATTCGATATTTATACTAAGTTGACATTTAAGCACTGCATTTGCAAAAATAAATGGCCAAGTTTTTGTGTAGCGCAACATTCTTCCATGGTCCAAACCCACTACTAACAAGAAAATGACAGAGTGACCAACATCATAATCACCATCAATGTATTCATCATCATCATCATCAATACAGAGTCTGGACTGAAATCATAAAATCAGACACATATAATGCACAATGTTCCTCCCATTCCATTGCCTGCTGTATGACAAGCCCTGTCTGTTATGCAGAATCCTTCAAAAAAAGGAAAATGTAACTTCTCAGAAGTTTGTGATTATACCAAAGTACTAATATGCTACATTAATATAGAAGCATGCAGTGGGCGCAGAGACGATTAGATGACTGTCCAATCTTCACGCAACAATACTTCCATAGTCATAACTGCCATGTGGTTGGTCTTGATTTAGCAAATGCTGTTGCATAATACATCTGAAATGGAGATCAGAGTAGACGGTTATTCAGCCGTGAGACTGTACGTCAAGTAAGTGTTTAATAATTTGACCCACACACCTCCCTTTATCATTCGGAGCATGAGAGCTCTTCCCCATAGATTCTGATTAAGCCATCACATGAGTTCCATATAGCCTTCACGGCAAGGTTTGCAAGATACAGGAACGTAATTGTTGATGTGAAAAAAAAAAATTGGAAAGCCATTGAAACCTGAGAAAATGCTGAATCAAAATTATTGGGCATTTAATATTTGCGAAATACATACACAGATGGTAAAAACATGAATAAGCCGACCTTTGAAGAGA
The DNA here is from genome assembly GCA_029721435.1 of Gymnothorax reevesii. NCBI lineage: Eukaryota > Metazoa > Chordata > Actinopteri > Anguilliformes > Muraenidae > Gymnothorax > Gymnothorax reevesii. The sequence goes on along the minus strand of CM056581.1, from coordinate 87,972,333 downwards.
CAGACGGACAGTGTACAAATGTCACTTCATGACTATTATATGCGATAACATATAGGCCAAGACACCCAGCATTCCGCATACCATGGGATCATCGCTGTAAGTTTGTTTACAATTGCTTCTGCTGTAAACAGTACGCCAACTTCCGCTCATGGACCAAACTTTAAAACAAAATCAACTGATTGATTCATTTGTTTCCCTTCATTAAGGAGAGTAACAGAGTCTTTGGTGGAGAGAAAAATTGAAGGTTTGCCATCACAGAAAGTGACAGATATGTTAACAGAACTGTAACTGTTAAGACCCACAGTGTGTAATATGGCTGCATCCCGCTAAGAGTCCCTTCTAAACAGTTGAGTGAGTGAGTGAGTGAGTGAGTGACTGAGTGAATGAGCGAGTGAGTGAGTGAGTGAGTGAGCGAGCGAGTGACAGAGAGTGAGTGAGTGAGTGAGTGAGTGAGAGAGTGAGTGAGAGAGTGAGTGACTGAGAGAGTGAGTGAGTGAGTGAGCGAGTGAGTGAGTGAGTGAGTAAGCGAGTGAGTGACTGAGTGAATGAGCGAGTGACTGACCACAACACAAGGCACAGAACACAGCAGCAGTTGCTGCACACTGTGGAAAAAAAAGAAAAAAAAAGAAACAATATGCTAAATTGATAGTAAATATTGATATGTATGCTTGAACAAAGATCAACAAAGCCAAGTCAACAAAGAAGTAATTTTGAGAACGCGATATTTCATCAACTAACCGGCTTTGAGTCAATATCGGTGACTCTATCGATCCAGCATGCGGGTTGTTATATTTGGGGAAAATCACACAGTTTGTCAGCTGATATTGATCACCTCCATCTATACGCAGTGGTGCATTAAACTATATTTTTTAATGCAAAACCAGGAGAAAAGCAACATACTGTAACTAATAAAACGACATCAAGGGGAAACAATTGAAAAACAAAATAAATTGTTGAATTAAGTTTCCCTACCCCCAAATATATAATTTAGGATTTGATCAGTTTGAAATGAGGCTTTTCCTATAGACAAGAATGCAAACATGGCAGCATTCCCCAGCACAGCACCAGGAATCCATCCTAATGAGCACATCTCCCAAAGTCATTACAGTGTAAATATTAAGGCTCAACTCATTTTTCCTCGATCAGATTCATATTTTTTACATCACCATGCCATCACAGTAACACACTAAAATGCTCACAGCACACACTCCACTTACGTTACTCTTTTTCTTACTAAATTACAGATCTGTGCAAAATGATAGCTCGGATATTATATATAGATATGGATATTGTAGATTTCGAAACTAATTTTTGAATAAATATATGTCAAATTTACAACCAAAAATATTTACTTGTCCTTAAAATATTGATGACATTCATCCCAAAGAAATGATAATATAATATACATTAACATTTTCAAATGGGTCAGAAACAATCCCACCAACATTACTGCTCTATTTCACATCCGGATACCTTAGTCTTTCCGTAGACCGTAAACTGACTCAGCGATGGTCCCACCACTAACGACATAATTTTTTACCTTTTCTCAAAGATGCACACTTCCGGATTCAGTTCTTCACCGGACACGAAGAGTGCCCACCATCATATGACCGTGGTTCACTGGCCACCACTTAAAATCACCAAAAACACATACAAGTTGCCTGAAACCACTTTTCAAATTTACATCCTTTCACCAATAAATATAATTTATAGTTACACAGTATTTCATAAGCATAACTCCTGATTGTTCCATACTTTGAACCAGGAACTGCGGAAGTGACAAAGCCAGCAAATGCACTGCTCTGCATGATCGCGCCACCGCTCTGATCCGTCTGGCCGGTAATAGCGAGCGAATGGTAAAATAACAGCTCATGACTGCCACCTACTGTTATACAGCGGCACTGCATCCCAATATTCTGCCCGAGCAGATCGATTTCAGTAAACATGCAAGGCAGATTCAACTACGGCTAGATTCCTACAAAGAATAAATATTATTTCGTTTTGTACTATCATAGTAATGATTTCTGTTTAAAAACAACATGAACAGGTTATACTACAGTACATGTAAATTATAATACAAAAAGAAATGGTGGAGATTGGGGGTCTGCCCAGGTGAAAATGGAGCAAGGGTCGCATTAGTCATTTCCAGAACCCTGGCAACCGAGCGACTCCAGACTATTCCCCCAGAGGTATTAGCATCTCCATGGTAACAGAGTTCTGAAGGAACTCAGGGTGCAGAACACCGCCGCCCCGGAAGCGTTTACCTCGCCATCCCCACCCCCTCCAAACCCCCCTCCTCCTTCCCTGTCAAGTCCTCCTTCGACTCTACTCCCTCCATCTGCACCGTCTACCACCATCCCGCCATCCTCACCCCCACCTCCTCGCTCCCCCTCGCCCCCCTCCATGGGGGTCACACCGAGCAGTTGCGTCTCTTGGATAGGGATGGTTGGCAGGCGGGGCCGGGCGCGGGGGCAGGGCCGAGGCGGGGCGGGGCTCTTTGTCATAGGCTGGTGGAGGAGACGGACAGGGTGGGGGAGGAGGGCGGGGGGAAGTTGAGTAGCTCCAGCACGGCCACGCCAACGCTGCTGCGGCGGGTAAACATGCAAGATGCCGCCGCCCACTTGTTGCTGCGGGGGTTGTACTTCTCGATGGAGTTGAGGCTGGAGCTGCCGTCGTTCCCGCCGACCGCGTACAGCCAGCCGTCCATCGCCACCAGGTCATGGGTGCTCCTGTCGAGCGGATGGACAGGCAGGCAGTTAAACAGACACGCAAGAACAGAAAACAGACAGATGGGCACAGCTAGACCACACATAGAGGAGCCAATGAGCCAATAATGCTAATATGTTTTTAGCAGTTACCTAGCCTGCTTGCATTTTTGCATATCTTACTTGTTCATTCTTGTTTTTTGCGTATACTTCCAAGCTGCATTGTCTGAATCTAAAAGTGTTGTCCACCTCGTCCTCTTGATATTCTTGCAAATAAGATTTTAACTTCAATGGATCTAACAAGCTAAAATGAAGGTTAAAGATTATATAGAAATAGGTCATGCCATTTTGTTTGTACCTTGTGTGGACAATTGCTGTATACCAATTATATTTTTAATCAGACCCAAGACCGCAGATGGAGAGGAGACCTCGGCATCTAAAAAATGCTTTTCCCACAATTCGCGTGAGTGTGGTTTCAACAGATAGTTGGGTTTAATTTCATGTCTGAAACACTTGAGAGAATGTCTATAAACTAACTGGGTCATCTGAAAATATTAATCCAGGAGTCCAAAGAGCTTATTTATTATTTACAGACAGATCAAACCCAAATCTCCGAAGTACGTGATACACAATTTTTGCAGCCTTGTACATTCATCCGTATTGTGAGCCTCTGGTGGCGCCCCCTGTTGGCTGCCTTTATTTCCTGTCCGAGTTCTCCTCAGCCAGCTTGAATTGAACACATCTAAGCTACGATTGAGGAAGGCCAGGGCCACAGTCAACATATACTACAGTCGCTGCTGCCTACAAAGGCACAACCAAAGTGTCTGATCTTGTATACAATCGACAAGGCTAACAGGTGCCCACCCGATGCGTATGCACAGCAGGTAAAATGGGCAGATTTGCTTTATTTGAACACATACAGGATACGACAAAGGAAGGCTGCGGCTGACAAAAACTCCAGTCTCTGCCACCTACAAGGGCGCTGCCTAAGTGTTTAATCTCACATCCAATGGAGAAGTTGAACAAGGATACACAGTGATGTCGAGATCAGGGTCGCCACTCAATGTGTGCGGACATCAGGTAAAATGGATTCATTTGCTTGAAACATTTGATTGACGAAAATGTATGTTGACATTGTATTTAATAAGTATGTATAAACAAAAACAAAAATTACACTACCCTGCCAGTTAACCCTTCTGCGCCAAACGTGTCGTCGCTGACACAGATATGCGCGTAATTTTGAAAGTACTGTAATTACAGTAAGTTTTGCGCAATCGAAAAAATTCCAACTGTTCCAACTGAAAGCTGAGAAGCTGAACTTCAGCCCAAACACTGGATACTATGGTAAATACGACGGCATGATTCTCTGCAGGGATTTTTGCATTAGGCCTTAAAGGGTTAAGAAGTCCATTAGTCAACATTTTCTAATGCTTATTTTTTATTTTTCATTAACTCTTTCCCCCTCACTAGCGCCTCTTGACGCCTATCCCTTATCTCCCCACAAGACCCTCTCGACGCCCGGTCTCAATCACCACACAAGCCACTCGACGTCTCATGGGGATTTCCCCATAAGCATCTGTGGACGACTCTCTATTTTATGCTTATATGAGATCGAGACTATGACGTCAGCGGTTTCGGCATTATCACATCAGCAGCTCTGTGCGGAGATAAGGTTCCAGCAGCCGGCTCCCCACAGAGTATACACTGCTATGTTATCTGGGCTGTGAGGGGGAAAGAGTTAATCTGTCGAGTGTGCAATTGGTTGTAATGGATGAATGAGATGTGGAATTGAAATTGAACTGAATGTAGGCTGCAGCATTTCTCTGCTTTATTCAAACGAGCCTTCAGTATGGCACCACCTTCAATGACGGTGATGTTGCGGCCAAGATATGTGAGAAGTTCTTACGGCTGACAGGGACTGGTTGCTCCAGACATGGATAAAGCTAATTTATTTATACTGAATTGATAGCCTCATCCTTCACTCATTATTTTGTTCGTATGAGTAGCACGCCCCTTACCTGCGGATGTTCATGGGTGCCACGCTCTCCCAGGTGTTGGTTTTGGGGTTGTACCTCTCCACCGAGTTGAGGCAGCTGGTGCCGTCATTGCCCCCGGCGACATAAAGCATACCCTCCAGCACGGCTACACCAGCACTGCTCCTGCGGCTCAGCATGTTAGCGATCGCTGTCCAGCTATTGGTCTGAGGGCGGCCAATGGCAGAGAAGACCAATGAGGTCATGTGTCATGTTACTGCAATCATAATTATCCAACTGCTATTGCTGTACTGAGGGGATTAAACTCCTGAAAAGACAGCGCATGGACTGAAACCCGAGAACATAGCCTAAATGTTCATCAATTTATCCTGGCCTTTATTCGTTAAAAATAGCACACACGCAGGCCTCTTATGTATTGGGACATTTGATATTGAATCCCCTGTTAAGTTTTGAACCATCTAAATAAGATTAATTTAATCAGGATTTGCTTAAATTAAATAACTTTCGCCACTGCAGAATGATGCAATGACTTGAAATCTCAGATAAGACGGCCATGAATATCTCAGTGCACTGTAGTGTTCGCCAGCAGCCTTTACCTGAGGATCGTACTTCTCTACCGTCGCCAAGTGTGAAGAGCTGTCGTACCCACCCACGGCATACAAAACCCCATCTGAAAACACGACACGAACAGAAGCAAGTCAATTGTGTGAAATGTCTCTTAGCAAACTGGCGTGATGTACAACACAAAACAGCCAGTTTCAGATCTTCACGTCTCACAGATCAAATTCAATCCAGCTACAACAGAGGTTTCAGCTTAACTTAAACACATCAAAATTAAGTAATTATTGTTCTTTTGTAAAGTTATCATTGGTTTTACCTTTAAACTTACACGAATTTACATTCCAAAAAATCTGACTTCACCATTAAGTCTTGGTCAAAACTGACCTGTTAATCATGAACGTTTGAAATCTCTTTCTTGAAAAAAAATGAAAAAAGTGAGTGAACAAATGTAGAATTTCCACAGTGTTCTACAGTGGTATTTGACCAGGTAAAATTAAGTGGAAAAATTCCTGTCACGCACCAGAAAAGAACAAAGGCTAAATCATTATGCCACAATATAATCCCATTTACCTATAAAATGCAAATTAATTTAAAATTTGAGACCAGCAAAGCAGAAAGAATGATTTTCAAGATGGCACCGTTATTGTAGCAGCCCCTGTAAACTAACACCAGTTCCTTTTTTTTGTATTTTTATTTTACTCCATCCATGTGGAATAGAGAAGGTTAACAAAACACTTTCCTTTACAAAATTTTTCCTCCCCTCTACCTCCCTTTAACAGGCTGGAGAGTAATAAGTGAGCTAAGCAGCGCTCACCCAGCGTAGCCACGCGGACGTATCTCCGTCTGGTGCTCATGGCTGCCACAGACGTCCAGGTTCCAGTCAGGGGGTCAAATCTCTCAGCACTACACAGGACAGAGAAGGGACCACAAACTAACACTACTGCTGCATGCAGCGATACCTCAAGGAGTAGGCTTTCTGGAATATTTCTTCTCAAATTCAAGTCAGGGCTCTGGAACCCCAGTGTTTTCAGATACCAGCAGTGATTGTTACATATAATAACAAGGTATGACACAACACAAACCGTTTATTGTCACGCCTCCACCTGCCATAGCTTCATACATCCCATAAGTTGATCTTTGGCCCTCGCGTATGACTGACCTTAAGTGACCTTGAACTTTGACCCAATGAGCCCCAAAACCTCCACCCTCTGTGGCAGTGGCAGCTGGAGAACTGGCGATAGTAGAGGCTCAAAATAATCCCTTAAAATTAATCATCCGTCACAACCTCTTTTCAATCATTCACTTAAATCGCCATTAAAGGAACTCCGAAAACTCCCAACATTAGCAGATTTGGCCAGTTTTCATTCATAAGGCACACCAATTACGACTCCAGACTTCTCACGCTTTTCTTTATTCAAGGATTGAAAGCAATGCATGTGTTTCAAGATAGTTTAAATGAAATAAGATCATTTGAAACTTCTTTATGCAATTCCAATGCTTCCAACCCCTCCAGTGCACAAGGGCTTCAAATCCGCGCGAGAATCTCTTACATACGCATTGATTGAATAATTGCTGACTACAGCAGAGGAACGTAAATATGCCACTTAAACTCACACCAACTGCCTGAAAGTTGACAGGTATGCGTTGTAAAAGAAAACTGGCCACACCTGATAATGTCGTGAGTTTTTGGAGTTTATGTAATGGCAATTTAAATGAGTGACTGAAAACACGCCGTGATCAATCAATAATTTTAAGGGATTGTTTTGAGCCTTTCCCATCACCAGTTCACCAGCCGCCACTGCTCTGTAGGTACTTACTGAGTCTCATTTGGTGAATGACGAACAAAGATAAAACAGTAGGCCTCTCGCCCATTGTGTGTGGCAGAGGCATAAACATGTCCCTGTGACAATGTTCTTTGAGAGGATGAAATTAAAATGAGACCACACGTGGGTTCGGAAAATCATGCGAGCTCACACAGGAAGTACCTGTTCAAACAGGAAGCACCATCGTAACCCCCCGCAGCGTAGAGCAGGCCGTGCAAGATGGCCACGCCTAAACAGCTGCGGCGTGTTCCCATGGAAACCTCGGGCTGCCAGGAGTTGGTAATGGGGTCGTACGACTCCACGGTGGCCAAGTCAGAGGTGCCGTCATACCTGGAGAATAGACATCACGCACTAGGCAAAGACAACTAAAGTACAGGGAGAAATTTTGGAGCCCTGCTATTTGCTATCAGTCAGTCAGACACAGGCGTCGGAGTCGGCTGCTTTCGCGACGTCCTCTTACCCTCCGACGGCGTAGAGTTTATTCCCGATGGCGGCTACGCCGACTCGCGCCCTGCGCGTCGACATGGACGCCACCATGTGCCAGCGGTCAGTGCGAGTGTCGTAGGCCTCGCAGTCTCCGTGGATGGCAAACAGGCTCCCGCCCCCTGCGAGAGGGAACAAAGTAACTGGCCACATTCACACCGTAAATCAGCAATCTGATTCGGCACACGAACAGCGAGGTCAATAAGTGCTCGCATGGTGACAATTTCAGCAAGTTTCAATTTCTACATGGTTCATTTCATCCAGATGTCAAAGCCCTCTATTTATAGCCAACAGTCTCGAAGTTTCACTGTTTTTTCGCTTCCTTACTGATGAGACTTACAGGAAATACAAACCTTTCAAGGGTTCATGTCAAAAAAATGCTGCCAGACAGACACCGAAATTAGCATCAGCCACTAGCCAAATGCCAGTAAAATATACATGAAGCAGGTAGCTTTGCATCATTCACCATCCAAAAAAAAAAAAAAAACAATGGCAATTTGGTCAAATTTAAACATTCACAAGCTATTTGGCAGTCGTCAAACAAGTTAATTCTGAACACTGCTTACAGACCTCAATGTATGGTAGAGCAGCCAGTGTTAATTTGCACTAGTTCTACATCTGCATTTTGAAATTCAGGGAAATAATTATTCTCACATCCCAGCCATGTATTAATCCTGACAGGTCTCAAGACGGCCGTGTCTAAGCAGGGTTAATGTGGACAGGCAGGCTGAGCGGTCGAAAGCAGAGGGTGTTTCAGTAGCTTAATTAGCATTCGGAGAGCGTTTCTCATTATGTAAGTGAATAAGCTGCACGCCCCCTCTGCAGTCACCGCATATTTATCTCCATTAGCCCAACAAAATAAAACACAAACTGCAGCACAGTAACCAACTCTGAGCTCCGCAGCCCATAATATCGATTGGTTGCAAATGGTAGGGAAAGGCATTCACTCATTTGGACAGAGCACAGCTTCTTCTGAGCACAGAGCCCTAATGTATCCAATGCATCATATTACATCACCATTATTTAGCTGATGGCTTTATCCAAGGTGACTTAAAGTCAATCAGAAGAAGCAGGGGCCAGTCCAACGAGGGGATACGGGCCGTACTAAAGTGACCAACAGCTGCACTGATCTTGCTAGGGCAGCACAGATGGTTGTTGGTTCAAATAATCCAAGTCCCAGTCTAACGACTTAACCACTATGCTACCAGCTGCCCCTTTAACTTCTTCACCCATTAACTGTCCACCACTGGTGCACTGACCTTGGTTGTGGCAGCACAGGTCATAAAACCAACAACTTTCTGAGTCCAAGAAAAAACACCATAACTTACAGGTTACCCTTACACCCTTAACCCATATAGCTAGGTATGAAAGGCTACCTTCATCCCCTCAACGTCATTGCCAAATAAGAACACCTACCCTCATATCTTTCACTGTAATAGCCAAGGAGTACAAACTACCCTCTTACTCTTAACCCAAATAGTCAAGCAAGAAGAGCCATCCTCACACCCTTAGCCCTTATAGTCAAGTAAGAAAAGCTATCCTCATTCCTTTAACCCTTTGCTAAGTAAGAAAAGCTACTCTCATTCCCTTAACCCTTAGCTAAGTAAGAAAAGCTACCCTCATTCCCTTAACCCTTAGCTAAGTAAGAAAAGCTACTTTCATTCCCTTAACCCTTAGCTAAGAAAAGCTACCCTCATTCCCTTAACCCTTAGCTAATTAAGAAAAGCTACTCTCATTCCCTTAACCCTTAGCTAAGTAAGAAAAGCTACTCTCATTCCCTTAACCCTTAGCTAAGTAAGAAAAGCTACCCTCATTCCCTTAACCCTTAGCTAAGTAAGAAAAGCTACTATCATTCCCTTAACCCTTAGCTAAGTAAGAAAGGCTGCCCTCATTCCCTGAACCCTTAGCTAAGTAAGAAAAGCTATCCTCATTCCTTTAACCCTTAGCTAAGTAAGAAAAGCTACTCTCATTCCCTTAACCCTTAGCTAAGTAAGAAAAGCTACCCTCATTCCCTTAACCCTTAGCTAAGTAAGAAAAGCTACCCTCATTCCCTTAACCCTTAGCGAAGTAAGAAAAGCTACCATGATTCCCTTAACCCTTAGCTAAGTAAGAAAGGCTGCCCTCATTCCCTGAACCCTTAGCTAAGTAAGAAAAGCTACCCTCATTCCCTCAACCCTTAGCTAAGTAAAAAAAGCTATCCTCATTCCCTCAACCCTTAGCTAAGTAAGAAAAGCTACCCTCATTCCCTCAACCCTTAGCTAAGTAAGAAAAGCTATCCTCATTCCTTTAACCCTTAGCTAAGTAAGAAAAGCTACTCTCATTCCCTTAACCCTTAGCTAAGTAAGAAAAGCTACCCTCATTCCCTTAACCCTTAGCTAAGTAAGAAAAGCTACCATGATTCCCTTAACCCTTTGCTAAGTAAGAAAGGCTGCCCTCATTCCCTGAACCCTTAGCTAAGTAAGAAAAGCTACCCTCATTCCCTCAACCCTTAGCTAAGTAAGAAAAGCTATCCTCATTCCCTCAACCCTTAGCTAAGTAAGAAAAGCTACCCTCATTCCCTGAACCCTTAGCTAAGTAAGAAAAGCCAACCTCATTCCCTTAACCCTTAGCTAAGTAAGAAAAGCTACCCTCATTCCCTTAACCCTTAGCTAAGTAAGAAAAGCTACTCTCATTCCCTGAACCCTTAGCTAAGTAAGAAAGGCTGCCCTCATACCCTAAACACTGATAGCCAAGTAAGAATAGCGTCGCAGAGGACAGGTGAGGCCTTGAGTACGTCACGGCGAGAAGAGACCGTGATGGTGTGATAAAGGGGCAGCAGGGAGGAGGAGAGGAGGGGGGGTGCTCACCAACGGCGAAGAGGACAGGACTGGCCCCCTCGCAGCGGCGCGGGCGCGTGCGGCTGTTACTCAGGACGCCCCGCTGCTCGGGCATCAGGTGGTACTTGAGCGCCTCGATCAGCAGGTCCTTACACTCGGAGTGATGCCTCACCAGCAGCTCTGTGTCCACGTTACTCATCAGGAAATCCCGCGTCAGCAGCGGCAGACGCACGCACTTCATCAGCTGCAGGGACCAGAGGGAGAGAGACGCTTTTATCCAATCAGAGCGTGAGGGAGGTCCCTGAATCAGCCACACAACACATCAGACAAGATGCTATTCACTCAGAGCAGGGATTAACAAATCTGGCCCTTGAATACAAATTCAGAAAACCTGCAGTTCTCCGATCAAGAGGATCGGGATTTGATGATGCCTGACAGAGAGCTTTAGTCAACTCAGTCATGACCAGTAATGTGTAGACTGTACACCATAGGTGTATGGCAAATCAGGTTTAACGGAGTACTACAATAAACGCCCAAACATACAAACTAGTGAGTGATTATAATTAAAACGCAATCAACGCAATGCCAGATGTCAACTCTAACACCTGCCAAAATAGCAAAGGAATAGAGGAGAAAGAGATTATTAGGGGGTCCTTCAGATAAAATATTGCGAGACCCAAGACCAGGGCGAGACACTGCCTGAAGGGACCAGCCCACAGACCGCGACAGAAGGTCTGCGGAGGCCGTGCAGAGACTGCACTGTAAACCGCAGAATGGGGAAAAAAAATACCCCGGTGAGTGAGTGGAGGGTGTAGAATAACTTTTCTAAATAAAGTGCCTCAGATTATTACATTAGTGGTTAAAAGTGCCCAAGAGAACAGTGTTCGATGGTGAGAGTGCTGTAGAGCTCAAATCAGCCACCCGACAACACTGTCCTCCTAGTGCGTGTTATCGATTAAAATTACATCCAAACTGCAAGCGACGGGCGGTATGAGGGGGGAAATACCGTAACGGTACTATCTCAGCATCATACCGTAAATCACCACAAATCTCTGTAGATGATGCTCCAGTGCAGCTATGGGCAGTACTAGGCCATTCTGAAGATACTCTCTAAATAGCATGAGGTCTGTTTTAACAAATTTAACATACGAAGTAAATAAACCACCCATATTTAAATGCAGCCGACATCACGAGTATTTTAATTACCCAGGGCTATCAGTTTCATTTCATGCTTGGGGATCAAAATGTCAATTTACTTCCTGAATAGGAAATTAGAGAACCAAGTAAGAAAAAAAGTGGAAGTCCATCTTGATTTTTTTTTTAGTACACTCAATTTTCAGTAGTTCCGTCTTCTTAAAGTGCTTAAAGGCCCCCTATCATGTCACCAGATGCACAGCCAATTAGTCAGTAGAAGCCATTTCCAAATCTGTTTCTTTGCGACATCATTCGGTAAGGTAATGGCCCAGAGGCAAGGGGGACTTATCAACTTCAGTCAACCAGTTAATTAGTCCCTTCATTATTCTGGGTGATCCCTTCCCCTTGTGATGTCATGAAGGACAGGTACAAAACAGTTTGTAATGGCCAATTAGCTGCGTACCTACTGACATAACGGGGATCTTAAAAAAAAATTCAATTAACATACTCAGTAGTCGGGAAGGTTCCGGAAACAAATGCAGCCTTACGCGGATTTGTAGATCCTTACTACTCATTTACACTGGTGTAGACAGAGGCGTGCGAAGAAGACTTACCCGAGGCACGTGCTGCCGTCGTCCATCGATGTCGTGCTTCACCCAGCTGAGCACCGCCCTGTACACCTCCTCTTCCGAGGGGACGTTCAGATTGTCGCTGGAGATCAGATCGAGCACCTGTAGAGAGCAAATCCCACAAACACACACAAAGCAAAATGACTCCACACTGACCAATCCAAAAGCAGGAAGCTCTTACCATCACAGATTTACACAGCTTCGCATTCAGATACTGCCCATCTCATAGGGCTGGAGATTAGCTGTGGGAAGTCAGTGCCTTTCACTCTTCTAAGGCGTACAATAAAAGCATCACCCTTGGGATTCAAACCCATCTCCAGCCGGTTAAATGTGGACTTCCCTCCTCAGTGGAGCACATGTGTCGCAATCCCCATCACTCAGAGAGGCTCACAGATGTGGAGTGCATGTGGGTCTGGCTGCAGAGGGGCTGGGGGGGATCACTAGCCTAGCTCCCACACGGCCTGACAGCTGCACAGCTAAGAGCTTATTTGCAGACCCTGTGTACCTGCTGTAATCCTGCTCCTGTTTGTCCAGAGCTGTTCCCACTGCATCCAAGCCCTCTGTTCCACCACCACTGACACATTCACACACTTAAAACAGAGGGACGAAAACAGTTGTGTCGTCTCGCGAAGCACAACCGCGAGATGGTCCGAGAACATCGAAAACAACTGGGCTAAACATCAACCAGCCCCGCACTTTTCAGACTCTGGCTTCAAACATTATTGATGTTTACTACGTGCACTTGACCTTGAAACTGACTGCAGTAGAACTGTACAAGAACAAGCACGGCCTGATGAAGAGACCGATCATAGGCGTTACCATGGCACCTCATACCCGCCAATGGGAATATTTCTCAGTGACTTCCTCGGTGACGACCTGCTCACTGATCGTTCACTGCGCTGTCAGAAGCAGCTTATTTCTCAAGAGTCAGCCACTTTCACAAACATTTTTGCTGCCAGGCATAGAAACTAATTGCTAACAACAGTGAACACTGTTAATCGTACAGTGCCACATTTTTTGTTATAATGGTTCTGTTCGCAGAGTCGATCATCAGATTTGAATCCAAATTAACATGTATTTTTACAGGCTGAAAAACATACTGAGGAAAAAAAATTCTCTGAAACAAGAGCAGGGACTGAAGATAACTGCAGTGCAGGCCTAACAGAGCAACGGCAGAGATGATTCCCAGCGTCTGATGATGTCTACATGTCGTAGATTTCAAAAGATGCAAAGGATATGCCACCAAATGATAAAAAATTTGTACTTTATTCTAAGTTATGTTCAACTAGTCAATATTCTTTGATGCCCCAAAAATGTAGGGGACTTTGTACAAAGGGTGCTGTCACTTCTGTGCGGTTCATCTGATGTGGATGAAAATGGCAAAATTAATGCTAACAGTCTGTATTCCAAAATGCTAGAGTACAGAGGCAAAATATTAAAAATCATAAAAATAATTCCCTGGATGGTGAAACACGGTGATCACTTTAAGCTCAAATGTGCAGGTTGTCCTTATTCTGTAATGTTTAAATTAATCTGAGAACAAAGATCCATACAGGCATGGAAATCAAATAGTAGCATGTTTCAGAATATAGGTACCATATGAAAGTGCATAGCAGTTTGGACTTGCATAGTATCATAAAACTAAAAACAAAACCAGTTAATGGTTTCCACAGAGCACTGCATGACATTCATAAAAAGATCACAACAGTACCATGGTCAATAAAAAAAAAAAAACAGCACGGTGCCATTTTTTAAACTAACTCAGCATTTTTGCGGTGCTTTTTCTTAAATTCTTTCATAAGCACCAGCGACAAAACTGTGAGCAGATGTTCAATGAAATGCGTCATCAAAAGAAAACACCATCTGGGATTACTTTGAAAATGCTTACGAGCAGTTTTCATACTCATTAAGATACATGGTATTTGCCAACTGTAAAGTACTACTAACACAATAGCCCTAAAATACTAGTTTTAATAGCTCAAAGCAAGTAAATAGTTTTTCTGACCTCTGACTTGTGAAAATAATTTGTCATGCAAAATGGTAATCAACAACTGGTGATCATGTTCCATATCAGCCAATCACATCTCCCGGGGAGATTAGGCAAGCACTCCGATTCGGTGAGAGATCTCATACTTGACTCACACTACAGACCATCTGGTTCTAACTGCTGCACCACCCATTCCCCAGACGAGTCCAGGCCAGAAAACCAAGGCTTAGATTTTCTACCCCCTCTCGTGACTGGCTCGGATGACCCTGACCGATCCCTGACAGGACACAAGAGAGCCTGGGTACGGGGCAGCACTGATTGACATTCGGGGTCAGGTGGCCGTAAGATTGAAAAAAAGCCCACCGCTGATCCAGGATCAGGGTAATAAAAGCCTATGCGTGAGCCTCTGCTGGTGACCTCACCCAGGAATCTCAGCCGGGGTCAAGCCCTAATCACAAAGCAATCAGCTCAAGCTTTCTCCCAGTGTCCTTTTCCTGTCGTCGCCATAAAGCTTAGTGTCGCCATCTGAACAAAGACCCGAGAGAGGAATATATGCAAAGGAGACCAAAGCAAGGCAGGGCTTTTCACAGTGTGCAATAGGAGTCATGGAAGAACCTGGAAATCTTCACATCGACAATGAGCCGGGAATCTGATACAATGATCTGCATCTACGTCCTCCTAAATACACCCTCTCGTCTTTTCTCCCTTTTCAACATACAACCAACCACACCCTGCCCTCCAGAGGCAACTACAGGAATCGTCATTTGGTTGTTAAGCGAACGAATTCGCCCTGTCGTGCAGCATTTTCGTTTGTTTATTGATTTTGCGGGAGCCTCGGTGCAGTCGGACTGGTTTTGGTCTATTTGGGTCTTTGTTTTTTTCTGCACAGCAGGGGTTCCTCCGGCCAGCTGAGCATAATGCCCTTTATTCAGCGTCAGGGTTCAGCGCAGCTATAAATAGAACACTTTGCAGCACAGACAGTATTTCCATGAGATCAGCCAATCAGCTTGCGGCCACTTGTGCATTTCCAGGATAGCAGCCAATCAGCATGCCACCAGTTGTCTCCCTGTTAGAGAGCGAAAACACAGGCTTTGTTGCTGATAACAATCATCCAGGTTCATGACGTGACTTTAGCTGACCATTCCACATACTGATTCACAGATAGGGAGAATGTTTTTTACATTGAAGGTCTGCTGTTCTCTATGAATGAAGAGAACTCTGGCAGTGAATGAGTGTGTCGAAGTTTAGCTTAACTTAAATGAAAATGGCTAACTGGAAATGTCAAAGGATATGTAAAAGTTATGTTGCACATCGCAAGTTTAGCGAAGGACATTTACTCAATAATGCTTATTTGGTATGTCCAAAGAATCTTGCAAATCCAAAAATTGCTTGCTTTCACAAATCAAAGTTAAAATAAGACGACTTCTATGAGATCTGCTCTAAAACTGTCTCTCTTTGTCATTTTTCCCCATAATCCAGCCATCCTCGTCAGTTTTTTCTGTAAATTTCCCCTAATTAGTTCTAATTAACTAGGTCTACGCTGTCGGCAGTCGACAGCAAGGGGTATATTCCTGAAATTCCCCATCCGAAGCCCCCTTTATTAGATTCCCCTTTACTAGACCTACAATATGAGGCAAATTTGAGGTCAGTGTAAGTAATTGATCCAGAGATATGGCTAAAAAACTGATTTTTTCAATATATAGCGCCACCAGGTGGCAAACCCAACATTGCATACTTGCCAAAAATGTAATCAGTTCATCCTCTCTAACATATCTACCATGATTCTAAAAGTGAGAAGCCAATGTAAAGTATTTTGTGAGTTATCGTGCTAACGGCTAAAATCTGCAGACGTGGCGGCAGACCAATGATATCCCCGTAACTCGTATTTCGGGGATATAATTAAAAGGAATATACAACTGAATGTAAGTACATGCAGAGGTTGATAGCTTATAATATTGAGAGCCCATGAGAGAAATTTCAGGCATGCGTGGCCATTTATGAAAAAGTTGTGAGCGTTTTGTGTGACAGTCTGAAGGTCCACTACTGAGCTGCCATTTTGCCTCCCGGAAGGGCGATTTGTGACGTCACATGGGCATAAGGGAGAATCTCCACTCATTACTCTACTGTTAGTGCATTTGGTCTTCTACCGTGGACTTGCATAAAGTCAATATTTGGTCGCTGTTTTCTGTACACAAGACCATTAGAAGAGCTCTTACCTAAAGCCTGACCATCAATGACATTTGTTTTGAATGATTAAGAATGAATTAGAAACATTTAATTGTTGCTGTACAGAGCTGTGGTGACACCACATCACATTTTCATGACAGAGAAAAGCTCCAGTTTGGTGGGCGGCACCAGAAACAGAATGTCAGCGGGTCAGTTACTTTACATTAAATTAATAAATACAAGGAAGTATTTTTAATTTGAAGTAAATTAACGGGTTTCGCCTGTATTCCTGTCTTTGAATTGACTTTGAATGTAATCTGATGTGCGAAAAATTTGTTTAGTGTCCGATGCGAAAGCAGCTTAAATCAGACACAACCAAAGAAAGGGTTTTGCAGGCGGAATGTGTGTTCCATTTGCTTTGCAGCAAACAAAGGACGTTAGGTAGGACGAGCATGCGGACTTGTTGATCATAAAGAAGTGGTCTGTTGAGCTCCTCTGCTTCCAGGGAACTGCTGTAACAGTGGAGTATTGTAGAAACATCGCTGATGATGTGCCTGACATAGCAGATGTGTATAATGATGGAATAGGATTTTCCTGCTTGAAATTTCACATTCGACTTAAAAAAAAAATTTTCATAGCCGGAATGTTTTTTAACAGTTTGCTTTACAACCAACAGTGGACGTTGAGTAGCCTAGCTTGCAAACTCGTTTTGATCATAAGGAATTGGTCTTCTCGTCTGCAGCATCTAAGGGATATTTACTCGAACGCTTGTGGATTGTTGCAGAAAAAAATCCAGATGAGGTGGTTGGCAAAGATTTTATCAGTTTACAAGAAAAGGTAGGATGTGCATTTAATTTTTTACAGGCCTGATGACAGGCAGGCGAGCCGACAGGGAGGTGTGTGAGTGAGACGCAAGCGAGTCTGCACCAACTATCACTGACCGTAACTTCAGGGCTGTACAGTAACAAACAGTCAAATTGACTGAAAATATTCATCCACGTGATAAAGGAAGTCTTCGATACCCCCAAAATGACAATAACTCATTTTCGACCAAATGTAATGTTACGGTGTTTTGCCTTTGCACGGCAGCATAAAAAGTGAGGTCATGCTGCTGACCTGAACCAGTCCTGCATGTAGCTACACCCAACCACTGTACATGCAGGCATATTGTTCTCTCTCTCGGCCTTCAAACAGCCTTCTTGAATATTTTCAAGAAAAGTCAGGTCTGTTTGTGACTAACAATGTCTTTTGGCACAGAAAAATGGTGACAACAGTGAGTAAATTAACAGCTATCCCAATGCTTGTGCAGTCTCACTCGCCCATGTAACATTACAGCATCTCCGCGAGGATTCTTCTGATTGGTTGAAATATTTTCAATGGCGGCATTTATGAAATCGTCAATTCTGCTTCAGAACCGACTTTCGGAGATGAATAGCTTAGTTGCATGAGCTCTACATGCTCAAAATTTTGCATGAATCATTAGATCATGTCATAAACAAGGTTCCAAACTGTATGTTGAAACTCCATTGTCTTTTCCTTTAATCACTCCCTTTGTGGCCCCACCCCCACCAGTTTTCTATTGTTTACTGTTGTTACATATATTTAAGTTCCTGACCTGTGTCCACTCCTCGCTGGATTGTACCTCTTGCTGCATCTTTCCTGGTCTGCTTTAAGCGCCTTTACTGCGGTCTTTGGAATTTACTAAAGAAACACTAGTAACCCATTTATAAAGGATATCTCCCTGTTCAGTCCTGCTCTGAGTGGCCAGTTGGCCATTACCTCTGAGCCTCGGAGCTGAAGAGTGGGCATCAGCGATAAACAGCATCCAGTAGAGTCCCAGGAGTTTAAGTTTTTATCTTCTGTTTATGCCACTTGCAGCAGATCACATTATTAAACGCAGCCCTAGCGGCTTTTTGCGAATCTGCACCAGGTTTCTTCACCGCAGTTCATAATATAAACATTCTTAACTGACAATCTGAGAGTGCACAGAAAAGATCCCACCATCCCCACCTCAAATTCTTACCTGCCAGAAAACCAAACTCCCTTCACAACTGTTCCTGGAACATTTTTTTTTCCGGCTTCAATCAAAACCTCAGCCTGTAACTGACCTCAGATCAGCGGGTTACCTGTTTGAGAGGCAGCAGCATGAACTCCTCGGTCTTGGAAACCTCCACGAAGTGCTGCAGGACGTACTTGTGGGCAGACTTAAGCAGGTCGCTGCAGGAGTGTGTGTCGGCGAAGCCGCGGATCCCAAGGCAGTTGGAGGGGTCGAGCTGGCTGAGCAGGAACTTGCAGCAGGCGTCGCGCACCCCGTTTAGCTGCAGGAGGCTAGCGGCAGGAAGCAGCGTCTGGGTGAGATAACACAGTAGTCAAAACAAGCATTAGCCACCGACGTCGATCAATCAAAGGCTTCTGTCAGCTAAGCACCGCTAGCAATCATACAGTCCCACAGCGTATTGCAATTTTCAGTTAATGAAAAAAGGAAAGTTTGATTAATAAATATTCTTCAGTTAGCAAAACTGTGGTAAAACTATGTACGAACAACGCTCACTCGTCAACTGCTTTCAAATCCAGATGAAAGAAATTGAGGCAGATCCTGCAAGTTGTCAGTGTTTTTAAACTTAACTTTTTGGCTTGTTTTGCGTCTTCTGTCTGTAATTACTAACATTTTCTTTTAATTAATACTGCTGCCTGCCTTGGCCAGGTCTCCCTTTAAAAATAGATTCTTCATCTCAACTAACCTTCTCGGTTAAATAAAGTTTAAATTAAAAAAACAAAAAAAACTAAAGATTATAATTATGCTTACAGTTTTACCATAGCTGTCATGGTTATCAGCATTCCCCATGGCAACCAAACAATTTCATCAATCGTTCAAATTTATGCTAAATTAGATTCCAAACACTGGGAGAGGATAAGAATTTTTAATTTGCATTGGCATAGGCTCAGACTATGTCTCTCCGACAAGCTGGAAACCATTACTTTATTATCCACATATTTCGATTACTCAGATCTGACAGCCCTCTCTGTCAGAGGAAGCCCTGTAGTGCTCTGAATAAAAATGGCATTAACTGCGCTGTGGCAGCACTGCAGTACGCCTGTATAAGACCTGCAGAGAGCCCGAGAGAGCTGTTGCAGAGCTGTACTGTGTGCGGCTTCCCAGTGTCAGCGAGAGGCACTCTGGAGAGAGTACTGTATAACTCAATAACAGCAGGATGCTATATTCAGCTGTCACACGGCCTCCGAAACAACCAGAGGCACTGACAAAAATTTGAATCACTCATAATTAAAACCGGACGCAAGTCTTTCATTATGTCGGCGCCCCATATGCAAACTGATTGACTTTCTAATTAACGCATAAATACCACTCAGGCCTAGAAATAGGCCCGTCCTCAATGCACTTTGTCTTCAGCAAATTTTAAACTGGCACCAGTAATTTTTTTATTATACTTATAAATGGTGGGAGTCAAAAATGAATGTGGAATTTTGAAAGGATTTTAATTGGGGAGGTCGCTAGTTAATGATGAGTCATCTCCTCATACAGTTCTGCAGTACAACTCTGTCAGAAAACTACAGAACAGCACAACGAGAGGTAGATGTTTACTGTAAGGGCACTGTAGGACACATTTTTCCTTCACTGAACAAGAATAGCTGTCAAATAAACGTATAAAGATATACAGCAAAAAGTAAACAAGCACTGGTGTTAACATCTCGCAGCAAAAGCTAGTGAATTCTCCTAATGATGAAGAGGTACTGTAACGGCTGCTTGCCTTTATTTTGCCATGTTCTTCCAAGCTAAAAGAAAGTGTTTTTGTTCTGAGGGAGAAAAAAAGATGAGCATTTTTTCACTGAAGAAGAATGAAATTCTCTGATCCTCTGCCACGGGATGGCTAATATCTGACCTCTGACCCGGAAGGGAAACGCGTCAGGGGGACCGACAGAAGGACAGGAGGACAGATGGAACTATAAAATTCCACATCTACATTAAAAAATGTCTCCACATATTAGATTTTGCAAAAAAAAAAAAAACTGGATGGTTCACATGTTCTGCCCCGGAAAAGAAGTGTGAGGGACTATCGGGTGGACAGACACTCGAGCGCTCATTCCTATATCCAATAGTATATACAGTGCTGTGGAAAAGTATTTGCCCCCTTCCTGATTTCTTATTTTTTTGCATACATCAGTGACAAATATGCCAAAAAATAAGAATCAGGAAGGGGCAAATACTTTTCCACAGGACTGTATATTACTATGCTTCTCACGGCAAAACCTTCAGGAGCTAAACTGGGTGATTAGCCTGGGTAACTGAGCCAGGTTTACTGCTGCAGCTCCGTCAGGAAGGAGTGAATATTCAGCTTCAGCAGAGGGTCACGACTGTAGAAAGAAAGAATAGTCTGAAGAATAGTCTCACCTGCACATTTCCCTCCCCCACCACAATCTCAGCGGTGTACGCGTACTGCACCAGCTGCTCCAGCGCCTGAGGGTCGATGTCGTGGAGCGTAACATGAGTCTGCCGGCTCTCCGACATTTCATCTGCAGAGTGAGAGAGAAAAGTCTTACGAGAAACACGCCTTGTGGTTTTGATTTCCACAGTCCTTTCCACAGTAAAAATGGCTGCCATTAAAGAGCAGTTCCGTAGTGCTGTCGCAACATCGAAGTATTTAACTGATGATACCCTCATGTCAGATCACAGGTGAGATCTCACAAGCTCTTATGGCAGAGCATGAGTGAAAACTATTGTATGCTCAGAGACAGAGGGCTCATTAAAGTGACAGGATGTGACATCATAGACAGGATGATCCAGGAAATCCATCATTCGCATACCGAGCTGAGCATAAAATTAAAAAAGTCTAGGTGAACAAGCACTATTCCTCAAGTCGGGAGGAGCTATTACTCAGCACAGTCAGCTGGCTGTCTTCATGAGAGGAAAAAAAAAAAATCACATGACAGGACTACACGGGGGTGTACTATGAGACGCGATTAATGGGTTAGCGAGGCCCATTGAAACCCCCTGCTTTGGGCTCAATGTCACAAAGGTGACTCTACTCTAACCAGCAACTGTAACTTAACCCTGGTCCCGCCACTAGGCTAATGCTTATTGAGAACTAGCATACAGGGAAATAGCTACCAAAGAACGATAGATCAACAACTGGAACACTGGGAAATGAGTGCAGGCCCTCTATATATCGGCGACCGGCAGGACTTGGGTTAAGTAAGGCCATCTCTGATTGTGAGTCAGAGGTTTGTTGAGCCATCCAGCACAAAAACAGCCTGGCTAATGTAGAACTTGTTTTGTAGCACACCCCTAAGATGACTTAATAACAATAATAATAATAATAACAACAACAACAACAGGGTAATTGCTTAGGACTTTGCTAAAGCTGCAATCATCTTATTGAGGCTACTGTGGGACCCGTAACACCGACCTACCGTGAACCAATCAGGAACCTCGGCCAAACACCAACTTACAAACTGCCTCTTTTACTTTTCTGACCCCAGCACTTTCCTCTCTCTGGAGTGTACGCGTACCTGTGTGTGTGTGTGTGAGTGTGTGAGAGAGAGAGGGAGAGAGAGAGAGCTGAGGGCACGTTCTGGTGAACATGGCGTAAAAGTAGGGCCTGTGGTGTATGAGTGTGTGTGTGTGTGTGTGTGTGTGTGAGAAAGAGAGAGAGCCGAGGGCACATACTGGTGAACATGGCGTAAAAGTAGGGCCTGTGGTGTGTGTGTGTGTGTGTGTGTGTGTGTGTGAGCCGAGGGCACGTACTGGTGAACATGGCGTGGAAGTAGGGGCTGCAGGAAGCCAGCACCACCTTGTGTGCTTTGATCTCCTTACTGCCCACGTGCAGCACGATGTCACACAGCAGGTTCCGCTGCCGCATCCTGTTCATAGACACGAAGGAGTCATGGTAGTGACGCTTGGAATTGTGGGATATGCTGTGGCCGTCGCGGTTCAGCAGCTGCATGCTCCCCTCCATCATGGCCGGCTCCTTCCCTGACCGCACTTGGGGAGACTGCCAAAAACAAGAGAACAAGAGTCCTGTTTGTCGGTGCCGCACCGGGGTGGTGATGGAGAAACTGACATGAAACCACCAGCATCATCATCTGCACATCACCATTTAACCCCTTCAGCGCCAAGTATCCCTTGAGTCAGGAAAAACATTTTTTTCATTCTGTAGGCCAATATTGCATAAATAATCTGTATCTGCATAATATTCTGTATCCGATGTTTGCAGCGCTTCACTAAAGCCACGTCTCACTTACATTAAGAGAAATATTAGATCCCAAGATTCCATGTTTCAAAGCCACAGCTATTACATTACACCAGATGAAAAATATGTAAAACTGTGCGTTATTTTATTCACATTCCCTTTTAATTCAGCAGGACATATATGGGATAGTTAGTAACCTTGAGATCTGCAGTAGAAGCTAAAATAGGCCTGAAGTTCCACAGGATTGAATACAGCAGCTGCATTTGAGGGACACCTGTACGCGTCTGTCGATTTTTTGGGGTTTAAAGACTACAGCTCAGTGATGGGAAGAGTGAGGCTTTGTGGTACCATAACTGGAGAAGCTACAATTACCTCTCAATCACTGACAAACTTTAACTCTTTCCATCCTGAGTTTTCCTTGGAAATGCCATCTCAAATTTTCCTAGCTGCAAAGAAGTCAGCAGCACACTCTGGGCTAAGTTTACAGTTGTCATAAGTATAGATACTTTAGAATCTGGTTAGTATACTTTCAAAACATATGTCAATTGCCTGACCTGTCTGTAACCATGGTAACATAGCATCCTGTCAATCAATCCCCCCCGCCATTTTTGGACCCACTGAAGTTGGTCTCTGGAGGGCAAAGGTTAACCATTTGCGGAGTTCCTTTTTCATCACAAAATATTTCACTGCTCAACAGCTGCATCTGGTCATAGAGTAGATTCTTTGGAATGTTTTGTCGACATTAAGTCAGCGTTCTTGATCTCAACTGCTGTGAGTTACCAGTATTGTATTCTCAGCATTTGAGTGTTCTGGTAAGAATACTCTAATCACATATTTGTGCTCACACTCCCAAAATGGTTAATGACTGAAAATGGAGCTCTTCTAAGCACTTCTGGCTCATTATAATCAGGACTGCTAATAGGACATGATGACTTCACAAATTTTGTTCTTGGTGACGGCTCAATCTATTATCGCTATTCAATGAAAAACACCCAAAATGAGCTGTGTTTAGAAACTGCATAATAAACTCACAAAATGAAGTGCTAATTAAAACCCCCATTAGATCAGAGCTTTGAAAATCATCGGGTTCTAGTCATACTCCCTGTTGTAATGTTCCTGGAATGGAGTAGGCAGCAATTTCGGCCATACAAAAGGAATCAAAAAGCCTTTGTCATGTAGCGTGAGGGGTGCGTGTGAGTCAGTTTTTGCATTATTCTACTCCTCTCTTCATGGTGTGCACACATACTGCAACAAATTTCTCAAGATGCACCTGCACCTCTGCTAATGATTGGCTTTAGCCAATAAAAATGCAGCTGGTCATCCTATAACAATTCATTTGAATCAGCTTTGTATTTGAAGACCCCAGAGCGAAAATTACTGATCACAAAATGCCCATTTTGAGAAAACTGACACCTCACTGCGCGTGAAAATGAGACTTAAGGACTTTTAGCTCGAGGTGCTTCATTTACAGTACCTAGCGTTATGTTCCATTACTGAAACAAAAATATCCACACACACACAAGTCGCCTACTTGGAACAAGTTTGTCGCCTTCACTCCAGTCAATCAATACTTGTGGAACAAACTACAGGCACAAGTGTCTTTGAGGGTCGTTTCCGTCTTTCACGCTATTGGAAAAAGCACTGGCAACCTCTCGTTGGATGGCACAGGTCACCACCTGGACCGAAACACTGATGTCTGTGTGTCTGTGTGTGTGTATGCGTGTGTGTGTGTGCGCTCATGTGCGTGCGTGTCTGCGTGTGCGTGCGTGCCTGTACATGAGAGAGAGAGCCACCATCTCATTACTGAGACCTCTGATAGGTAAGGAAGTGAAATACTTCTTCAAAACACAACAAAAGCAGAAGAGGTTTCAACGAACTTAAGCATTGATCCAATGTCCATTACACGTAACTGTGTCAGCCAGGTTTGAAAAATTCTGTACTTTCAACAGAAACGAGAAGTCCATTTTTAAATTCATTCATCCCCTAAGAGCCGTACCTCTACATTCTTTACACCCGGAGACAGTCAACGCACAGTAACAAGCACCCTTCCTTCTTTTTTAACTTCCAAATGATCTCGATACAAGCATTTATCCGTACAGCTCCATTTAAGAATACTGTTTAGAAAATATTAATTTGAGATTGTAAAACTGAATCATGAGGACAGACTAGCAGCATGACATTATCATTCTGATAGCCTCGCCCCCGACAGAGTCAGCGGGAGGTATTGTAATTGGTGCGGTTTGTTATTTGCCGAAATCGAGTATATTAGTCGGTCATGTTAGACGTCTGTTTGTCAGTCAGTTTCTTTGTTACGCACCCTTTTGCCCCTTTTTGACCATTCTTAAAACAAGACATGTTTTCACCTTTTAAAATTTCAATTTCAGAAAGCCGTCATTCTAAGAACGACCTTTCATTTGTTTGTTTGTTTGTTTGTTTGCCTACTTGTGCGTCCGTGTGTCACCAATTTAGCGTCTACACGGTTGCACTGATTGACTTCAAGCTTTCACAGTGGGAGGACAATGGTCCGCAGATGCCTGATTAAAATTTAGGGGTGAAAGGGTAAGGTCAAGGTCATCGGAAATGTGAACATGTTTTTTTGTGATAACTTCCTTCAAATTCATCA
Organism: Gymnothorax reevesii; assembly: GCA_029721435.1. Lineage (NCBI taxonomy): Eukaryota > Metazoa > Chordata > Actinopteri > Anguilliformes > Muraenidae > Gymnothorax > Gymnothorax reevesii. The sequence goes on along the minus strand of CM056581.1, from coordinate 87,947,206 downwards.
TGTTGACTTCAAACCAACACAAAAATGGGCATTTTTCAATTCTGCTTCCAACCATGTGCTGCCTGATGGGGTAACCTTGATGGTCTCCACAGCAGTAGGGGGTTAAATGTCAGGGGGGTCAAGGTCATCGGTGAAAATAATTCATTTTCCGTTATAACTCAAAAACGCTTGCAGATAGACAGATGTTTACTATTATAATGATATGGGACCTCCTATACGGGCTTTTATTTCGCACCATTTGGTAATCCTTTACCTTGAGTGACCTTGAAAGGTTCAACTAAAGGTCACAGATTTTCAAAGGACTATATGTTGAAATCAGTTGAGGTCACAATTGTAAAATTATGTCAGTACGAAAAGCACTAATAGTGAGTGCTGGCTGGCGAGGTTTGTTTTGCCTGGCAACACTTGTTATGGTTTAATCTAATGTTCTCTTTGTGGGAGACAACATGTTGGCAGAGATATCAAGCAAAACATCTTGAGCACAAATGAAAGGAGGCCATATTATTGTCATAAAATGACTTCATACCGATATGATGAGCGGAAATGAACACGATGTATCTTCTGTAGCTTAAAGATCTGTGAAAGTATGGAACAAGTACGCGGGCCAGGTATTACAGGCAGGGACCCAGTATTCAAATGCACAATACTCAACCTTGCAATTTAACTGCTGACCCCATGGGCTCTTTTTAACACATCCTTATGCTCATCATTTGTATTAGCAGCTGACATCGTCGATGACATTATCATTGCATAACAAATCACACTAACAAGCTAGCCATATGCCACAGTGCTTGCATGCTGTGCGTTTTCAAAATGACTACTGATCAAAGTCCATCGGACCACCATGATTTAACCAGCCGACAGAGCCTTGACATAACTGGCTCCTATTTGGAGATAAAGCTCTCCTGCACTGGCTGCAGGGGGATGTAGAAACTCAAGCTGTTTTCGAGTCTCTGCTGAACTCTCGTGGAGATGAGAAAAACAGGACTGTTCTGACAGACATGCTTTCTTTCATGTCTTCGGCTAGTGCCATGAGTTTGGACCACACTGAGAGCGTGAGGCTTACTGACAGTGTCAGATGTTCCAGGAACAAAATGAAGAAATTTAGTTTCCTGAATCCCCACAGACGGTTCAAGGAAGAAATTGGAAGCACAAGGCTCACAATTACACCACAAGACCTGAAGCCTCGGGACCAATCTGCCATGGCATAGTGACTAAATTACATTCACATCAGGAATGTCCTGGCTTGTAATGTTCTCTCCATCCTGACAGACGCCAGAATATGGGCCTGCATGATTAGTCCAGACCAGGGTACCCAGAGGGAACCTGACAGTCCGGTCTGATAAGCTAGGAGACTTGAATCACATCTTTCATTGGTTATACTTCACAGTACATTCTGAAAATTTGCCAAATTTAATCATACTCCCACAAAATGTACACACTTCCAAAGTGGTGCAGCTATATTGTAAATTGACTATGACGTATTCTATACTTCTGTTAGGGACGAAAAACCTTACATTTTATCAAGCAAAATGTGGCGGACGAACCAAATGCTACTGTGACTTGAATATGTAACCCAAAGGTATAAAAGAGAATACCTTCACCTTGAACTCAGACATTATATAAGACTATCAGAAACAGCCCTAAAAATTAAAATAAAAAATACACAAAACTCAATTCTCTTCTCTCTTAATCAGCACTGCACTGATGAGCGGTGTTAGAAGGATTGGGAACTCAAAAGTATGGACAAAAACAGCACTTTGCTCAGAGAAGTGCAATTAAAGTGGTTGTTACTAAGTGACTGTGATAAATAATGTAATGACATGGAAGTCTTTTGGTCACTTGAAACCCCAGGCTTGATGACAACTAGACAAAGGGTTGGGATAGGGCAGCTTTGAATCTAAAGCTGACATGATCTGTTCAATCATTACACCTCTTTGAAATGTGAAAGTAGCTCCTTTTGCATTATGGATTTCCAAATGAACAGAATTCAAGAGGTGAATTTTCCACTTGCTTCGGGCGTACATGCTCTCCTCAGAGTGTGCTGATAGAACGCTGCAAGGCTTGGAGTATCGTTATGGGAACAGAGATGTTCAAAAGCCAAAAAACCCTTACGCTGCAATTCTTGTGGCCTGTATATTCTCCCATAAATCAACACATTTGCTTGTTGTGGCTTGCCAGAACTTTGCTTAATCTCCTTTGCTTCAGTTCCTTTTAATTCAGAGCAGATGGCGTTAGATACACAACAATAATTCCTCCTCAATACATGTTTCTACTGAAACCTCAGAAAGGAAGATATTTTGAATGCTTTTCCTCAGGGTCCAAGTTCAGAACTCTTCTACTTTCAGTTATCAGCGATGGCTGTCAAAAGAGCATTAGAGAATGCCCAATCGCCAACAATTAAGCCACATACTTATGATCTTGCAACTTAAAGGGTTAATTTAGTTAATTATACTTGTGTCAGACCCACTGTGTTAAAATGTTCCCTCCCGATTTGCACTGAATAACAGATGAGCTGCCTCTGAAAGCCGAGCTGTAAATTATTCACTGGCCTCCGCTTCATAATTCCCATACTGTAACGCTGCACGACCCGATTCCACAGGAATGAGCTAAGAAGAGCTGCATTACGACAGAGCAACTGCATGTCCATAATCTAATAATCACAGTAACAGGGTCAGCTGCAATACTTGGTAACAGTGAATAAACAGTATTTCAATGTGCACTTTGAGTGAACCTCACACAGATCTGCACCATACGATGCACAGGTCTTGTAATTCTCCAGAACCATTGATTGTGACAAGTGATCTAAATACCCCTGGTTGTCCTTAAAGGTAATGTTGGGGTCCCTGACAAGACTTGATATGTACACAGTAAGAAGTATTCGTCTCAGCAAGTTTTTTTTATCTAATTATAAGACTTAAGTCCCTAATTTTGCTCTCTAAAGAGGAAAATATTCACTTATTTTAAGTTTTGCTCGATAAGTGAAATTTTATCATCCTTTGGGCAAATCTAGAAATAAATCAAAACTCTCTCACCACATTGGCAAAATTTTTGTAGTAATTAGAGTAATAGAAATAAATTGTAATTGTAAAGTCTAAATACAAGATTATGCTTGGCAAGATAGTTATTTCTAATCATTTTGCAGTGCAATGACTACAAACAGAAAACAAAAAAAATTCATAATAGAAAGCCTTTTTTCAATAATACCCTTTTAACTTACATTGGAACTATCCTTAGTGCCTCCACAGCAGCGCTACAACCAGAATGAGAAAAAAAAACTAAAAACCTCCTGCTAAGGAATATATGGCATACCATACTGAATGTACACACCAGTGAAGGAGTAAGTCGGAATATCAATAGCACTTCCTAAAAACGAACCATCGGATACGAAGGGTAAGGTTGACAGAGGTGAGCCTTGCATGTAGACCTGCAGCCCAAAGCCCTACTGCCCCTAAGGGCAGTCAGAACGGGAGAGTGACATCAGTGATACAGGCGCGGCTTCCATTTTAGAGCTGATTCACCAGCCAAATGTCCAGGGAATGTAGCTCAGCTTCAAAAACAAGTGACAAAGCCAGAGGAAGGCAAATAAATTGCTTGCCAATAACTCAAGCCCAAGAATTTAGACTAATGATTGAGATTGCTACACGAAACTATGATCAGAAATTTTGCAAACGCCACCGGAGAATGATCGATGAGTAAATGCTTTGTTACTTGTGGTGTCACTTTCCATTTTGCCAATTTATGACTCTTTTCGTGACCTGGTGAATTTGGTATACTTTTTGGTAAATGAGCACAATGTCAGTTGAAGTATTGCAAAATTGAACACCAGTTGCATGGAGGCTAGACATGGACTGTGAAATACTTGTCTCAGAATAGCAACGACCTACCACCAAAAAAAAAAAAAAAAAAAAAATTTACAATAACCTTTGTGTGTGTGTGATATATAGACCCAAATATTGTATAATTTATCATAATGGTGACATAGAGAATAAGGCCAACTTCATACTTAAAAGCAATTCAACACAGAACAACCACTTCAAAGTAAATTGCTTTTTGCGCCTAAATCTACAAGTGGGGGGGGGGGACTAAATTTTAAATTATAATTTAAGCATCATGGATATTTCCTCTCTCCTCAGGCCTATACAAAAGTAACTGAAAGTGTACTTGGTTCTGTCGCACAATCACTAAGATAAAAAGAGAGCTGAGACTCACAAAACAGGTAAATGGCAATTGTTCTTTCATCGATTTGACACAAAGCGTTCAACCCAACAAGAAAATAAAACTTCTGCTTGACATTTAGGCTGCGTATTAAATAGGATACAAGAGTCATGAGCGACATTAATGCATAGGGGAAAAAATAATTCTGTTACCAAGCAACAACAAAATGAAAACGCAAATGACAATAACTGAATAAATAAGATTAACCTGAAGAAGCTCAATCTGATAGGACTGTTTTGTGACCAGCTAAATTTCATGTCTGTTTGTTAGGACGGACTAATGCTTCGCCAGAGGCAATAGTCAGGTGACACACATATGGCTTTTGGCGGCTACTGATGCTAAACAGTTTCAATAAATGCTGTCATTCAATAGCAAGATCGGGCAGGATCCCCAGATATTCATCCCATTCAAATTTCATAGCGTGCCAGCAAATGGATAATAAAAGCGAAATGGTCGCGAAGCTGCCCTTATCTAACCTATATCACAGAAGGAATTTACAGCATTAGTTTGGTAACACTTACACTCAATAAACATTTGCTCAAGGGTATATTTGAACAGTTCACAATATTACAGCAGCCCATGCAGAAGAACAAGCGTAAGAGCTGAGCGCCATACTCAGAAAGCATGACCTAAGGCGTGTGCTGCAATGGTCATTTTTCCCCAATCCCAGGCTAACTGCACCAGTTTAAGCGACAGCCCATAATGACCCATTGCTTCTTCCTGATTCAGCACATATGTAATGCACTGCATCACAGATTTACAGATGCAAATGGTTCACACGCACATACGTGAGCTTTTTATACAATGATGCAAATTGTATTTTACTTACATACATATGTCAAAACAATCCGGACATTACTTGAACGTGTATCCTTGATTTAAAATTCCTTGGCACCCTCCTCCGGTAGCATACTGTTTATTTTACCATACAAAGACAAGGGGGGAGGGGGACTATCTGCGAATACAAACGATACGGCTTTTATACAGTTTGTTTCCTCGTCATATGTTTTGCATTAGATGCATGCAGTGGGATTGTATTAGATGATGCTCGCCTGCGCGGTCCTCGCACGGTCCATCTACATAACCGTGCAGGGCATGAAAACATGAAGCGCAGCCGTCAGCCCGGTGTTGACGTAAATGCAAACCGCACGAGTGCTGACAATCATTTTAAGGTCGCCTCGGTGTGTAGGGCAGATTAATACAGCAAACCTCCCATTACAAAAAGCACAACTCAGACTATCCCGAGCACTTCGGGCGCCGACGCGGAAGCAATAAACTGAATACAGCCGCAGATTTTCGGCAGCAATTTCAATTTCACTATCCAGATTGACTTAAACTGCACACACTGGATCCGATCCCGCGCAGCCCAACATTTTCCATACGACCTTAATGCGCCATTAATTCGCTGCGCTGAATTTTAGAGGAAGTGATTAAACACAGCATCCACCGTCGCTTCCAACACAATAAGAAATCAGCAGAATCTGGATTTAAACAGTACAAAAGGGTATCTGTCGTAGGCAGCCGAATCTATTCGACTGGATCAGATATGCGCAAACGAATCATATTGTTGACATCGGTTTTTCTAGTTGGGCGACGACCCGATTGCTTGCTGGCTGGCTGTCATCGCAATATGCAAACGAACCCTAAAACAGGAATTAAAACTCTTTAAGTGGCAAATCAGCCAAGCGGCAATAGCTTCTTAATAGACGAGTAAAAAAGGAGAAACGCAACTCACAACGGACTGGTTTTGTACAACTTGATGCTGTTAAATAATCCAGAATACATTAATAATGTAGCAAAAGTCAGCAATAATTCGTCACGAAGGCTTTCAATATTCAGTCAGCCGTTTATGAAACCCAATACCATACCCAACCAAAATCTAGCAAAAAACCAGTGAAAACAGAAATCCGACATTGTTTTAGCTATCAATCATACTGACGGCCATCTGTGGTCTTGAATTTAATTTAGTTGTTACACATCAAAATGACAGACACAGTGGCATGTATTTTAGTGAACGTAAACGGGACGACATTACTTGCTATCTAGTCGCAATTATTTCGCTAGCAAGTCTCGTTCGATAGTTCGAGATCGCATCTTACCTGCTGTGCAGTGTTTTATGGAGACACGTGTGCCACTTTTGCAGGTAGCAAACAGACCTTTGCAAATAAACCAATGTGTGAACTAAAAATCGATTCGGTTCTTAAAACCAAGACCCTGTAGCTCAGCGACTAGGTGAGTTCGGGATCACATGTACGCATCAAAACAGAGCTCCCTGGAGTCAATTTGAAAGAAGAGCTAGGAAATATTTAGTTTGCATTAGCCCTCTCTCAAATAATTTAAGTCTAATGGAAACATTACTTCTCGATGGGTTCTGCGCGCGCGCGCGCGCGCGCGTGTGTGTGTGTGTGTGTGTTTGTGAAATCAATCTGTAACTCAGACTGTCACGTCTTCACTGTATTGAATAAACAATATTTAGCATTTGTTCAGTCGCTTGAAATGGTCAAGTCCGACCAGATCATCTGTATTTTCTGTAGAATATAAGGGAGGAGCAAAATCTGCGGACCAGCTGGGGTTTTATTAAATCAGAAATTAAAGACTTTTTTGTACACATTAATATGTGCACATTCTAAAGGGAAAAAGCTGTAGAAGTGAGAGCTAAGATAATTGGTCCTTTCCACAGGAGTTGGAAAGTGCTTCATGAGGGATACGATTTTAGAGTAACTTGGTTAAATAAGAGGCGTGACATTTGAAATCAGTGAGGAGCCTGAAATTAATTTTAGTCATAGTTATAAAAGTATTCGCAGCTTCCCAACGTTAGTACTAAAGCGTATTGTTTTGCCCTCCCGATGATGCTTGCGTGTGCAACACTTTCCTCAAACAGAAGATCAACCCTGATCGGTGGAAGTTTGTCAGCCCCGGATGTGGCGTCGGGCGGAAGCTTAAGTCACATTTCGCATCCAGCATGGCATCAACGAGCAAGCGGTAAGATAGCAAGACTGTTTATTTTACCGTAATGATATAAACATTTACACTGACCGATGGTTCAAGTCTGTGTTCACTATATGTTTTCATTGTTAAAGAAAGTGGTTTTGTCATGCAGTGAAAGTAAAAGTCCTTCCCCTTTCAGTATCGTAACAAGTTACATACTCGCTTGCTGGGCCTGCGGAATGCCTTGATATCAGTCCCATCATTACTACTTCAGCGGTTGTGGTCTGGAAAGGACTGGTTGACTATTCTGATTTGACATGTTGATAGTTTGCTATGACTAGTAGCTGACATAGTGCTGGGCTACCTGAGCCAGCAGTGAGCTCTGATCTTGTTCCGCGAAGTATTTCTCCCCCAAAAATGTTTGTAAGCGGTATCTCAAGGCACTTTCCTGCATCTTGGTTATTATCCCACGCCAACACGAAGTGTGAGGGGGATATAGGTTTGACCTCCGTCCGTCCGTCCGAGAGAAAGGGGACAACTTTTCTCAAAAATTATTACAGATGGGACAACCAAATTTGGCGAGTAGCTTCAGACCATAAAGGCCTTGATGGAGTTCGAAAATAAGAAGCACACGATTGGCGGGTGATGTTGTTGACCATGTCGACTTGTTCACTATAGAGTAGCGGTCTTCAACTCTGCGCCTGGAGCGCTACCATCCTGAAGGTTTTCACATCTTTCAGCATAGGCACACCTCATTCCCCAGTTACAGATCTTTATATGCTGCTAATTAACCAGATCAGGTGTGCTTAATCAGGTTTGAAATAAAGCCTTCAGGATGCCAGCTCTCCAGAACCAATGTTTGAGACCACTGTTGTGGTGTAATACCCACGTGTTTTAATAAGTTGCTAAACAATGCAGTTGGCTGGCTACAGTACCAGATTCACTTGATTAAAATCTGCTGAACTTAAAGTTGCATTTTAAAAATTAACTGTCACCTCGTTGGCTGGTTGTTGCATTTTGTGAAATCACTAGCATGGATTGGTGGTCTTGCAGTCATTCTGCGTCTGTCAATGTCTTTAAGAATCTCTGAACTGTCTTCACTCTCCTGAATTTGCAACAAGGGGTCGCAAACGAGCAAGCCTTGTACATTCTTCACCAATTGGGCATTCCAGATTCGGGTGGGAGTAGAGATGCCAAAAAAAATCTCTATGGTCTGTAACATTGTGGGTTAACACGTTCTTCAACTGATGGAAATTTGGGGCCATTTATTTAGTTGCTGGCCCTAATGAGCCAATTGACACAGTCCTTAGGAGCCACAATCCCTTGATGTGCTCATTTGTAAGAGTAATCCAGCTCTTTTTTTCTTTAAGGAGTTATGCAACAAAATCTGAATCTAAGTTCTGATGAATAATCTTTACCGTCGACAGACTGGCTTGTGTTGTACTTAAATTATTTGCTACAAGATCTACTTTGGCGGTAGACATCAGTTTTAAGAAATGCGAGTTAATCTGCCCTAATTGGCAATCATCGTACACTGTGGGTGTGTTGAATTTAAGATTTGGGAATACTGGAAATTTACTGACATGAAATAGAGGAGCTGCAGTCATATCAGTCCCACGAACACTAATAATTCAACCCTACTTCATCCAGACGGCTTCACAGATCCTCAAAGTCTATCACTAATCTAAAGATTATTGACAATGTATTGCCTTTCACTGAAGATATAATTTTAGTATTTTTTCAAATTTTATTGCTATTTCACCTTTCAGGAAGCTGGAAGACCTGAGTGTGGATGATTTCCTGGCCTCAGGCTTTGATTCAGGAGGCGAGGAAGACTCGGGCGAAGAGTCTCCTGTGCTTCAAAATGGAGGGAAGAGGAAACTTGGGAAGTCCAGTGATGGAGCTCAAGCCAAGTAAGGATGACGAGCAGAGATGACAATCGGCAGTCTGTACACATTCATTCACCATGAGTGTCATGAAATGTCACTTTCAAATACTATACAGTCCTGAAATGCCTTTACTTCAGCTTGATATTTAATTGAGTTTGGCTCAGATGAGTGTTGGGAAGACTGTTGGAATATAACTGTAATTTATTTATTCAAGCAATACAAGTAGTGGTTATTTTTTTTTAAACCAGTGCACTTTGTCAGTTACTTTGTAAGGTTTGTTCTGTTCAGAAGAAGCATTTAAAAAGTCTTAACAATGGAAGTCAAATCGCATTTCATTATTCTAGCAAAAAAAGAAATCTTGCAACTTGCAAAACATTACCCCCCCCCGGATGATGGGGGCATCTTTTTGTCTTGATATTCAAAGAACGGAGGAGATATTTTCACCAAAACTCCCTCTAGAGGGTAGCTGAAATAATTAGGTTTTGGAGGTTATCGAGCCAAAGGTCATAGTTGCATAAGGTCAGTTGTATTTAGCGGTTGAAGATCAACTTTCAGGGCGTATGAATCTATGGCCGGCAGTGGTGTAGCGGTGAGTTGTACCTGATGTTGTGCTGTGACTTTCCTTCAGGTCTGGAAAAAAGAAAGGACAGGCGTCCCAGCACAAGGATCAGCTCTCCAGACTGAAGAGCAAGGATCCGGAGTTCTACAAGTTCTTGCAGGACAATGACCGCTCGCTGCTCAATTTCGATGACACAGATTCTTCTGATGATGAGGAAGAGAGCAAGTACCACACACTGCCCGGCCAACTGGAGGTGCCTACTGCATTACGCCATTCTTCTGCCCAGTGCTTTGTGTACTATTAGTATTTGAAGTCTTAAGTGCTTGTTTAAGATTTTATTTTGTCATTCTCTCCTGTTTGGAGGGCAAGTTGCATCTTGTCAGACCATAACGCACCTGCTGTAAAGGAAATTTCATATATTAACATTAGGTCCTGTAAATATTCATTTCATTCCACCAGTGGTGTGCAGTCAGACATTCAGGGGCCCTTCAGTAACCTCACCCTTTACAGCATGATTGCTCTGAGGCCGTTCCCCTTAAAGAATATGAAAATCTATTGTAAATTTACAAATAAAGTGTATAATGTCTGCTGTCCAAAATGATGGGTTTTATCTTTCAATTCGCCTGATTAACAATCAGTTTATTTACTGAATAATCGTGACCCACACATGACCTGTGATGATTAAGAAATGATAATGAGAAAGTGACTGCCTATTGGCTACATTTATAGAATTCTCGTGACGTTGTTCGGGTGCCACTTCTTGAGTTACAGGAGTACCGAACATTTGAAAGGCAAATTGTCGTTTTGCATCGTCATTTTTGTGCTGAAGAAAATGCTCATAACTTCAGAATGCAGTGTTAAATAACCTAATGCGCTCAAAAATGAATTTGACGGTAGTTTTATGATTTAGTCTTTCGAACTATTCTAATCAAGCGGATTGAACTGCGACAGGATTGTGTTATCATGCATTGAAGGGCGGAGTTACCAAAGACCCTAAAGGGCATCTAAAGTCAATTCTCAGACGGGACATTTAACGTCCAATGTTTACAAACAAATCACTCGCTTTTTTTTTACTTCTTGCATTGTCACATGACCAATTTAATTCATAGACCCATGTTTTGTGTACATGCGTAGATAATACTTCCATTTTGGTTCGTTTGCGCATTGGCCGATAAACAAAAACAATGGGAATCGACTTTAGATGTCCTTTAAATGTGGCCGAATGACTGCCTCTGCACTTCTACCAACATGGCTCCTGCCTGCACTGCATCTTTGTGTACCTTCTCTGCGTCTACAGGAGGCCAGCTCTGATGAGGAGGGGAAGGGTGAAACAGCGCCAGAGAAGAAATCCAAAAAAGCTTCAGAGGTCATTAAAGTGACTGAAAAAATGGTGGAGGACTGGAGAGCTGCCATCAAGGTTGTTTTTAAAAAAGTTTTTGCTTATTTTTTCACATTCTCACATGTTCAAAATGACAAGTAAACAGAAAGTATACTGAAAGTATCCACCGTGGCTGACCCGGGTGAGGTACCCAGCATGGTGCAAAAATGTGTCCCAAGGTATTTGCATTATGTATGGGGTTTGTATGAAGTATCTGAAGCGCTGCTGAAAATGCCTTTGACTTTGAAGTTTCCTAACCGCAAAATAATCTACACAGGTCATTTCAAGTAATTTTAATGCTGATAACTGGCATGTACCTGTTAAGAGATATGACCAGCAATACTGCTAGGTAAATCTTCAGAGCAAGACGAGGATACTAGCACTGTTTTAAAGGGCCGTATTTTTGGTGCCTGAATTGGCATAATTGTGCAACGGGCAGGAGGAATTGTGTCAATAATTCTGACAAAATATGCCAAACACCATAAAAAACAGCAAAAAGAATTGAGGCCTCATGTCCAACCTCTTTGACGGGGACTTGGTAGAATAGTTGCTGAAAACAGTGACCGTAATAGATAGCTGGAGGGGTGGGGGATTGGGTGGGAGGTTTTTATTGCGTAAAGCACTTTATCTGCCATTATGTGTGGATGGAAAGTGCTATATAAGTAAAGTCTGATTGATTGACTGAATAACTTCAGAACTAAAAATCATCACCAAATTTATTCAGTCCATATCGGAACCAGTCTTGTCCAAAAAAATTTGTGAGCTTCACGATGCTGGAATTTTCAATGGTCTCTCTATTGATTTGACCATCTCTGAAGTCTTTTTTTCGACCATCCTAATGGTTTCCTACCAGCCCTTGCTGTGGCCATAGGATGCTGCTGATGCATGATTGGCCAGTGTCTCCAAGACTGATTGGCTCATTTGCAAAGTGACACTGATGCTGAATGCAAATGCCCACACTCGGGACCGATGGACTTCACCCTTTCAGACTTTGGCGTTACAGACTGTCCCGTTTACTGATCTGCTCTGCTTATTGCATGGAGTCTACGAGAGTGCAGGGCTGTGAGCTGAATGCGGAAATGGGACGGGATTTCAGGCTCAGTCAGCGCTGTGGGTCCAACCCCGATTTAAAAAAGTGAATTAAGTGTGTGGAAATAAGTGTATACTTTGGCTAAATGATTTGTATTTTACATACACTGAAGAGAGCGTATTTACTTAGTTTCCCATCACAAGTCAGTTAATAAAATCCCATTTTTGAAATTGCTTCCATGGCATCATGTATGTGGTCACATCCTTGTTGCTGTGAATTGCTGGAAACCCCACCCCCCCACCCCGGGCTAAGTGCAGTGAAGTCTCTACCCCATGCAAACTCTCTGGAACTCAGCAGAAAGTTGTCTTCAGGTCCTTCATGGTCTGAATGAATTGTGGGTTTTGGCAGCACTCAGTGAGTCCTCAAAATTCCAGACAGTTGGATTCTGCACAAGGTTTTCTCTCCCTTGCCATTACTGTCCATCTAATGGTTGCAGGAAATCTGTCTGTTTACTTCTAAAGGACTGTAGCTGAAGCAGTAAAGGTGTGGTGAGTTAGTGTAATAATTTTTTTTGGGGTGAACTGCCGCTCACTTTTATCACTGAACTAGACGATTTGGGGATGTGCTGTGACAGCAGTTGGGTACTGCAATTAAAATTGGGCAGGAAAACTGACGGGGAACGTATGTGAAATGGCATCAGGTCCACAGATTTGGTATAAAACCATGAGGATCTTGCGTACTCGCCCAATAGTATATAAACTCTGAACTGAAGTGAGAGGTATTGCTTGAAAAAACAAATACTGTCAAATTTTAAGACACGTCATGGGACATTTGCTAAGGAAAACACGGTATGGGACAAGTTGCATATGAAAAGAGTGTAAATGAAGTAGGCCAACAAGTTGAACTGTAATATATCATGGCTGCCATTGTGACATGTATTGAGTGCAGAAGATTAATGTGATGATGGTGTTGTGTTGTCAGGAGGAGCTCACTCTCAAGCTGTTTCGGGAAATTACCCAAGCCTTCAAGGCCGCCGTGGCAACTACCAAAGGCGAGGGGGGCGACCCGTGTCGATACAAGGTGGAGGACAGCTCAGGTAGCGTCTGTTTTCCAGTCGGGTTTCAAGTCGCTCTCAAAGTCACTTTACATAAGATGGTTGATGGATGCTGTATGAGTAAGCTTTCCCGCTCACGTCAGACATTCGATCAGTTGCTGTTTAAGGCATACTACGCAAGATTTTAACTTTGAAAATATTGTCAAAAAATTGCGCTCAGTCCAAGTAGAGCTGGCTTTGAATTGGTTGGTCTGTTGCAGAAGGCTAATACGGCAAGGTAAGTTATATCTGTGTGTTCAGAGTAGTAGGAGGATAAGTTTTTTCGGGGCTTGGGGTTGTGCAGCATATGATGGCGAAGCCTTATGCATACAGTACGGACTCTAGAATTGATTGAACTTCTTCCTGAAGCTTCTGGTGGACTTCCTGTCTACATTTATAGGCATAGGGCCTGATTTACTGAGACCTTTAGCACATGCAAAATCCTTTAGCCCATGCAAAACCAATAACATTGCCAATTTTTGGCCAGGGTACTTGCCTTGCACCAATCAGTGGCAATGTTATGGTTTTGCATGTTCCAAAAAGATTTTGCATGTGCTAAAGGTCTTAGTAAATCAGGCCCATAGTGTTTGTAATAATGATGGTCTTGCAACCTGCATCTCTGTTTATTTCTTTGCAATACCTACATTGTCTGCTCATACTTTGTATTCTAAAACCTATTTGGGCAATTTCTGTGTGTCAGCCTGAAGTAATGCAAGCGGCCAGTAGTTGTGCTCAATTAGGAGAATATATGTATCGTCTACTGCAAAAAGCGGGGTTTGCGAAAGAGAACCTCAGCATTAGCAAGGACATAAATCCTTTGTAGTATTCCTTTAAGGCAGCTGAAGAGTTTTCTTCAGAACAAATGTAAGTGGTGTGTACAAATTTGAGTTTTTATTTCAGTGCGTCCTTGTGCTGGGTGCAGTGAGAGCTTTGAGTGATGGTCTCTTTGTCTCCCTCTGATGCAGTGTTCAACGCTCTGGTGCTCTTCTGCATTAGGGACATGTTTCTGGCCCTGCAGCGTATGCTTAACCTGAAGCCACAAAAGGACCGGAACACGTGAGTGTGCGCCCCTGCGGTTCCCCCTCACCGAGAGCCGGGCATTCCCTTAAACCTCAGGTCCTGACTGGCTTTGAGTTTTGAAAATGAGATGGCAATCACTTGAAAATGATGTTGTTGTTTTTTTTTTTTTTTTTAAACTGGCAGCTTGCCCAAATGAAATATGGTGTGTTTCCACGTAGAGTAGTACTATTTTATCACAACATTTGGGTATTATGCGACTATACAAAGATGGATACGCGAGGCCCGTCTGTCTTGGAGACAAATAAATTTTCAGGGAGCTGCTCAATTCTTGTCTGGCGAGAAAGGAGACTGTGGAAGCATATTTATCGGATTAATGTAAATCAGATGGAGTAAATTCATGTGACTGCGTGATTGTTTCGCTTTAGGACATGGGTGGGAAACATGGGCAAAGATGGCCAGTACTCCCGGGTGAAGAAGTATTTGAAATATTCTTGAACTTCATGTATTAGAAGCTTATAACTGTAGTTCAAGAAAGAAAGCGGCAGAGTAATTCACACATTTCTCATGAATTAAGGACTGCTGTGTTATGGAAAGGATATAACAACTGGAGATCATTAGGAAATTAATTGAAGAGTCTAAAATGATTCTTGTCTGGTGTTCTTTCATGATTTATTCTCTCCTTATTTCTTGCTGAGGTGTTTTTCACTGAAGTTATATTGTTGAAGGTTTTTTGTTTTCTGTATCAAGCTGTCAGAATTGCAGTCTGGTTCTCTATTATATACCGGAAATATAAGTTTCGGGGATATCATGGTTTCGCGCCACCCACCGCCGCCACGCGTCCGCAGATTTTAGCCGTTAGCGCGATAACTCTTTACTTTACACTGGCTTCTCATTTTTAGCATATGGGTAGGTATGGTAGAGAGGATGAACTGGAGCGTGTTTCCCAAAAGCATAGTTGCTAACTAAGTTAGCAACTTACATAGTTCGTCCATTCACCGTCAATGGGCCCAACTATGTAAGCTAGCATCTGTAATTTTGGGAAACACACCCCTGATTAGATTTTGGGCAAGTATGCACACCTAGGTTTGCCACCAGGTGGCACTACCTATCGAAAAAATCATTTTTTAACCATATCTCTGGAACAATTACACAGACCTCAAATTTGCCTCATATTGTAGGTCTAGTAAAGGGGAATCTAATAAATGGGGCTTCGAGCATTGGGGAATTTCGGGGATATACCCCTTGCTGTTGGCCGCCAACAGTGTAGGCCTAGTTTTTGCACTATTTGAAACATTGACCTGAGATTTAATTTAAAAGTGGATGGAAACTGTGATGAGTGTTAAGTTTTTATGCATTTGACGTTAGCTAGACGAGGTAGGCTGGTGATTGGCTTGTCTTTCCTTCTGCGGCTCTGTCACATCAGGCCACACGGACTGATTTGATTGGTTAAGTGTTTGTTAAGAAGCAGGTTCATTGCTAGTGCATTGTACGGCCTTATGAAAGGCAGATGTGTTCCTTGTGCAGTGTATTAGAAGAAATTAGAAGTGCCTCATGCAAATGCACCAGAAGGGTTGCCATTTGGGAATGATATTTTGTATGTGTCTACATCATTTCTTAAGGGTTAAGTCTCTAACCTAAAGGACTCCTTGCATGTGGAAAACCTTCATTATCCCTCGCCACAAAGAACAAGGAGGATATAGAAATGAATATTGTCCTATTGTGTGTCCGTTCGTCCGTCTGTTCGTCATGCTTTTCAGAGCCAGAACTTCTAAACCGTTTGACAGTTTTCCTCAAAATCTTAATATACTGAAGGACTTTAGTTCGGCATATATCATTTACGATGTGATTCCTGACCCCATGATAATGCACTTTGATAATGGTAGAATAATTGATCTTTTTTAGCTAACACTTTGTTATTGAATGTGCAATAAAACCAAGTTTTCATTAAGTCAGTTTGTTTTCTTCATAAGCTATGATTAGGTCTGAAATCGCACCATAAATAATATATGCAGAACTCAAGTCCTTCAGTATACACAGATGCATCTGACGGTGTAGACGTGCGTTTTCATGCTTTCGCCCTTTCTCTTGTCAGTCTCTCCGTTCCTCGGCTACTTTTCATTCCCAGCCCAGGATACCATAACCAGGCGCGGATCTCAGTATTTTATGCTTGTTTATTCTTGGTTTACCTGTCCTTTGTACAGATGCAGTCTTTGCAAACTGAATATGTTTTTGAGTGACATGTCCTCCCCCTCTGATCTCCCAAAGGTTGGTGTTGCCATCTTCCAGCCCCAGATGGCAGAGAAACCAGCTCGACATCAAGATGTATCTAAGTGGAGTCGTTCAGGTGTGTGACCTCAGCTCTCTTAGGGCCCGTCCACACGAGAACGATTTTTTTTTAAAACGCTTTTAATATTTGTTCGTGTCCGCCTTGCGTCCACCTGGAGACGGTGAAAATGCTGCCCGAAAACAGTATTTTTTTGAAAACGGGTTCCAGAGTGAGAAAAATCTGAAAACGCCACCCCAGCGTTTTCGTGTGGACAAACATACAGGGATCAGTGACATGATGGCCCCCATCACAGCTCCCAACCCCCTTAAGCTCAGTTTGATGTTTGTTGCCTTGAATTCACGGCAGCTAAATTTTTTGGACTTTGAGTTTATGATGCTGTAACACATATTGTCAGTGCCCCTCTGTCATCCCACAATCCATTCTGCCCTGGTTAAATGGCTAAAGCTAAGCAGGTCTGGGTTTGGTTAGTGCCTGGATGGGAGACCTCCTGGGAATGTCAAGTTAATGCTGGAAGTAGTATTGGTGGGTCAGAGGTGAGGAAGGTTCCCTTTGGTCACATGAATCTCAGTGGTCAGGTGCAGTGATGGGAACGCTGTAGGTGCTGTCATTTTTCAGATGAATACTTAAATGGAGGTCTTGACTCACTGCGGTCATTGAAGTTCCCTTGATGCTCCTGGTAAGGAGTACAGGGTTCTCCGGTGTCCTGCTTTAACTTCCTTCTCTTTGGTTCTTTCGACCTGCCCCTAATTATATTCCCGAACGCCGAATGGCGTTCTGGGGGATATTATGTTTTTGGTCCGACTGCCGCCGCCGCCACACTACGTGTCAACGCGATAACTTCAGTAATATTTCAATTAGAAATTCCAAGTTTTGCAAATAGGTAATATCATAAAGAGGTAGAACTGATTCGATATTGGACAATTTACAATTTCTAGATTGGCCAGCAGGGGCACAAAAACTGAAAAAATCACTGTCATATTTTGTCATATCTCTGGAAATATTTGTTCGATTGACCTCAAATCAAGTGCAAATGAAAGGTCATGACCTGAGGATGTGTCCCACGGTGACATTATACCTGTTTGGTTCAAAATTTTGACACAAGGTGGAGCTTTGTCGCATAAAATTAACCATTTTTGCCATATCTTTGGAACTATTTGTCCAATTGACATGAAACTATGTGCAACTGCAAGGTCGTGACCTCACGACGTGTCACATGATGACATCATACCTGTATGGTTCAATATTTTGCCACCAGGGGGCGTTTTGTGATGGAAAATTACCATTTTGGCCATATCTTCAGAACCATTTGTCCGATTGACCTGAAATTAAGTTCAAATGAAAGTCTATTCAAGGATTGGGGAATTTGAGGATTGGGGGCGTTCGGGTATATACCCCCAGCCATCGCCTCCGACGGCATAAGCCTAGTTTAACTGGCAATAAAAATGTCCTGTCCTCTTCCGCTGATGTGTGGTGAAGGTTTTGGTGCATACATGCCTCACCGAGTTGGACCCTGCACGTCGGTAGTGGTTTAGACGAGCTTTGGCTTCATCACTGTAAAGGGCCTTAATTACCAATGAGAACAGCATGGTAGAAGTGCCTCATTCATTCATTCATTCATTCATTCATTCATTCATTCATTCGTTTAGTTTCTTTGCCTCCGCAGCTCTTGTCTTGCCTAACAGAGTCGACGGTCATCAGCGCGGTGCTGAAACATGCCAACCAGCTGGTTCCGTATTACTTGTGTTTGCCCAAACCGTGCCGACAGCTGCTGAAGGTGAGGAGTTCTCTAGTACTCTGTCGTTCAAGTATCATGTAATACCATTTCTGTTTAATTCTTGTTTTTTAATGCTCAATTAAATTTCGCCATTCACGTTCAATCAAAAGGGCTTACTCCTGCCTTTGATCTGCTGTTCTGAGGTCTGAGTCTAAATGCTGGGCATGATTGACAGTATATCCTGTGAGTGAGAAGATTTTTGAAATAATGTGACAGTCTCATGTCCTTTTCAGAAGTGAAAATTGTTTCTTGTTACCTGTACTGTTAACTATTATGTGTGGTGATTGGGCAAAATTGTAGCCGAAGGCAATAGCTATTTAGTCTGACTGTATGAATTATGGGAATTCAGCAACTCATTAAGCAGTGGAGCACCGGAGAGGAGACCGTCCGTGTCCTGGCCTTCCTCGCGCTGAACAAGATCTGCCGACACAAGCAGGCGTCCTACCTCAACCCCGTCCTCAAGGTACGGCTTTCCGGTGTGTGAGTCAGTGTAGCGTTCAGCTTTTTTAAATGAAAGCGAATATCCTCATTCAAACATGGGGCTGGGCATAACCTGTTTCTACCCTAATTTACGAATGAATTTATTTATTTATTTTTGTTTATTATTTATTTTCTATTATCTGATTGAGAATATGATTTAAATATGTTAAAGGGATTAACAAAGTTAATTATGTTGGATTACTTAGCTGAAGTTCTGTTAAAACTCAGGGTCGCAAATGGAAGTTGGCCCACAGTAAATTTAGCGCCGATGTTAGGAAATATTATTTCACGCAGAGCGTAATTTCAGCGTGGAATAGCTTGCCTGACCATATTGGTGTGGCAGAAACCTTGTGAGTTTTCAAGAGCAGGCTTGATTTGGTGCTAGATACCATTCTGCCATCGAGTGTCTGCATCGGATTAAGAATCGCTTGATTTGCTAAATTGCCGGCATCCTCCATTCCTCCCTGAAACCTGTGACGTCCTCAGGCGCTTCTTCCTGCTCCACTGGCTGCAGCTAAGTTCACGCTGCAAGGAGCTGGTGGTAGAGTTTACAGTACATGGCTGCAGCATAGTCGCACCAGACCAGCAGAGGCCGCTAGAGGCCAACTAAACCCAATTACTGCAACTGTCCAACTTTCCTATTCTCTTGGCAACAGTCACCTATTGCCTTGTCGTGCTGAGCCTGCTGCTGTCGTAACCGCTGGCACTGTGCGAACTCAGTCTGGGAGCATTCTCCCATCGCAGAGCCTTAACCATATAAGCCCAAAAACATGGGGTCTTTACCCCAAAAGCCGAAGAGCAGATGGATTTCTATAGGGCCTATAATGTTGAAATCATGATATTTCTTGCCCTTATTTATATTGTTTCTTCCTCCCTTTAAATAACATTTGACCAAATATAAAATGAGATTGTCACAGCGTAGCTGCTGTTGCACACGTTATTGTGCTCAAAGTACTCATTTTGATTCTTTTCCCATGTAGAGTAGGGGGGTCGTTTAGGTTGTAGAACCTTGTATGTACTGGTTTTGGTTTTGGCTGCCATTGTTGACATCATGCAGTGATGAGGCAGCTTCAAAGCAATGTTTCAAAGTCACCAGGGACTTGTTTGAGAGTGGCGCTAAATGGGACCATTGATTTCACCAGCCCTTGTTTATGGTTTCAGCAAATGTACATCGCCTATGTGAAGAACTGCAAGTTCACGTCTCCCACAGTGCTGCCCATGATAAACTTCATGCAGCGGACGCTGACGGAGATGTACTCGCTTGACACGCAAGTGTCCTACCAGCATGGCTTCATCTACATCCGCCAGCTCGCCATCCACCTCCGAAACGCCATGACCATGAAGAAGAAGGTGCTAACGCATGTCTGCCTCATTACCCGCAGGACATTACTGACCATTACAGAGCAGTATGAATGCTCTCGGCGTGTGTGGCGGACATTGTGTCTGTGTTCACAGCCTTTACAGCTACCCTTTTAACTGTATGCAAATAGCATATGTTGCAGACAGTTATATTATTAGCTCATAGTGTGGATAATAATGGATAGCGTAGTATTTTATGTGTGTTGCAGTTTGTGAAATTGCTGTCAGTGCTTATTGGAGGTGCAGAAATGGTATAACTTATGCTCATAGTCATAACAAGTTAAAGTCAGCGTGTTTATGCTAATGGGGCAGGCTTTATAATCATGTCTGAATCAACAGGAAACATACCAGTCGGTGTATAACTGGCAGTTTGTGCACTGTCTGTTCCTGTGGTGTCGGGTGCTGGGAACGCTGTACCCCAGTGCTGTCCTGGAGCCTCTCATATACCCCCTGTGTCAGATCACTGTGGGCTGCATCAAGTAAGGACCCAGGACCCAGTTCTGCCTTTCATTACCGAGTTGCGTGATCAGTCTCTGACGAGCTAGTATTGCAATGGACTTGCTGTATGTTGTTGTGAAGTTCTTAGGCTGGATTGGCTGAAGGTTAAGCTTGAGACTGAAGCATTTGTGTGTGTGTGTGTGTGTGTGTGTGTGTGTGTGTGTGTGTGTGTGTGTGTGTGTGTGTGTGCGCGTGCGCGTGCGCGCGGCCTGTGTGCTTATACATGTTCATACACACACTGTTGACACACGCCGTACTTATGTATTATGAAGTAAACAATTGGATGCGGTGATTGAATAGTACCAGTTATCCTGTAATTGCTCTCTGCTGATGCTCTTGAATCTGTGAACTTTGAGTTATTTGGTTGTACCAGCAGGTGGCACTATTTAACAAGCCATAAAATTCACCTCTGCTGTCTGGGGAAGCACAAAAGGGTTCCTGACAATGTGGCAATCAGCCCGAAAAGCCTTGAGAGCGATAAACACACGGTCCTTATACTGTTTGACAAGCTTGTTTTCTGTGTTTGACAGGCTGGTGCCCACATCCCGGTACTACCCCCTGCGCTTGCACTGTGTCCGTGCGCTAACCGCGCTCTCCGACACGACCAAGACCTTTATTCCTGTTCTGCCCTTTCTGTTGGAGGTAAGTACTGGACTGTGAGGCCTAAATATTGTGGGGCTGTTAACCCTTAGAGCACTGTAGGCAACTATAGTTGCCCAATGATGTAAGATATCAAAATCAAATTAAATTTTTTTAATTAAATTTTTTAATTCCTTGAAAATCTATTCAGCGCTTTAAGGGTTAAAGCATGTTTCTGTCAGTCTCCAGTTAGGCCCGGGTATGTAATTGCTGTCAGGCTTCATATAATCCAACACAGGTTAAGAAGACTAATGATGCTCAAAAATGTTGCAGATGTCACCAATTACATCAAGACCCCAACCACTGGTTAAAGCTCACTGCTCTGATGCGGTCCTACTCTATTCCTCCGCATAACGTCAGCGACTCTCTATATAACCAGTTTAAAGTGCCATTTTGCAGTCTGGCGTGCAGCCGTATGCATTTCACCATTGAAACACCAGTGTTGCGAGACGAGTGTTCCGTCATTGTTTACTTCTGTCAGGGACTAGCTTTAAGAAGGACGAGTTAAATGTACTGTTCCTATTGAGATGGCGGGATTTAAACCTGTCACTTTCATTGCTCTATACTAGTGAATTACCCGTGGCGAGAATAATTTCTTGTGACGACCTACGACCACATACCAACTTTCATGAATATGGTGACCTTTGACCCTCGTGACCTTGACCTTTGACGGAACGGACCTCTCGCGGTCATTTCTTGTGACGACCTACGTCCACGTACCAACTTTCATGAAAATCTGTCCAGGGAGATGGGAGATGCGAAAAATTGACCTTTGACCCCAGTGACCTTGACCTTTCAAAAAGCTAACCCCTCAAGAACAATTCCAGGGACAACCTACATAGACCTACCAAGTTTGGTGAAGAATCCGTAAGAGGACCTCGGAGGAGTAGGGGAACAAACAGACAGACAAACAGACAGACAGACAAACGTTCCTCAAATTATAGTATGATATGACTTTCCATATGTATAACAGTAGAATTTTGCATTTATTTAGTGTTTTCTCTTTATGGTTTTCATAACTTGTTACAGGGGTGTTAAATCCTATAATTTGGGCCTTGCCTGCCTGTACCAGTCATTAATGTTATGACTGTTGAAATTCGTCTTTTTTCAGGCCTAACTGACCTGTTAGTTTTTTGTAAGTGCAGATCTTCTCCTGGCCATTGGAAACAGTTGCTTCACTCTGTGACAGGCGAAAGAGATTTAAAAACTGCTGGTTGAATTGGAATTAATGCTGTAGAGAGTAATCCTCTCCCTCAGTATCTGTAATGTGTGTCTGTGTTCTGCAGAAATGGTGCTTTGTGTAGCCTGAACATACTGTGAGTACAGGGGGCAGTATTTACTATTCTTAGTATTAATTAGGTAATCTGTTTTAAGACATGAGCATGTAGTATATGGACAGTTGTTTCCAAAATGAAATATATCCATTTTATGCACTTTGAATACATCAACTTTTTCCTTGTTGGCTCTTATTGCATTTTATAGAAAAACACAAACTTTGACCATGAAAAAATACACCTTATAGTATGAATTTTTAAAAGCAAATGTTTGCACAGCATGTAAGAAGCAGAGGGCTATTGCGTTATGGCATTATCTCAATTTTTATAATTTTGGCACTTATTGTATTTTGGAAACAATCTCATCATATATATTACATGTGAGGTTATACACGTATATGGATTATGAAGCATCTGCTCAGATGCGTGATTTAATTAGAAGAGAAATCATTTCTTGACGGTGGGGTCAGTTGTGTTCCAGGTGGGAAGGAAGCGAGCAGGTTGCAGGCAGCTAATTGTTTGGCAGCAGGCCAGCTGACAGTAACCGTCTCTCAGGAGTGAAAGATAAGGCCGCGAGGCTGAAACGGTCGCTGGTTCTCGCTGAGCGCCGGGCCTTTGTGCTGGAGCGCGTTGCGCGTGTGAGGCACCTTTTGTGTGCTGGGGCGAGGCGAAGGGGCGCAAACCGTCACCGTTTTCCACGTCTGGGGCGCGTAGCGAGATGCGTGGAGCACGCTCGCGGCCTCCGAGGCCTATGCGGTTTGGGCTTTCGTGAGAACGGCAGCGCGGAGATGACAAACAGCTGCCACCACAGGAAGGCAGGAGGTCTCGGGTGGGGGGGTGAGGCGTTACCTTGCGGGGAGTGGTCACTGCCTGGGCTGAAATGGTCTTGAAATGGGGGGCGGGTGGGCAGGGAGAGTTTGTGTTAGTGCTCTGTGGTTTTGCGCTCTCGGCTCTAAACGCTGCACAGCCCACATCCTCTGCTTTTGGCAGCTAAGAGCGAGCCAAGCCCATCACCCCCGTACAAACACATGTATACACACTCACTCAGAACCCTGCATACATTAAATGTGCCACTGCGTGCTGCTCTTTCTAAATTTAGAGCTTCTCTCTCACTCATTCACACACACACACAACCACACACACACACTCTCACTCTCTCTCTCTCTCCTGTCATTCTTTCAAAGCTGTTTGATGGTCACATTCTCTCCCCTTCAACGGCCTCTCCCCATGTCAGGTTTGGACCGATTGACCACTTCTTGTCCCTCATAGCCCGATACCACATCCAATGTTTACTCTGGCAGTGCGGCCTTGAGATGGCCGATACAAACACGCGCTCGCACACACACATGCTCACACATACACATACACACGCATGCGCCCAGCCGCTTCGTACCTGATCTCCTGATTCTTATAGCAATCTGCAGAATACAGTTTAATTGTGTGTGTGTGTGTGTGTGTGTGTGTGGATGAACCTCTGTTTATCTTTCTCATTTGAGAGGGAAGGACTCAGGGAAATTAAATAAGCTACAGAACAATTTTTTTTTTTAGTAAACAAACGTTGCACTTTTTCATCAAGTTCAAGCGTGGTGATGTGAATGTCTGACCATTTTGTATTTATGGTTTTGAAACTCTCTTTTTCTATATTTTAAGTGTGCGCACTGTATAGATTTTGTTTTTGGAAGTGCGCCCGTAAAAAGCATCTTCTACGCAGAGATCCCTTCGCATTTATGAGATTTAAGAAAGCCATAAATCGCGGTTGGCAGCCCTGCTCTGCTCCGTGCCAACTTCCTGGTTCTCTGTTTTTGACTGCATTGAAGATTGATCGATACTAATATATTGTAGCAAATCGCCAAATAACTCCATTTGTTATTTGCTTGAAGTAAGCAGTTCGCCCTGCCTGTTTTTCCAGTAACGGTCACCTTGGGAATTAATTCTGTGACCGTCTTCCCTCTGTTGCAGATCTTTCAGGACGTGGATTTCAATAAGAAGCCGGGCAGGATGAGCTCAAAGCCAATTAACTTTGCCGTCATTCTGAAGCTCAGCAATGCTAACCTGCAGGAGAAGGCTTTCCGGGTGAGCTGCTGAGGCAGGCCGCCTCTGTTAACCCCTTAAACTCCGCTGTTTCACTTAAGTTTTCCATTAAGTCGATTCAAAGTCAGAAAAAGGATTTGTTTTCATATTGTCGGAATAATTTCACATTCATATTCTGTATCTGCAGACGGCAACGCTTCCCTGGAGCTACATCACATTTACACTGAGTGAAATATTCAAACCTAGGACGCCATGTTTTTATGGCCACATCATTACATTGCACTCCATTTCGACAAATGGAAAATTTCTAGATCCTGTGCATTGTTGTATATTTATTTCCCTGTAATTAAGCAGGACATATTTTTGATTGTTAGAAACCTTGGAATCTCCATTAGGGGATAAAATAGACCTGTAGTTCCACAGGTTT
The DNA here is from genome assembly GCA_029721435.1 of Gymnothorax reevesii. Lineage (NCBI taxonomy): Eukaryota > Metazoa > Chordata > Actinopteri > Anguilliformes > Muraenidae > Gymnothorax > Gymnothorax reevesii. The sequence goes on along the minus strand of CM056581.1, from coordinate 87,922,322 downwards.
GAATACAGCAGCTGCATTTGATGAACCCATATATGTGTGTGGAGGTTTTATGGGGTTGATCTTAGAACAGAGGAAGGGTGTGAGGGACGTCAGCCTACATGTCTGGGGAGGCTAGTTTTTGGGACCATAACACAGCTTTCATTTTATTTATGTTTTTTTTTTTTGGAGTTCTATCTAACATGAAATTTCAAATAAAGTCAAGTTTATTTATAAACCACATTTGAAACAACAGATATTGAACCAAAGTGCTGTACAATGATAATTGGCAAAGAATAAGATGGAGGAAATTAAAACTTCTATAAAATCATTAAATCTGTAAAATGAAATCGCCTTCAATAAAGAATGAACATGGAAAAGTAAACAGAAGTAAATTAATAAATAAAGACAACATGAAGTGCATGCAATTAAAGGCAACAGTTAAAAGGCTGAGCATAAAAGGAAAACCGCAATAAAAAAAACTTCACAAGACAAAAACAAAAGGGCAGGCAGAGTAATAAGTAAGAGAGTACAAATAAGTTATCAAATGTGATTTAAAAATAAAAATAGAAGGTGAAGACCTGATTTCCAGAGGTAGTGTATTCCACAGTTAGGAGCTGCAAACGAAAAGACGATCACCTTTGGTTTTTAGATTCAACCGAGCGACTGACAAGCAATTTATTGGAAGATCTTTGGGACCAGTAGTGGAATAGGGTGAGACAAGTCTGATATGTACTTATGGAGCCGAACCTTTGAGAGCTTTAAAAACAAATGATAAAACTTTAAAATCTACTTGAAATGTAACTGGTAGCCAGTGTAGGGCTGCCAGCACAGGATATGGTCCCTCTTTCTTGACCCGGTCAAGAGCCAAGCTGCAGCATTCTGAACGAACTGAAGACGGGAGAGGCAAGACTGAGACACCCACGTAGAGAATTACAATCATTCAAACGAGATGTAATAAAAGCACTGATAACAGTCTCCAGGGAGAGTAGAGGTTTTAGTTTGGAAATGCATCGAATTTGAAAAAGGTAATCTTTAACTACTGCGCTAATTTGGCTCTCAAAACTGAGTGAAGAATCAAAAAGGACGCGGTGATTTTTAATTGGAGCCCGTGTTGACAGAGTGGGACCAAGTTTTTCTTTAATGATTTCAGTTGAACCTGGGAGGCTAAAAATAATAACTTCTGTTTTTCCCTCATTTAATTGGAGAAAATTGTTGTTCATCTATTTCTATTTATTTATTAATTTTTACATCATTTAAGCAATTAACCAAGGGCTGCAAGCAGAAGGAATGATCAGGTCTCAGAGAAAAGTACAGCTGTATTATCAGCGTAACAATGGTACGAAACCTTGTGTTTCTGAAGAACGGAGCCCGGTGGGAGCATGCGCAGGGAAAACAAGAGGGGGCCTGTAATGGACCCTTGAGATACACCATAGGTGATTCTAGCTGAGGATGAGGACTGATTTCCTTTTTGTACAGAAAACGACCAGCCCTTTTAAGTATGATGCGAACCAATCATGGGCAGTGCCCTGAATACCAACACCAATGTAAACTGATCTTTCCCCAATCTTGGCGTGAGATCACTTTCTTACGGTCAGTGTTTGAAGATTCAGTGCAAAGCGACATGCACGTTAGGCTTCATCCTGCTCAGCCGGTCTTCTCCATGTTGTGCTTTGAACCGTTTCTGTTTGCGTGCTGTAACACTGGTGCGCACGTGTGTGTATGTGTGTAATGTTTACTGTATGTGTATACCTTTTTGCAGGATGGTCTTATCGAGCAGCTGTATGATCATCTGCTGGAGTACTTCCACACCCAGGCCTCCACTATCGGCTTCCCAGAGCTGGCCCTGCCCACACTCATTCAGGTAGTGCTGCCCTTTACCCATAATGCACCTCTATCTCTCATCCACCTACGAGTATTCCGATGCCCTAACTCAGCACTTTTACCCAGAATGCACTTCTCTGTTTCTCTTTCTCTGTCAGTCCCTCAGAACTTCCAGTTAGCTCAATGTATTCCGTTGGCGAGGAATCCGTTCAGATGGCGTTTTTGGTTTACAGCCAGTTCTGACACACTTTTTTCAGTCAGCCTTTGATGAAGGAATTTACATCCAGGGTTTAACTCCTTTAAAAATGAATGCTGCATTCTTCATCGCTTCCTGGCTGTCTGTAGATTTTGCCGGATGGTGGCCCGGTAATGTTCACACCGGCCAACCAAAGTTATTTTAGTTTTATCCACTCTGGTCTTGAAACCCAACTGTATGTACCATTGTGGTCCTCTGTGAAATCACCTGTTGTGTGTTGTCACCCAGGCTTGCACTAGGTTCAGCAGAAATGTTGTTAATGTGTTTATAGAGTAACAGCCCTGTCGTCATTTTATGTGTGGCTTTCTTCGCATTTTTCCTCCTCTTGTTCCAACGGCCTGATGTCTATGGGAAAAAGTAATTGGATATTAAAAAATTTGTGAAAATAAGGTCCATGGGCGAATTTGTCAACCAAGATGGTGTACGTTTTATTTAGTGGGATAACATGCGTATTACCTTATAGTCGCAAGAATATGACATGCTTCATGTCCATGAAAAGGCACATGTTGCTAATGATATGCTATCGGGAATTATAATTGAACTACATACATGGAGGCCATTTGAATGAGCTGATTGTCTAAAACCAGTGGGTGATGTAGATCTCCGTCACTTCAATCTTAGCATGTTGACGGCAACGTTCACCTTTTTGGATGTCGAAGCCTTTCAATTTTGAAATGGTTTGGCGTATTCAACCACATTATCACAATAAACAGTGAGGACTTCCTCGGGTTAATTTAATCATGGACCCAATTTTAGCTGATTTTTGAGAGCCCCATAGACGCTGGACCATTGGGACCGAAACTGAAATAGTGCTAACGAAGCCACAGCCAAATTTACGTTACGCCGTGACTCTCAATATTCACCTTTGTGCTTGTGACAGTTACTCTCGGTCAGGCTGTAATACAGGTGATGGAGGGGAAGGACACTCTCCTGTGGGTGTGGAATATCCCCATCCAGTGCAGCCCCTCCGGGTGTGGTTGGGTGACCCTGTGCAGAACCTATGAGGTTTGGGCTGTAATGACCTTTCTGATGTCACTGCGAGCTCTGCTGGCCTACACGCCCTGTCACTAGTCTTCTGTCAATAAAACGGCTGCTTCTGGAAGATGAACCAGTGTTTGTATTACAAAACGGGATCTGGATAGCTGTGATGAGTGGAAATTCAGAAGGCCTCGTGCCAGTCCTGTACATGCTCCAGATTCTAGGAAAGTTCCAGGCTTTTCTCTCTGCAGTTATCTGGTGGTGCTCTTCCCTGACGAGCTGCCAACACTGTTTACTGAGGAGGGGTTTCATTGTTGCTGTGGAAATGGGCTCAAGGTTGGTGGCCTCTAAGCGGGAGGAGAGTGAGAGTTGTGCTGTGATCTGTGGCGACACTCTTGGCTTGATATTATGTCTCTTTCCATGCTGGTGACCACCAGGCAGAAATTGTTTGGTGTGCCGCGCCCCAGTCCTTTCCCGAACTGCTCCCGCTCCGGCATCGCTTACGCACCGAGCGTCACTCCGTGACTAAACTCTCACACAGCCATAGAGAGCACTTCTCATTTAAAGGGAGGGTATGTGTTTGTCTATCTGGATGCCCTGGCCTCTGCACACTGGAAATCGTCACCAGCATTACGGATCAAAGCGATGTGTTGTTACTTGCCCGGGTTGGGTATGGCTGTGGTGATTTAGGATTGGGCCCTTGTCTGAGTTATGCCTCAGCTGACATTGCTTTTTTCATTTGAAGTGGGGGCCCATCCTTTGTTTCCCATCTCAGAAGAAAGTACCGGAGTCCGTGTTAATCTCGAGCCAAGCGCCGGAGAGCAGGCAGCCAGTGGTTTTTGCATTCCTCCATCGAGCGAGAGGATGATTTTTATGAACTGAGATTTCTTCCAGTCATTGTCCTCGGGGTGGACCTCGTCCTGATACTTTCTGCAGAGGTTCTGGCAGGTTCTGATGTTAGAATTTTCAGTGGGTGTGTTGCGGTCTCTCTGGCCTGGAGCTGGATGGGATTCTGGTTTGCTCTGAAAATGTTCAATTTTTTCCCATTTTTAACTCAACAGGTCGTTGACGAGCTGAGTTATTAAGACCTAATGAATTCTGCTGTTCATTGTCATCTGTCATCTGTTGTTTGTAAATAATTCAGCCTATAACTTCTGGCGGTCGGTGATAGTGATCAAATTTGACAAAGTTGGTTTTGCAGCTACTTTGGGGTTGTATTTCAGCCCCGCACCTCCAGAAATTAGCATGGAAAGGTGGTGACGCCGATAAACCAAAGTTGTCCATTTTATGCCTTTTTAATATAGATAGAGAGATGAAACTATTATTTTAAGTAGTATAAAAAAAGTCTTAACATATAAATGATGGGTTTTCATGATTGCTGAAAAATGGCTGTTTTGTGACCTTTGACATGCCTCATACGCAGGCACCTAATTGAATGACCCGTAACCTCTTGTGGTCACAAACATTGATCAAATTTGATGAAACTTAACATGCAACAGATTGAATAAAACTTTACATGCATCATCCTTTGGATATGAACTAGTTTGGTGTTTAATATCAGGCTTGTACCCAACAACTAAATAGGTGTGGCAGACCAGTTGAGTTTCTACAGTGCCTTCCCTCCATGATGGGCTGGCTGGCGGCCATACTGCTCCTAGTTAACCTGAAAGTTGCATTTCTTACTGGCCTTATTAGGCTTATTAGCTGATTGTGGCTTTTTCAAATTTGTGTAATTTTTTTAATGTCTTATAATTGCCATCTTTGCCATCAAGACAGCCTTAGTGATGCCTTTTATAAATAAGATCTTGTATAACCTCATCAGGCACCAAATGCACCTTTGAGAAGATTGGTTTCAGTCTCGCTGTTTTGTGGAAATGCTTTGTGTAAAATATCTTCATATGCTGCGCAATTCCTCACTCTGTACGTACTGAGATTCACTTCTAAAGGGTTAATTCCCACAGTTCGTATTCTGTCGCATCTGGACAAGTAGATGCCCTCAAATTAAATGGCAGACAGTATCAGCATTCATGTGTGACTCCTCCTTATACCTGTCGTCTCAGGCCTTAAGTCCGGAGATTGCAGTCCTCTGAGAGTAAAGTCTTCCCTGATTCGCCGCCGGTATAGTTTTAAAGGGCTTTATTTATTTGACGGAGAGTTGAGCCGTGTGCTTCCTTCCTGACCGCTGACCGCACCCTCCTGTTTCCCGCAGCTGAAAGCTTTTCTGAAGGAATGCAAAGTGGCCAATTACTGCAAGCAGATCCGGCAGCTTCTGGAGAAGGTGCAGGAGAACGTGGCCCACATCACGGCCCGCAGACAGAGGGCCGCCTTCGGGGTGGCGGACGGGACGGCGGTGGTGAGTCCATTTGGCCCCCGACCAGACCCCCCCCCACCTCCCCGGTCCGGTCAGAGCTTCCCTGCATTAGCCCAACCGCACTCCCACGACTGACGCGTTTGTCTGCCTCCTCACTGTCTGCCAACATCTGCGCCATCGCCGCGCACACACACACACACATGCGCGCGCGCACGCACACATATGCACTCATCGTTGTACTTCTATCCTTGAGAGGGCATTACATTGACGTCCATTCATTCTTTGTGTGTCTCTACAGCCTTTCCCAAATCTCAACAATAAGCAACATATGCCTAACCCAAACTGTCACCCTAACCCTAACCCAAACTCAAACCATTACCCTAACCTTAACCTATCCCTAATTCTAGCCTTACCCCTTACCTCAATTAAGAGGCACAATTTGCCAGTCTTGTTGCTGTGAGGACAGACAAAAAACGTCCTAACTTTCCTATAATGTCCCCATTCTGTTGGGGAGAACACGCACACTCTTGCGCATGCAAGCGCACACACATTCACACACGCACACAAATCCTCGTACTTCTACCCTTGAGAGGGCATTACATTGACTTCCATTCATTCTTTGAGTTTCTCTACAACCTGTCCTTAATCTCGACAAGAAGTAACGCATGCCTAACCCAAAACTGTACCCTTACCTGAACCTATCCCTAATTCTAACCTTATCCCTGACCTTAACTAGTAAGTCACTATTTGTGGTTGTGAGGACAAGTGAAAGTATCCTCACTTCCCAAGAATGTCCCCTCTCTGTCGAGAAAAACATTTTCTGGTCCTCACTGTGTAACAAGTACAAGAAAACACTCACACTCATGCACGCATCCACGCCTACACACACTCATGTATGCATACACGCGTGTACGCACGCACCCACACAGACACGCGCGTGCGCACACACACCCACACACACCCACACACACACACACACACACACACTCATGCGCGCACACATGCACGCACTGACACAACCCACCCACCCTTCTGCACTATCGGTATCTGTTGCCAGTAGTCCTGCATAACCTGAGACCTGTGTTCGGTGCTGTGTGCAATAGCTTGCTCACTCCTCTTCCTTTATTCCTATGCACTGGGTGACATATGTTACTCAGAAAAGGAGCCCTACACTACAGGCACTCTCACACGAGTGCATTTACTTTTTTAACTCTAGTTCAAACCCGTGTCTCTCTCTTATTTGTGGTTTGTGGCAGCACTTCCTTGTTAACATCGCACTAAAACCACCTGCCTTATTCGTTGTGCTCAGACCGTTGCTTCAAAAATATTGTTTCTGAAAGTACCAACTACTCGTCAAGATCCCGGAGTGGAGAGTTTGTACTCCCTTTACCATATGTGTCTTGTTTGGGCAGATTTCCCCATGCGCATGAGGTATAATTTTTGACTCTGAGCGTATTTTGTGAAGCCGTGAGTCGTGATGGTAAAGGCGTTGTTGGAATTGCAGCTGGCTGACAGTTTGCCAGTTGTTTTCCTTGGAGGAGCCTTGCGCTCCCTCCCTGAATTCCTGGTGCCACGCCCTCCCCTAGTGACCCCACCAATCCGCCCTGTGCAGCTGTCAGCTGGACTCCGCCCACCTGTGTCCACCATGATATTCCAGCTGCCGCCCTGATGTGGGAAAGAGATGTCCACCCCATGCAAGTATCCCGGCAACACCCACCTGCTCTGAGGAGGCAAGGGGGCGCCTGTTGACCGGCCAATCACAGTGAAGCTGTCTGTCTGTGGGGAGGGGGGTGGGGAATTCGGCACGCAGAAAGTACAGCCGAAAATCTGTGTGCACGTGCGCTCACACGCGCACGCACATATGCACTTGCGCACTCAGACATGTACATTACATATGCACTCGCATGCGCTTGTGCACTTCGACATGCTCACACAGACACACAGAGACACACACACACACACACACAAACACACACACACACACACTCAGGCACATACACCACTGTTAACCACGAGTAGCTGTTGTGTGGTGCGATCAGCCTGTGTGGAACGGTGAGGCGCGTCCTAAATGGGGCAACACTGGGAGGGGTGTGATACCGCAAACCAGGGAAGTGCCCACTGCGTCTGGCTCAGTGCCAGGGCTCCGGGGGGTGAGCGTGACCAGTTAGCAGAACATGCCGCCTCTTTTTTTTATTGCCACTTTAATGGGCTTCAAATAAAACGTTGCTGGTGTGAATGAGAGGGAGGGTGTTGGTGCTCTGTGGCCTGGTATTCCGTTCTATTCCAAGCTCTGGCCGGTTTACAGTTCGTGAGCGCGCTCTCCAACTCCATCTCCAGGGTTACGCCCGCGCACGTCTGCAGTCTCATCGCTGCCACACCTCCCCCCCCGCTCCCCCCCCCCAGCACTCTCCGGCCGCCGCTGCATTAATAAATATTTAAGAGCGGAATTAAGGAGGGCCCCGCCGCATGTAATGTAGACCTGAGGAGGTGTTCTGCTCTCTGCTGGCCAGACAGCGCGGCACCGGGGCTGTGTGTGTGTGTGCGCGTGTGTGTTTGTGTGTGTGCGTGCCTGTTTGTTTGAGAGAGATAATGTGTATGCTTATGAGTGGGTCTGTGTTTTTGATAGAGGGAGTATGTGTCTGTATGTGAGTGTGTGTCTCTTTGTTTGGCACCGGGCTTTGCGCGCGTGTGTGTCTGTTTATTTGAGAAAGATAATGTGCGCGTGTGCTTATGAGTGTGTTTGTGTATTTGCTAGCGGGAGTATATGTGTGTTTGTGAGTGTGTGTTTTGTTTGTTTGGCTTCGTGGCGTTGCGTGCCGGTGTGTGTGTTTGTTTGTGTGTCTGTGTGTGTGTCTGCCTGTTTGTTTGAGAAAGATAATGCATGTGTGTGCTTAGGAGTGCATTTGTGTGTTTGAGAGGGAGTATGTGTGTGTGTGAGTGCATGTCTGCCCAATCGAGAGAGACATTATGTGTGTGTGCGTAAGAGTGTGTCCGTGTATTCATTTTTGTGTGTTTGTCTACGTGTGTTTTAGGGAAAGAATTTTTATGTGAGTGAGTGTGTGGCTAGGTGTGTGAGAGATTTTGTGTGTGTGTGTGTGGGGCTAGGTATGCAAGGGAGATTTTGGTGTGTGTGGGTTGGTGTGTGCGTGTGGGGCTAGATTTGCGAAAGAAAGTGTGTGTGTGTGTGTGTGTGTGTGTGTGTGTGTGTGTGCGCGGGGGGGGCATATGTGCGAGAGAGAGAGAGAGTGTGTGTGTGTGTGTGTGTGTGTGTGTGTCCGTCCTTCGCTGCTCTTCCACCCTGTCGGCTGGGTAACCTCGCCGTCCGCCGTGGAGCCTCGTCGGTGGTAAGGTTGGCCACGCAGCCTTGCTCCTCCGATTGTTGAAACCGTTTAAACAAACCACATCTCGCCCTCCTCTTATTAATTGACCAATCACATCTCAGTTTGACTTTTTATATCAAACACGTCTCACCTTCCTCATCATTTACTGAAATTACTTGGGCCCTAGAAGATAAAAAGTGATGAATGTGCTGGTTTAATTAGGAGCTATTAGTTCATTTAATTCACAAAGGTCACCCACTCCCTCTTCAAGAATTATCGGCCTTCTGTTCTCATCGTTTTGTGTGAGGACAAGGGGTTTAACTTTGATCAGGGTTGTTGTCATGAACAGTAAAATGGACTGGATAAGTAAATTAAAACCACATGACTAATACCTTACTTCATGATCTTGTTATTTTGAGTGCTGTATTAGTGTGGCGTTAAATCTTTAAAAAAAAACCTACAGAAAGGGAATTTTTCTGCTTTTTTCCATAACGTAGTTCAGACTTCTATAGATACAGCCCTAAAATGTTTAACTGAACACTAAAGCTGTGAGTTTAAGTAGATGAGATTTTAGCATTTAAGTGCGTTAATCACAGCTTGTTTTTGTCACCTAAGTGCTGACGCTATATTTTGTGGTAATCGCTCAACGTTGCTCAGTGCGCTCGTAAAAAAGATGTGAACCAAACAGTCACTTAACTGCTGTCATGGTGTCTAATGCTAACAGCACTGGTGTTTGTGCTGTCAATAATCCCTGGGTCTGGGCCTTGTTTAGGGTAGTGCTAATGGTAATAATTGTTAATGCTAATTAGTGCAGAACCCGGGCCTTGAGAAGTGTTAGTGTTTGGAAGGCAGGACATGGGCCTTATTTTGGGTCGTGTCAGTGCAAATAATCATTTATGCAACGTGGGCCAGAACCTGTGCCTCGTCTTAGGAATGTCTTATGCCAATTAGCCAGTACCTTGGCCGTTTTTTAAAAGTGCTGAGCTGACTTTTGAGGGGTGTTAATATTAGTAAGACCAAGTTTTGAAGCTAATAAGACTGTTGACTGGGCCTTGTTTTGAGGAATGTTAATGGTAATAAGATGAGTTTTTAGACTTTTTTTTTTTTGTTCGCCGGGACGAATGTCCGGAGAGCTATTGTCGTACCCCCGGCGTCCAAGTCCGTCCGCGTGCAGAAAAACTTTAACCTTGCCCCCCGGCGAGCTTTGTTGTCTTTCTGACACTCTCTTGTTTTTTTTTAGAGGTACCAACACTGATAAGTGCCAATATTAATAAGGCTGATGCTTGGCCTTGTTATTTGAAATGTTAATGCTAATTAGGCTAGGAGCTGAAACTCGTCTTGGAAATTGCTAAAATGTTCTCATGTGGACAAGACCAGGTTCTGGGCGTTGTCTTGAGGTGTGCTAATGATAATGTGTACTTTGTTGTGAAGTTCTAATGGTGGTATGTGCTGACATTGATAAAGAAGATATCAGGCATTGGTATTTGAAGTGCTGGTACAATTCAGGCTGGAACCCGGGACTTGTTTTCAGAGTTGCTGTTATTTAACAATCCTGATGACATCTGGACCAGATCCTGAGCCTTGTTTTAGAAAGTGCTAGCTTAATGCTAATAAAGCCAGTAGCTGGGCCTTGTTTTGGGAAGTGCTGACTTAATGCTAGTGACACCTGTCCCTGGGCTTTTTTGGGAAGTGCTAATGCTGATAAGCATTCACATTAAGTCGGATTCTGTGTCTTGTTTATTGAAGTACCAATGGTAATTTGGCCTGAACCTAGAACTTGCCTTGGAAAGAGTTCATGCTAACAAGGTCACATTGTGGAGGTAGCTAGAGCACAGGGCGGAATAGCTGGGATGCTGCACTCCTTAATACAAAGTTGTGGGTCAGGTTTCAGAGCGACAGCAGAACCTTAGTAGCATACAAAGACGGGTTCAGTGGATGGCGCACCGTTGCATATATTAATCTGTTTATTGCTGCCTCTTGGACCTGTTATAATGGCCTCCACGTGTTTGTGGTGAAGACGGACTTCATCGCTTTCCCCGTGTACCCCCCGAGCCCAGCTCCCTCTCTCCGGCCCCCATGCTTCTTTTCCAATCCTAATAACACCGCTAATTTTTATAAATGCGCACAGATAAGAACCGACCGAGGCCTCAATCTATTACTGTTTATTGGGTTTCTAGGTTAGATAATCCTATTTGACCTGATCAATACCAGCAGCGGGGAACCTTTGGGGTGGGCTGTCGGAGATCCAATTCTCCCATCTTCTCCCTCTTTCTATCTCCCTGCATCCCCTCCGTCCCTTATCCGACACGCAATTACTCTGCTGGAATCTCAGCAGTTTGTTAATTGCTAAGCGCAGTGTACTTCACATGTGTTTGGACGGTGATACTGCGGTAAAATGGGCTGCAGTTTGCAAACGTTTCATATGTTGTGGATTTGAAGACCTGCTGGTTATATCTGACTGTCCTTAAATTAAACTCCTGTCCAATGTTTTCAGAACTTATGTAATCATAAGTACTGACGGACTTCCTAATACATTTATCCTGCGCTTTGCCCCACAGCTATATGAGCTGATGGGGAATGGTTATTTCCTGTGCTGTCTGGGCGGGCGGGAGGGCGGCCGCTCCATAATTTGGCCGGGACTCATCTCTGGGAATGTTGGCCACAGGAGCTTCAAATTTGGTATTCAAGTTCATTGTAAGGGATAGGTGTGCAACGTGAGGGGCCTTTGTGGATTTGACCTTTCACCTTGGCACAGTGACCGTGAACTTAAAAATATTTGTCCAGGCCATATTTCCAAAATGTATTGACCACAGCTGCTTCAAATTATATAATGCAGTTTCCTTTTGAGGGTTAGATGTGCAAGCTAAGGGTCATTAATGGTTGTGACCTTTGTCCTTGGCACTATGACCTTGAACTTGAAAATTTTTTTCGGGTCATATTTTCAGAAGTACTGACCTTAGCAGCGTACGATTTGGAATGCAGGTGTCTTGTGAGGGGTATGTGTGCAATGTAGGAGTCATTAGCAGATTTGACTTTTGACCTTGGGGCAGTGACCTGTGCCTTGCCATAGGCATATGCCGCTATTTATCAATAATTAGTTAAGGGCTGTGGGGTTCTCTCGGCACTCAGCATTGGCTTGTTTTCCCCCCTCTGATGTTTCAGGATGGTATGGGAGTCCTCTATCGGTAAGTTGAGGGACTACTTTACAGGTGCGCTCTGGGTCTTCTCTTGTCAGTGCTTTTCCTGTGTTGCATAAGCTGCAGTTGTGACCGCATTTCTGCATCTACTGCAAAGCTCTCGGACTGTGACACAGTTTTGGATTCTGCTCGCACTGAACTTGAATATGAGTGTTAGGTGGAAGCACAAATTGTTGGTTCTAATTGGCCAGTATTTACATCCATATCCCATAAAACCTCAGCCCTTTTCAGACGGCGTTATGCGTTTGGACCTCACGGATGAGCGCTGCCCAATGGGCTCCCTGCAGGAGATCTCCGTGGATATGGGGAGAGAATGCAGCCTCCGCGCAGATAGGCCTTGCCTGACATTTAAAACTAGCAATCATTCGTATTTTGGAGTGTTAATTTCGTGGAAGTGAGGGTCGCTCTTGGCAGGGTGCTGCTGTCAGCGGGCTGGCGCTCGGGTTCTGCTGCGGAGTAGCTTGGGTGGCCGTCAGGTGAAATACCTTACGACTGCTCTGCTGTCGCATGCTGCTGGTGTTACTGAGAGTGCCTGGACAGTGTGATTGTATGTGTGTGTGTGTGTGTTTGCTGTGCTGTGGTCAGGCAAGCCCTGATCAGCGCTCATCTGCTCCTCTCAGGAGGCCTGGGAGAAGGAGACGGCGGAGGAGGGAACCCCCCTCACCCGCTACTACAGCCAGTGGAAGAAGCTTCGCGAGAAGGAGGTCCAGCTGGAGATCTCTGGGAAGGAGAGGGTGAGTTCCCCCGATCCGGGAAGGGGCGTCCGTCCCGCCAGCCTCCTCAGGGGCGCGAGTGGTGCCGGTGGAGGTGTTCAGCTCAGTCATGGTCGATGGAGGGAGGGTGGGGGTGAGGGTGGAGGTGGTGGTGGAGAGAAATCTTTGGAAAAAAAGTTGCATTTGAGCCATCAGCGTCCCCTGCTGATGCCGTGCTCCACTGTGTGACCCATCCATCCCAGGCGGCAGCCTTCTCGCCTTCTCAGACGAGGTACGGAAGTTCCAGCTGCGCCAATTTGCAGAAATCTTCCCTAACAGACCACGGTAGAATTTCATTAGTGAGGGGAATCGCACTAGTTTTGTGTTAAAATGTAACCTCCTGAAATATGAGTTAACTAAAGCTGCAGAGAAAGAGTAATTGCACTGGTCTTTCTCCCCTCTCTCTGATTGGTCAATATTTGTGTCTCAGTACTGGGCAGAATCTCTGTCCTTTCTTCAATGGCCATTTAAAGATGACCTCCCGCCTGTGATTCATCGTACTGGTCACCATCTTTACACAGCCAGGCTGTCATCAACATCGTCGACAGACTAACTGCCGTTGATGATTACATGCGATGACATTCCTTCTCCAGATAAATTTCGGGGTCAGTGTTAATTTATGTATCCCACGTGAGCAGTAGACAAAATGGCCGCCGCTTGAGAGACGGTAAATGGGGCGACGGGTGAAAAGAATGGCGTGCGTGAGGACGCTGTAATCGCTGCTTCGCATGCAGGGACTCGCCGGGTTTATTTTTAAAAGTGAGAACGCCGGCAGTTGAGCGCGGCGCGACTGTCGTTGGGGGAGGTGATGTAGGGGGGGGGCTGTTTTTCAGCCTGCAGGCCCGCACACAGCCCCACGAACCCCCACCCACAACCCCCACCTCGCTGGCCTCGGGGGAGAATGGCGGCAGCCTTTTAAGACGCGCTCTTTTCGTGCTGCCGCTTCAGGAGAGAGAAGGAAGCGGGGACTTCAAACGGAGCGTAAAATGTTGGGGGACAGGCAGAAATGAGCGACGGGCGCTCTTATAGCAGGGCCCCGACCTGGTTCTGTGTTTAAAAAAAAAAACAGAAGAAGAAGAAAATGGGACACCTCGCACTGCCGTTTGATGTGAATTGTGAGCGCGCTTTTTAATGACACCGGGAACGCCGCTGGTAGCATAAACTGAGCGGATGTTTGATATCTGTAGTGTTCTCTGTAGATTTGGTTTTGATTGAATAGTTATAGTCACCACCCACCCCCCCACCACCCAACCCCACACCACACTGCATTAATAGATGAATGATTTGCGCTGTGTTTGTGTCGCAAACGCGGCGTTCCCCCCCCCCTCTGTGTACAGATGGAAGATCTGGACTTCCCCGAGATCAAACGCAAGAAGCTACAGGAAAAGAAAGCGAGCGACAAGAAGGAGTTTAAGGACCTCTTTGAGTCCGACAGCGACTCCGCTGATGAAAGCTCAGGACTCAAAGTCAAAGGTAAAAGAAAGAAGATGAATCCCTGTCATTTCCTGTTTTCTCTCCGCTCTCCGCCAGTTCACGGAAGAAAAGCGAGACTCCTGGATTTCACGGCTGTGGAAGTCTTTGCTAATTCAGTCTGGAATGTCTCTCTCTAAGCCAGGATTCACAGACTGGAAATTTTTTCAGAGCGTGTGTGCCTGTGTGTGTGTGTGTGTGTGTGTGTGTTTGTGTCAGTCTGTGTGTCCGTGTGTCATGTGCGCACGCTTGTGTTTGTCAGTCTGTGTCCGTGTCTGCGAGTGTGTGTGTGTGTGTGTGTGTGTGTGTGTGTGTGTCTGTGCGCGTGTACATGTTCTTGTGTTTGTGTGTGCGTGTGCGTGCGTGCGTGTTTTTGTGTGTGTATTTGTATGTGGTCGTGTGGGTGTGTGTGTGTGTGTGTATGTTTGTGTGTGTCAGTTTGCATGTCCATATGTGTGCGTACGGTGTTTGTGTGTGTGTGTCTGTATGAGTGTGTGTGTGTTTGCGTGTGATGGGAGTCTCATGCACTTCCCGCACAGTTGGGGCTTTCGGTCTGATTTATTGTGCATTCCTGATTCGCACTCTGTCCCTCACCTACATCAAAAGAGCTGATTTAATTGCCCCAACACGCAAAGAACAGGAATTTGTAAACGACCATTGAGAAGGTTGCTGGGCTATGATTGGCCGACTGAGGGTTGACACGCTTCAACGTCCGCACTTTACTTCACAATCTTCCAATCGACTTCACCAGTTGAACCATAACTAAATATATGTAATGGCAGTAGTTTGTCTTTTTATAGAAGGATGGGGTTACCATTGTGGGAAAGCTAACACTGCTAGCATGCATGTGCTTGGCGTACCATACCCTTGAAAAGATGGTTGTTCCTTTCAGCTGGGAATATAATATACTGTCAGCAGATTTTTAGCTTACCGGCCCTATGGGCCGATAAGCTATTGTCATGGTGTGGTGTCTGGCGTCCGTCGTTTGTCATCCAGAACATTTTTTATCTTTTTTTTCGGCCTGATGAATTTTCGTGTAAATTTGCGATAACATGGTACTAGACCATATCTCCAGAGTTTTTTAATTTTTTTTTTTTGGATTTTTGATTGAATGTTTTTTGTTCGTTTTATGGGCCCTTGAAATTTTGGCCCCAATGTAAAAGATAAGACTGAGAAATTTTAAAAAATTTTCTCAATAACTGCGTGATAATTTTTTTCTAAATCAGGCAAGCAGCTTACCTTAGTACCATCAATGTAAGGTGCGAGCACCATTTTGATTGAATCGACAAAAGTGGGTCTATTGGGGGTGCTGTACTTTATGAATATGCAAGATGGCCTGTGGAGGACAGATGGTTGCAGATTGAGATTAAGTTTGTATTATCGATATACTGGAAGTCATATATGACCAATATTTTGGCAAGATTAAATTTGACCACAGATGACTTTTGAAAGTTCAAACAGAAAATATTTACAATGTTCAAAGATATGACTTGTAATTTCAAAAAAATATTTCTCAAAAATTGTCCGATAATTTTATTTCTAAATCTGGCAATCAACTCAGCTTGATGCACTTCATGTACAGAGCGAGTGCCATTGTGATAGAATCGACGGAAATTGGTCTAGTGGGGGCGCTGTACTTTAACCTTGGGTCTTATGGAGAATGGGCCAAATCGCCTGTAGAAGCTAAATGGTTGCAGATAGAGATTAAAATTGTATTACTGACATATAGGAAGTTATATATGAGCTATATTTTTGCTCTGTTAAAGTTGACCGCAGATGACCTTGAAAGGTCAAACTTGAGGTCAAGCAAAATGTTACAATTTTCAAAGGCTTCAAGGCTTGAAAGTATTGAAGATTGGGAACATATGTGCATTGAACACTTATAGGAAGTCATGTATGAACTTTCATTTGGTGGCCTTGAACTTGACCCTCAGTGACCTTCTGAAGGTCAGATTTCACAGTGAAATTTCAATGACTTCTATCACCAAAACTTTTAGAGATAGAGCTTAGATTTGTTATTGTCGGCATAAAGCAAATCATGTATGAAGTTTCATTTGGTGACAATGAACTTCACCTTCAGTGACCTTGAATGACCAAACTTCACAGTGAAATTTCCATGACTTATTGTCAGCAAAATCGTTACAGATAAGTGTTGGTTTGTATTGGAGACATATAGGAAGCCGTAATTGAACTTTCATTTGGTGGCCTTGAACTTGACCTTTGGTGACCTTCGAAGGTCAAATGCATAATAAAATTTCAATGACTTCCATCTTCAAAACTAATACAGATAGAGGTTAGATTTGTAATGTGGGCATATAGGAAGTCATATAAGAAGATTCATTGGGTGACCTTGAACTTGACCTTCAGTGACCTTCAATGGCCAAACTATACAGTGAAATATCAATGACTTGTATCAGCAAAATCGTTACAGATTGAATGTAGGTTTGTATTGGAGATGTATAGTAAGTCATATATGAACTTTCATTTGGTGACATTCAACTTGACTGTCAGTGACCTTTGAGGGTCAGTGACCTTTGACTGTCAGTGAAATTACAATGACTTGTATCACCCAAATGGTCACAGATTGAGCCAAGGTTATATGGAGACATTTAGATAGTCATACATGAAGTCCATTTACTGACCACAACTTGACCTCTGTGACTTTTAATTTCTATGACAGGAGGTCCTATAAATGTATGTGAACATTATTTAGTGGCCTTGACATTGATTTTTATTGGTTCAAATGTCAGACTTCACATGAAATTTTCATAACTTGTGTCACCACTATAAGACTGCTTGCCGTTAAGCTACAGGACCCTTGGTCCTATTTTTAAAAACATATTGCAAGTCCGTGTCCAATGAAGGGACGTGTTAATGGGCGGCATCCAGCTGTCGAACAGGAGAACTTGCAGCGCAATTTTCGCAGCTGCCACTAGGAGGCCGAAGTTCCTTTCTGAGGCTCGCTGTGACAACTGAGAAGATTCAACAGTGTAGATGAAGTAGAGGGATCTTCCAAAATCTACAACTCAGTCTTTTGTGCATATGATGATTTTACAGCTTAGTAAATTCTTGTTTTGTTTTGTTTGTTTTTTTTTTTCATTCTTGTGAGCATTTGTTTTTCTGAAAGGCGCTGTCTAACAATGTTTACGCTCTCCCTGAAAGCCCGTATCGTGGCATCAGTTACCCAACCTGTTCCGGCCCGTTGAGTTGTCGGTTGGAGAGTAGTGTCTGACGTGCAGAGCTGTCGCTGACAGTCGCTCACGAGGCGGAGTGTGTTTGTGAACACCGCCCCCTCACCAGGAGTAAAACCGTTTTTTCTGTGGGAGTTTGTTATTTTCGCCGTGTTGCGTGAGGCCGGGAAGCCGTTTAGAGACGCTGGGCGGGCTCTGTCGCCACGACGCCGCGACCTCCGCTTGTGGGCGTCCGCTGGGGGTCAGGCAGGGGTCACGGCCGGCTGCTGACACGACGCGGCTCAGTCCGGCGGGGTGGGGGGAGGGAGGAAGGGGGGGGGGGGGGTGTGTGTGAAGCAGTTTTTTTTTTTTTTTTTTTTTGTGCATCTGGTCCTCATTGTGTGAAGTCCGGGCGGGCGGTCGGCTGGCCCGGGGCGGAGTGGGGGTGGGGGGAGGTTCAGGGGGGGGGAAGGGGCGGGGGGGCTCTGTCACTCCGGCAACTGCCCACCCCCACCCCCCCCTTCTCTCACAGGAAGCGCTTTTCTTTTCTCAGGCTTGGATCCCGGCGGGGGTTCCTAATTCACAACAGTTGGCCGGGGAAAGACGCTGCTCCCCCCCACCCCCCCTCTCCGCACGCGGTTTAATCACCCCCCCCCCCCATCCGGAACGCCCGGCGACTTGGCGGCAGCCCACAGAGTCCCGGCTGGTGGTAGACCGATCAAATAGTTGTCATAGATACAGCGGAAAAAAGCGAGCGCAAATCGGCAGATTGGAGTTTAAAAAACGGGAGAGCGAGGGATGAGGGAAAAGAGGAATAATATTTGTTTTTTCGTTCTCTTCTCCCTCTTTCTGGGTAATTAGCGGTTTTTCTCCCTGCTCCTTCCTCTTTTTCCCGGGTGAGCTCATCTCGGGCAGGTTTGGGAGGGCAGACGCCGGTTCCTAACAGTCGCTCAGCTCCGTCTGCACTGGGGGGGGAAGGGGCGAGGGGATGAGGGGACGAGGAGGGGGTGTGCGGAGGGGGTGTGTGTGAGCCGCGGTGCGGAAATGTTCCAGCGCTGCTCTGCTCTGAAAACAATTAAAGGCTTTTCATGTAGCGGCTCCCGGGGAGAGAGGCTGCTGCAGCTCAGCCCACTGTGAGGGCGGCCCAGAGTAATTAGGGATTCTGTGGTGGCGACGCGCGCACACACTTATACACTCTCACACACACATATATACACACACACACACTCATATACACACATATTTATATGTACACGCACGCACACACTCGTGTATACACACACATGGTGAAATACACACACAAACTTGCGCGCGCGCACACTCACTCATGCACTCATATATACAAGCACACGCACAGACACACACATATATACACACACACTCATATGTACACGCATACACCAACACACGCACAGACACACACACAGGCTGATGTATTTACTGTCAAAACACATAAATACATGTGCTCACACTCCATGCAACGGCTCAGATACACACTCACTCGCATGTAGGCACAATAATGCTTATGTGAACACAAATAAAGGCAGACACTCATACTCTCGTGCACTGACACCGTCCCGATGTTTTGTTTCACAGGGACACAGACACACTTGTCCTCGCACACGCACTCATGCATTTAAAAACCTCACCAAGTTCTCAAACACGTACGCATGTACCCACGCGCACTCCTATTCACATCCACAGGGAGCTCAGAAATGCATGTGCACATAGGCAAAATGAAGTGCATTCAGGCTCGCTTCACACACTCTCTCACACGCGCGCACGCACACACTTATACACACGCTTTTTGCTGCTGTGGTGCATCCGTCTCTGACTATTAGCCTCTGTTTGTGAAACCAGCCTCAGTGTTGCTCTGTTTACTGGAGGAGTGGGGCTCAGTGTTGCTCAGTTTCTTGGGAGCGTGGAGCTCAGTGATACTGTGTTCAGTGGAAGAGTGGAGCTCAGTGTTTGTTTACTGGGAGAGTGAGGCTTAGTGTTGCTCTGTTTACTGGGAGAGTGGGGCTCAGTGTTGCTCTGTTTACTGGGAGAGTGAGGCTCAGTGTTGCTCTGTTTACTGGGAGAGTGGGGCTCAATGTTGCTCTGTTTACTGGGAAAGTGCGGCTCAGTGTTGCTCTGTTTACTTGCGAGAGTCGGGCTCAGTGTTGCTCTGTTTACTTGCGAGAGTGGGACTCAGTGTTGCTCTGTTTACTTGGGAGAGTGGGGCTCAGTGTTGCTCTGTTTACTTGGGAGAGTGGGGCTCAGTGTTGCTCTGTTTACTTGGGAGAGTGGGGCTCAGTGTTGCTCTGTTTACTGGGAGAGTGGGGCTCAGTGTTGCTCTGTTTACTGGGAGAGTGAGGCTCAGTGTTGCTCTGTTTACTGGGAGAGTGGGGCTCAGTGTTGCTCTGTTTACTGGGAGAGCGGGGCTCAGTGTTGCTCTGTTTACTGGGAGAGCGGGGCTCAGTGTTGCTCTGTTTACTGGGAGAGTAGGGCTCAGTGTTGCTCTGTTTACTGGGAGAGTGGGGCTCAGTGTTGCTCTGTTTACTGGGAGAGTGAGGCTCAGTGTTGCTCTGTTTACTGGGAGAGTGGGGCTCAGTGTTGCTCTGTTTACTGGGAGAGTGGGGCTCAGTGTTGCTCTGTTTACTGGGAGAGTGGGGCTCAGTGTTGCTCTGTTTACTGGGAGAGCGGGGCTCAGTGTTGCTCTGTTTACTGGGAGAGCGGGGCTCAGTGTTGCTCTGTTTACTGGGAGAGCGGGGCTCAGTGTTGCTCTGTTTACTGGGAGAGTGGGGCTCAATGTTGCTCTGTTTACTGGGAGAGTGGGGCTCAGTGTTGCTCTGTTTACTGGGAGAGTGGGGCTCAGTGTTGCTCTGTTTACTGGGAGAGTGGGGCTCAGTGTTGCTCTGTTTACCGGGAGAGGGGCTCAGTGTTGCTCTGTTTACTGGGAGAGCGGGGCTCAGTGTTGCTCTGTTTACTGGGAGAGCGGGGCTCAGTGTTGCTCTGTTTACTGGGAGAGCGGGGCTCAGTCCTGCCTCTTTACATGCTGCTCAGTGTTCACCTCTGAACGTTGCGGAGCTGAACCGCTCTCTGGCTCTCCATACCGCTCAGTTTGCTGGCGGCTCCCCGTCGCTACGGCGTCTTAATAATTAAAGTGGCAGGCGTCAGCGAGGGGCCGCCTCCCGGGCAGCTTCTCATCAAATCCTCCTTCAAAGCGGCGGGATTTCGCCCTCTTCCTGCTAAACTGGCCCAGCCGCCCTCGGGAGGCGATCCTCATTTGGGGATTAACGGCTGACGGCTTGCGGGTCTCTCTTCAGGGGAAAAAAAAGAAGAAAAAAAAACTGTGCGCTGAAAGTTTTTGCATATTTATGTAGTGTGCTTTACTTGGCAGTATATTAAAGTTTGTTTCCCGACATTGACGTAGCGCCTGCATCGCACGAACGAGAGGATGTTTGCTGTCTGGTCTGCTGTAGTGCAGTGTTTCGACACTCGAACGTAGATTATGTCAAAGTCGTTTTATAGTGATAAGTATTAAAATACGAGTTTGTCAGGCCTCTTGAAGGGTCATACATGGGGCAAGTGAGTATTCTACAATTATCAGAAAAAAATGGAAGTGAAACGTTTATTTTTATCGTCATCAGGGTTTAAGTTGCACAACTGACTTTAGTGAACGGGCAGAGGACGTTTTTGTAGCATTAGTACCTATAATCATACGCGCAGCCATTCATTATTACTGGAACACTTTCTAACTCTTGCTGACAGTCATTTCTATAAGCCCGACACTAGAAGGATCTGAAATGAACGCTATTTAAACGCTATTTATCAGTTCTGCTAATTGAAAGCCATTGGGTTGTGAAAACTGACTTAGAATTATAATAAAAATGACATTTAAAAAAAACCCCTGCTGAAAATTCCAGCTTTGACAGCCTCGGCTGGTCAGGCTGGTTTAAGCTGTGTTTTGCACAGTTTTAGCTGGTTAACCAGCCCTTCACCATCTGACTCCAGCTGAAAATACCAGCTTAACCAGGTTTGACCACCTTCATCAAGCTATAGAAACCAGCTACACCAGCTATGACCAGCTAAGAACACAACTCAGACCATCTTAAACCAGCTTAGAATTCTAGCAGCTTGAATCCTAAGCTGGTTTAAGATCGTCTGAGCTGTGTTAATAGCCGGTCTAGATGTTTAAGGCTGGTCTCTATAGCTTGATGAAGGTGGTGAAAGCTGGTTAAGCTGGTATTTTCAGCTGGAGTCAGCTGGTGAATTGGGTTAATTGGGTCAGCTTCATTGGGTTAATAGTTCAATTGGTTTGTTTTTGGTGCTTCGAACATCCTGAAATCAGGCCCTAGTTAATTTGATCTTGTGACGGAGAATTGCCAACATCATCAGGATCCGTGAAACTGAGTAAATCTGGATTTTACTCATGTAGCAGCCGTACACCCTTAGAATCGGACGCTGTGTTTGCAGAATTTTGGTTATAAATGTCTCAGCAGCCCCTCTGTGCCGTCGTATTGAATGCGAACATTAATGCCAAGCGACCATATTTCCCAATTAACAGCCGCGTACGACACTCACGACAGTCCAAGGTATCTCGCGTCAGCACAGTTCCTTCCGGAACGTCGGTGGCTGCTGTCAGAGATCAAAACGACTCGCAAAATAATCTCACTCCCCGTCGGGCCATTCATTTTTTTTTTTTAATGATATAATTGTTCTTCAGCATTTCTGCCAGCTGATATGAGGGTGTGAATGAGAGCGGTAGTGTCTCCGCTCTCCCCGGTGAACAGTAAGAAGAGCGAGAGATGAAAGCCGGAGAGCGGAGCGGGGTCTCGTCGTTTCTTGAGCTCGCAACTCCCCGGAGATGAGAGCGGTCTTCGTGGCGGCGGTGATTAAAGTGTGACCGGAGTTTCCTTTAAAACATTATTTATTTATTTTTTTCATTTCGCGCCGGCTTCCGCAGCCCTTAACTCGCCGTTTTTGTGACATATTCAAACAGACCTCGCTTCTGAGCCGGGCGAACATCGAGCTCTCCGTGCACAGAGCGTCAGTGTGGGTAGGCCTATGTCTGCACCCCGGCCTGGTGACCAGGATGCATTGCAAGAGGGGGTGCGTGAATACAGCGGCAGGAATTGATATGAGAGCATTACTGAAAGGCCTCTGTCCCATGTGGGCCGGAGAGCCACTAAAGAAAGGGAAGAGTTGGTGATGTAGTGTCTGTGTGGGCTTTTCCCACCGTTATGTGAGGCTTCTGGGAGTAGCGGCCCCAGTTATCCATTTAAAGGAATGTAGATACATTTGTAGATGATGGATCGATGGATAGACAGATGGATCGATTGAATGACGAATTGATTGACGGAATGATGGATGGATGGACAACTGTAAGTGGATGAATGGATAGATGTAGGTTTTGAGCTCAGTTTTCATTTATACACCTGGACAAAAGTTAAGCAGCACCTCTTCACCTCAGGACTAAATTAATAACATCGTAACCTGACACACCTTACGGACTGTTCCATATATCCGCCACGGAAATATTTCACAAGTCCATCTGGGAAAGAGCCGTTCAAAAAAGTTTTCAGAGGAGGAACCTTCAAAAAATCTGCGGCTTCTGATTGGACGATGGTTCTTCTCGTCACACTCATTACCGATTAATCCACACTAAGCCACTGTACGACGTAGTAGATGTGCATCGCTGCTGAGAAGCAATAGAAACAAACGGGAGATTGAGAAACAGCTGTGATAATGGTGTTACCATTTTTTGCCATTTTGCCATTTTTGTAAAGTAAATTTGAGAATCAAGGGGACGCTGACAAGTACAAAGAAACTATTTTGAATCAAACAAGGCACTTAATGAGCAAACGGTTTCCGAACGATTGCAAGGACTGGGCTTAACTTTAAAAATGACAACTTGAGATCCATCCGGATTTGTCGGACATGAGCCATTCACAGACTCAACAGGTTTAAGTCTTTATTAACAGTATAAATGGAGTCAAATCAAAACGTTTATTTAACAATACACGTGGCGTACTTTTCGGCGTTAAAAACAGACTGTCAAGCAATGCCATCCTTGATACATGGGCAGATGTGGGATGTTGTGACACAATCGACACCAAACTGTACACAATTCAAGCAGCTAGACCCTGTTGTTAGCCGGTAGCTTGAACTATGTTTCAGTCCTTAGACTGTCATCTTACATTAAATTATACCACGCAGATGTATCACTCATCACTTACATGTGACATGAACCTCATCGACGACAATTCCCACCACGTTCTCCTGGTAAATTTCTGAGGAGAGCAGATTTCTCCAGGTATCGTTGAGTAACCATGACTCTGGGCTACCACAGAATAACTGGCATTGTCCGTAGAGGATTTCCACGTTCTCTCCCAGTTTCCCAGCTTCTCTGATTTAATCGTCCATGAGGGGAACCAGCGGAGACACGATTATCACAATGGGGTTTACAGTCCTTCCCATCTTTTTCATGACCAGAGGAGCCAGCTGGTAGATCAAACTCTTACCGAAACCGGTCGGGAGAAGAGAAAAAACATCGTTTCCCGTCAGAAAAGCTTTTAGTGACATTCTTTGCTCCTCTTTTAATGAAGACATTGAGTCTATTACTGATGAAACTGCTGATATTGACCCATCCACAGGAACAGCTTTGCACGCTGCCATTGTATTCAAACATAAAGTCGCCTCCTGGTGATGTCACGTCTGCATCTCCCGCCTCTCTTTCCCCTGATTGGGCCGTGAAAAATTTAGCCGTGAAATTGTTGGACGACGGTGGTTGGCAAGACGGACCTGCAGGATTTCAGACAATGAATCAGGCAGGGCCGTCTGCTCTGCAAGGCTAATTCCATCGGCAAACATCGCCCAATTCTTGGAAATATGGCTTGGGCTTGGACGGTGCTTTCTTGCCATGCAAAATCAGTTTGAAATGAATTTGATCTTTACTTAGCTTTGGGTTTTACAGAAGGGGCATGTTTTCAACACATTTAATGCCATTAAAAGTATGGGCCTACTGTCCTTCACAGATGGCAAGGAGACCTGCGCTCACTGAAAAACTGTCCCCTGTGGCCTCAACTTTAATTGGAGGAAACTGAATCAATTTCTACGATGAAACCTTAGTTTTTGGGAGTGCCACCCGACTGCTTGTATTCAGCACGTGCACTTGAGCTCGGTTTAAGACAAAGCCTTTTGAACATGAAATGCACGTGGAATGCATGTTGAAACCTTAATGCAAAAGTACGGAGCTCAGTACTGCCTAATCTTTGGAAAATTTCATTTTGAATTTGAGCATGACGTTTTACTCATGCGTGTAATTGAAAACAGAGTGCAATAGTGCTCTAAATTGATTAAAAAAAAAAAAAAAAAAAAACATTTTGAAGCCAAAATACTCCTGGAGTAGTAGGTTTGCCACCAGCGAACTGACCTCGGCCCCTTGTTCCCTGCAGGTAAACGCGGAGGGGACGAGGACGACGAGGAGCCAGATGATCTGTCTGACCAGAGCGGTGAGGAAGACGATGATGATGATGATGAGGGAGAGTATGAGGTTGAGGGATCTTCAGGTTGGTATAGAAAAATGGGTTTTTCCTGTGGGGAGATTGTGTGGGTGCAGACAGTCACATCTCCTTTGCTTTTTGCCCTAGTATAAGGACTGAATCTATTAATTTGTCTAAAAATGAGAGTCAAAGCACTTAAGGCTTAATTAAGGACTAATGACAATGGAATAACACTTGCCTGGGAAGATGATCGTTGAATTTTATTTCAGTTTTTGTTATAAGTAAATCTGAGCGTTATTGCAGTTTTAGTAATGGGTAAATCTGAACTGTATTGCAGTTTTAGCAATAAGTGAATCTGAACATTATTGCAGTCATAGTAACATGTAAATCTGAACGTTATTGTAGTTTTAGTTATCAGTAAATCCTGAAACCAGGTTGTGCGTCAGGTGTAGCGTCGACCAACTGCCTAACTAAGCTAACCATTCACCAGTGCAGATTAATGCACTTGGGAAAAGAGACTGTAAAGTAATTAAATAACATGGATAGATCACTTAATCATATTTACTTTGCAATATCTCACTGCCTTCCCACTGACCTTGAAGAATGCGACTGGTCTGGGTTTGAAACAGAATTGCACTGAAGGTTCAGCTCTGAAAAAGAGATGTCGCAAGCGTCAGCACTGCTGTGTTCTTATGACACAACCTAGTCAGGAATCTGACTGGTCTTTCTTAACGTGATGACCCTTCGCCTCTGGAAGTGAAGGTCATTGCTGAAACAGCCCTCTGAAATCCAGTCAGGACCTCAGCATGGAGACGGAAGTTGTCCCAGCTTCCTGTTTATTCAGCTCTGGTGCGGCAGTGCTTCCCAAATCACCCCACACACTGAGATACTCCTGCCCTCTGGTTTGAGCAG
Source organism: Gymnothorax reevesii (assembly GCA_029721435.1). Taxonomy (NCBI): domain Eukaryota; kingdom Metazoa; phylum Chordata; class Actinopteri; order Anguilliformes; family Muraenidae; genus Gymnothorax; species Gymnothorax reevesii. The sequence continues at coordinate 87,896,669 of CM056581.1, read as the reverse complement.
TGACTTCAGAAGCTGGGGCATCATGCTCTCTTGTATCTCAGTTGTGGTTCCTCCTGCTGTAGTGTGTTACTGTGTATATGAATCTGTGGCTGCAGTGTGTGGTGGTGTCATGGTTCTTGCTCGGTTATTTTCTTCATTTGTAACCTGTTTATGACCCTTGACTTCAGTGTTGCTCATTATTAGCTTATACTTTAATACAAATGAAATATAAAGGCTAGTTTCCCCCGCCCATTTTTTTTTTTTCCCTGGGAAAGTTCCACTGAGAACGTGTTTGTCTTTTTCAAAGCCAGAAATGCCCAATAAATCATTTGCTAGTGAGGAGGGATGGAGAGAAAAGGGGATAACGCTCCTAGAGCAGTGTTTAGGGCCAACCGGTGGGGTTCTTCCCAACCTTCGCCTCTCCAGATCAAATCAGAGTCCCGAGCCCCACCAGAGTCTGGAACCAACAACTCTTCGGTTACCAGTCATGCAGCCCACCACTAGGTCACCTCGCAGCAAAGAGCGAGCAGAGCGTCTTCTGCGCCTGAGAAACCAGTTGACATGAAACTACATCACTCTGGTTTTGTTTTACAGGCAGTGATGATGGTGATGAGGATGATGATGATGATGAGGATGAAGAGGAGAAGGGGAGGAAGAGTAAGAGGCCCAGAGCTCCAGCCCAGCTGTCGCAGACGGACCTGCAGGAGCTGGCCGATGGAGATGAGGACCTCGTTGAAGATCTGGAGCTTTCAGATGAGGACTGAGCCCACTAGCCCCTCCCACCAGATTACAAACCCCTCCCTGTTTTACCAGGATTATAATATTTTCTCTCAAATCTCATACGGTCACATTTCCTGTCCCGTCGCCATTTTCTGTGGTGTTACGGATGTATATAAAATAAATCAGTTTTACAGAAAGTTCGGGGTTTTCCCCCCCAGTTGCCTCTTTTATGACCTATGCAGCAGAAATTTTATAATGTCGCATTAAACTTACGCCATTTTTTTTTTTACCTTTTGCGATTCAGCGAAAGTGAAGGCATTTGGAAAGGATGTGGAAATTATTTGCTGCTGTGAATGGAAGTTGGTGCCCAAAATATGCAGCCTGTAATGTATGCAGATTCAAATGTGTATCTGTCGATTCCATCGACAGCCATTTTTATTATAATGGAGGTTTTCTGCCAATTTGTAGTTGCGGGTGTGTGTTGTTGTGCGTCTGGATAGTGTATTGCTGGCCGTGTTTGCATGCATGCGTGATAACGGAGAGGATGAGGTCTGGATCCTCAGTTTTGCTTGCCTGGAGCAATGCTGCTGTGGGTACACACACGCGCGCACACGCACTCACACACACACACACACACGCTCGCGGCTAGGTGGAGTGCTCGCCCTCAGTGATCATGTGACCCCGGGGCCCCTCCACCCAGGTGATGCATGGGAGAACACAGGCCGCAGTGTTCCTCTGCCAGCGTTTCCCCCGGCAACCCCTTGCGCCCCTCTCTCCCTCTCCCACGCCGTATCTCCTCGCTTTCATCCCAAACTTATCGACAGACTGTGAATAATACAGACCTGCTGGAGGACTGCTGGGCTTTCCTGAATCATAATCCCTTCCAGTGTTTTTGGAGGTCAGCAGCACAGTCTGTGATGCCGTACTGGACTCCAAACGCCCCCAGAGCCCACCTATTCCGCCAGAACCCTGTCCGGTCCGGCAGGACCGAGCTCCTTTGGATTTCTACTGTGGTACTTCCTGCAGCAGTGCGCTGCCTTGTATATGAATTTGAAGATGCAATGTCTTGTGCGATGGTCCCCAATAGGTCTTTTTGTGAGTGCCGAGTTTTTAATCTGAAACGCTGTTACTACTTTGACTTAAGTACTGCTTAAGCTAAAAGAAAACGAACACAATGCCTGTGTGGAAAAGTGAAACAAATAGTCCCCTGTACTAGAAGCCTGGGTCTGTATAACACAGAAACGAGTCTTGATACTCGCTTCTTTTTCCACGTAGTTGTTAACCGTGAGCACTCATTCCACCTATAGTGCCTGTAGATATGACTTTCGTATAGCTTTCAGTGTCGGAACATGTGCGAAGGAACAAGTCATGATCTTATCAGCGCATTATCTCTGCGGTAGTTCAGTTACAAACTCGGGTTATCACAGACAAACCCTGCTGCCTCTTCATTTCACATAAAAACACTTTAACGGAGGGTCTCCGAGTGGAGCATGATCGTTGAGCCTTGCGGTCGAGTGAATCCCAGCCTCGCCATTACCGGCTACGGCCAGAGCTCCTCATGGGCGAGGCAGCAGTTGGCTGAGCTGCACTGGAGATGATTGGGGTTAAGCAGTTTTAAAAATTTGTCAGTTCCTCCCTATTTACAGACCATCTTTGGTCAGCTGGGCGCATGTAGCAGCAAGAGCTAAACTTTACACTGGCGATGTGATCCTCTGACGCCATAGGCAGTGGGTGCATCTCAAAGCATAGGCTGCCGCCTTCTAAGGCTGCATTTTTAGGGGTCATCATATACTTCTATCTACTACGCTGACCTTTAGAGATAAGGATACATTTAGCACTATAGTTCGGTTTTGGGCTAGGTTTAGGGACAGGGATTAGAGTTAAGACAAGGGGTAGAAAAACCAGTGATGACTTAAGCCAAAGCTGTGGAATGGAGATGAAATGAGGTCGTGTCAGTTTGGGGGATGGAATTAAGTGACAACCCCTAAAAATGTAGCCTTCAAAGGCTGCAGCTTGTGCTTTAAGATGCATCCAGTGTGTAAGTGGCGATGTGACTGCATGGTGTAAGAGGTCAGGAGCCAGAGGTCAGGTCAGTGAAAGGTATCGCGTGTCCCAGCAGCATCGTCGTCCTTAGTCGATGGGAGCTGGTTGCTTTGCAGTGGGCCGAACAGTTAGGCTATGATCAGGATAGGACAAAAAAGGGGGAAACCATTAACAACGCTTTTTGGTAGTGATGGTGGTGGCATAACGTGTGATTAAAAACGCTGTTCTTGCGATAAAATGCTAATTGATGGCTTACAACAAGAGGCGCATATCCTTTCAATTTAAATATTCTGTGAAGTTCGCACTGTGGGCAAACTACTGGAGGGGACGGCTCTGGTGCGTGTGGTGATACCAAGCGACTGGGTGAGCCTTAGCATGAACATATACACAGTTTGTGTGCAGTGGCGAGGCGTGCGCATGTCCGTGGGTTCCTCGATGCAGTTTTGCGGGGGAGAGCACGTCACATGCGTGCGGGTTGGCTTCCGCTATCGCAGAGGCCGTATCATGCAGAACGCCTGGCCTTCGCGGTTTTAAGATGGTGGCTGCCCCATATGGTTGGATGTAGATGGGTGAAAGAGGCTCGCCATTCAATCTACAACTCTTTAATCTGCTCCCCAGCCGTGGATTACCACCCCCTTTGCCTCTAGATATATATATATACTCTCACACACACACACACACACACACCCCTTCCTGAGAGCAACAGGAACATCTTGTATGAAGTGCAGCCAGTCAGTACTAAGAGCATCATGTAAAGGCTTCATTCAGCGGATTTATTTTCCTCTGCTAAATAAACAAGAAAGCAAAACGATAGAACATTGACAGGAAAAATCTACAGACCATTTTAATTTTCTTTTCAGTTTTTTTTTTGTTAAAAAAAGCTGTCAAGGATTCTAAGATTTGCATAAAGAGCTCTGTGCCATTCACTTCCCTGTAACAGAGGAGAAAAAAAAAAATGTAAAGGTTGATCTTTGGCATCCATTTAAAGGATGAATAATTATGTATCATGTCAACCTAACCGAACGTAAGAGCTATAAATATTTTCAGGGATTTCATATTTATTTGCTATTAAGCAGCATTGTTCGATGCAGACTTTTAATGTATACAATTGAATGTGTATCAAACAGGAAACGTCAGAAAAAAAAAAAAACATTAAAAGTACCACCAAAATTAGCAAGTCATGTTTTGTTCATTATGGGATGGAAGGATGCGTGCAACTACACTGAACAAAAAAAAAAAAAGTACCACGTGTGTAACCTTCAGGATATTTCTTGAGTTTGTAATGAGTTACTGTACAAGTTGGCTTGGTTTGCTCTTGTGAATGCAATTGCACAGACGTCAGGATGGACAGAGATGTGACCCTTGACCGTGTGCCTTGATCTCCTGCCAGGCACTTCCTGTGTCCCGAATATATGCCAACGAAAAAAGGTTCAAACTCAAACTGCAATGGGTGGGGGGCTGAGGAGCCGAAGGATGGCTCCGTCGATCAGTCCCAGCGACGCCGGCCACGCGCGGTCTGTCCCCTCTGGGTCCTGTCCAGTCGATGCCGGCCAGCGGACTGGAAGTGTGCACCACTGAGATTGCATCCTGTTATCTTTGGTATTGATCCGTGGAATGCATAGTTGTGGCTTCCTCCTTCCTTAGAATCATCCCCGTCCATTTCTCTGAGTGTTTTTTTTTCCCCAATTGAGGAATTAGAAATCCTTTTTTGTCTCTTTGCACAATACAGGCAGGAGTGCAGTTCATCCCGAGAAAAGACGGACTTCCTGTATTGTCAGTCTGAGACTGAAGAATGCTGTATCCGTTTTTTTTTTCTTTCGCCTGTTATTTTTGGCAGGGAGTTAAAGGCCCGCTTATGCTTGCGCCGTCTCTCCAATGCTTCCTGTCTCGTCTGCCGTTACCCCCCCTCCCCCGCCCCCTCGGTTTTCCCACATTGTTGGATTCCCAACCTCTGAGTACCGCCACTACAATTCAAGGGCGACGGGACTTAATTCGCGTGATTGTCTTTAACAATGCGTTCTGTCCAAATAAGTGCACACTGTCTGAAGGACTGCTCACGGCGAAGCTGAAGGTTAATTTGAGAGACGGAGGCCGTTTCTCTCCATTCTCTCTCTAGTAGAAGCAGAAAAGCTGTCCCTGGGATGTTTTTTTTTTTCTTTTTAATTTATTTTCAACATTTTGTTGTCAGTCGGTTTTTATCTTTAAGATGGCTGCTTGCTGTTGTTGCAGACTCCCGCCGAGGCAGCGCCTGCGGTCTCCGGTTTCGGGGAGGTGCGGCTGGAGGGCGGCCGTCCGTACGGGGAGGGGGCACTGCCGGCGGAGGGGGGCCGGTGTTCCGGAGCTGGGGCATCGCGCTCCAGGGGGCGCAGGGCAGATGGCGGCAGCGGGAACGCCAGCGGGAAGCCTGTCATGTAGAGCACTCTGCCAACGCGCCGGGCCACCTGAGGAGATGAGCCACATGCCCACGTTACCACAATGCACCGCGGTTAAACAAACACAACGTGTCCACAAGGACATGAGCGGCTTCATCTGATCAGTCAGCACTTGATCTTAAGAGATTAGGCTCCTAGAATTTGAATAATACACTTTGAATCAAAACTTTTAAGTTGCAAAGAACCCTTATAAAAATTTACTATAGTTTACATCAGTTAACTATAGTAAACTACACTTTACACAGTAAACTATAGTTAATTGCAAATATACTATAGTAATTGAATATCATTGTTATAGTTTACTGTAGTAGAGTTTGACTTTTGTGATTTACTTTACCATCACTATAGTAAATAAACTACAGAGTTACCATGGTATATCTATTAGTATATCTACAGTATAGAAAACTATTGTATTTTTGCTATTTTGTGGTAATTTTTCATAAGGGAAGCTCCTCAGAAAGAGAAGGAACCGCTAAGCACTGGTAAACAGAACAGGAATGTATTATCTTCTGATTGCGTTGTCAGCAGAATGTCATTGCAAGCGCATAATAAGCTTTCAATCAAGGTGAAATGCTGTCAGACTGCATCCTCAGTTTAAAGGCTCTTTCGGAGTAAAGTCCAAACCAGGGGGACTCAACCCTCTCTAGAATGGGCCAGCGCCAGTGCAAGCTTTTGGATGAGCCATAGAGTTTAATGCTTGATTGTACAAATGAGCCCCTCGGCAAATCTAGACCTCAAATCCAAGTTATTCACCAATTAACTGATATGTAGTGCTTCCCATTGGCCAGACTATCTTTACACCCGAATTTCAGGCAATGAGAGGGAGGAAGACCAGCAGTTATGGACCTGTAGGACTGTGATTTGATGATTCCTGCCCAACCGTCTTTGCTTAAAACCCTGATTAGTAGTATCAGATGCACAACTGATTGGTTGAACAGAAGGCTTGCACCCATACCGACCCTTTCTGTATAAGAGGGCTGTCTAATCTTATCCATAAAGGGGCGGCGTGGACCCAGGTTTTTGTTGTAGCCTGCTGCCACAACACCTAATTCTGTTAATTAACTGATCAGGGGGTTCAATCAAGACCTTGATGAGTAGAGTCAGGTGTGTTCGTGTTGAGCTGTAACAAAAACCAGCTCCCACACTAGCTCTTCGTAGATTGGACACCCCTGCTATATAACACTGAATATCCCTTGTCAGCTTTCTCAGATATTGTACACTCATGCACCACCACACCATAACCTGTTTGATTACTTTTCTCCCAGATTTGGAATTGGAAAAGAATTATATTACAAGTTCATCGCTGAAACACCAGAAAAGGTATATGCAATGTTACCTGGGAATTTTGAGCCCAACTAATCGGAGGTATATGAACATTTTCATGTTAACAGCTGATCGTCAGTGGGGGCCTTGTAATTCAAGGAGTATCCAAAGTGCCTGAGGAACTATTCCCAACTTATACATGTGATACAGCAGTTGAAAGGAAGCTCTTCGATACCAGCGACTTCAGTAGACTTATGTCAATGCAACTAAAGTGCATCAGCATGTGGCTTCTTCAGTTACCCGTTCGCAAATCGCCAAGCAATGAAACTATCGGTATATGTAGCCGTATGCGCATGGAAATCGCATTTCTGTGACTAATGACTGAGTCGGTGTGATATTCTGACTCGTCTAATATGACCAATTCTTGCTTATATTTATGTCTTGCGCTTGAAGGGTGCGACAGACCATTTAGGTGGGGAGACCCCTCAGGAAGAGTACTAACAGGTTTGCTAACTATCGACATATTTTTACGTAACTCATGGCCTCTGTAAGAGGCCATGCGACTGGGCCTTCACCCAGAGGTAAGCAAAGCCGTCCAGGCCTACCTGGGAGCGGATCTTGAGGGCTGGGCCCAGTTTGAGGCCCATGTTGTTGAGGAGGTGGTCCTCGGTTAACAGGGGCAGGGTCTCGCCATCGATGGCCTGCTCTCGGAACACCTAGGCAGGGAAGACCAGCATACTCCTCAGTGAGGGGGGTTGGGCGATAAATTGGGACACTGATTTTCTCAAGCTTGGCTCGTTTTACATCACTTCCTGCCTTCCTCTAGTTAGCTTCCACAGACTAGAAGAGCATTTTGCCAATTTGGAGGTATTTGGATGATAACTGGACGGGATAGAGTGGAATCCAGTCCTTCTTGATGTCCATCTACCGGTAAACGGGCCATCGTTTTGTATAGCAACTCATTGCATTGGAAAGATTTCCTCCATGGCTTTTAAGATTGTGAATTCCTACAATTCAGATTTCACAGTGAAGTAGCATTAGCGATTGTATTTCAAGTGGCTCGTTTAGCCAAAGGGCTAGGTGGTCAATGTGGCAACATGCCTGAGGTTGTCGATGGTTTCAGGGTTTTGATTGGCACAGCATTCCTCGGGACAGCAAGCAAAAGCAACTCCTCTTGTTGTTAGAGAGCCTGCTGTGCATTTGGAACCTGACTGCTGGGTGGGAGGAAGTTTCAGTTCTCACAGTGACGTCCGTATATGCCTGTGCTCTTTTCCCAAATGACTGAATGTTGCAGTGATGGCATGAAAAAAACGCATTCCAAATTGGGAGAAAAGAATAACTTACCAACTAATTAACTTATTACCATAACTCATTTGATAAATGTGATGATTAAAATAATCATTGAGATTATTTCTTTTTCTCCACTGATCTATATGTGTCCTCATCCCCTCCCTTACATCCTGAATTCCAATAGATAATTCTACCTGCTACCCTACACTGCGATTGTGCCTTTCCCTAGGTGGCCTCAAAGAAAGCCAATGGCTGACATCACAGTAACTAGGTACATAGTTTGTATAAAGTCTACCACCCATCCTCACCTGTGCATATTCAGAACATCCGGCCAGTCCATTGATGAAGCCGCACACCTCCTCCACGGTCCACTTGCTGATGTCCTCCATTGGCGGCGCCTCTTCCCCGTCCAGGAGCAGACCTCCCATGGCGCCTGCATGAAGCCCGGGGGGAGACGGGGGTTGCAGAAATCATTAGCGACAGGCCAGCACTGTGAAGCAGAGCACTACCCTCCCCTTCCTCTCAGCCCCACGCATCTACATTAATGGCCCGGTCTCTTACGGGGGTTCCACAAGGGTCAATCTGAGGGTTCTTTCCTAAGGGAGGCCTTCGTGCCGGAAAAAGAAAGTGGCTGTAATGCGTTTCATGTGACTCATACATCTCGCCGGCCAAGGGGGAGCGAGAGGGAGGAGAGGAGAGTTAGAGAAGAGGGTTGAGGGAGGGTGGTCAATGGCTTGTAGAAAAAAAAAAATGAACAATAAAACCCTCTTGGAAGGCCTCAGCTGCTTAATTTTTTTTTTCCTCTTTTCTCTGCTCTATACCGTTTCTGTTTTCCCCCCTCTCAGCTTCTCAATGCAAGGGGTTTTGGAAAAGAACACCATGTGGAGAGTGAATTCTCGCACTGCAGTCTCGGCTGTTGTAACATCACCAACACCTGCATTAATGTGACTATATTGCGCCTCCCTATACAAAACTACACCACGCTTTGGCTCACCGCTGCGTCAGGGCCCCTGCACAGTTTGCTTGTGGCTATGCGTGTGTGTTCGTATGCCGAAAAAGTGCTGTATCTGTAGTAGCTATCTGCGGACCTCCAACAAGACACTTCCTCATTCCAGACATTTAGTTTTATTTAAAAACATGACTGGAATTACAGCATTCCACACCGGTAAGGACAGTGCACATAAAAGCAAAACGATTGGGGAACCCAATCAAGCACCTACATTCAATTCTGAAATTGAAGCCCCAGTTTCAGTCACCCATAGTCAGAGGTGTAAAGTCCGGGTTCAGAAAGTAAAAATCCTCCCCAGAACTTTATTCCAACCTCCTGGATTTACTTCGGACAGAAGATAGAGCCAATATGAGTGATCAGCTCATTCTGAGGGAGGGAGAAAAACTTAGCAGGACTTTTACTGTCTGACCCCTGGATTTACACCTCTTCCCATAGTGTACCTGTTGGGATGGAGTAAAATACTCAAGGTTTCTTCTCTACTCCAGACATGCCATCAGACAATACAGCTACAACTGAACACACTTAAAAAAATGAAGCACAAAATCATGTGTCTTCAGGAGAAAAGACATGGGGCCACCTGAGATCAGGCTTAGTCTAGATATAAAGCTAGTCTTCTAAGGATCACATCTTTTCAAAAGTGAATGCATTCTATGAATAGGTGTAATCTGCATTTCTCATACTTGTTGCACTGATGTACACCAGGACTGCTCAGGCTTGTTTTAGTTCTACATTACTGAAGGTCTAAATGTTCACTATTTTGGCACGTCTGACTCCTGAACACAAGCTAAATGAAATCTTCAGCTGTTGAGTGAGGTTTGTTTTAAAGGCTTGGAGTGATAGTCTTCAGAATGGTAGATCCCCAGGAACAGAGTTGGGCAGCGAATGGGAGAGGAGATGATGGTGTCAGGGGTAACTCACCGCTGTGGAAGTACGGGCTGTACGGGAAGCCGAAGGGGAAGGTCTGGCCTGGAAATGGAGGTATAGTCCCAGGAGGGAAGTATTTGGCCTCGCTCTTGCTCATGCTGGGAGTGTAGGACCGATGGCTGGGAGAGGAAGGACCAACAGAGCTGCAGGAGGTGCTGAGACGCCCGGACGTTTCGCCCAAATCTTTAACATCCTCGCATGACTTCAACGCCTCCCTGCCCCGGCCCAGTTCCGACCTCACTGCGTGGCCATCGGCCCTGATCGAGCCCCCCAGCCGCTCCTCGCCCGCCTCGGCGTCGCTCTCCGAACCCTTCATCTCGTCGTCCAGGACATCGCCACCGCCTTCTCGTACACGGCCCTCCCCGAGCGAGTCCCTGTCCTCATGGGAGCCTCCGCGGGTATGGGCCCCTTTCTGCGAGCTCTTGCGCGACTCGGGCTCCTTGGGCGGTGCGCTCCCCGGCGCCCCCTGGTGGTTGAGGGACAGCAGTGGAGCGCTGTTGTGGCGCAGCACCAGCATGGCATTGCGGCGGTTCAGCTCGTCCCGCAGCGGGTGACCCTCGGGGATGTCCTGCAGGCTGCGCAAGGCCGGGTGGTCCGGGGGCAACCCAGGGTGCAGGCCCAGGGGGTCCCCCAAAAGCCTCTGTCGATGCAAAGTTTCCAGCTCCTTCTGCCGAAGCAACTCCGCCGACATCTCGAGCCTGTCGAAATACAAAAACACAATACACATAAAAACTGCTTTAACTTTGATATCCTGTGTTAAGTTCTAACTTTGGAAAAACAAAATACTACATTTTAATACATACACCCTCATCTTCCAATGTTTTTCATCACGTTATCTCATTTTATTTACTGCCATTTAGAACTTCGTGCAAAATATGCACAAGTAATGGTTGTGAATATTAAATCATAATTTTGATAATGTTTGCCACATGTTTGCATTTCAAATTTTATCTAGAGTGCCAGTAATTCAGCTTGTGATTGTAGATTGGCGGTCAAGAGGCTTTCTTTGAAAGACAATGGCGGGTAATCATCCGTTAGCAAAAACAAGCCGCCAGAGACTCAATTTCAATTGAATTCTGATGTGCAATAACTGTCTCTAAACCATTCAAATCTATTTACCATTCCATTAGCCAAGTCTGCTGTTAATTATTGCACTTGTATTTGGGAAAAAAAGCAATGACATTGAACACTGCTGTCAATGACAGACATTTTCAAAAACAATAAGGGAAATTCATCACATATTTATTTGCATAGCTGCCCATTCTGCTGCGTTTGAGACGCTGTCATCAAGTGCAAAGCCTGCAAATCCACTCGCCCGCCGTGTAAAACATGAATGGCTCCATCCAACACCAGGGAACAGAAACTCAGGGATCAGAAAGTGCAAATCCTTCTGTGTTTCCCTCCAGCCCTAACTTAGCTAATGTCATTATTTCTGCCTGCAAGGTGAAGAATTGTGCTGGGATACATTTCCCAATAGCATAGCAGCTAACACAGTTAGCAACGTACATAGCTGAATTAGAGACATGAAGAGTGAAGTTTGTGAGTTGCTCAGCATGCTTTTAGGGAAAATTACCATTGATTATGGAACATCCTGATGGTTGGGAAAAAAATTCTGGGGAGAACTTTTACCCTCTGAAGCTCAACTGTCTGTCTCCGTCAACCACACAATGAGATTATATTTTGGGTAACCCTTCATAATAACCATCGTTAATAGGTGGTAAAATAACACTTGATTAAACTGTTGTAAATAGTTATTTTACTTTTGACAAGCTATTCAGTAATAATTGGTAACACTTAGCAATAAGGGTACAACAACATTAGTTAATGCAGTAATAAGCATTTACTAACAATTAACATTTAACAAATGCACCTGTTAATCATTTACAAATGATGTTCACATCAACTAAGGTATTAATTTACACATTATGGTTAAACAGTTTGAAGTGCAACATAGGGATACTTAAGGGATGTTTTCAACTTCACAATAAGGGAAACACAGAAAATGGATACATGCTCAATTATGGTCGCGTAATTCTTATTCAGCTATCTAACGTATTATTACCCGCTAATTAACTGATAGTTAATGAACTACAGTTAATACATACTAATTGTTGTACCCTTATTGTAAAGTGTCACCAAATAATTAATGTACACAAATAATATAGAAATGATCTATCTCATTTTGTATATTAAATTTATTATCTTAGCTGATACAAGTTCATAGCAAAAACTAACATAGATTATGGTATTACAAATTATCAGTAAACATTATTAATTTTCACCTTGGTCTTCATTAACAATTGATTACGGTACTATTGACAAAAGTTTAATTGGCTATCTTTCTGCTATCTTTTCACCATGTATTTACAGTGGTTATTATAAAGCGTGTCTATAATTTGTTTCGCTGTTTTTTTATTGATGCATTTTGATTGTCCCTGTTGTAACTGAAAGCCTGCCACTGTAACAGCTGCGAGAGCCTCACACGCGACACCAGCCGACCAGGGCACCCCCTACTGTGCGAGAGGACAAAGGCTCCCCCTCCGACCAAAACTGTCCGGCTCTTTACACAATACCCAGGACCATGGAGGACTACTGCACCATCCACAAACACCATCATGACTGCTCTCAGGGTTTGTACCTAAGCACCTCAATTCAATGAACCAGGGGTGTCCATTCTTATCCAGAAGAGGGCCAGCGTGGGTGCAGGATTTTGTTTCACTTTGACACCATTATCTCTAAGTGAACTTCATCAGGTTTTAACTGAAGAGGATAATTAGTTAAATCTGGCGTCTAGGTGCTGGGTTAAAACAAAAACATGCACCCCCACAGACTCTTTTATGGCTAAGATTGGGCAACCCTAAAATAAGCCATCTGTCAGCCCTCAAACATAATTTATTTAAAAAGCAGGGGCCTAAGTCAGTGCCACACTACCTGGCTAGGTTCTGTTTCCGGAGCATCTCCTGTTGCCGGGCGAACATCTCCGCCTGAGCTGGCTGCAGGAAACCGTATCCTGCGAAGAAGGGAAGTGGTCACAGGTTTGAGTATCAGAGACTGAAAACGCAGACCTCAGGAAGGAAAAATGCAGTTCTTTCTCCCACCCGCAAACACGCCGGATTTTACCAATTACCTCAATGTCCTGCTGAAGGAACTGAGCTTAATAACAAACCAGGAGTCTGAAACAATATTTTGGCATAAAGTTTGATCCCAGATTTTCCTCCAATGTTCAAAATGTGAGGGAAATCCGTCCAATCCATCACCAGAAGGCTAGCACCAGTACTGTTTTCTTTTTTTTTTGTTTTTGTTTTTGCTTTGTTTTATTTGTATTTTCTTAGTCAAAAAAATAGTATAAAATGTGAAGGTGTTCGCCTCGCCTTGTGTGGCAGGATAGTGGTGAAATTGCAGTTCAACTCTCCCGCCTCTTAAGTTCAGAACATCCATTACCTCTCCCTGTTAGTTTTCTCCAAGGCCTGTGGCCACTGCCGCCCCCTGCAGTATTTATGACTGTTTATTGCGTCAGTATGAATTGCGACTCTGAGGTTAAATGTCACGCGGAAGAGCCGCTGCGGTATATTTCACAGGGAGGGTGGGGTGGGGTGGTGACTTACCTGGGGCCTGGCAGAGGGCGGAGGGCAGACCCAGGAAGGGGGCTCGCAGGTGAGGTCCCAGGGCGATGTGGGGGGCCGTTTGTGGGGACAGGAGGGGCGGCGGGTGAGAGATATCCCTGTGGGACAAACAAAAAAAAACAACGCCATGATACATTGCAAAATGCGTCCATTAATCGGCTCATTGCGAAAACCGTGCTCTTAATTTTTACCAGAAAGCTAATAGCACGGAACAAAACAACATTTAATAACAGGGGTCTGGTGACGTAAGAAGGAAGAGCTGCAAGACTGAACAAAACAACATGCAACAAAGATGTTTCAGGAACAGATGATTGAAAATGAAAGACAAAAATGCTGATTGACGACAAAAACAAAAGGTTTAGCGTGCGGATCTGCGCAGCCAGGCAGTGATTACCGTTCCTCGATTTCCCAGCATTTGTGCGTGCGGCACAAGGGCACCTCAGAACCAACCACAGATGGGAATGATATTGCAAATTTTATTTCTTTGTCTTATTTTTAATCCGCTGAGCATATGGGCTGGAGTTGCAAAACCCCAATTACTCTTGCCAGCAGGGATGTTGTAAACCACCCCCGACCCACCCCGAAAAAAGGCACTCATGCGCACGCACGCACATACAAACACACACACACACACCACCATACAGAAACCGCGTACTCAATAAGACTGCGCCACAATTTGACAGTTAGGTCGGAGGCTTCCGCCAGAGGGACTTTCTCTCATCCCTGTGAGGTGTGTCACTCTTGCATCATGACGGCCATTGTTTACGTTTGTTTATATTTTTAAGTGAAGAACTATTGGCCGGTTCCTTATATGCTTCCAGTGGCTGCTTAGAAACAGGGAATTTAAGCGTGACCAACAAAAACATGGCAGAACAAGCAGTTACTGGGAGGATTCTGGAAAAGCTAAAGCTTGGGGGGGGGGTCACTAGCGTCCCCTGTCAGGATACACCCCCCTGGCTTGACATGGACCACTGTAGGCCCCTTCCCGGCAATTCGTAACACCCACCCCCGCCACACACCCCCCCAAAGGGACCACGGCTCAGCGGCCCCGCATTCCCCCTATATCCGCGTACCCGTCCATCCGCGCCCCCTGACAACCCCCCCCAGCCTGCACCAGAAGCCTTGTTTGTGTGTTTCTGGAGCCCCCGAGCAAGACAGGGCGATGGGGGGGGAGCGAGAGGCGAAGCAAGTAGGGGTGGAGGGGTGGGGGGAGGGGGGGTCAGAATCGACCCGCTGCAGCTGAAATTTTAATGCTAATCGCGTAGCCGCGCCGCCGGCGCCTCGCGCTCCGGTGGCAGCTCCAATTAATCTTGGGCTGGGGGAGAGGGGGGGGTGGGTTTGGCGCGTGACCTCCAGCCCGGAGGTGGGGGTGGGGGGGTTGGATGGATTGAGGGAGGAAGGGAGCGTAGCGTAGCGAGGCAGCGCTGCTTATGTAATTACACTCTGAAGTGTGTAATCACCTGCCCTAATTCCCTCAGGCCTCGCAATTAGCGCCGGCCCTCGGTGGCCGAGCCGGCCCGCCCCGGCACCGCCTCGGACAGCCCGCGGATGAATAACGGGCAATTAAAGCTGCATGACTGAGGCCGGGGGAGTCGGGCCAGGGAGGGGGGGGGCCTTCGCCCGCTCTTAATTAGCTGTAATCATGTGGGGGAGGGGGGGCAGTGGAACGTGCCCTGCAGACGTGGAGCTGGTTTTATGGGAAGCAATTTGGGAGAGAGGGAGGCATTAAGCGCTCCACTCTGGGGCACGGGAGGGCGAAAAGCTCAGAGAGTCGCGGCGCGATGCCGTCCTCAATGCTGCGGTTTTCACGAGAGCCGCCGCGGGGTTACAAGTTCCTCCTTTTCCTCTACAGTCGGATCTACCCCCCAGCGAGCGAATCTAACAATCTATAACTGTGATCAATAACTTCATTACTGCTTTGCTAAATTCATACTTCCAACGATACATGCTCCTCGGCCTCAGTTATGTTTCCAGGGATTATGATGTCCGCAGACACTGACTCTTGGGAGCGAGCAAAGAGAAGGACGATGAATTACCCTAGAAATCTGTTAAGTACAGACAACTTTGTCATCTATTTAGCTACTGTAAACTGCGAACCTATTACAGCTACATATCGGCCTACCCTTCTGCAGTGGACATACATGTTACTTACCATTAGAGGAGAGTGGCAATGGATTTTGTCAGCAGAGCACCATTACAATATACTATTGGATCCCAACTGTGTTCCTGTCCCACCTATGCAGGATATATAGCGATCTTTACACCGAGCTCATCCACGATACCCGCAAAGCCCCCAGATTGCATGGAAAGTGCCTGACCCAGGAGATACCAGAGCAACAGTGAAATGCGAATGTTATATGACTCAGTTTCTCTCCACATACACAAGCATCGAGAGGACTCAAAATTCAATGCACTGTTGCAAAGCAAGCATCCCCAGTAGAGCAGTGATTATCATTTAATAATTGAAAATCAACGAAAGGGTCGCACTTCTAATCACGCTAAGCAGGACGTAGCATTTACACTCATGCATGCAGTACATATGCTTCCCCACACAGAGGCGTGAAAATATTTTAGCATGTAAACACCCCGGGCAAGTTTTTTTTTTTTTTTTTGAGAGGAGGAGAAACGCAATTACTCTTGTATTATTATTGTTCATTTTTCTCCAAATATCTGGATGAAGACGCTATTTTTCACCGGCAAACGAGTCGAAACAAGCAGGAGCCGTTCGTAGTAAAGTAAAGCTCCAGATCCAAAGAGGAATGACGGGAAAGTGCAACTGGGATTTTGAAAGCGAACGTGAAAAAATACGGAGGGTATATATTCAGAGAACAGCTCTCCTGATGACCTTTTTTTTTTTTCCCCTCCAGAGGGGAAGTGGCTACACGCTCCCTGAGTTTTTTTCTGACCGCCCCGGCGTTTGGAGAGCAAAGCTGGCGCGCTGGCCCCTACTGACGGGAACACGCAGGGTTACAGCCCCCCCACAACCCCCCCGCAGTCGGCAGGAACACATTTGCAAAGGAGGCTCATTAAAATGCATGAGGCCACCCCTCCCGGCCCCCGCCACCCCTCCACGCGTACACCGACGTCTGTTCACGCTGCTCTCTCCCCGTGCCAAAAAACATCGGGATTCGCCAATTTGCTAAATGCGATCTGCCATTTAGGCCGGGACAGACGGCTGGCCGCGCTTTGGAAACATCGATCCTTTCAATGATTTGTTTTCAACAATAATCTGCTAATGGCCTTCTGACAATCAATTAGGACGCAGTGCTGCAAGGTCTGTGCACCGGAGGCCCCATTTTCCAAAAGGGTGTTTTTTGAAGTCCCTTTCGTTAGTGCTGCCCCTCAGACAATTGATACAGCTGTCTGCTAACACAGACACAAGGCCGGATTCTGAAAGAAAGGCTTTTCAGAATCACTTCAACATAAAATCAAATATGGAGGGAAGGAAGCTGTTTGTGTCATAAATTTTCCCTTATATCTCTATATATATTATATTCTTTTATATTATATAAGTAAAATATATAACATTTCAAATTACTCATTACATATTTTTTCTTGTTCGTAAGGCTGAGTGATTTTACTGTATGTTGAAAACACAGACTGGAGTCAGGCACTGAAAGAGTTAAAATAGAGCAGAGAGGAGGAGAAAAAAAAATCAACATCCTTTTTTCCCCAACCTAACAAACACACACACACACACACACATACAGAAACACACACACACACACACATTCGCTCACCGCGGTCCTGTGTGGCTAATTATTCTCTGCAGCGAAAGCCACGGCGGCTCGCTGAGCGGATCGGCGCTGCGCTCCCGACAGGAAGCTGAGATGGAAATTTTACACCCCCGCGCCGCGCCGCCCGGCTTCTTCCTGCCCCCCCCCCCAATCCGCCTCCCCCTCGGCCCATTATTGACACGCCGGCTCCCAGCGCCACATAAATAATCGGCAGCCAATTACCCCCGCTGCCTGGATTCTGTTTGCGGCCAAGGGAGGAGGTGGAGAGGGGGGGTGGGGGTTGGGTTGGGGGTTTTGAGGGGGGGGGGGGGCGGGCGAGCGCGACGCCAGGACGGCCAACTCGACCCTGAGCGCCCCACCGTCACAGCCTGCCCCGCCGGCACTTCCTGACGAGATCAAATCGAACAGGGCCGCGGACAGATAATGCACACTGGTTGATCCAATTACCGCAGATTTCGATTTCTTCTCTCCTCCCCGCTGCACCGTACTGCCCCCACTACCCCGACCCCCGTATTCTTTCCCCCGTGTTCTCCTGTCCCGCGGCGGCGAGCGTCTCGGTCCGTGCAGTCGAGCCCCCGCGGTCCCACACTCATGCAGTATTCATTCATATAGCGGCCCGAGCTCATTATCACGCTGAAATATTCATGCCGGTTTCAGAGCCAGGTTTTTACCTCCCTGCGCCCCCCCCCAGAGTTTCTACTGTGGGAGACGGGAACCAGGACAGAGCAGGGGGGTTAGAGACGAGTGTTAGGGAACAGGTTACGGACAGGGTTAGACATGCATTAGGGATGAGGCTCAGGACTGGCACAAAGATTGGGAATAGGAGAGTAGCTATGTGGGTAATGGAGGTAAGGACCATAGGAACAGGATTCGGAAAGAGGTGTAGAAACAGGGTTTGGGGTGGGACACAGGAGCAGGATTTGGGATGGGGTTGTGCACAGGATTTAGGATGGGGTATTGGGACAGCACTTGTGAAAGGGAATTGGAACAGGATTTTGGCTATGGCAAATGATTAGGATTTAGAATAGGGTTGGGCACACGATTTGTGATGGGGTACAGGAACAGGATTTAAGACGGGGTACAGAAACAGGATTTGGGATGGGGTACAGGAACAGGATTTGGGACGGGGTACAGGAACAAGATCTGGGATGGGGTACAGGAACAGGATATGGGACGGGGTACAGGAACAGGATATGGGACGGGGTACAGGGAAAGGATTTGGGATGGGGTACAGGAACAGGATTCGGGACGGGGTACAGGAACAGGATTTGGGACGGGGTACAGGAACAGGATTTGGGACGGGGTGTAGGCCGGGGTTAGAGGGTGCAGGCTGGAGCTTCATTCTTTTTCCCTTTCTTTTAAAAAGTGTTCCAGGCCTGGCCTGCTGTTCTCCCTCAGATGGCTCCCTGCGTTTGGAGCCGACAGACAGTAATACCATGTGTGCGACAGGGAGAGCCAAGGCCTGTCTTACAGCAGACCAATGGAGGAAGCTCTACCACACCATTGGCTCTGCTGGGCTCTCTCTCACACACACTGGAGGCCCACATAAACATGGCCAGGATTTCACAGCTCTGCAATGCTTGCAACCTAGTATTTGGTCGCATAGTTTTACAACCAATTCCTGAACAAGCCTACTTCTGTCCGATTAACTACTCTACCGTGTGTCTATTTCTGCACACACGTGCCCTTAACAGCATATTATTATGTGTGCGCATGCGTGTGTATCAACACACGTCTGTGTTTGAGGTCGTGGTGCATCCGACTGCATGTGTGTGCTCACAAACAACCACTTAACCAGGATTGCATGCATTGCTGACCAGCGCAGCAAAGATACTTCCATTATTACAAAAATACTACGCAAACAATGCATTGCAACACTTGCTAAATTTTTCTGCATCTTAAAACTACCGTCAGCATCTGCGTGTTTGTTTTGCAATGTCTGGCAAGTGCTAAAATGGTATCATTCTAAAGGTAAACGTGCATCTGGCTGCATAAATGTGTTTATTTTACAATGTCTGCTGTGTGCAAACTGGTTGTATCCTTCTTAGCGCAAATGTGCCTCTCTCTGGATAAGCATGTTTGTTTTACAAGGTCTGCCGCATGAGAACTGGTTCTATCATTCCTATTGCAAATATATCCAACCAGTCACATGATTTTCAGGCAGCAGAGGATGGGCTCCACCACTATAGTCAGGATCCTGCGGAGATTACTCCCCACAGGGAAGTCAAGGAAGTTTTTTTACTCAAGTGTGCAATTAACCCTGAGTGTGCACAGCAAAAAGTGTCTGTCTAAACAAGTGTTTTAATGTTATCATTAGACTTGAGTTCCTCATTTCCCTCTCCAGTGGAAAATATTTGCTTATTTTAAGTTACTGCAAGCGTGACAAGTGAAATCTACTTATCTCACTTGAAAATGTAGAAATTAAACAAAATTATCTCACCTCATCGACAAGATTTTTTGTCGTAATTAGAGAAAAGGTAGTGGAAATGTGTTTTTAGTCTAAATACAAGATAATGATGCTTGGTAAGAGAGACTTATTTTTCATTTTTTTTCAGTGAGGAGAGACAGTGTTCGGAGACTGACAGACGGCTCGCGTGTCGAGCGCGCTCCGTGGCTCACCTCTCGGAGAAGTGCGCGTCGCGGTGCTGCGGCAGGCCCTGCTTGCGTCGCTGGCTGGACGAGCTGCCAGCGGAGGGGAGGTGGGCCTCCAGGGTGGCTGGGTTCCGCACCACCGACACCGTCTCCTGACGAGCTCTCAACAGGTCTGAGGGGAGGGGGGGGGAACAGGGGGGGGGGGGGGGGGGGGTGGATAGAGAGGTAGAGAGCAACACGGAGAGAGGGGAGAGAGCAAGAGAGTCCATTTCAGCCACGATACTTCTAACATTAGAATCTTAACTTCCGATCTAAAAACGCCCAACAAAAACTCCCGCTCTGCGCGCCACATATTCGTATGCACAGACGAGCGTAGAGGTAAATATTTGCCGGCGGAGAGCTTAGCATCGAATAACAAACAACACGCCGCATGCATTGTGACGTCCGTTGGGATACAAAATTCCGCTAAGATATGAAAAATAAATTCTCCTGAGGGATGGCGAGCATTTAAATTTAAATGCATTCATTTCTCAGGCTGAGTCAAAGCACAGGTAACGCTGCTCAGCCTCTGGGTTAGTACACAGCACTGACTGCATGATTATGTAGCCGAGTTCAATTCATTCAATGAAAGTTCCAGAAATACACACACATGCACGACAGAAAAGCAGGCGTAAGACTGTACAGCCCCTAGGTTAGTGCTCTGCACAAACTGAATAATCCTCAAAGAAAAATCCAGAACTTCACGCACATACAAACGTCAATACATGCAGCATCATTTCTGGATTTTAGTGTATAAAACTTGACGCTTGAGATTACAGAGCAGATGAAAACGGCAAAAACTTTAATACACTGCAAGGTGAAAAGTGATTAGCACAGAAAATCGGTTATGACCAAAGCTGCAAGTCATTTCTTTTAACAGCAGGAGTCCACTAATGAAATTTTGGAAGGATTTCTTTTTTCTGCACTAACGGTAAACGCTGAGCATTTTCTACATTTTCAAATCACTGCTTCTAAAAACACAAAATAAAAGCAAACAACACGCATTTCCAATTAAGGATAATTACCGGGAATTAAAGATCCCTTTTTATAGCCACGACTAAGTAGTGCAGCCAAGCACTAAGCACAGACGCTAACACACGCGAGCACAGAAAAACACGCAAGGGTGCAGGGAATATCTCGCTGGGAATAACCCCCAGGGGAATTATTCGTCACATCATCGACCAATAACTGTATAAATCGACCTGGTGATAATCACTAGCCAGGGGTCTGTTGGTGAAGTGAGATAAACATTTTTCCAAGGATCCATTTTTAATCACATTGGCTTACTTCCAACACATATATCTTTAACTTCCAGAAATGTGGGGAAAAGATAGCTGAAGAGTTTCGAGCTTGCTCATTTTTTTTAAAGAACAGATGTGATGGGAGAGAGAGAGAGAGAGAGTTTGTGGAGCCTAAAATGGGATAAGCAGTCTGTTGTTAGTCAGTAGCTTGCTGGGAGAATCACAATAGTTAGCGGATTACAGCGTCTGCCCAGCGACGGCGATTTAAGGCAACACTTAGTACAGCTAACTGATTGCATCTTGAGAATCAGCGATTCAAAACATGTCAATGCGCCTCCCACTTTCGAATTTGCGCCAACCGTCCAACCCAGGAAGCCGTTTTGAAGAATTTGTTTCAGCCAGCCGAGGGGTGGACACATCGTCGCAGACTACGGTCATTTGGCTGGATCCGGACCCCTTCGCACACGTGAAAGCCTGAGGCCATCGACAATCTAGAAACAGCGCCTCCGACAAAGGACCGCTTAATAGGAAATCCATCATCCTCGGCATTCTTTTTATCAGCAGCAGTGACGAGACGCCCCCTGGTACCAGCGACGGGGTGTCGACAGCCTGTGCGTGCGGACTGGAGACGCCGGGTTGGATGGTAATGTGCCTGTGTATTGATCTGTTTTCCAAGCTCAAAGTGAGCAGGTGGGGAGTCAGTCACTCCCTATAGCACCACACGTGGGAGACGCAGCGGGACCCCGAAAACTTGAACCACTCGGGGTTCTGATCCACCGAGCATGATTCCTGCTATAGATTGATGTCTCCTCAGAGTAACATCCAGAACAAGAGCGTCTCTATTTTACTTCAGTCAAAGTTCCAGAACTGGGATGATCAGAGTTGTTTAAGTTAAGACTTAAGTAATCCAACTCAGTGGAGCAGGGCCCACAGAAAGGGACTCATCGAGCCCTATTCATGTTGATGACCATAATGTTTTCTTCTTGGAGCTGCTGACAACAGCCAGCCAGCAGGTTTTTTAGGGGTGTCGCTATTGTCTGTGTTTCGGTCTTTGTTATGAGTCCTATACAGTCTACTTCTGACTAAATTCTGTGTGCACTTTTTGCACGGTGAAGGGAACTGAGATTGGAATATTTTCCAGTCAGCTGGCCCCTTGTCCTTCTCCAAACCAATCAGAACACTGAGTCGCTGGGTGATCTTGTGTCATGTTTCCATGGGAACAGGTAAAGCAAAAGCCCCAATGGAGTGAGGTGGCTGTAGGGGCGTGTCCAAGATGGACGAGTGCAGGATGGTTCAACTCCAAATTCAACAACACGTTGTTTAACTTCGAGCTGGCCAAGTATAGCGTGAACACAGGCAGAAATTCATTTGCCCAACCCTTCTACCCCCCCCCCCCCCCCGCGCGCAGCCGCTTTCTCCACTTTGTTTAAAGGTTGCCCGCGGCAGCGAGGCCCGCCGTACCTGACCGCGAGACGAGAGCGGCGGGTTTTAACAATGGAGCCGCGGGAGTTCCACAGCTTCGGGTTTCCCGCGCCCGTGCTATCGTGCTAACGCTTTTCATCCCTGCTTTGTAACGTCCTTTCCCTGACCGCTTTAGAGCAGGCCTTGCCCAGGAATCCTATCCGCTAAGCTCTACTTTCACCAGGAACCAGAACACGCAGCGCCTTAGCAGCACGGCAACGGAAAAGACTGACGAGGCTTACGACAGATTCTTGGAGCGGTCTACGTGTAGACAGGCAGAGTCGTGCCAAGAGGCAACAGAACAGAGACGATCCGCTATCATGAAGCTCGGAAATCAGCGTATTTAGTTACCGCCTTGAGCATATATATGCGCGTGTGTCTGTGAGTGTGCGTGTGTTTTATACATGAAAAAGACAATGGCTGACACGAATACAAATGTGATCCAGAAGTGAAAGATAGCCGCGCAAGGCATGGTAATACACCCACGCGGCAGCCTTGTCGATGACATTTGAAGAAAAATGTTCCAATCATCACCAAAATCAATAGGAATCCTCTTCATATCACCGTTGACCACCCAACAAAAATGAAAAGAATCTAGTCTGTGGACTGAGAGCAATAAATTGTGGACGGACAGGGTGATCGCAATGTACGACCAAACGTCTAGAGGACACTGATAAAAATGCCTTAATGATAGTTATTTTAAACAGGACATTTGAATGCAGTCTTATGGCCCAGTACAACACATTTACATATTACTACTGCTCATGCTCAATGCTTACACAGCGAATGACAGGACAATGCACTCTCTACCACAGAAGAAGTACAGTTTGAAGCAATGGAGAGGAAGGGATTCCTTGCCCTGTTGCGGCCATTACTGTACATTGATTCAGTGACACACAAAATTTCCTCTTCCTGTATCCCTGCAGCTGCATAACAGATGCTACAACGCCACAAGCAGGCCGCGGCAAATGGAGTTTACGCAATTTTCACTCAACGCGACAACTCTTTAGCAAGAGAAACAACGCCTTCGCATGCGAACGCTTAACTATTCTCTCGCAAAATAGCGCCAGGAAATGAAAAGACGCATCCACGATTTTCAAGGAGGTTTCGAGTGTCTTAACACCTGAATCGCAGCCTCCGAAATGTTAGCAAGTCGCTATTCACGTGATCGCAAAACGTGAGAGCGCGGAGAAAGAAGCTCGAAGGAACAGGCTTCAGCCGGTCGACAATAGAAATCACCTTGAAGCCCGCCAACCCCCCCCCCCCGAACCCCAAACCCCGTCTCTACATTGTCTTTCTTTCACCGTGCGGATGTGGGCACCTGCACCCCCCCAGCCATTTACCCTCTCTCACGCACCGGCCCCCGCCCACAGCCGCACACAACACCTAACCCCCTCCAAACACCCCCAACGCTACCCCCAACCGCACAGGCCTTTATTCCACAGCCCCAACTTCAAACAGATGAAAGGAGGCTCAGCAGGGACCTGCGGCCGGGAGAGGGGCAGGGAGAAAGAGAATAGAGAAGCAGCCCCATGTTTCGAGGGTCCAGGGGTGTCCGGGCGAGCAGGGGGAGGCAGCGGAGGGGGCTGCCGGAGCACCTCGTCAATGTCAAGCGGCTCAAAGAGCTTTCCGGATCAATACTGGCCCTCCAGGCCTCCGCCTGTCAGGGTCCGCAGAGGGGGAAAAAGAGTGTGCGCACGTGTGTGTGCGTGTTTGTGCTGTGTATCTGTGGCTGTGAATATGAGTGTGTGTGTGTGTGTGTGTGTGTGTGTGTGTGTGTATCTGTGGCTGTGTTCGTATTGTGTGTGTGTGTGTGTATGAGTGCGTGTAAATATGTGTGTGTGTGTGCTGTATCTGTGGCAATGTGTGTGTGTGTGTGTGTGTGTCTGTTTGTTTGTTTGTGTATAAGTGTGTATATCTGCTTATGTATATTCACATGTGCGAATGTGAATGTGTGTACTTCTGTGTATAAGTCTGTGTGTGTTGCAGTGTGTGTGTATATTCATCAGTGTGTGTATAATTGTAGTATTGTAGTTGAGTAGGGTAGGTTCTGGACAAATAAGCTAAAATCAGATGGGGCTGATAGTTCAGTCAGCCTGATAGTGGTTTTCCCAAACACAGACCTCTCTAAAGTGATTTCATACATCCGCTGAACACCACACCACCACTGACATGCGCTCAGGTGTAGGAGGTGACAGTGACAGTGTGAGTAAAGACAGGCAGTGAATCATTCCCCCCTCTCTGTTCACTTACAAGCCCCGGCTGCAACAGAACAACCTGCAGCGGAGAGCCAACAGGCATCACATTTTCAGCGCAAGCTTTTGGCCGAAAACAAGAACTCAGCGTAAGATCCAGTGGAGGACGTGAGATACTATTGGCAAGTACACTAACATTTTACACTTGTGCATACAGACAGAGACATCCATACTCTGAGAGTACAAAGGGCTTGGCTGCCACTGCTGTAGCCAAATGAACACCGCCCAAGTGTTATAGCTGGATTACAAGATCCACCGTCACAGGCAAACTCTTAACCCTCGTCCAACTAAGGGTTTTTCTACGACAACCCCAACCAACCACACCCCCGATTATTTCGAAATTAAGCGATTAACATCATCTTGTTTGATGTCCTCTCTTTAAATCAAGTACAAATAAAGCGCATTTCAACATTATGATGTCATAGTGACGTCACAACTAACACCATATTAAGAAAAAAACATCAAAATGACAAAAATCCATGTTTTTTTATATTTTTATTAGTTTTAGCTGAAAATAAGCAACTTTCTATAACCTCTAGAGCTACTGATACTACTATATATCATATACTACTGATACGACAATATTTTAGTATTATTATAAATGGTATAAACTCATGAGTAACATAAATTTGACATTACTATGATGTCATAAATAACTCATTTTGTGAAAAACACACAAAAGGAAAACAGTTTTAAATAGTTTCCTGAACATATTTCACATTTTCTTTACTTTGTTTCTCCCTATGATAGAACACACTTGCATAAAAGGTTTATCTATGAATTATGAGAACAACTTTATGAACAATTCTATGAACTTGTATAATAGTAGGCCTATAGCACAGTATAAAAATTGTATACAGTACAGTAACCACTCAAACACACAAGTAAAAGTATGTCGGTCGTGCACTTCTAATATTATTAGGTGAAGATCACTTCAAGGTCACTGGTCACTGCTGGTCATTGCAATTCCGAGATTTACCAATACAAGGACAAGCTGCATCAATAAATAAATAAGGATGACCATCAGTGTGGTCTACAATGTTCATTGAGCATGAAACATAATAAAAGCATAGTATTTGCAACTAATTTGTAAGCATATTTTGTATCAAAAACAGGCAAAAATTGACGCTGATGGCAACCACCACCGCGTTTTGCGTGTATTTGCGTCTTAGCATTGACTTCAAATGTAATCTGTCGTGCGAAAAATTCGTTTGGCGTCCGGTGTGAAAGCGGCTTAACCCTAACCAAACATTCTCCACTGTGGGTGGGGAGAGGGCAAACAAATTGTTGGGCTACACATGTAGATTTATTCAAACTGCAGGTGCTCCAACAGCAATGGCCTTTGAAACGCCTGCCGGCGTACAGACCTGACCTTACACACAAAGAGTGTGTGTACGTGTGGGTGTGTACTGCCCAGCAGCAGTAGGTGAGGCAGGGTTTAAGCACTTATTGAATGCAGAGAAAAGAGCCCTTAAGCATGCAGAGAAAAACCTGAGAGAGCAACAGTACGCCTGCCTTGCCTTCTAAACATCTCCTCTCCAAGTCCTCCATCCGTATCAGCAGTCAGCTCGACGTTCAGCCTGTGACCTAGCCGAGTCAATCCTCCGACCCCAAGCAAAAGGAACTGAAGCGTGGCCCCAAGCTTCACCCTACCGCTGGAATGGGGCCACAAGGCCGATCTTACACTGCAAATATTTACCACAACACAAACCTAACTCACATCCTCTGCTGATATTCTAGAACATACCAAGAAGTTACACTAGAAATCACTAGGAATCACACTAAGGCTAAAGACCCAAGATTTACCACACCGATGCCGTGAAATGAATACTGAATATAACCGCCAACAAAACCATGCACAGGATTATTAAATGTGTACAAAAAAACAAAGTGGTGTCCTTAGGTACTACGCTGGCGTTTCTTGCACTGGACCCAGAACATCCATCGATAATTATTTTCAGATGCAAAAAAAAAGGCAGTTAAACATTTTATAGTCTTTCCCTTTTTGATTGGAGCCGGCAATCAAAAATTATTGCAGATCAAATAAAACTAAAGGTTATGCGAACTCCCCCCACAGTCGTGCAGACGTGAGATTGATTACATTTATTCTGGTGAAAAGGATCATTAAACTCCGTGAAAATTATTATTACCTTCTAATAAAGAATGGGAGATGGGTTCAGATTTGACACAACAGATTTACCGTTACAGTAAAAGCACAAACCAGCAGGAAAAATGGAAGCAAATTTACTTTTGTCTCATGTAATTTTTTATATCATTGCTGCCCTTCCTACAGCTCGTATATCTAATCATTCATGACAGAAGATGCAAAATAGACGCTGTTTTTCCAACTGCGCTGGTAATGTGACCTGGCAAGCAGCCAGTCCGTCTGGATCGGTCTTTAACGAAGCCAAGCCTCTGTACTGATGTTCAAACTGTACACTATCAAAAATTGTTCCAAATGATGTTTTGGCTTCTTAACAATCAAAAACATGAAACCCAGAAGTTTCTAACTTGCGGGTAACCAAGCACTCTGACACACACCATACTGTCTGCCATGCTGCAATATTTATTACTGCTAAATGTAAAATTTTTGAATTGAAAATGCTGAGGAAGTGGTCATTATGGAGGTTACAGCCCCCCACCACAGGGTTCTGGCAGAAGTTGTAAGCATCAGCGGTGCGGGTCGTCCGACTTTTGCAAATGCTGTTCCACCTTTCATTGTATTCTGTTTCCGTGGGTTGATTTTTGCGCTTGTTTGGCGGAGTGACCAGGATTCCTCACGCCCAGTGAATTTCGGGATAGCGCACTTAGCACAGGCTGCAGCTCTGTGGCTTCAAAGCATCACTCAAACCCCAACCCCCCCCCCACCTTCCACCCCCCCAAACACACCCCCAGCTCATCGCCCGACCTCGCCTGGTCCAGCCGCAGGGATTCATGGCCAGGATTTACGACTGGAGCGGAGCGCGATCGCTCAGTTTCTTTCCTGGCCTTAAATTAACAGGTATAAACCATCGTTACAGCTCCCACCCATACTGCGGGTAGTATTTCTCCCCTCCTAACACCACCCCCCACCCTCGGACCGCTAATCTCCGCCCCCCCCCCCCCAAAAAAATTTTACCTTTTACCTCTGAGCTAACACACTCAATCCGAACACCGAGAGCTTCACTCGCACACTCTTCAAGGCAACGCATCGCGGCCTCCGCATACAAATTCAGCTGCCGAGAGCGGATCCCAAAAGCGGCGAGCTTCGCTACGCTAAAATGCTCCAGCCATGTTTTATTTGAAGGAATTACGCAGAAAAGGTTCGGGTACGGGGACTTATCAGTCAATCGGGCCGGTCGATGTCTCACTGGTCACAATGCCCATCATTTATTAATCCCAGTTTCGCGTGTTTCAATTGGAAACACAATCAGCCCCTGTTGTACCAATTAGACCTGCATACATTGACTAAGAAAATACACTGATGTACGGCGTACTGTGCGAAAGCTGGCAAAACACTGCAGTGATGCAGGAGCAAAGCTTGACAGACAGAATGAATAATGAGATTGAACCTGCTTCCTCCACCAAAATGATAAATAATACAGTTATCATTGTAAAAATCATGGGGTCAAGAGATCGATTTCTACTTTAAAAACAGAAAAGATGTCATACTCTTGTAGGCTCACGCATGCTGTTTATTTTTAATGTTCTCTCCATCTGACGCGTCGTGAGGGTGCATGGATCGTCTCTGCAATCTACTGAGCTATTAGGAATCATTCACACCTGTGCTAACGGGCTGATCGGTCTGCCTTTGCATTGTGGGAAGATCTGAAACGACCTTCCATTTTTAGCTGTTCGTCTGCTTCCGTGACTCTATGAGTCACATTTCTCAAGTTTCAGTCCCTTACGTGTCCTGATTCTTAAAGGCTTGAGGATTTTTGGCAGAGAAGACGGCCTCACCACACATGATTCAGTCATATGCCGCTGCTAATGCAGGAGAATAACACTGACCAATGAAAGGCAGCTTATTTTAAAAACACATCTTTCTTAACTTGTTGCAAGATTATAGTCTCAGGGCACAGATTCTAGAGCAGTGTACCACTTGAATGCACGTGGGTGGAAGTATTACTGCTCCACCAACGGTGAGGTCGTGCTACACCTTTACCTTCCTACACCTTCATGACTGCCGGTGAAATACTGAGGCTAAATGCCTTATACCCTCATCCCAACATCTGAACAATAGCAGGGCGGGGGGTGTAGGTCTGGTTTGAGGCAGTTGGTACATCCCAACACCCAGAAAATTGGTCTACTTTGGCTCTTCACGAATCTTATTGTCATCACTTTGCCTCCTTTCCCTGCTCTGGCCAATGAAAATACTCCGAGCAGGTTACACAGACTCAGATTAACCCTATTTCAAGACTAGTGCACATTTTAAAATAGAGATTCTCCATGCTGAAAAACTCACTTAAATCCTGGACTAACATTGACTTTTGTCACTCAAACTGCCTGTGGAGTTATATCAACACTAACAGTGTCTATTTCACCTCCCATAACCAAAGAGTTAGGTTTGATGACTGTCTGGCCAATGAGAGGCAATTACTGTTCACTTATGAGCATAAACAGAGAGAAAACCAGGGCTGGATTGGGATTCAATGATCAGATTTGGGGAGCCCTGGGCTATTAGAGACAGAAATTAACACTTGTACAGGAGTTTATTTCACTCTGTAAGAGTCTATTTAACACTGAATAGTTTACTCTGTAGCTAGCTCTGACAAGGGACGTATAGACAAATATTTTTTTATTATAGCAATACGCCCACAGCACACAGAGCAGTGTGGGAGGGGAGAGGTGGAGCAGGGCATTCTGGGAACTCACCCCCGTGGCCAGGAACGCCCATGCTGCTGGCCAGCTGGTACAGCCTCTGCTGCTGCTCCTCGTACGAGCCGTGCTCGGCCAGAGCCGACATCATCCGCCTGTAGTGCTCCTCCGGGGTCATGTGACCGGCCGGGGGCTCCAGGGCTGGGGTGTGGGAGTTTTCTGGAGTTACACAGAGAGAGAGAGAGAGAGAGAGGAAGGGGGGGTGGATGCAGGTGAAGAGGTCAGGGATTCATATTTCATACATCACTCTACACTGGCTCTAACAGACCGTCATACACTCTCTCCTTCATTTACTCCAGCGTTTCACTGCAAAACACCACAAGGTAATCTGACTGTGAAGTCCTACACAATATGTCAATTAGCATACATGTAATTACATCAGCAATTAATTTGTATCACCATTCCAAAACACAATATATATCGCATACATACACATAAGCACTGCAGTATAGCTCATGAATGATAATCTTGGCAGGGCAGAATTATAAACTCAAAGAGGTTTATCCTGGTTAAATAGTTTTCCTGGTTGGGGGGTTGGGCAGGGTCACCTAGTTGAGTGCGGGCAGGAGAGTTCGTGTCAGAGTGTGGGGGGTGTCGGAATAGTTGCCATCACCGATGATGACATCACCGCCAAACCCCCCTACAGGTGTTAGTGCAAAAAAACTAAACAGCCAATGGGCGAATGCTGTAGCGATAAGGAGCAGGCCTGAGATGATGACTCGGCTCACGGCTCATCGAAACTTTTTTGTTTTTATAGCGCTGATGGGGGCGTAGCGTCGGTCTCGAGGCCATCTCGGTCAAGCGCTGACGCCAGGCTGCCCAGGCTCCAGCCCGTGTTTGGGTGGAGACATAAATAAACAGCCTCGGCGAGATCAGCGCGGTCTCACGATGTGCGTACGAGTGGAAGATCTCCGGGCATATATCTCCCCACACGACCAAGCACAGCCACCTGCCACACTCATATCAGCAGAGCGCCCGTGCAAAATACTGTTCACACTGTAGCCATCTCGATCCAAAGAGCCACCGTAGATTCCCAAATTAACAAACATAAATGCATTTTTAGAGTCATATAAATGGAAAATGAAGGACATTCGACGCGTCGTTTGTTATTAACCGCTTTATATATGGTAGTAATTATTTTTTTTCCAGCTGCTTAAAAGCTTTTGAATGTTTGAGACTGATGCTTTTAATTAGTTTAAGCTGTAACTGAGATGGCCTGCTTTCGGTAATCGCACCTTTTATCTTGTCCATTTCTGTGTGCAAATATATTTTGAGTGTTTCAACGGGATTGTGAGGAGGGAAAGGTTTTAGAAGGATGACTATACGGAATGCAGTTTTTACACAGTCAAGCACGCACACGCACACACAGAGCTGATCCCGAACACACACACACACACACGCACACACACACACACTCACTAACACATGGCCAGCAGATCTCTCTCTCTCTCTCTCTCTCTCTCTCTCTTTCGTCCCTCGCTCCCGCAATCAATGCTTTTTAAAACTGCATCATCTATTATTTAAGGCACTAAGTAGTGGGGAGTCATCATTCATTTATGAGCCTGGCTGGCAAAATCGAGGCGAGCGCTGTGCTTTGGCGGCCTCGCGGCGGCGACGATGGCCTCTCACCCCCCCCACCCCGTCTGGCAGACGGACAGACGCGAGAGACGCCTACGGAGCCCTGCGTGCGAGAGAGAGATCCGTTTCCGCCGCCCTTCCTGTTCAGTTCCTCTCCTGCCTCCCCGAGGGCATCTGCGCGGCCCACAGTCGCGCCGCGGAGAGGTCAGCGACTGCAACGCGCTGCCAAGGGCAACCGCCCCCCACCGGTCTGCGGAAGGTCACACTTTTCAGGCCGAGGGGGTCAAACGACCACATAAACCAGGAGAGGAAGTAGCACGCACGAGGGTAGCTTCAGGGCATCTGTTTTTCTCTCTAAAAACTTCACCGCTAACGTAGTATTTTTTCCAAAACAGCGTGTTATTTTTAATCTGTCGCATAGATTCCATTCTGCTTCGATTATTATTATTGATAAACTCATATCGATGCTTAGCTTCTCAGCTTTTGTATAAATATACAGTACTTGCACCAGCGCTCTCTATAAAGGTTGTCATACAGCAGCAAATTGATTCTTTTAATTTCAATTGTAAGTGAACAAAATATCCATTTAAATTGCTGTTTCATTCCCTGATGAAATATTCATGTGACTATAAGATGAAAATTAAATTTAAAAATTTGATGACCAATAAAGGAATCGATAAATTTAAAACAATGAATGAATTACACATTAATTAACAATTTATGAGCATTTTAATCACTTGCTTTAGCAGATAATCGACTCCATTAAATCACTCAATTAATTGCCTCAGTCATAACTTTAGCATCAACTGTGCGTGCTCACGAGTGCTGAGCATCAATGACACAAATTAGCGATTCGCCTCCTTTTTTTACGGTGCGGTTGCTCCTTTCAAAGCTTGGGATCTAGCAGTGAAGCTGCCAGCCTGAGCGAGTCATTGTTCAATATCGAGGGCCAAATGGCGAAGACGTTTATCATCTCAGAGTAGCTCAGTGACACCCTGATACTATACTGTGCAGTATCTGAACATGCCTCCTTTTGCTTGGCCATGAAATTCCAGG
The DNA here is from genome assembly GCA_029721435.1 of Gymnothorax reevesii. Lineage (NCBI taxonomy): Eukaryota > Metazoa > Chordata > Actinopteri > Anguilliformes > Muraenidae > Gymnothorax > Gymnothorax reevesii. The sequence continues at coordinate 87,864,570 of CM056581.1, read as the reverse complement.
ATTTAAAAATTCAGCCTCAACACTACATATATGTGGTGAATGATAGTGTTTTAAGTTTTATGAAACAGAAAAAAAAACAATGTACCACATTAACAGACACAAGCCAATTCCGTAATTCTGAGCGCAGCTCAGTGCACTGAGAGAATGTAGCTCAGGAGCCATCCATTCCGCTGCAGTGCTGTCATTCTACTCTCTCACTCACTCACTCATTTTCCCACTCAGTCACTCACTCGCTTTACCACTCACTATCTCACTCATTCACTCACTCACTCTGTCTCTCTCATCCACATGCACACACAGACATGCACACACAATTCACAATCACATACCCACACAACATATTCACTCACACACATGCACACACAAGCACATGAACACACACACACAAACAGACAAATGAATATACTCACTTTCTCACACACGCACACACACACACACACGCACACTGAGCTTCTCATACCTTTCGGAGAGGCACTGCACAGTCTCTTGCTCTCAGAAGGACACTCGCTGCTGCTGTTGGGTGAGTAGGATCTTCTCTTGCCTAAAATGTCGTCTGTAGAGAGAGGAGTCCCTGGTTAAGTACACTGCAGTGCACCTGCGGCCCTCATAACATTTCAGGTGTAAGTAACGTCAGCTCTACACATGTAAACACAGCGGGAGGTGTGTGCGTGTGTGTGCCTGTGCGTCTGTGTGTGTGTGTGTGTGTGTGCGCGCGTGTGTGTGCATGCGTGTGCACGCGCGCGTGTGTGTATGTGTGCATGTGAGTGAGCGCAAGTGTATGTGTGCGGGTGCATTTATGTGTGTGTATGTGTGTGTCTGTGTGTGTGCATGTATTGATCCCCAGAGGTGAGGTGGCATCTACAATTCTTTACAGAACCCTGAGAGAAAGTGGGGGACAAAGTGAGAGAGGCCCCACACACAGAACCATTCAGCCTAACGGGGACCCCAAAACTCCCAGCAGGGGTCTCCAATCTTATCGCTGAAGGGCCAGTGTGGGTGCATTTCTTCATTACAGCCCAGGGCTACAGCACCTGATTCAACTAATTAAGGGATCAGGGGTTTCAGACAAGACATTGATAATTACACTGTAGAAGCAGGACCATTAGTGTTGGGCTGTCACAAAGACCAGCAACCACACTGGCCCTTTATGGATAAGATTGGACACCCCTGCCTAACAGGCTTCTTCTATGGAATCACAAGGTTTCTTTTGGCATCATTTTAACTGAGAATGTAAAGTCTGCGTGATACAGTAAAGGGGGCAGTTCGCTCTGCCAGCGATCTGAGGATCTCCAGTTGTTCCATTAGTCCGGTGTTTATCACAAACCCCCCTCCCCCCAGCAGCACCCTGTGAGCAGAGTAACACACAGAGCAGCCCAGCCTTGGCCGAGTCCTCTCTCAATCAGATGCTGATATTCCTTCCCCTGCTTTCCGGAACGTTCCCTCTCAGCACCCCTGCTGTAACCATGGTCGCCCTGGTGAGTATCTAACCAAAGTCCCCTCCATCACTCTCTCTCCCTCTCTCTGTCAAACTCCAATTTAGATTTAAAATGCTTTACAGGCATCAGAAACACGTACATTTGCATTGTCAAGGCTTGATGTAAAACAGTAACATATTGTACATACAGAAAATTCTTTTAATAATACGAACAGTGAAAAATAATGGAACTTTTAAAAGATGCTCTCACTCTCTCCCTCTCTTTTCCCTCCATCTCCCTCTCTCTCCCTCCCTCTCTCACACCCTCTCCCCATTAGGTCCGACACTAGCGTAGAAACCTCTCTCCAGCACACTGCCCCACACCAGAGAGGAACCAGCAGTCATTTTTTGTACAGCGCCCCACACCAACCAAAAATAAATAAATAAAATTGAATCAATATCTAATACTAATAATGTTGGGGTCCGAGGCAGAGAAAGTGTGGTGTTTTGTACGTCCCGGTAGAAAGCGAGGCCATTTGTCATCGCTCTCTCTCTCTCCCTCTCTCTCTCTCTCTCTCTCTGTCTCTCTCTGCTTCTCCATTTCTATTTTTCACCCACTCTCTCAGTCGGTTTGGCACCCCCCAACGCTGCCGTATAAACGAGTGCGCGCCCATGTGTCCATCTCTACCACCTCCAACCCCTCTACCCTCCATTCTCTTGTGCAGTCTTTCCCTCAGTTCATCTCTGAAGTCGGAAACTAGGCTGCCTTACCTAGCTAAACAACTTTGTCCGGCCCCAAACACACACACACACGCACACACCCTCACGTATCCTCTCAGCAGCCATGCCAGAGACAGTATTCCTTCACGACTGTACATGGGGGAGGTGCATTAAGTCCCGCAAAGGAGGCAAAAGGAGGCAATGAGAGAACTGCATGTTTCAGAGACTAAGTTAGAAAATAATGTGGAAAGGGTACGAACAGCAGTGGAGAAGGGAGATGAGACAGGCCGAGAGAGAAATTAGAGAATTGCATCGGAAGTATGCATACTGCGGGGGCCTATATGCTAAGGAGTGGTACCCATAATGATCTAATTTGATGTATTCGCTTGCAGAAGCAAATGTATTCCCGCTACAGGGAGGGACCGCCAGCGAGCGCTAGTGCTAATAGATACGCATCGACTCCTGCTGACACCTGGGGCACTAATCGCCAATCAGTCATCCACCACCCAAATTTAACCTCCGCCCACAGCTGCCCCCCTCGCCCCAGCACTGGCCCCGGCCATCCAGGCTCTTCCTGCCCCTAGCCGTTCCCCCAGCACTGCCTGAACGGAGATTTCACCCAGGCTCCCCCACTCCGCTCCGCAAATGAGCTTCTCCAATATGAATCACCTAATAAATCCCCAGATTAATGAACAGATGAACCCTGCATGGCCGCGGTTACCGGACCTCGCTGTCCGTTATTACTGTGGGGGCGGGTCCGTGCGCCGTCGCCTCCGCTGGCAATTGAGCGGGACTCGAGGCCACGTTCTGATTGGTGGCCGAGGAGTTTCATACCCCACGGCTCATTGATAAGCTGAAGAGATTATATCTCAGTGTTAAATGAAGGGTGTCCCTGTTGTGTACTCACAGTGCTTTTGGTGGAGTAACTTCTAGCCTTCTGAACTCCGTTTCCCATGATCCCTATCACTTCCTTTTTCCAGTTTTAATTCTACCATAGTGGGAGATTGTCTGCCTCATGACATAATGGGTGGAATCTTCTGGAACGGGCTAGCCCCTGAGGGCAGTTCTGACTCAATTCTTAGTTTGGGAATTACGCAGAGCGCAGACGGGAAAAAGTTCGGGGGCAGGCGGGAGAGGGGAAGTCATTATTCGGTGTGGTTAACTGAAGGCCTGCGCTGAATCACCCAGACAGCTTTATTAAACTTCAGAATGAAAGGCGCTATCAGTAATCTACCGCACTGACATCACGCAGCCTCCTCTAAGGCTCCATAAATTAAATAACGCTCTACAGTCGTGCCGCTGCAACGAGCGAGGACACCGTCCGCATCGCGGCCGTTATCTAATTCAGTTCCGCGCAATTTTATTAATACGGCTGTGTGCGTGAGTGTGTGTGTGTGTGTGTGTGTGTCTGCCTTTGTGCGTTTACTCGTGCGTGAACAAATTTGTGTCGGGACATTGAGCGCGAGAGACAGTACACGACTGTTTCTGGATCAGTACACTGCATTGTATTCTAGCTCTACCAATAAAAGCAGTATAAAAAATACAAATCTCGATCGAAAAGCGTATAAAAACGCGACACCTTTTCAGCTATTCAGCTGTTATAGAGAGAAACAACTGTGTTAAAACTTTTCTGCTCTATATGAGGCCTTTCCAGTATGAAATGTAAACAAACTATAGAAAGTGAAAAAGAAAATGTATGAATTGCTGACCAAACAATAAAGCAAGCACAGCTGTAGAGTTGGGGAAGCAAAAATTTCATGGGGCCGCCGTAGGTACTGGTCCTGTCTTCCACAGAACAACAGCGACCCGAGATCCTTAAAACAGTCCATCAGCTGGGCGGAGTTTGGCGGTGTCCACCATGGTGTCTACACTGACCGCCGTTGCTAACACCGAACTTAGCCGCTCAGTCCCAGAAATGGCAGTTTCCAGAACGGGAACAGAGGGATTCCTTGACAAATAGAGGGCGTGGACCTGAATCTGATGTTTAAACACCCCTAAGATTTGAGTGTTTTTAAAGATCAGAGGATAAACGCGGGTTCAGCGGCCGGGGGGAAGGGAAGGTTGCGGAAGACGGTGACCAGAGGACGCTAACGGAGGGAGTGACAGGCGAAGGTGCAGGAGAGGAGGCAAAAAAAAAACAGGGTGGAGGGAGGAAGGGAGGGAGGGAAGGAGGGAGGATAGCATTTCTTCTTGCTGTCGTCCGGTCAGTGACGGCTCTGACAGCCAGACTCCTTAATTCCCCTTTCTTATTCCCTTAATCTGTCATCTTTATCAGCCCGCGGAAGTGCAGGGCGGAGCAGCCGGGAGCCGCGGCCCTCGATCAATCTGCGCATTACGGCTGACAGAATGGTGCTAATAACTTATCGATCCCGCCTTCGCCGCGCCCGCCGGCCCAGAGTGGCGCCCATTGATTGGCTAGGGGGTGGGGGGGGGCATCCGCTCACTAAGGGGACCATCCTACTGCCGGGAGCAGGAAGAGACGGGGGGGAGGGGGGGCAGGGGGGTAGAGAGAGAGAGGGGGGGAGAAAAGAAGGAGAGGAGAGAGGGAGAGGAAATAGAGAGAGAGGGTAAGAGACAAAGAGAGAAACAAGCAGGAGACGGAAGGGATTGAGATTTAAAACCTGGTTTATTGGGACATAGTTCAAAAACAGAAATTACAGAACTTCAAAACCCCCCAGCGGAGAGATAGATCGAGAAAAAGAGAGAGAGACTGAGGCACAGAAATGGAGAAGATTTAGTGACCCAGGCAGACAGAAACAGGTAGATAAAGAGAGGAGTGAGGGAGAGACAGGGGGTGCCGACAGGACTCAGGAAACAATCCAAAATCCATACTGAAGTACAAACAGCCCGCAGAGCAGCTGCCCCGCGCGCAGGCGGCTTCAGGAGGAACCAGAAGCCCTCAGTAATGGGTCAGCTGTGCCATTTCTCATCACAAACCTCTGTGTTTATATACAGTAAAATACAGTAGTTCTGCAGAAACACGGGATTATGTGGAAAAAAAAAACAGGAAGTAAAATCCATTTCAAACAAAAACGGTCACTTCCCCTGACACACCTCCACTCGCCCCGCACTGATGCTCGGAGAGGACTGTGGGGTAAAACTGCACCTTGTACGAGGCGGAGAGCAGCACTAGCGAGAAGCTCAAATAACCAATTATCCCTCTCGACCCCTGACCCACCCCCCACGCCCCCCCCACCCAACTCCTGACGCCCACGCCTACGCCCTCCCAACTCCCCACCCCCACCTGCCCCTTCGATTTAACGAACAGCCTTCCGACTGTCAGAGAGGGGTACTTCTACCCCAGAATCCAGCCCCCCCAACCCAGCCCCCCACAAACATTTACTTTTTCAAGACACTGTTCCTCTTTCGCTCTCTCTCTCTCTCTCTCTCTCTCTCCAACTGCATCGCCCGCTGCTCTGATCAGGTTCGTGGACAGTCTCGATGACCCGTAAATGTCCAGATGACTCAGAGTACGGATCACGCCACTCTGACCTCTTCTCCTCTTATGTTTCTAAAGCTGAAAGTTCAAACTGTTGTTTCAAAAACCCTGAAAGTTCAGGATTTATCATCACAAAAATAACGAATGGCTTACTGTGGCAGGGATTAAATTTCTAATTGAAGCAACTTTTCCCAAGGGAGAGGTGAGCATTTTCCGGACTAAACCCTATGGATCTGGTCGCCTGATTCCAACGACTGCAGAAATGTCATTAGGCCTCATAAATGTTGATATTTCAACTAAGTTATGTTCTGCATTGGCCGCCTCACAGTTACCTAAGTCGGACTCATGAGGAGATTGGATTCTGAAAGGGCTTCCTTTAAAATGTTCTGCTCCACATCACATTATAACAAGCGATCCATATGCACGTAACCTATTTATAACCAATTTATACGTATGTGAGTGTAGCATGATGTTCGGTCGGTAAATAAATTACAAGAACGGGGCTTTGAAGACCGGGAGCAAAAGTTTAAAATGACAGGAAAGCGGCTAGATGCAATTGTTGGACTGAGAATGTGAACTGCATTTACATTATATGAATGTAACAATAACATTTGAAAATGTACCTGATGCTGACAGCACGAGTGGTGAACTAGCAGAGGTGTGGTGGTGAAGATGTGCATGACTCATGTTTGCGTGCACCAGCTGATTTACCTTCGTTAAACTTAGTGTTTTCCTTTCCGGCTCTCTCTCCCTCATCTCTCGCTCTCTCGTTCCCTCTCTCTCTTTCCCCCCTCTCCCTCTCTCTATCACAGGATGATAGGCCTGTGCTTGTTCACAGACGCCGGGCGAGCAGCTTAAATAGGCTCTTAAATCTGCGTTAAATGCAGAAGCCAGCAGATCTGAGACCGCAGCCGAACCACAGACTACTCACCCGTAAACCCCCTCCCCCCACCCCCATCCCCACACACACACACACACACACACACACACACACACACACACACTCCCTGCCCCCAAATCCCTGGGTGTCTGTCCGTCTCCATTAAGCTTGAAAATAATTGAGATTTTCTCCATTAAGTTCGCGGCGTCTTCCGGCGAATCCCTCCTGACCTGTCGCCGTCTCCGAGCTTCCACCCGACGAGATTTACTACTCTGCTACGGTTTTTTGCGATGATAATTATCAGACACCGGGAAGGCGAAGTCATGCATAAGTTGTGCGCTATGGCGGGATGGAGGAATGAGTCTCGAACGCATCCACGCGCTTTAGGCAAAGCCCTCGGGTGACCATCGCGCCCTCCCTCACGCCTGGCTCAGCGACTCGGAATCTGACCCCAGCCCCCCCAAAACACTCTCCTTACCCACCGCTGGAGGACACCTACCGCAAGTCAACGTCAAATTCAAAACCACATCAAACTCAACCCTTAGGGAGTTCATAGCCTCCAAGAAAAAGGTGTGAATTAATGGTTTTCTGCGGACAGCAGACTAATATAATGACTAATATTTCCAATTAGTCTTCAAGTAAAATTTAACAGAAAGCTAGGGAATATAATTGAGCCCCTGAGAACAAGAGTGGTCTAACTCCACTTTTGCCTTTTTTAAGTTCTAACCATAAAATGATTCCTAAGTGGTCAATCTATTTAGTGCAATTATAATTTAACTCAGTGTAGCTGCAGTGCTATACAATAGCTGGGGCACATATTCCACACTTCAAGAACGCATGAAGCGCACAGAGCAATTACAGTCCAAAATGAAAAAAGACAAAAATTAGTTGGACCAAGGAGCTCAATGGTACTTCCTACAGAGGAAAGAGGAAATGATTTCCTGTTGCGCATGCGATCCATTAGGACACAAACATCATGAGACCGTACTATTACTTGAGAGAAAAGTATTCTTTTTTGGTCATTCATTAGCGTGCATTCAGCAGAAATTAATTTCTTGATTTTTCTCAGTTAATTGCGATGATGTGATTTCCGCTCGAGCGCTGTAATTCTTGCGAGCGTCGAGGAAAACCATCTTGTCGGAGCTTCTGCCTCACCCACCGTCTGAATGCAACATCTCAATTACAGTGCGCGGCGTTCGCTGGCTCCAGGAGCGATCGATACCGCAATTAGAGTTCATAAACACCGGCCGTCTCATCCGCCAAGTCCACGGCTCCATCACCGTGACACGGACAAAAGCTTCGATGAGACATCATTAAAAGCTTCGATAATACTTTTGACACCGCTAGAACAGCCCTGTCTTCCCATTGCAAACCCCAAAGAAAGTTTACACGATCAAAACAAGATCGTAACGGACGGATGCACGCCCTGACGGACAAACTGTTACATAATGTCTTCGGTGCTGAGGTGTGTAACGGCTTAGAAACAAAGCTGTTTCAGGAATCAGCACCACAATGGGAAAGTGATATACGGACAGAGGCAGGGCTGATAAGCCATACAAACTGAGAGTTAAAGTGACTCGGTGAGCTGGCTGTATGTGCTTTCAAATGAGCTGTCAAATTAATCTGTGAAAAAGGGCGATGGTAAAGGTAGTACAGTTCTGCATGTTTTTTAGTAGTCTATCGTTTCATCATTTACTGGTTAACACCGGGAATTTTTGGACCATTTACTCCTCATACAATTTGTTTGCCAGCACCTGAATTGATTTTCAGCAAACAATATTTTAAGTGCTACGCAGATTGCGTTCTTGGCCCTGGTCATTTGTATTATTTTAAAAGCATATCTGGTCCGGAGAAACAGAACATCTGAGTCGACAATAAGGACGTTCCTCCCAAAATGTGATGTGATCCGCAAGCTTTTACAAAACAGGCTCGCAGAAATATAACCAGCTCTTCTGGAGACTTTGAAAAGTCCATTGAATGGCCAATAAACAGGGAAGACCACCTGTCACAACAACCACTTCAGGATTTCAAATGAAATCAGTGAGGCTTCAGATTTTTAACATGGCATACTTGCGCTCATTTTTAAAAACTAATGCTTGCTAAATCTGGGGACCTCAATGGAAGTCAGGTCCCTGTTATTGTTCTTGCCATATCCTTGTAAGGAGAACTGAAATTTTCGTCAGAAAACTTTCGCCTGGATGATGCACTCGACTATCTTTCTCCCCCACGTCTTTGTTTAAGATCCCATCAGATTAGGGAGGCAATAAAGCAATTTATCAGGAGTGGGAATCGCAAAGGAACAAATAAGCTTGGAGCGTTAAGGAAAATGTCAAGTGCGCGTTAAGTAATGGGCCTGAGCGAAACACAAGGGGATGAGCGATGTGGTTAATCTTTCCAATTAAGCAAAGTATGCCAAATGAACTTACCTGAACACAAATAAATCTTTTTAGAGAAAGTGTAGGACCAAGTGGGAGCAGTAAGGACTGCGGTCCGCACCGGCACAGAAATGTTGAGGAAAACCCAGGTAAAATCAGTTCGAGATAAAGTACTGCACGCATAAGATACGCAGAGGAGCCACTTGCTATTAGAAAGAGAGGGGGCTAGCTAGAATTTAGTGATTTAGCATTCACCCCTCTCTTTTCTCCCAGACAAAATGGTTCCTGAAGGCTCCTGTGCGATTCCGCAGAAGAACTCTCCTTATTTCAAGGGCTCATTTGTCAAGTGAAGTAACTTAATGTGCAAGCTTTCACAGTTCTCATCTATGATACTAAGTTCCACTAATAACATAAGATGGTTTCCCTAAGGAAAGTAGACAAAGCACCCTTTACACACTTGCCTGAAATCAAAATTTAGGGACACTAATTTGGATTGTATTTGAATTTTTGTAAGGGAAAGGTTGGGCTATGGCCCAGACGCTGACTCTAGATAGCCAGTAAAAAAGAGCTGGATTAAGCTATTATTTTAAAAGTTAGCATTCACTATGTGCTCGTCAAGAAAAAGTAATTTAGCGTGGGAAATATTGGGTTGCATGAGTTTTTACGTGAGACAGCTAGGAGTTCGGCCCAGTTATTAGCACTGAACAGCCATTGAAAAGAGAAGGATTTAGCTAGTATTCACTGATTTAGCATTCCCTGCTCACGTCTCCAAAAAATAGTAACTCAGTGCAGTAAATTTGTGTTTTGGAGCTCAGATATGTGGGAGCGTGGGCCGGAGTATTGAACCAAGCCCCTGCCCCTTACCTGATGCCGCAGTGCTGACGTCCGCAGAGCTGCTCCTGGTGGTCTCGCCGGCGGGCTGGCCCTCGGGCATACCGCTCTGCCTCGTGTGGTGAAGGTTGGAGATGATCGTCGTCAGGTCACTGCTGTCACGGCTGGAACACAACACCAGGGGGAGAAAGAACTCAGTTTGGAATGTGCACCACTGCGCCATCTCATCAAATCCCCCCACCTACCCTGCCACCACCGCCCCAGTCTCCCCCCTCTCTATCTGAGGGACGGGGCAGGGGAATTGAACTGGGCATTTCAGTTCAGACCAGTGACGGCCGATAAACTGATAATTGATGAAGAACAGAACATCCCTTACAAATAATGATTGGTCTTGACCTGTTTTCAATCACTTATTTTAACTAAAGTAACTCAAATTCCAAACAGCAAGTGTTGCCAGTTCTCTTTATTGAGGTAATACGAGAAATAATAAGTCTCGATCTGTTCGAAAACATTTCCCTTGAGTTTTCCAATGATAAAAATAAGCCATCGGCAGCAAAATACATGGCTTCCTTTTTAGTGCAATGTTGCAATGATCAAACAGAAATTGTGTTTTTCACTTAACAAAAAAAAGTAAAACAACTACAATATATCAAATTCCATCTTGCACCTTCTAGCCTTTGCTTCATGATCGTTTAATTACAACAAAGAAAGCAAAAAGTAACAAATATCCACAAATGAATAAAGTTGATTGAAACGCAATTTTGTGTGAACATAATGCGTTTTCTTTCTCGAGTAACCCCATTAAGGTAAACTGGCCACACCATATAATTCTGAGTGTTTTCAGACTTAATATAATATTAATTCAAATGAAAGACTGAAAACAGGAGAAGACCAATCATTACGCTCAAGGGATGTTCTGTGCTTTACCAAGTTTCAGCTCACCAGCCGACACTCGTTCATTCGAAGTTTCACAAGCTCATGAAAAAGTTAAATGCAAAGCCCTCATCATTACTATACATGATGTGTAAACCTTAAAGAAATGAGAAGATAATCCGTGATATGCCACCGTTTGTTTTAATGAAGCGGTCTGGGATTTGCCGAGGTGTTTACAACTTCCACATTTTCCAAGACGGAAAACGAAATCCATTTATTTTATGCGAGTACTGCTTTGACAGAGTTAAAGAAGTAATCTGAACAAAATAAAAGCAATGAGTGTCGGTTTGAGTCCAGCCGAAGGTGAAGCGCGCCGGCGTATTTCGAGCGCAGTACTTACTACAGCACAGCCAACGGCCCATTTCTGATCAGCAGAAAGCACACGCTCCCAGAACCCAAACAATCTCGAAGCGCCGGCCTGTCCCGCCGTCGGATCAATGCTGGCAGACGCGCTCGCACATCTCGGCAATCCCTCCGCCGGGATCCAAAATGGTTCACGAGAATACATCCCTCCCTCCGTCCCGCCAGTGATCCGAACGCCGGCCCCCACCCAGCGTTTTCCAACCTGCCGGAGTCTGACCCTGTAGAGATGGGCATCTAATCGGTTTGTCTCGGTCTCTGATAATCAGATAGAATGGTCACTAAGAGCCCACAGACTCCCCGTTGCACACTTAGTGCCTTTACATCAGGAGAGACTGGGAAAACGATATTACTGTGGTTGCTGAAGCTAAGAGACTGTCCGGGACTGCTTTCAGCTCCTCTGTCTACACTCCACTGATTCAAGCCTTTTTTTCATTTTTTTGTTCCTCTCGTAAAACAAGGAGGGCTCAAAAAAACCCTTTTTTAACATGCCCGACATTTGTGCTTTTCTTAATCACACCCAAGAACTGCTTGAGGCAGCCAGAAAAATGACAGACAACTGCCTCAGGCAATTTTGTGTCTTATCCCGTCTAATCTTCAACCTTAAGGAACGTTAATCAGCACGTAGTGGGATTCATAAGTGGTTTACGAGCTTAAAGTGAAGTGATTAGCTTTTTCCCCCCACCCAACCTAAATCAATACTCCTCGAGGAGGCACGTAGGACAAGCTCAGAGCAGCATAATCTTCGAAGGTATCAGCAATAACGAGAAAAGATAGCGAATGCCAATCAGGACTGCAAAGCTTAATTGTCTCGGACAAACCTGGTCTATGCCTGTACGAGGCTAAGAAGTGATCAGAGAGCATTATGTAGAATACAGTGAGGACAGCGGCGCTGCCTTATTGCAATACAAGTCTGACTAGTTTATCGAGTCATTATAGTCCATAGCATCCTAGCCTCAAGAGCCTTATACCGCTTTTTGCATTATTTCTTTGTATAGTATTTGTTCACATTGTTGAATACTATAAATACTGGAGCAATGCAGGGTTTAAAACCTTACCCAAGGGAGTCACAACATTGTCCTTTCCTCAACAGTTTGTCCTATGTCCTCTCTTGAAGACTTCAACAATGCTAGCTACACTAGTAAGACTAATCGGTTAGACGAGTTAAGCCCAAAGTTGAATGACCCCTAAACCAAGAGCCAAAACCAGTATCTAATCTACTAAAATTCTTCGCATTGACTGAAGAGGCTCGGACTGGGTATATCTCAGGGGTGTCTGGTGCATGTTTGCGGAGTGGGCATGTAGATTGCATGACTGCTTTGCTTTGGGCAAGTTTCCTGTTTGGCCACCATAGAGAAACTGGTCATGTAGATCAGGGTGGGAAGAAAGGTATGCTGGGATACCTCCCCCCTCCAGGCAGGAGTCTTTGGAGATTAGGGTGGGATCTGTCCATCCGTCAATCCTTCCTCATTAACTGTTCTGTCTTTTACCTGCCCAGATGTGGAGGATTTGTTCACAGCCCTGATCTCCTTACAAAACATAATATTGCCCAATAGCCGCTATATAAGAGGAATGATTATTATATGGATAATAGCTAACAGACAGAAGGTACAGACTTAAGAACCCCGTCTGAAAGATCCCAGTTTCTCACAACAATCACAGACCATAGACTGCGTGAAGACCATGTACTAAGTTACTGTGACCTTAGCCATTGACTTTTTAGGGAGAAGCTTTTCGGCAGATGGCAGTTCTGTCCTCAATGTCGTAAACGTCTATGATAATGCTGCCAAGTTGGAGTCGTTCACCAAGCGTGTTAGGTGCCATGATTCGTCAGCAAAACAATTCACCATTGTCCAAAGAGCACAGCAGCTCGACAAATTTGCACAAGGGGAGGCAATTAGGGCAAGCAAAGCTGCTAGAACAATCTTTTTGGGTTAAATTTAGCCTTGCATATTTGACCAATACCAGCACCAGCCATGGTGGCGCTAGAGAGCTAAGTTTCTTCAGCAGACCCAGAAACGCGGCTACAGAGCGTAAAGCTGTTTTTAAGCAGAACCAAGCAGGCGGCGGAATTTATTTCTTTCAGCCCTAGCTTGGGCAACCATTCGCTCATCAGTCAACTTGCGGCCCCAGAAAGAAAAATAAATAAAAAATACACGTGATGAACAGCTCATTGGGGAAAGAAGGGAGGGGGTGGGGGGGCTCAGAGCTTTGCCAAACACACTGGGCTGCCTGCCACGGGAAAGTGGCGGGAAGCATTCAGGGCACGTCTGTGCAGCGCGAGCCTCCCTCTGAGGGGAAGGACAGATGCGCGGCCTGGCGTTTGCTCGCCATTGCTAGGAGCCAGAAACGTCTTCGGGCAAAACAAGCAGGCACCGTATGACACGCTCAACAGAAATGAGGGAACCTCAGCAGTGGTGTGTGAAGTCGACATCCCCTCCCTCCTGACACGCATGCTCACACACGTGAATACGCACATACACTCACACATATATAAACACGTATACTCACTCACGTACATGCACTCACGAGCACATAAGCACATATTCTCTCACACATGCGTAAATACGTATATACATATGCGCATAAACACATATACTCGCTCATGTACATAAACATATACTCACACACATACATAAACACATATACTCACATCTATACAGAAATACACATGCAAATACCTACATCAACACATATACTCTTACACATACATAAACACTTACGCACACGTACGTGCATACACATAAACACAAACACACGCACACACACAGGCAAACCCAATAACATACACACATGTACATAAACACATACAGAAATGTAAACAGTCACGCACACACACAAATATACACACACAAACCCACAATGATGACACACTTAGAGACAAAATGAGGCGCCTTCCGCTTCCGAACGCAATGCATGACACACACTCACCTCACACACTCAGGGAAAGCTGGTGCCACTTGTATAAAATGCGGACACAATTTCATTCCACATACACGTGCCAACAAAATAAACAAAATCAAAACTCAGGAATGATGACGATGCACGCGTGATGGCTTAGCAAAAGAAAAAAAAAGCACATCCCTGTTAAAACCGTTACTGATGCGAACACACACACGCAAAAATAAATAAATAAAGAAAATAAAACAGCTCCGGGGATCATCAATTGACGGCCCCAGTAATTAGTTCCTGATGCCCAGCGTCTCGCGTCTGCCTCCCGCTAATGAGGCCAGAATTAGTGTCCCGTATCCGCGGAAAAAGAGCGCGGTCCCCGCCTGAGCCGCGAGGGTACGCCCGGGCAGGATGTGTTCGGCGCCATGGGGCATTCAGCTGCGGGGTAATTAAAGGCGGAACACATGCAAACATCGGCCTCCGCCGCCTCTCCCGTCCTGATTGGTACCCCATCAGCAGCATGAGCCGGAGGGGGGGTTGGGGAGGTGGGGGTTCGAGAGCGAGGGATTTATGTGGCGAGGCAGCGTAGAGGCGTTCATTAAAATGACCCTGCCAAAGCCTGCATCCATCCTGACTGGAATAGTAATTCGGCAGGAAGGGGGGAAGTCGGCCAAAAAATATAAACAAGAAGCAAACAAACGCTTTCCAAAATAAAAGTCCTCGCAGCGTTTAATGATATTTCTGCCAAAGTAAAATTCCCCTATTGTTAAAAAAAAAAATTCCAATTAATATTTTTTTAATGCTGGGATTTTTTATTTTTCACATAAAACGGGAGACTTCCTCGTTTGCGGCAACACAAAGGGGTCCATATGGAATGTCAGTTACTATGAACATAAAAGATTTTAATTTACTCCACAGTAAAAATGCCTCCTGTCTACTGCGCCAGACCTTCATAGTTCTCACCTGACAAGTTCTCAGCCCAGAATACTGATCTCTCAACAGCTGTTTAAAAATGCGCCTCAAAATGGATAACACACCGGAAAACAGCCAGCGTTATCTCAACTATGACAGAGTTCAACTGCCCTAGTTGTACTTTGTAAGGAGTTACATTTACTCCCAACAGTTTTTGCGGATTTTTCCCGAAGAAAAACAGGCAGGCCACCCCTCACTCTTGGGTGCGGACATTACTAACCCCACACGCTCAAACTGACCATTTTTCACCTCTGAAAGAGGCTCGTCGAAGGCAGCCACAGATAGTCAAACGGAAGCATTTTATTCTTAAAAATGGCCGAACAGCGGGGCTCTGCATTCTAAATATTCATCAGAATGACAGCTGCAGACAAGCTGCACTTGATAGACGCTGTTAGAGTGTGAAATTACGCGGTGCGCTATTTCTGACTATTACGATGCGTAATTTGACTCTCCGACAAAGAGGCAGGCGAAGAAGAAAAACGCCCAAACTCCACCCACCCCTTCTTAACCTTCCCGCCCACCCCAATCTGTGCTCAGATGCCGTAATGCCGTCCTGAACTTCATACCTGAGCAGGTACTTATCCCGACAGGAGAGATGCCACTCAGAGGATCAGCGCTAAGCACCTAGCGCAAGGGCACAGCTAGCCTGGGCTAATTAGCGCACTTTCGCTCCGGTGTCCCAGTTCGGCCTGCTATAATGAGAGCCTGGCCTCGGCCAGCCAAGGTCATAATCTGAGTCAGGAGAGGTAAGACTGAGCCAGCTGACTCAGCACAGGCCGCTAACAGGGCGGGTAGATGACAGCCGCTTTCGCAACTACGGCGCACTTATTGGCAGGCGTTAGTGAGAGACATGGTCACCGTAATCACGCCCTGAACTGGTCATCGCCACTCATCCCTCAGTGTCCACGCCGACATTACCACCTAGATATTAAGCCAGCCTGAGCCAGTATTTATAGGACAATGCACATGATGAGGAGGGCAGCCATGTGTGCTCATCTTGGAGCATGAGAGTGTGTGCATGCGTGTGTGTGTGTGTGTGTGTGTGTGTGTGTGCGTGTATGCGAGCATGTATATTAATAACCTCTGTGTGTGCAGTGCATGAGGAAATCAGATACAGAATGAGCAGGTTTTGAAATTGAAGATCCCAGTGCTAAAACTACTTAAGTCACGAAATGTCCATTTTGAGAAAATTGAGAAGGTCGACTTGGGTAGCTATAACAGACGGCTTCCTATCTTTACCTCACAGTGTGTGAAAATGTGACTGAAATACTTTTAGCGCAAGGCTCTTCAGTTCTGCTTATTGATACAATATGATTATGTCCACCAACTGTGTTTATAAGCAGCATTAGTGTGTCGAATGTGTATGTTTTAAAATTCTGCGTGTCATTTCTAATGACTATTTTGGACCCTGAGTTCAATTTAATTCTGTCAAGAAGCACCATTTGAGTACGCGTACGCGCGCGTGTGTGTGTGTGTGTGTGTGTGTGTACGTGCCGTGTATGGTGACTATATTTGTTGCAATTCTGCTCAATGGTGCATTTTGGGTGTTGAAGTATTTTGGACACATTGTTCATTTTTAATCAACACTCAATGCACTTGAATGAGGACCACAGTTGTTTTATCTAGAGTTTTGGGATTTATCCCATTGGTGCTGATAAATATTCGGAAACACGTGTCTGTCTTTAGACAGTGTATATTGCTTCCAGCGCTCAGTCACATGCCGTGTATGTGTGTATGTAATATTCATGGACTCTGTGTGTATAGGGCCAAGGCACATCCATTCCATTAGCCGAGAGGGCAATCTAAGAACACGTTTTTGCTCGCGATACATCTACAGCCAGTGTAAAACAGCGCCGCTATAAAATAATACATCATTGATCTCTCTGCTCGTTATCATACCCCATGTCAGCTACAGTGAATGCAGTTTTCTTACTCTCTCTATTGTCCCAAATTATTTGTATTCATAATGTTCTCATGTAACGCGAGTGCTGCAACTCTCCTGAAATTAAGTGAACATCCCGGAAAGCAAATGCGCTGTCCGAGTCCGTACCAGCACCAGTTCCACTGGTCAGTTCCCTCAAGGCATCAATGCCCCCCTGCCACAGACGTTAAGGTGGCTGAGAACAGAGACAGAACCAGTATTTGGGGTCATTCAGCATCTCTTATAGCAACCTTAGCTTCTGCCCAGAGCTGCCTTGCTCTTCCTAGCCAAGTTGGCCAGTACAATAGACTACATTAAATATATGAAATGAGAACCTGAGGGACATTCCCTAGGTAAGGCCGCTGTTTTGGATGGTACTGAAATCGACTAGAAAATCTAAGACAAAATGAGGCATTAATGTATACTTAATGTACATAATTGCATCCACTACAAAAGTATTGCAGACAAGCACAAGGCAAGAGTTGCCACAGCAGAGAGAAAGCAGGCTTGATGTGTGTAGTGTCCACCAATTAAAGGATGAGCTGTTTGTTTGGCTCATTTGCGTAAAACACATTAATATTACATCAAAGGCTAGATAAGATCAGATCGTAACGCACGGAAAGACTTTCAGCGCCGTGAGTTAATATGAGAAATATGCATAATAACAAGGAGAGACAGGTCTGTCTGCAGTTTGATACGGCAGATACGATCTCCAGCGTGGGCAAACATGTTTCTCTAGCTCTCTGGAGCCGCGCGGCCCGGCAGCTAAATTTGGCTGCCGGCGTTCCAGCTTCCGGACACCTCCAAGCAACTGTCCCAGTTTTTGCCAGCTTTATCGAGCGTGAGGGTTGAGGCTTGTGTGAGCAGCGTGTTTGTGCTCGCCTGTGCGAGTGTGTATGCGGTACGCGAGCACGGCAGAGTGTATTTCCTGCCTCGTGCGGTCACACCTGCTCCCCACCTACCAGTGAGAGGGTCCTCATTTTGGTGACGTAAATTCAGTTCCTGAATGTACCCCGCCCCCCTGCCCAAGACGTGGGGAAGCGCTGAACTGGAAGGCAAAAACAGCAGCCAGTCCAGCTTTCAGGCCTCGCAGCTGTCGGCTGGGGGAGAGCCAGCCAACCACGGCCCACTGCCCGAGTCCTGCCAACAGCAGGGCGGGCGAGGCCACGGGGACAACCGCCAGTCTTCGGGGGAGGGGGGGGGGGCACCAGCACGACTGAAAAGAGGACTCGCAGGGCGGGGCGGATGCCGCTACGTCACGCCGCTACATCTGACGCCCCAGCTGCTAACGGCAGGCTAACTCCGCAGGAGGAAGTGGTGATAAGGGGGCCCCGAATCACAGAAGGCGGGCGGCGACAGCGATTCTGCTGCGCAAAAGCTTGTGCAGGTGCCGTGAGGGGAGGGAGGAAGGGTTCGCGAGGCCGACAGCTGCTGCCAGCGAGGTCCCGCACAGGTCTTAAGCTACAGTCCCGACTGCAACGCCTCCACCTGCAAACTCAGGACTCCCCCCCCCCCCCCCACTATTGACCAAAAACAAACCCCGCAGAAAAAAGGACGACCAAAAAAATAAGCAAGCTATTACCTAAAAATACCTCCGTGAAATTCTCAGAGCACTCCTGATGGTGTGAACACGGAGGCAATACAATGTCAGAGCCGGAGAAAAAAAAGGTAATCTATCACAACATTTCGAATCCCTGCCTGTAGGTAACTACGAGCTAATAGGATCTCAGCCTATTCCTCCCTCTTCTTCTATTTCACTTTTTCAACAATATTACTAACAAGGGCCTCTGTTCTTTCCGCATTAAAACCCAAAGACAGCTTCATACAGAGGACTCCAGCTGTGGAGGGAGACGGAGAAATATATACACGGGCAGGTACATGAATAAATAAGTCCGCTCGACGTTCTCCAGAGTTTTCGATGCCGCGCCTCTACGTGCGCAGTATGAGGGCAGGCTCCCAGTCGATACGCCTCCCGCAGAACAGGAATTCCTGATGGTTTCAGAGCAGAAAGTGAGAGCCCTTCCTTATTAGGTCTAGATTTGTTGCTACCCCTATGTGTTCTGGACTTCTTCTCTGGACAGTCCTGCACCCACACATTAAAATCTGTTTCTCCAGATGTACTCACTCAATCACATATGCAGGCTGGTCTAAGCCCTCTGCCTACCATAGGATTGCGATGAACGCGTTTCCTTCAAACCAGAGAATAACACTGAAATAACTTTTGGGGTGATATCAGAACATCGCTCTCTGCGGTAGGTTTTCTGGAGAAAACTAAGACTTTAAGAGCACGCGAAAATATCACGAAGGCAAAGAAAGGTCATTCGTGCAATGACTCCCACACAAACATTCGGCTCTCGGTTTCTCCATTACGTCTGAAGACTGCACCTCTTAAATGGTTTTTACGTTTAAATCTGATAATTAATGGCTGCCACTCTTTTCCCCCCCGTACCCTTTGAAGTGAAAGGTTCACAAACTCAAAATAAAGTCTGACAGTTCAACAAAAACACAAGAGAATCTGCACAGTTCCAAACCCAAAGCCTGGTGTCTCTACAGTCATTGCTCACGCACCTGCCTTACCGCAGGCCAATAATGATTGTGTGCCTCCACGAAAACAGCCCAAATCACTGTTTTTGGCCCATAACGAGCCACGCTGTCATTGCAGCGTGCCAGCAGTCAGAGGTGATCGCCCACGCCCGACACCTGCAGCTTCAGGGCAAGAGGAAACCCCAAGCTTGTTTATGTACCCCGGAAGATAAGAGCGCAAAACCGAAAATAAGATATCGAAGATATGATTTTAATCCACCCCCGAGATGCGGTTAGCGCTTTTCTCATTACTGGGGGTGGAAGATTGGGGATCCCCATGTTTGAAAGGCTGGTTTCTCAGCAGAGATACCCCGAGGGGAATCCTTCCTCCAGGGCCCACGGATGCGAGGGCAGGTACAGCCCAAAGCAAAAGTAGGTCTTTTCCATCACACACCAGGATTTCCCCCACCAACAACTCAAGGGCAATCACCAGCCCACAGTCAGAGCTTATATCTAACAGGGAACACCACGCGCCTTCCTGCTCGCGCGGGGGCCATTTTGAAAACTGAAATTGATTTTAGCTGCTGCTGTAACTTTCCACCATGCTTTGTGAAAGCAACTTTAACTACGCTGGAAGATGTGACGGAACATTTCATTACTTCTCTGTCTTCGGGTGTGTCGAGAAGGGCAGTGCAGGTGAGAATAGTTTGAGGTAGGGGTGTTTCTGTAACTGCCGAGACCCGACAACCTCAGTTCTGGGGTGGAAAGCCGTCACGGAGACAAACAGCCGGCTAAAGGAGACTGGCATTCTGTCCATCACATGCCTCAAGCTATTGCCAGACTCATATCATGTTGACAAGGCTCTACGCAACCACTTTTTCACATTGATAAATTAGAATTTTTTATTGAGAAATTTATCACTAAAACCAAAGAATTACCCATATTAAAAACTTTACTTTCTGTCAAGATTTGATATGATCTCAATGACAGAGGTCTGCCCAATCTCAAAACGCTAGCAGGGTCGATCAAAAGGCATAGAAACTCATATCTGACAGTGTGGTATAACTTCTCATTGTGCTACCATCCGTGCCACCAAAGACCTTATTTTGCATTTCATTAGAATTAATCTCAATTGCGCAAAAAAAAAAAGTCCCCACCTCCCACATAAAATGCAGAATTAACAATACGTATTTCAGAACTTTAATTATCTGTGACCAGTTCTACCCATGCTCTTAAAAGGCATTTAGGCCCACAAGTAGTCTTAAATCCCTTTTTATTAGTAGCTGAGTCCAATTAATAATAATGACATTCAAATAGTATGTAAGAGCTTGTTACCTCCAACTACCAGGTACATTTTTTGGATCACATCACAAGGGAGGAAAATTCAAATAACAAACTAACCCCAAAATTACCAAGTCACAAATATAATAATAATGAATACTGACAAAAGATGACTGAACTTTTCTCTTCAAGATCCACTAGTCAGACTTGTTGAGGTCAACACAAACACTCCTTCCCCTACTCATACATTAGCAATTAATTATGGAAGGAGTGAAGTGATGTGACTTGTGCAGCTCTAGAGAAATGAATTTGACAACTACTAAATGTAAATCACATATTCGCACACATAATTCATTCAATGTCATCGACCCACTCCAGCTAATCCTCATTTTAAAATGTGTTCCTAATTTTTACAAGTTTTATGAAAAATTTTTGATGTAACAAATTTCACTACGCTCTAAGGAATATATTACTGCCAGTTATAACCGTGCAATTGCAGCAAACCACTGAAGTGAGATATGTCCAGTACATACCAACTCAGAGACTGCACTACAGCGTCTATGCAGGAAACTGACCTGCTTCTGGAAGGTTCCGTTCTGAGAATCGCCAGCAATGAGAGCCATTAGATCCGATACCAGTGCCCGCTTCTCTGCAGATGGACAGCGAAAGCGAAGCAGAGGCCGGCTTTGTGCCACCGCCACTTTGTCTCAATAAAGCCTAGACAGGTTAAACCCTTCTTCGTACGCGGCAGAATTTATAGCAAGGATTTAAAGAGACGTCTGAGCGACAGGGCAACCCATGAAGGGGTGGAGTAAATCAGCCCCGAAATCCACGAGAAATTAGCTACCATATTCGTCCATTTCCCTTTCTCTCTCCTTCCTCCAGTATCGCTTGGAGATCCTCTCTTTCTGAGAATAAGAGAATAACTTCTTCCTATTATGTAGCGCAGTCGGTAATGACTTGCCTATAGCCTATGGCGAGCCGCTTTATATGACTATGCCAGACATTACTGTATATTACCGCTATATTACTATTGCTGGTTTTCACTTATTTACTCAAATTATAGAAATAAAACTTGTGTCAATAAACAAAAGCGCTTGATTCTAGCCTTAGAAAAATTATTCACTTCAATAAACAGGGTCCCTGAGAGGCTTAAAGAGGCGTAATATTTGCAAGACGGAAGCCACTTTTGGGAGGAGCTGTGATTCAGTGAGGTCACCCAGTCAGCAGGTGTATATAATATATTGTACCAAATTATTATGCAAAAAAACAGATTTTAAATCAGCATATTTTAATCAAAGCCTTTTCTGCGCCCTCAGGAGAACCACAGCCACGTAGGGGACTGACCAACTATCTTGCGCAAAACGTTATGAAATTCATCATCCTCCCCGCTGCATGCTAACTGAAACTAAACTTCCTAGCCTGGTGGGGGTCGATGCTGTTTTGTGGTGTTTTGTTGTTAATATTACGGTTTTAGTCCCTTTTAATTCCCGCTTCAGATATTAGTCACGAAACACGGCGTCACGGCAAGCTGAAGCTTCCACCGTCAGACAAGAAGTCGTCCATTTCGCAGAACTACACTGACATGATCTGCTGACATTTTGGAGATTGTATCAAGAATTTGCTGACTGCGCACTTTGCTGGATGGATGGATGTATTTCTAAGTATTCTGCAAGGCCTACCTGTTAATCGTCTACAAAGCGATTGCCCTAACCATTAATCTG
This sequence comes from Gymnothorax reevesii, assembly GCA_029721435.1. Taxonomy (NCBI): domain Eukaryota; kingdom Metazoa; phylum Chordata; class Actinopteri; order Anguilliformes; family Muraenidae; genus Gymnothorax; species Gymnothorax reevesii. The sequence goes on along the minus strand of CM056581.1, from coordinate 87,842,305 downwards.
GTTAAAAGATACAGCAAGAGAAAACGGCAGGCATTTGTTAAGCACGGTGACATCCAAAGCCGTTTTTGTTCAGCCGAGCCTCAAATTCTGTTCTTAGATTCCCCTGCCTTTCCGTTCAGGTACATGAAGTTGCATTCTTCATGTTAAGATCAATACCATGAGTCACAAACCGATAACTTCACCAGCAAACAAGAAACTGAAAACTGCACGGCAAAGGCCACACTTTTTTTTTTACCACCGACTGCCGAGTAAGGCTAGCAACAAGGGAAAGCTTTTGCCCATAGTTCCTCGCCTTCCGTCGACAAAATCCAATTTATTTGGGCCCGTCTACAACTCACTTACAGCGGGTGCAGTCAATGGAAATCTAATTTCGGGGGCTGAACAGCCTATTCTCGATTTTTGGTCAGACGTTGCCCGCATTTGCGGCGAGCAGCGGCGGACTGGAAGTCTCCTGAACAGACTGGAGCCGCAGCTCCGCGCCGCCCGCCGCCATTTAAAAGGTAAAAGCCTCCGCATCAGTCTGGAGTGTCCAGTAAATACGTTAGCGTCTTAACGCGCAGGCATCAAAAGCGTCGACTGAAAAAAAACCCTGATAACGAGGTTAGCTTGGCGTGCGGCTTCCCTCTGCTGCCGTCTGACAGGCCTTGTGTTACAAGTCGGCCATTTTGAATGAAACTGATGTCAATACAATGAATGTGATCTTTTTTTCAAATGACTGTCACACAAGGCCGACAGAAACATACAATTCACACATGAGTGTACATTTATATCTTTTACGTAAAACTCAATTTCACATAGTCACATAAACAATATGTGTGTTTCATAGCTGTACATACTCAAAGCAGAATACCTATTGAGTGCGCTTAACCTTTAAATCCAACCATTTTCTTTTTTTTTTTAATTAAGGGAGGTACAGATAAAACCGTTTCAGACATAACCAGTGTGTTTATTATCTAAACTTCCATATGGTAACTGCACGTAGCTCACCATTTTCCAGACCAAATTATATCAGACCTGTTGAATCTGCCACAGTGCCTCTGTCAGTTTTAAGCAGCTGGTCACATTCAAACAGCACAAGAGCTTAAGATTCTGAGTCTCTCTCTCTCTCTCTCTCTATTTTCTGTGAGTTGTGTTTGACTGAAGTGAAGCACATTGAGAGAAGAAGCTTACTCCCACTTGCTTGTGCTCATTAGCGTTGCCCTCACTGTGGCCTCTGCGCTTTTGAAGGAGTCGGGCCCCAAACTCAATGTGTATTTATCACTACACGCGGCTTATCGTGACATCTTCATAGCTGCGTGCGCTCCCCACCCCGCCTGCCTATCCCCAAAAACAGATTTCACACCACAGCTGAACACCAAACACCCGGCGCTAACGGCACCCCATAAATACATGCCCAACTCCACCAACATCTGGTGTGATAAAAAACGTGGAACAGACGGAGAGGGTATGCGGTCCGCACACAGATAAACAGATGCACTTCCTGCCTCTTTTGGTAAGGTATAAAAAGCAGGTAGATAATTAGCACATATGTGGATGTTAACACAAGCTTTGGAAATATAAGTCTACGCAGCTAGCCGGGCTAGCGTGCACGCTGAACTGCTTCAGCAGTGCAGTAACACACGTCTGCTTAGATCTCTAACGTGAGCCATAACCTCAAAAAAATAAGTGTGCCACTGAAAGCAGGCAGGAAAAACAAGATAAAATTAATCACAAATAAAAAGAGCATACACACTTCTGATGGAGCTCAAGCAATATTCTGATGTAAAATCAGACTTTTCCATTAGAGCCCTGTCATAGATATATAGCTACACTACAGAGTGCTTACCGGATGAATGTATATGACATCATGCCATGTGCTTGTGTCTATGAGCGGGCGTGTGTGTGTGTGTGTGTGTGTGTGTGTGTGTGTGTGTGTGTGTCTGTATGTGTGTGTGTGTGTGTGTGTGTGTGTGTGTGTGTGTGTGTGTGTGTGTGTGTGTGTGTGTGTGTGTGTGTGTGTGTGTGCGTGTGTCCATACGTGTGTATTGTTTTCTTGATTTACAGGAACAGTTCCTGCACAATTAGTCATCCTTTCACTCACACCGCACCATCTGCGAGATGTAGGATTCTCAGACTGGCCCACGCAGCCTGTTGCCATAATGCTGTATGTCATCTTAATCTGGTGCACTATAGCTAACGAGAGAGACGCCATTTCCTCTTCCTTCCCCTCTCATAATCCTCATTATACAGGCCGGTGCTTCCTGAAGATTTGGCTTAGCTTCAACAACGCTCAGAACGCACCACTCCCATCGCAAATTCGGCCCAGGGTACAAACCCTAAGTATGGACCAGTCAAGGAAGGATATCATCCCAGTGTAAAAACCATCCTTGTGGGGAAGGGAACTTGACGCCTGAAAACAGATGCAAACTCAGCAAACTAGACGTGTTCATCATCAGAAGAGCTGCACTATTTTTCCATCAGCTTTTGCCTTTTGGATTTTGTCAATGTCATTTGTTAAAATAACATTTTAAACTTTCCCCATTATTTCATACATAAATGTGCTGTGTGTTGTTGATATGCTTGACAAAACTCCTTCTGAATATCCTTCCTAAATAAGAAATCAGCGCGCACTACACAGTATACGTGTCCTGAATATCATCTAGAAATCTGACCGAGACTTAAACTGACAGCGTTACCGTCACATGCAAAATACATAGCTGTAACATCAGTTTAAAACATAAATGAAAGGAATTATGGTCATATGAAAATGACAGCAGCTACCTTTCAAAAAACGTATCTTGCTATATGACATTCAGGTCCTGGCACTGCAGTTGGGCACAGTGCAGTCTAACCAGCTTTATGATCGCATTAACCAACTTCCAATCACTCAGGGCTAGAGGATGGAGCTACTCCAGTGATTCGTTAACATGCCTGTTCGTCACTGAAAATGAATTCTCAGCAAGCTCTCATTGGTTGTAATTTAACAGGTGTGATGGATGGGAGGGCTGACCTTGCTATCCACCTGGGAGATATGTATAAACGAATATAAATATAAATATGGACTCAATGTTCTTGTGAGGCCTTTTTCCATTGATGAGCGGCAAAAAGGCTTTTAGTAATTCACAGAAGCTTTCAACCAACGTACAACTCCAGCCCAGGATGGTATCTAGTCTATAACACTGACTTCCGCTCCAATCGTGAGGCAACTACCTCACTACCTTGTAAGAGGTATTTCCCTGATACCGAATTTTTATATAAAGCAGTAATTAAACATAAATTCTGTAACTAGGTAAATTTACATACATATTTACTCGTCTCGTTCATTGAATCATACATGGACTCTCATGCAACCCTTCAAAAACGGTCTATTGCAGGTTTTGGCTTCGAGACAAAACTGCTTTGGCTTCTTAACCCTTTCAGCGCTGTGATATCAGACATCAAAATCAGACGCTGTTGAAAACTTATCATGTGGCTTTACCACATGATAGGTTTTCAACAGCTCAGGATAACTACATTTTAACTAATTGAAAATGTATTCAGCGCTCAAAGGGTTAATGCCTATATGTCTCGGTGGATTCTTAATTATAAAACTAGTCAGAGAGCCTCAGAGTCATTCAAAATTCTTTTATCCATAAGGTCGATCTGAGTTAATGATAAAAAACGAGCAGGGGAGCTGCGTAAAATCAATGTTTAGGACAGATTATTTTGTATATTATAAATGTCTCGGGATAATTTACCATTAACAGACACTAAAGTTGCTGTACATGGCCATTTTGCCACTATCAGTCCATATTTCCTGTAGCGTATTGTCCTTTCAGATCTCCATTCAAACAAATATGACACATTTAACTGCATTTAATTTTAATACATAAAACATACACATTGAAGACAAGCTTAGATAAGCTTGTGATAACATCCCCAGTACTCAAGATATAAGCACTTCTACCCTGATTTACACTGGGCTGTCTAGAAATTCACAACATGATATACACGATGGGAACAGAGATATGGCGTCATATACTGTACAGTATAATGGTGAACCGCAATGCCGCTCGTGTCGCTGTTCACCAATCAACTCGGCTCTTACCTCTTTCTCATTATACCGAAGCGCAGTTCGTCCTCCTGTTTGAAGTCGCTATGGTCACCATTGGTCTTCTCGCTGCCCTCGCTATCGTCACTGCTAAAGATGGATACCAGCTCTTTCTTCGGGACGCGCGTTGGGGGGAGGGGCGTGGTGCGCTTTTCCGCCAAGCGCCCACGGTTCTGAGCAGACACACAAACGAAAGAGACGTGCCCCTGTTAGGAATCAACACTTCCCACACTCTCATACAAAAAAAGAAGGTTCTGACAGGAACCCTAGTTATAACACAGGAACCCTTTCCACTTTTTGCTGGGCGTTACAGTGCTAGCTGGGTCTCTTAACACATTTTGCACCAATGATGGAGGCAGGGACGTCACTAAAGATTTAAGGATGGGGAGCTAAACGCTAACCTCGGGGGGTCTGTTCCCGCGCGGGCTTCCCCAAATTGAATGATTCATACTGTACATTACAGGGGTTTCCTGTAACTTTTTTCACTGGTCCACCAGCATTTTCTCTGGTCCCCAAACATGTTTCCATTAATTGTGTGAATAATACACAAAGGCCCAATGTTTAGAAGTTATTATTTAAAAAAAATTAAATCAACTTAACAATGCCTAATAAGATTTTAGTTGAACAAAAAAAAAACACTAAATTCTTAATATATAAATTCATAATACAATCCAGATTTTCACACAGGATCATATTCAGCCACAGTAAGCAAAATAAGCCAAATGCTAAGAGTTGTTTTTGGATGGGGGGAAAAAAGAATGAAACACACATGAATTGGGGGAAGGGGGTGTTAAAGGACATTAGCAGCCCAGGATGTAGAGACCCTTCAAGAATTAGAAAGGGTTCCTTGTCTGAAGCAAACCAAAGATCCGCTTTTTTCCTGAGAGCATAAGCTGGCAGCAGTTCGCAGAGGAGGTAGCATGCGCGCGCAGAGCCGTAACACTTAAAGCACAACTTCAACTGATCACTGGCTTCATTTCTCGCAGGTCCCACGCAGTAAAATGTTCCGTGTTAAATCAACTCCCACAGAGCACATATGGTCCCTGCTCGCCACAGATGTACTCTGGCAGAGGAGAATTTGGCACTGGAGATTTTACAGTGCAATTCACTCAGTGTCGAAACCGCAAAACACAGCAAGGCAACTCCAAACTGGTGACAAATCCTATTTGAGGAAATTATAAAGGTGTATTTAACCTCCGAAGATGCAAGATTTAACCCGTGAAACAATTCTTCATTACTTTCAAAGCAATAATAAAACAATACAGGACACAAAGCTGGCAGTAACCCCGGAAAATCAGTTGTACATTAAAGCTGAAATACTTGACCTGAAATATAAAATCAATGCCCCTCTTCCGGAGACTCTGTCATGGCGAGAAATGAACCGTGCAGTGTAAAAAATATTGAGGTGAAAAAAGGACTTTCTCAGCGATATAATAAAACCATTTTATGGGCCTTATTGTACCTTTGAGACCGTTACTTACTGAAAACGACTGGCGTGGGGCACGTAACGGCTTCGTTATTTATCACCAATTACTTGAGTTCGGGGACCTGATACAAAGACTTACTACCACCACATAACACGTGTCCGGAATGATACACTTCCAATTAAAACAGCCATTAGCTCCTATCTAACTGTCCTCTGAAATCTCGCAGCAACCTGGTCTTTGACACAGGAACCAAAGGGTGAAAGGAACATTTCAACAGCCTAACAGTGAACCCACAAGAGTGTGCATATCAATGCACGTCCATTGCAAGTTTTTCTCCAAAATGGGTATTAGTTGATAACCTCAAAGAAATTTGTTATCATTTTTCAATGTCATTAAATTGTTGGATGAACTGAATCAACCACAGTTTTTTTATATCAATGCTAGAGAAACTATTGATAAACTCCATCTCACTCTATACTCCACCATCAACTTTCTGCTGATCCATGGGAGAGATGCAGAACGCACACCACACAGGAGGAAATTCAGCAGTGCGGAATAACAGCGCGCTCAACTGTGAGCGCATCAACTAATTTCAACCGGAATATCCTCCCTGCCTGAGAAAGGAGGATATTTTTCTAGTTTCAACAGCTAAATATAGGAGAGTTTTGCTTGTTACACATTCTTAACAATTTTGAGTCAAATCAGAGCGTGAAACACTGTGCTACTTATTCTACTCATGTAAACCCTGATAGTGTGGTGAACTCAAATGTTTTGTGGAAACTGATTACCTCAAAAGATTTGTGTAGGCCAACTTAATTGCATTGTGTGGAAAGAACTTAAGGAAAATGAGGTGCAGTTATTTTTTTACATGGTTTTAAGTGCAGTGAACATGAGACCAGTAAGTTGGTTTACTCAATTTTTTGTTTCCCCAAAACATTTGAGTTCACCGCACTTATCATGGTTTTCAGCGTATGGCTGTCTTGAGTCATTTTTGTTGGTGCAAAAATGTTATCACTTATTTTTATTTAAAAAAAATGGATTAAAATCAAGTTTTGCCCCTCATTTTTTTGATGGGTGAAGCCAGGCGACCATTCGCGTGACCTGAAGGGACCGCGGTGCATTGTGGGACAGGAAGAGACAGGGTTCTGGTGCGCTGTGCTTACTGCACCTCTCTGACACATGAATGCGCGCTACTCATCTCCACACACACACACACACACACACACATACAAACAGACATACCCTAGGGGCCCGCGGCATGAATTATGGGCCGGTGCAAGGACGGGGGTTTGGGTTGGGGGCGGGAAACTAGCCGAAAGGCAAACAGGTGCGACTCCGCTGGATTTCTCTCAAGTGGCGTACTTTCTACTCTCCGAAAAGCAAAAAAAAAAAAAAACAGGCAGGCATCCCAGAGGACGATCAGGCGCCGCGTTTCTCTGCAGATTTCTTTCGCTTTCCTATTGCAAGTTGTACGGGATCCCACTCTCTCTCCCTCTCTCTCCTTTATTCTTTTAAATCCGTCTCTTAGCAATATGTCAACTTTGTTAAAGTTTTATGACTCTGGAGGGGGTTGGGGAGACCCCATAATTACAGGGGCATTCGGCATTGCCTTCTTCGTTAGCTAGAATTCTTATTTATTTACTTATTTCTTTATTTGTTTGTTTATTTGTTTATTAATCTTTTTATGGTAAGTATAAAACATACAAACATGTGTAAAACATTCAGATCTTCTCCATATGAGCACTAGTGCCACCCAAACCCTTCAGAACAGATTAGCTCATTCGACTCTCCAGGACTCCTGCACAAAATATTTAATAGAGCATGGTGGAGGGGGCATTAAAGTGACCAATCACCCGCACAGCTTGTGCAGCGTCTGCTCCAGTCCACAGCATCACACTAAAGGCTCAGGTCTTTCTTTAAAAAAAAACACTATTGGCTCGTCAGCCTTGTCTGTTGCCAAATCTTCACTCAGGGAATCACGGTCCAGATTCCCAGGGTACCAAGACCATTGGCCCTGGCTTCGGGCGGATGAGACGGAAAGTCGGGTCCGACTGTAGACTGCGGGCAAACATCCGCTCCGAAACCAATCCCGCACTGGCAAGCTCCGCGCAGACTTTGTAGCCCGTGGCGTGCGCCCACATCACGCCCTCTAATCCACCACACACAGCTGGGAATCTCAGTCTCCACGCAAACTCAACTCACCCCGACAACCGAGCCACACACAACCCTGATTCCGGTCCAAGCCCCCCCTCCCTACCCTCGCATAACACCCCTGCTCCCCCTCTCTCCCCCTCAACTGAAGCAGAACCTGGGGTGCTTTCAAAAATATCTCAGGAGACTCTTCTTTGGACGTTTTCCAAAAAAAAAAAAAACACTCATGAAAAGACACACAATCGCATACAAGCACACAAATGCAGTAACTTTTCACTGTTTTCTAGCTACCTAACCATTGATACACCTCATATTCTTTGAACAGTAAGAATGCAAAGAATTAAAATGACTTCCCTCTCTGCAAGGAAAATGGAAGGGAACATCAACATAAACAAAAAATCTCAGGCATTAGAAAAGTAAATAAAACAGTTTTATTTCGTTAAGAAGTTGGAGGGGAGGGGCCAGTGGGAGGGAACAGGCTTGCAAACGTAGCTTCGCTGCGATAGCTGTGCTGCTCGTTGAAGTGTGTCGTGTGGTCAGCCATCAGGTGGTCAAAGAAGCAAAAATGGCTCTAAATTTCCAGTGAACCTCACACAACTGCAATGAGTAAACCCTACCCACCTATTCTGACTGAAAACAACCAGCCCAGCTGAAGACAGCCTGTCTACGCTCAAACACGCTACATGCAATAACACAGCTACAGTGCCCATGGATACTTTCACATACTGATAAAACCCATTTAATAGTTTACCAAATATAAACAGTTAATGTGCTCCTGGCACAGATATACCGCATATTGAAAGCCCCCCTGTAAATGTTCAATTCGATACAGTGAAACATAATGTAATTGCTCTCCCCTGTCGCGTCACCGAAAAAGAGATGAGGTGAGGAGTTGATACAGGCCCTTGGCAGCCCTTGCCGGGAATGCCCATTGTGAAAACTTCATGATCCAAGCATACATGCTAACATACACACAGGCATGCACGCGCACACACACACACACACATAACACGCGCACACACAAGCACATACCCACACATACACAAGCACATACACACGCATAATGCGTAGGCACAGACTGAACAAACTGATGCAGCAGGCATGTGAAATTGCTCTAGATAACTTTTCCCAACTTCAAAAATTTACCACAGGGCTCTTAACACCTTGGTAAAACTGACTAAGTTAAGCAATCTTTTCTGTTAACAGATGGATTTCTTTCAGTTGTTCCCAAACATCCAGACCCCTAATACGCTGATAATATCAGCATAGCTAAAACTATTTCAGCAAAGGGCACTAACAACCAAAATGACAGGGGAATTGTCCTGTTTTTTCATCTGGCAATGGGTTAGACCATGCGGCGCTGAAATTTCTCTTTATGTACTGTGCAATGAACTCAGATACCAATATCTGCTTTTCTGAAGCCCTATATAGGGCCTAAAGCAAGAAATTATTAATTCAAGTCACTGGTGAAACAAGATAATCTTATGGCCAGTTTGACAGAAAATATGTCATTTGAATCAAAAACAGCAGTCAAATGCAGCTCAGTAATTGTGAAGCACAGCATGCCCATAATTACGGCTCAACAATATATGTTATTATTATTATTATTATTATTATTATTCAGAAAAAATGAAACCATATTCTGTATATGCAATGCCTCCATAAATACAGTGTCTCTGCTCATAGATGAAATTATTGACAGCGTCGGATATATTTATACACACATAGATTCGCGGCAGTAGCAGCCCGTGACATTCCTGCAGCTGCGGAGCGCTAGAACGCTTCCCGCCCCTCCGAGCCGTCTCCCCGGGGGACGAATGCCTAATGAGTCACGCGCCTGTCTGCCGTAACCTCTCAGCGTGTGAGCGCGTGGGCGGGACGGCGAGCAGACTTGGCGCGAGCTCAGGGACAGGGAGGGAGGGGGCTGGGGGCTCAGGGGGCTGGGGGCTCGGGGGGGGAAGGGGGGGTCTGTACTGTTCCGACTCTGTCTCGCTTTGCTGGCGCGCTCTAATATTTAAAAAATAAATTAATTAAAAAAAAACTTCTTCCGCATAGGTTGCAGCTTTCTGGTTTACCGATTCTGCTTATTTCAGGCTGACACTGAGATGTGAAGGCGAGTTATCCCTTAGTGACTGCACCAGCCAAGTATACTAACAAATTCAGATTTTATTTGCCACTATAGGCAACATACGCCAGCTAACTCCATTAAAAAACTGTGTCATCATCGGAAATGTTACCAAGCCTTATAGTCGCCAAGGAGGGCAAACTGTTCTGAAAAAATGAAATTGTGAGAGGTCATCACCGGGACCCAAGCAACATGGGGCAATTATGAATATTTAAGTAATAAAGACACACAATTTGTGGATTTTTTTAAACAATGTCCAGTCCATGGCGCAGAATTATTCCATGTATCGTCGTATTGTTTTATATCTCAGGTTGATTTCAACGATCGTTAGTGGGTTTCACACAGATGCAACAGATAGGCAGCCAACCAAATAAATGAAATTGCCAAAAAAATGTGAACATAAAAACACTTAGTTGCTCACCATTATAGCCTAGTACATTTTGACAGAGCATTCGAAAGTTATATCCACTTAAATAAACCGGCCACTTCCACAAAATTACTGTATGTGAACAAATGGCAGCTATTTTGTTTCGAAAAGTCAACATTTTTGATAACTATTAAGTTTCAACATCCCCTGATTCTAAATACCTTGATTCAGCAAAACTATGCCAGAAATCCCGGGTAGAGTCTATAAAAGTAGGTTTTTAAAAAATTCAAAACGCAGAATATTATGGGATATGCAAATTAAATGGACAATATATGTTGTCATGAGCCAAGGAATAAAACAGCATTTTTTTCCTTTAAGGCCAGAAGATTCAAGAATTATGAACCAAAACATAAATGAATGCTCTATAACGCCACCACAGGACTAACTCATGGAACTGCGATAACCTGAGCAATGGGGAAGATTTGCAGCATACCTTCCAAATTTTATAGCTTGAGGATATTGTATAGTTTTTGCTGCCAATTCAATTTTAGGGAATAACCCTGACAAATCTGCATATTAATAATAATAATAATAATACTAATATTTGGCCAGCATCCCTGGTGCTTCCAGCCTTAAAATGCTGTAGAAGGTAGCTGTAGTCTACCCTAAACAGTAACCCTTCCCCTCTCCCCTAACAGAACAAGGTTGTCTTGGCCCAGTGAAGCAGTTCATCCGCACCGGGAGGTCAGCGGCAGTTTGGTGATGCGAGCTCAGTTTTCTCTCTCCATGCTGTTTGTAGGGCCAGCGAGTCAACCGTGACTGGTTTTTATAGACAGGTAACGACTTAAGGCATTTCTGGGAGAAAAACTAAAGCTACAGACCAGATAATATAAGCAGCTACTGTGGTTTTAAAATACTATATCAACATACATTCAAAGAAGCCAAGGCCATATACTTTTTTCTTTTTTAAATACCATGCATTTCAAGTCTTTTGTAAGATGTTAAAATTCAGACAACCATCCTTACTGCCTTTCTTATGACAGTGTTCCAAAATGCAATATATCCATTTTAGTCATTTTGAGTAAATCAGCTTTTTCTATGTTGACGCCTATTGCATTTTATAGAAAAACACAAACTTTGACCATGATAAAAGTACACCATATCGTATGCATTTCTAATGACGGGTTTTTGCACCATGTGTGAGAAGGGCAGGATTATTGCTCTATGGTATTATCTCAATTTTTGTAATTTTGGCACTTATTGCGTTTTGGAACCAAACTCTTCATATATTTGAAGCTCAGATTGACTGGCTACTCTACACACTCTGTAAACCTCAAACAATGCCACCAAGTAATTATTTTTTCAATGTGTTTCTATGCATTTTCGAGAAAAAATTAACTCCAAAAGGTGAGCTGAGATACAAAAAATCCACACTATTTCAGGCAGGAGTGGGGGTTCTAGAATCATCACATATTTAATGTATGTTTGAAGAGTTTGTTTCCAAAACGCAATTAGTGCCAAAATTACGAAAATTGCAATAATTCCGTAAAGCAGTAGCCCTGTGCTTCTAACACATGGGGCAAAAATCCATTTTTAGAAATTCATACTATAAGGTGTATTTTTTCAGGGTCAAAGTATGTGTTTTTCTATAAAATGCAATAGACGCCAACATAGAAACGGCTGATTTTCTCAAATTGAGTAAAATAGATATATTGCGTTTTGGAAACAAACTCTTCGGTTATGATATGTATGTCAGCTTATATATGTATTGTTGCCGCAAATGTGTGGATTAATTAAAGCTAAAAAACTTTGCAATAATTAGTATTTCTATCCTGGCATTACATAGATTAAAGGGATGATCAGTAACACAGTCCTGACACAACTATTTCCTACTTTTTACCGTATGAATGAGTATGATATATTTACGGTATATAAAAATACTCATGCTCAACGTAAAGCCATTTCTATAGCACAAGCTAAGTGAGAAAAACAGCGTCAAAAGAGGAAGGGTTGAGGTGGGGTCTGCTTCAGTATGTAAGCTCAGCTTCCTTTTCCCTTAGGGTTGCCAAGGAAACCCTGCTTGAGTGACACCTGGCCAAGCACAAGGGTCCAACTTTGCCACCAAGTACTGCTAGCAGTGCAAACTTCAAAAACCATATTATTTTCCGCTAATTAAATTGATCCAAAAACTATTTTTTTAGATAACACCCTTGTTCTATAGGTTGTCCAAAAAAGTAGTAACATTTCCTATCCAACTTTGCAATTCTTCATAATGAGAATTGACCAATTAATTGGTGATTTTCAGCTCAGTTAACCCTCTACTAACCAAACCCATTTCCAATTGTGTAAAAATCATTTCCCTGGCCAAATATGTTGATTATGGGCCAATATTTGGAAAAATAGTTCAAAAAATTTTTTTTTTTACCCTTTGGCCCACCTTTCCAAAATGTAGCAGATCTGCTACATTGGGTAATAATGCGAACGGAAAAATTAAAGTGACGGACCATTCAAGTTATTCTCAAATGTTAGTTTGGCAATAAGAAACAAAACCAGCAGGGTGTCCAGGCTATTAACCCTTTTACTTCATGTAGCAGATATGCTACGCTGGTTAATAGAGGGTTAATCATGTTTCAGTGCTGTTAGCCTTGTCGACGAAGGCCACACAACAGACAAAAACTGACAGCAGGACCTATTTTCAATGTAAATGAATGTAGCGCTTGTTTGAAAAATACATTCTCTGAGCAGTTTTAATTGGGTTTTTCTCATATTCTGAACATGTAGCTCTTCAACTGATACTTCCTGTATAACCTTTCCCCATCCTTATTGACATACTTATATGGTAACTACAGATAGATGCTGTATCAGTGTGTGTGTGTGTGCGTGCGTGTGTGTGTGTGTGTGTGTGTGTGTGTGCGCGCGCGCACTGTGTGTAAGCGTATCTGCGTATGTTTAACAGTATTTTCTGCATGCTTCCAGGAGCTGTACCTGTGAGTGTGCGCACACATCTGAGCCTGCATGTGTATCTGAGTGTGTGAGTTTGTGTTTGCGTGTGAGTGCGCGCAGCTCCCGTCTGCATTTCTCCCGGCAGCCTGACACGCACCCACCGGCCGAGAGACTCGGCGTCAATTCTGCTATAAATTTTCGTGGCTTATTTAATTTGCTGTAATTTAATTTGATTCACAAAATGCCACAGACTGCTGGGAAACCGGAGCGGCTGCTGCCTCGTGCGCCTGCCTGCCTGCCGGCCTGCTGCTGCCGTCCCAGGGAGGGATTCCGCGGTTGCCATAACAACATTGCCTCTGCGCAGGTGGAACAAGGGATCCGAAAACAACCCAAACCTCCCCCACTTCCATTTCCCTCCCTCCTACTGTCCCCTCATTTCTACACAAACATGCTGTACCGCGCGGCCCATAGTTGTTTAAGCACACAAATCTGACTGAGATCTCCTGCTGCTCACCATAGTCAAACACTGGGCACAAAAAAACTCTGCACAAAAACTCACTACAAGTGCCCTCTCTCTCTCTCTCTCTCTCTCTCTTAGCCTTGCACTCACTGAGTAACATGCTTCCCAGCCAGAGGAAGGCAATACCTCTCACAGTTTCCTTTTCTGACTGTGTTTGCTGCTTTCGCATCATTATTGGACTACTTGCAACCTTCATACCGATAGTGCTATCAAAATATGAAAACTGGGTGGTCAGACCATCAGAAACACTGAGGCACTCCAAAAGTGCAAACTTCCGCCAAGGCAGCGCAGTCAAAATCTTGCTGAGTGAACATGGTTCATAAGACATTTCAGGTATCTGCAACACAGGATTTCGAGATGGTTGCTGTGGTGGCCATATTGTTTGACCGATCGCGGTCAAAATCAATAGGTCGTCCATCCCTGATGTAATAGCAACCCACCCACAAAATTTCAGAGATATCCGTTCCCTATACTTTTCGAGTTATCTTGTACATAAACAGGCAGACAGACAAACCAATGCTAGCAAAAACATAACCTCCTTGACAGAGGTAATAATTATCAGATTTGTCAAGGTCAGGATGTGCTATTTTGGCTGGGACTGGTTGAAATGTGGCTTGATCCAATTCTTTGCTGACTTTTGGTTCAGAAGTTCTGAACTTGTTTAGTTTGTTTAGTCTGTCCCTGTTGGAGAGCTTTAACTCGGAGTGACAGTTCTCTCTATTTTATTTTGCTGTTGCTGTATTTTGGCATGTGTTATCTCTTGAGATAATTTTCAACAACTTTCCCAAGTAATGCCACCTCATTGCTTTGACAATGAAACTTTTGACCTCTTTTCAGCAGGAACAAGGCGCTGTTACCTTTGAAATGAATAGGAATGGCTTACGTTGACGCTTCAATTGTGGTTCAGAAATTTAAGGTTAAAACCATTTTACAGAAATTTTTTTTGTCCACTCCATTCGCACGTCTCGTGCTTCAGTCCGAATCTTATGAATGCAAAATCTTTATCAGTTGTTCCAAAAATGCAAAAATGTTGACAGACTCCATTTTCAAAATCCTGTTTGGTCTGTTGGTTTGTCATTTTAATTGTACAAGCTAAATATAACAAGGCACTTTTATCGGCAATAAAAACAGCTCAAGTGAAAGAAGAGCCGTTTTACCCGGTAAGTATAAATAAATGAAGCCCTTCGCATTCACGTTCATTCACCAAGATAAGGCGGATATTTCGAAGAGAACCATTTCCGGTTCCCGCCGCGAGGCCGAGGCTGCGGTATGATCACCAGAAATTATGACGGGTCTCCGAGCCCATAAACAAGCACTCGCACCCAAGCTGATTAAATTTAACAAGCAGAGGCTTGTTCAAGGGGTGCGCAGGATCCGAAGAAGTGTAATGGGGCGGCTTCTCCTTCCCTTCCGCTAGTTTTCAGTTACGCACTCCTCGCTAAACTCGCTGGATAGGGGTCACAGTACTGTAACGAGCTGTTTAATTATTGAAAGCTGATAATGACTCTTTATAGGAAGTAAGGCTGGCAGCACTTCCCGGTTTCGCCTGGCAGAGCCATACTGATACAGACCCTACCACTACCACCGCCGATCGGAAGGCAATTGCAGGTGTGCTGCATAGCCAACACTGTGGGAGCTTAAGGCTTCCACTAACTTCTTTACGGTATCGTTCAATGTCTCTTTATGTTCTCATCAAAGCCAGCGCTCACTAATTAGTGGTGTTTTCATCAGCGCACTCGCACCGGCCGTAAAAAGATACAATGTGTATGAACCTACGCTACACTTCAGCTTCGTTTCCGTCCGCTCCCCTCAAACATATCCTGGCCCGTTTTTGTATACGCACAGAATGCAGCGAGGGAGGCCCCGATTCGCAAAGTAATTTACGAGCCGGAGGAGAATGTCGTTTCCTCCCCAAGTCCGCAGGTTTCGCAGAAATAACAGAGCGAGGGCAGCACATTTCTCCCTGGAGACGACAGAGACAGCGCTGGCCAGGCGTAGCGCAGCAGAGGAGACACTATCCCCAGGCACACACGGGCCGAGCAGGAGTTCAGCCGCGGCTCTTTTAAATCATCCTTCTGCTTTTCAAATCGCACGTATCATCCACGTACAAGACGACAGTCGACGACGGAGAAAAATGGCAGTTAATTGTAATCGGTCGGCCACGCTAAATGTGTTTATTGTTATTTAACAGCTTTCCGTAACACATTGCAGGTATGCAAATTCTCGCTTTGACGCTTAATCCTCTCGCTGCGAGGTCCCTGCAAAGCGCGCGTGCGAGCAGAGGTGCGGCTGGGGATTTGCTGGGGGGTTAGGCCTCACGCGGCACGCGGCCGCGCTCGGGTTAAGCGACTGGCTCACGCAAGAGGTTGAACACACGCAAGGTGCTTAAGCTCAGCTCGGGTGTTGCGTGTTTTTTTTCTACATCCTCTTCAAGGCACCAATACACCTGGCTCAATGGCACACCAGAATATTCACATACTACACATTCATGATTACATGCACTCAGTTCTCTATCCACTGCGCACCCGAAAAAAAAGACAATCGCTCTTGAATAAGCTGCGTCCAGGAGCTCATTGATAACCCTTGAAAAAACCTGAGATCACAAATACTTGCTTAAAATGACTGCAGCTGAACATTCTAATAGAGATTAAACAGTCAACTGGAAACAACAGAGTTTTGCGCTCTAAAAAGTGAATCATTTATGCACAACTAAGTCAAGTAGATTCACATTAATTTGATTCACTAAACTGGTAAAAAAAAATGTGAGAATTTATTTCAAAGTTACTCAGAGCAGTTGTGTGGCACTGTTTCATTGTTCAGAGTAAAGAAGTAGGACTTCGAATTCTGAGGACAAAAACACTCCACATGGAATTCATTCTTCAAAGGGGTGAAAAGTGTCACGGAGGGAACGACAGAGTGAGGCAGAGGAAGCCAATCCCCTCATGACCCGGCCTGCTGCAGTCCAGCTGTGCCCCGGCGCTCTCAGCGAGCCCAGAACTCAGGGGAATACCCCGAGACAGAGAGGGAGAGAGAGAGAGAGAAGGCCCGTTCCACTTCACTTTCCTGTCACATCACCGTGACAACACGCAAGGACTGCGCCCCCACATCAATCGCCCTCAAACTCATCTCCTAAATTTAGAGCTTCTAGTGTTTGACACCAGTCCTCATGGACAAAGCTACCTCAGAGCACAGGAGTATACCAGACTCAAACGTGGCCTTACTGTGACTCAGGAGGGTCTGGGTAATGGTAGTAGGGACTCTGTAGGGGCCGGGGGTCATGCATTAGTTCAATCAGTGGTGGCGAAGCCCAATATAATAGCTTTCACGTGGCGCTAATGGGTTACGCATCTGCACGTTGAAAGGGTTGCGTTTTAACTTCAGGGAACAGCAGATTCATAGTGTAGAAAGTGCTGATGTCATAAGGAAATGTGGAAGGTATCAGTGGTGACTCATTACCTTCAGAAAATCATTATAATGGTAAAGACTATGATAAAGTCAAGGTCTTCCAGTAATACGGTAGCTACACCATTTACCGCAATCATTAAGCCTCACCAATTACTCCAGCACTATCCCATCCCTGCTAATATAGTCCTGTTCATTCAATGCTATCCTGAACACTTAACTGTTTATTTCAGGGATTATTTTGTTAAGTATATCTTAGCTTTTATGACCGCATCAGCGAAGCGATATCTAAAATTTAGTATTTGTGGTAGAAACGATGACTGGAATTTAAGGTTGTATATTCCACAAGTTCAATACATCCATGCACGAGATAGTTTTTATCAGTGATTGAAAAGCTTTCAAATTCTCCCTGCATGTTTGGGGAGGTGATGTGTCGTTGGCACACAGGCGAATCAGAACTCGCAGCTCAGCGCTGCTGCCTAACGGTGGGCAGGATGAGCCTTAGTTACTGGCGTTGTGTAACTATATTGTTTTTATTTGTTGACCTCATTCAAAACTCTCATTGTTTGCCATCCGATTCTACTGAGAATGACGCCACATACATTTCCCCTCAAAATGGGACTCGCGGGACATTAGATCAGATCCGAGGCTTGTTCTACAGGGCAAGATTACCAATTTAACTGCATAACTTCACAATGTCATCTGAACTGGTTTTTTATTTATTTATTTAATTTTTTTTTTGTTGATGTTGTGAGGGATTCCAGGTTTTACACAGTGTAGTCGTTAGCTAACTAAGTAATCCTGCTTCAAAATACAGGCCTCTGATATCCGGTCTGATAAATCACCCCAGTGCCTCCTTCAGTGCTGCTCTGATACACTTCTCATGCTTAAAAAGAGTGTGACTGCACACCAGAAATTATTTTTGAGGTGTTTAAATTTAAAAACGGGGATAAAATAAAAAAATTAACACCCCAGTACCACATTATGTGAGAGAAAAGAACATACTAATCAAAAAGTGTCAACAGAAACTCAGAGAAGCCAGACATAATCAAGCAAGGATAGACAAAGGAAATTAAATATTAGATTTTGTATGTTTTAACTGAACAAAATAAGATGGTATTACGCTACCAGAGTAATAATGACATTTCTGAAGGCAGTGCAGACTTTAGATTGAGCCATTAAAATACTTCCAACTTCCGACCAACTTAAAAATACAATCAGGTCACTCATGCATCAACGTAAATGTCTGGAATCTGAAGAATATGTCATTTGGCAAATATGACTGTTCTATGAGACATCCTAGAGCCTGCTTGAGTGAGCTAGCTTGGTGTTTTTTTGCTTTTGAGTGTACAATCCATCAGCGTTTGGGTCGGTGGGTATGTGTACACGTTATATATGTGTTGGGTATGCGGTTGTTGCTGTTATCAGTTTAAGGAATACTGAATCATATGGCCTTTTGAGTTTATTGCATTAAAATCATATGTACGCTGATGGGTATTAATGTTTGTGGGTTAATGAGCACTGGCTGTGACTGTGTGTGCCTGTGTTAGCGCACGCGCATGCATGTGTGTGTGTGTGTGTGTGTGTGTGTGCGCACAAGTTATTATGGCTTTTAATAGTGTGTGTCATCTTGTTACTGCTAAAGAGCGCCGGTGTTGGTTTGCCTTTGGGGGGGAGGAGGGAGGGTGACGCCAAGACAGACGAGACACGATGACTGCCCCCCCCCCCACCCTCCACGCCTCACAGGAAACCAGCCGTGGGCCGGAGGTCGGGGGGGGTGGACAGAAAAAAACAGTGAGGGAGAGAGGGAGAGGAGAGAGAGCGAGAGACTGACAGAGAGAGAGAGAGGGAGGGAGAGAGAACTGAGTGACAGAGAATGAGGGAGTAACTGCAAGAGAGAGGGAGATAGAGAAGAGGACCTTTCTGACTTTAAAAACCCCACTGCTAGGTCAAAACAAAAATCCAACTGATCCAAGAGCCAAATTCAAATATTCATGACAAATTTCCCCATTACCGAACACCAGCAATGTTGCGAGCATCTACCAGTGAATGCTTCGATGGAGGGGGAGAGAGTGAGACAGAGAGGGAGAAACAAAGACAGTTCTGCTAAACTTGGAAATCCGGAGGTAGGAAATGTGCCGAAAGTCAAGATGAGGAGAAAAGGAATATTTTGATAGCGGGAGAGACAAAAGCGCTTCCGCAGAGGAGAAATGCTCCAGCTGTGTCACCGCATGTTGCAACCCAGCCAAAGACGGCAGCAAGAATATCTGACAGAGTGGTCCGACAGGACCTGAAACGTGAATGACAAGGATTCAATAGTCGTCAAAAATCTCCCCGCACAGTGGCGGGTGGAGATTCCCGCCATTTTTTGTAGCCTCCATGAACGAAATGAAAAATTACACCTAGAGGTCTAAGAACGTGCTGTCAGAACAAGAGCACCGAACTGCGGAAAACGTTAGCTTTGAAGCTGAAGAGCAACATGCCTTCAACACTTTACAGGTAAAGGTGTCCCACCCAACAAAACTCAATATTTAACCACAAGTATGGGCCCGGGGGAGCTGCTAAGATGTAAATAGATCCTATATCTTGACCTCCAGCCTCCAATTTTCTCCAAAAAAGTTTGATTGACTCTCTTAGCAGAGTAAAATAACAAGATAAAAAGGCTCAGTGGCTGTGACAAACAGGCGAAACGTCTGCACCAGCTCCACTCAACACCAACGGCGCAGAAGCACGAACGACCAGACGACGGAATCTTTTCCGTTTGCCTCGCGCTTAGCTTATCACGCTAAGTAGGTTACGTCAACAGCCAGCAGCGGTGTCAAAAATGTGTCCGCTTTCTGAAAAAGGCTTCCCATAGTTCCCTGCTTCATTTCCCTAGCTTCGTGCTCCCAACCTACGTACCAACGGATTACAATTACGGCTCGGCACTTTCAAATCGTTTACGACCCCAACCTCCCCCTTATCTAGATTGCCGCCCGTATAAGCGTAATGTTATCAGTTTATTTGTATCGCTCCTGCACCCTCCCATACATACACACGCACGCCCATCCAAGGCTTATCTAGACTGCCGTTGAGTTGCGTGCCGCACACATGCGCTAATCGCCAGGAGCCGTGCTCAGCAGCTCTGTAAGCTGCTTACAGCCTTCCTTCTAGATTAACCAGTGGAAGCGGCGGCTGGCTGGCTCCTATCAGATGAAGAAGCGCACCTGTGCGAGCCGTCTCTACGGATCATGTGACCTTGCGTGCCCCCCAGCCCCACAAACACATCCAGCGGGAGCCAGACCTCTGCTCCTCTCTCGCATTCAGGAGAGGTCATTTTAAAAGTTTGGGCAGCTACTGAAGATGCCCTCTGGCGAGCCTGTCCATCCCTGCTCCTGGAGATCTACCATCCTCAGATTACCATCCTCAGATTTCTTTTAACCCTACTTCAATGCACCTGATTCTTTTGATCGCCAGCATGATGAGATCTCTGTGGAGTGCAGTAAGCTATGATTGGGTTAGAGTGAAAACCTTCAGACCAACCAGAGCACAGATCTTTAGGAATGTTGGCCAACCCCTGCTGTACGGGCTGCAAACTGTAGCCTCCACTGTGGCTTTAGTTAAGATAGGGCCTCAATGAAAAGAAATGAGCAAAGGCTTAAGATTTTAGCTAAAGGCATCTTCCAATGGATTAAACAGGAAAGACTGGCCAAAAAGGAAGAATACATTGACAACTAATTAAATTTCAGATTGACTACAGGTGCAGCCATGGTGAAGCAGCTTACATTTAGCCCTGCTATCTGCCTGAGCCACAATTACCGCTGTAGCTGTGACCGAGCCGATTCACATGCGGTCTTTCCGGCAGCCAGGGGCCAGTTTCTGCGCTTCCTCCACAACACAACATACAACTTCCTTTTTTCAACCTCCACCCTGCTCATGAACACATAAATATCTGTTCCGTTCAACCTCCACCATCCCCCATCCGTCCCCATCGCCGGGGGTCGAAACCGCCACAGTCCAAGCCCGCCCCCGCCATGACGAAAATAAATACCGCTGTACCCTCTCTCAGAACCAATGAAAATGCGCAGCCGGTGAAAAAAATAACATGTCTATTGGAAGTCGGAACACACACATACTGCAAATTATTAAAATTTCAGAAAAGCCGCTAGATTGCAGTATGCTGAAGTGGCTAAGCACACCGTCATCTAAAAACAAGGCTGAAAACAAAATATACTCAAGCTTAATGAGTATCAAAATTTTGCTTGGTGGGAGTAAGCTTAATGGTAGTTATTTCTAAGGGATATAAATATTTCCCAAACAGCAACGACTTAAGAATGTACCGAAGTGCAGCGAGAGCTGAGATGGCTAGAGGAGACCCTGACTTTCACTACAAACTCCTGTATTTTGGAGCATTTAGGCTAATTTTGCCAGTACAAAAGAAAATAATACAAGGTAATGCGAGATGCCACACAAAGAGCATGTACAGTATACCAGTATCCCCAGTGAAAGTCATTGCATAAAATAAAAAAACAATAAAATCTCAGCCTATTTGTTTTTAAGAGAGAAGCAACTTATCACTCAAAGCAAGACAAGGCCAGTTAAGCACATGTCGCCGCGCTACAGCTGTGGAGATTTCTGTTTTAAGGTCACCCAAAAATGAATGCAAGTCCATTGCTTTCTTAATCGACAAAACTTAGGCCATACACATGCAAAACAAAGCATCCGAGCATTTTTGAGCTTTTATCGTGTTGCCGATGATCTGCTTAGCTGCGAAGTAAGAAAATCATAACAGACCAGAAGGAACAAAGAGGCACAATGCTAATCTGAACTGTACTCTTACCACTGGAGACGAAATTCGACACCCAGGGCAATCACAGATTGGAGGATGTACCTGTAAGATTCCTTTGGACATAAGAGTCTTCAGACTTTTCCCTAAGGAGAGAGAAAAGGGACAGCTCAGGTGAGACATCCGAAGAGTGTCCCATAAAATAAGGTGCACTGATGAGTCAAGGTTGTCTTACAATGTTATTAGCACAGAAAATCATCTTCCAGAATTGCTAGGAAAAACTTTTGACATTAATGTAAAAAGCCCAGGCGCAGGGTGTCATTGAAATTGGGAAGCAATCGAAGTCCATTTTGCAAATAAAGGCAACAGCATGTGAAAATATAAAAATTCTCAAGTGAACAGAGTGATGAAATTCAGTGATATTTGATGTTCATCGAAACATTGGGTTGTGATTTTGTTTAGAAGTCATACTTACTAGCTGTCATGTGATTAGGGGAGACCGGGTCTAGTTGTTACTTGTCCATGTTGTTACATTCTAAACAGATCCGATAATAAAACACCGACGGCGCTCTAATTTTTCCTGCTGCTCCACGAAGCTGACCCGCATCTTTACGTGACAGAAGGACGTACTTCGAAAGTCGCAGGTTTGTGTTTCAGAAAAATGCTTGAAAAAGTAACTTTCTTGGTGTTTGGGAGATTTCGATTTACATCAAGTGTAATTGATACATACCCGAGATTTTATGGATTATGAGAGAGGAGGACATTAGCCACTGTGTCATGACACACCCATGTAAAGATTGCACTGGAACATTTCAAAATGTCGGGACAATGGCGAAGGGTTGCTGATGGACTAGTTGATACACCCAAGTTGTTACAGTAAGAACTTGGGCAAGATCAAATTACCTCACTGAATGACTTTCTTCCGTTTTGTATTTCAGAAATATGCCTTGAAATTACAAACAAATAACGAAACTTGGCAATGCCAATAGAGAATGGCTCAAGAGATTCCTTACTGTGGCTGCATTGGATAATAGTAGCAAGGCATCTCCCTTAACTTGCCTACTTAAGAGGGAAACACGTCTCACTTAAGCAAATTCTTGGTGTAACAAAATGCCCCATAAACTGCAACAAACTACCCCTCCTGTAACAAACAAGCCCATATACGGGGTATATCTTTTTTCCTCACCAGCATTACACATGCACAGAATATAGGGGCCGAAATAGCGTTTCTGTTGATGCTAAAGGCTATTTCAGGAAACTGAATGAGGCAAAATGCACCCAGAAATGAGCCCCTGAGAACAAAAGTGGTCTAACTCCATATTTGACTTTTAAAAGTTCTAATCTTAAAATGATTCCGAAGTGGTCAATCTGTTTAGTGCAATAATGGATTAACTCAGTGTAGTTCTTGTACTATACAATGCCTGGGGCATATACTCCACACTTCAAGAGTAGCTAAAGAGCTCAGTGCTATAGACGTCCAAAATGAAAAATGAAAAAGTTGGACCTCTTTTGTTCTAAGGGGCTCAAATCAGGCAGATGTTCTGTCCAAGAATCGGTTGCTTGACTTCTCTATCACTCACTCAAACGTTTAAAACATTTCCCCGTCGGGTAAGTAAATTTCTCCACACACCTTCAGTAACTCAAGTCTTTTCCACTCAGTTTAGTTTAAGCACTGCGCGGACGCACTGACGCAATCACACATAAGCTGCTGAGTTGGTAGCATGCACATGAAATGCAAATATAAACACCGAGCTCTCCACAGATCCCCATTATTGTAAAAATGGAAAAAATCGTTAAGCACTTCAATAAAACAACTGCAATCATTAGGAAACACATGTTCGCGGGCAGGTCTTAAACTAATTAATTGCGTCTTGTAAATGTAGACGATTTTCCATTTTGTAAAGTTTGCGGCTGTGCCCATCTTTTGCATTACCTATAATAGTTAAAGGTTGCCACAAACGATCCTATTACAGTAGCAACATCCTTTTTAAAACCATTGTGCGCAACATTATCGCAACAAACCAATCAGATTCATCAGCAACCAAATGTCATCTAGATAAGAAATGCACTTATCGTTTGTCACGATGTCTCGTTCATGTGCCAAATGATGTTGAAGGGTTGAATCCAGTGTTCTTAATTAAGCCTCGACTCTCGTAACAGAAATTCACAAAGTAAAATCACAATACCTTAATACGCGATATTTCACCCTATCCCAAGCGCGTCATTCCCAAAGCATCGTCCACAGTTTGTCTGTGTCGAGTGAGAAAGATACAGGCAAGCGTCTCCGTTTTTTCCCCTCTTTTTGTTTGATTTCAGCGCTTAACTACGCACTGTATCTGTTCTACCGCCTTGTAACCCTTTAATTCACGGCCAGCACTCTGAAAGAGGCAAAGTGGCTCCATGAAATAAAACATCTCACATTTATTTTAGGTTGCGTGTTAGGCAATAGTTTTAGTCTATTTCATATCAATCAGAATGCGCACATTGCGAATGAAAATATATCTTACCTTTGTGCCTTATACTGCGCTTCCAGTCTTTGGCAGTCTCCCTTCCACTGACAAATTGAAACTCGTTCGGGGTAAGCCACTCTCCCCGATATTTGATAGAGGGTCCCTTACTGCCCTGGCAAAGCTTATTAATGTACAGCAAAGCCTTATTCTCCCCGCATTCTACCTCAATGCAGGGCTCTCCGTTGTCAAAAAAGGGCTGAAAGTCAGGAATGGACGAAAATCTCTCCAGCATTAAGTCTTCGGGGTAGTGGTGAAGGTGCTGGTGATGCAGAGCGGTGTCGTGTAGTCCCAAGTAAGCGCGATGATGGGCGAAAATCTGATCGTATGGCGGCGGATGAGGGGTCACCACGGGGATAGAGGTGGCATTTAAAGGGGCCAGGTATTCGGGCTGGTTGAAGGCAGCCAGTGCCATATCGTCCCCATCCAGTCTCTCCTTTTTGATCGCGGGCATGTTACTAAAATCGCAGCGCTGGTCTTAGAAATGATCGGGCTCTCGCTCAGATCAACTTGCGTGTCCTCTTCACGGAGTTCGTTCAGCTTCCGACTCCCCGTCGGAGCCACTTAGTTTCACGCTGGAGTCCCGTGTCGGTCTCTGACAACAGTGCGTCTAAGTTCACCAACAGATTTCCATTCAGCTCACAGCGCTCAGTTGCCTCGCTCTCCGCTAGGCTCGCAGCTCGCTCGCATGACGGGTTTCGCCGCTCTCCAGCCCACTAAAACTAATCTGACTCTCACAACTAATACCTGACATCTTGGCTAGATCTCAGCAGTCGTAGACGTTATGTCTGTAGAAACTCGTATTGATCGTTCATCGACCTGTCTCTGGGATGGAGTTTTTTTTTTCTTTTCCAAAATCACACTTGTATGCCTCCTTTATTTCTTCCCTTACAGCAGAATGCAATTGTGACAGCCTTAATGTTCTGAATTAAGAGTACATGGACTTCCCCTTAGAACCAAAAACTTTTTTTTTAATTTTGCGAATAACGTGTCTGTAGGACACCATAGGCAATGTCACACAGAAAGAAACAAGATACTTATAAAAGTTAACATATATCCACCGCGACAGAGGCGCAAAACCATGAGCCGCCCCAGCATTTCATACTTTCAATATTAATCTGTAAGACAGATCTGGAAGCAGTGGGCTGTTTTCAGGCGGTTTTTTTAAACCAAGTATATCTTTCTAAAGTCACGCTTTAGTTCAGAGACCCCGACCAAACAAGATTTGCACTCTCCACCGCTTGGCCCATTTAAACAGCACGAGCTTTGCAAGTGCGAACGGCTAAGGGGGGTCGCGACGGACGGTAATGCAGTGGTACAGACCCCGGCGATATCGCTCCGGATTTGTTCTTGCGTCAGTACGCCTGTTAGCCATATTTTTTCATCATTTCAGGATTTAACACATTCAGCCAAGATATAACGTAACAGATAACATTCAACCGATTCATTCATCTCTAACAGCGACAGGCCCTGGACGGTGCACCATCATTACAGTGGGACACATGGCTCAAAAGATCACATTAGCAATTCTCAATGATCAGAAACCTAAAACGTGAAGCACATTAAAGAGTGGAGACATGTAAATATTTTATGTTTCTTCCGCGGATAAATGAATAATAAAGCCCTGGATTCAGACACTAGTGATAAAAAAACTACATCCGCTTAATAAAAACACTTCAATGCCATTTTTGGTTCATGATCATTTGACAGGGTCTTGGCTGTGCCGTGGCGATAGAAGTGGCATCTTTTGCAGATGAGGTGGGCTATCTCCAGGGCCACATTTCAGCCCCACTTCAGGTGCAAAATTAACTGACTCCAAAAGTCCTATTTGTTGCTCGGTTACTTCCACTGACATCTTCAAATTCACTGCATCTTGCTTTTTTTCATCATCAATCTGCCTGGCATCCTTTAACGTCCATCAGCCTTCTGTCACTCTCACGCATCGTAACTGTCGCTGTGGGACATTAGCCATTATCCACCCACTCACCAAACGAGTACGTCCTGAGCTCAAACATCCATTTGCAAAAGGCAACGAGTCGTCTAATGGTTGTAAATGCATTAATTCCGGAAATATAGTCGTCGACTCTGGGAGGTTGAGAAACAGAATCATTCAGCGGAGGAACTTTTTTCGTGTTTCTTTTTTGAGATACGAGCAGCAGACCCAGATTGAGGTATAGAGTGAGATAGAACAGAGCTGTAGCCTACACATTCAATACAGAAGATGCTCCCCAGAAAAGGTTTTCAAGAAGGCCTAATTTTCACACCCTGAAGTCACAGTGCGTCAGCCACAAAAATTCAAACTTAGTGCACACCTAACTGAAGACGCTGTACCAGTGCTTGTCTGCTAAATATTGCACTTTTAGGCCCAATACAGGAAAAATAATGCAGACTAAAATCTAATTAAATACACATATCATCATGATATGGGATAGGGAAAAATAAATTTGAATTGCTAACAATCAATGGTTGATACGCACTGTTTTATATTCATGGCCTGAGATTTAGAGGAACCGTTAAGGAATTGACTAATCCTCCAGACTTCAGGAAACGCGCCTGCCAAGTCGGTTCTCTCCGTGAACAGCACAGCCAGGGATATCTAGCTTTAGTGAACAGAGGTGAAAATATGTTTGGCCACCCTCTATTTAAGAACACTCAGCCCTTCGCTAACCAAAGAGAGGCACATAAGACCAAAGACTGGAAGTCAACTCTCACGCTCTCTCTCTCTTTCTCTCTCTCTCTCTCTCTCTAACACACACACACACACACGCACACAGACGTGTGCGGCAGGAACACATGGAATAGCCATTCTGACGGACCATGTGCCATGAGGCCTATAAATCAGCTCAGTTTTCCCATGAGCCTTTGCACTGGAGCCGGGTGACTGACAGTGAGGCCTGCGAGAGTCAGGGCCAGAGAGAGTCAGCAGGGCCCGTGTATCTGCCAGGACACTCGTAACTGCGTGAAGTGGAAACAGCCACAGACTTGCTTTGTGAGAAGTTGCTTGTCTCATAGTCACAATACATGTTTAAATACATCCAAAATATAATTCACACTATCCCAAGATTGCCCTCTGCAACTGACAAATAGTTATTTGCATTTGTGGTGAAATTAGTGGACTACGAGAGCAAAAGACAGGTCAGCTCTAGATCAGAAAAGTGTGTGTCAATTATAGATTTCTCACCAAACTACCAAGTTGTTTTAGGCAATGTGAAGTGTCGAGCAGAGAGGTCAGTGTCAAATTCAATATTAAAGATTAATTATACTAATAAACCTTTGTTAAAAGATTGGTAACAGTATTAGCAGTAAGTAATTTTTAGGGTAGTGTGCTGAAGCAGACTGACAGCAGTTAGAAACTCATTTCAACTTTAACTCAATTTGACTTTCTTCATCACCAGCAGCTAGAAACTTTTCCCTCTAACGTCATGGTTCAGCATGCCTCTAGCTGAGGTACATGCAGTGGGTGATGGCGCACGTTATAGTGTTGAAAAAGCACTATTGAAAGTAAAGATCTGAGTAAGCTGTTGGTCTGAGGAGGTCAGACTCCACATACACCTCTTCCATTAACAGTGAGCCCATTGATCAAACAAGGCCCGGTCTGGCCACCGCGGCCAGTGTACGCAGGTTGCTCGCGCGATGACGTCAACTGTGAAAAGTTTACTCTTGAGACCTCTCCGGAGGGTGACTTCATAGAGTGTTCCGGAAAGAGGGGTGAGCACGAGGCTCCACTGTGCACCCTGATATTGAAAACAAGCCAACCATCCCCCCTCCCCCCTCCTTGGGGAACACCCCACAATACCTCCCTCCCACTCACTCCCATTCCACTCACCAACACCTCAGAGGCCACATGATTCATGCTTTCCACCTCGGGGGAGTCCGGTAACTCCTACGCCCGCGGAGGTTCCCTAAAACACAGGGCCACAGACAGCTCTCTCTCCCTCTGAAAGGTCAAACCGTGCAGGCCAAAAATGGTTGATGGTTCTGCAGCTTATTGTCTGCTTTCAACCATTTCAGCAGCAAATGGATAAAAGTCAAAGTTCCTTAAAGCCTCTTGCTGGAGGCTCAGAAAGCTTCCCCGGCTTAGCTGTTTTACCCAAAGAGCTTTGTAGACAGCGCTCAGATTTTCAGAGAGATGATAGGCTACTGGAAGATGGCTTCATTCTTTTTCAGTGTCTAAGAGATGGCAATAATATCACACAATGCTTTCACTCAGTGCTCTGCTACTTTGTTAGACCCTGAATTTTTCTAAAGCTTAAGTATAACTAAACCTGAGATACCCTACCATCAATTGAGGAAACTCTGGCCATCCATCCATCAGTCTGAATCTAAGTTTCTCCTCAATCAATTGGCTTAGTCATAACTGCGCGTGAGCATTGAACATTGACATTGGCTGAGACTGATGTAGCTGATCTTTAAAAAAATTAATTCACCAAAATTTTCGCTGTTTACCAGCAAATGTGCCGCGTTTATGAACATTGTTGGCGAGTCTGCGCTGAATTTTTATAGCACGCATCCGCGGAAGTCCGTTCGTCGTTGTGGCGCGCGCAGCCCCGGGTGTAGAGTTGTTCTGCGCTATTAGGTGAAGGCAAAAAATCTTTTCGTCGATGTTTGCGTCGTGTGTAGAGGACCCCCTTGCTGGAGCCCCCGCCTCCGCGCCGTTGTTGGCAACGGCCCCGGAGCCGCAGCGCTGCCGCCGGGGGAGAGAGGTAATAAATAACCCGAGGAGAGGAGCGGAGACCGCCGGGCGGTGCACAGTCTGACCTGACAAATACTCGCTGGAAAACCATCAGAGAGCGGGAGCCCACCCCAAGAGTTTGGAGCCAGGCTTTCAGACATGAGCTACAAAATATACCCACACTGGAAAAAGCGAGCGTCTCCTCCGTGCCTCGTATTTTCTCACCCCCTCTGCCTCACTATTACATCCAGTCGCTTGCGGAGGCACGGCGGGAGTAATTAACTATTTCGTGATAGAGTAATTGTTTACTTTTACTTTAATCTTCTTAAATGCGCGGTAAATCAGAAGTATGAGGTGGGCGACAATCCTTTATCAAGTTAACAAGATCCGTACTATGAAAGTGCGAACTTTGTTCACCACCGTGAAAATAAAACTGATCTCACGCAATTGGCGCAGTGAACTTGCGATGAAATTATATAGCAGCGTTAGTGCTGAAGCAACGGCTAACTGAATTATAATTACTCTCTCAATTTGCTAAGCAACCAAACTGTAGCCTACAATTTATGGAGACGCGGACCTTATTCGCAAAATAGGCTACTTGGAATTATAATAAAATTTTAGTAAAATACTTCTGAGAGAAATATAATTCTTAGGTCTTTTGTTTCAGAATGAACATTGTTCGTATCCATGTTGAGTAGGCTTCGCTTTCATGCATTAAATGGTTTCGTCTTTCATCACGAATTTAAAGGAACTGTGGCGATATAAAATGGAGAAAGAGGAAAAAAGCGACTGCTTCGACCTGCTCTATTTACTGCGCCTGCACACCCGCTGATGGGCACCGAAACATTAGACTTGCGAAGCGTCACTGAGTTTAAATCTGTCCTGCCGGCGCCTCCGCTGGGGTTTGGAAGGTCTGTGGGGTCACTCAGCTGGCCCTGATCCCCAACAACGACCCTTCCCCGCAAGACTTATCTTGATTTCGGAGTTGGGGCCAGCTGCGGCCAGAGGACATTTTATCCCTGAATCTGTACCGTCAATGCCAGAAAATCGAACACAAAAGGTCCAATTCCTGCTCCCCCCACATCCCAACCTCAACAGACAAAACGCGTAGCTATCTATCCCCCTCAATAAAGCTTAACATTCGTTTAGTTTATCAACCAGAATTTAAAGTTTGAAATTCTACTGTAAAAAATACCAGACCCTCATGATCTACCCGCACGGGTCTCCAGTGAACACTGGGGGGCGCCACATAAAGTTTATAAACAAACCACTTCCTTCCCTCAACTGTTGACTCAAAACAGACCAGGGAGTCCACATTGCCGAGTGCTTGACTTTTTTAACGAGCCGCTAATGCAAGAGAATATTTAACCAACTGACGAAAACTACTGATGTCTCATAGATAATTCACTATAATGAGCACCACGGTATTATTTAATGGCAAAGTCTTCCAATGGAAACATGCAGGTGCACAAACTCCTCTGATCCAGGCAGGTTGGTTTGAGCCGATTGAGCGCTGGTGATGCTGGTCTCCAAACAATCAAACGTCATGGTTAATTGGTTAACACTTAAGAATGAATGAATAAAATAAATAAACTAGAATTGCCAGACTTCCAAAATATTGCTTTGACCCCTCTCAAATTTTAATGTGGGTGATATTGCAGTATTCCAAATAATTATTTTTATGGCATTTTTAGCTTGTTTGAGATTTGAGATCATCCAACACTGTCAGAAATAACAGTACAGCAGGGGTCCATTTCTGTTCCCCAAGGCACATTCAGCACTTAGGGCTAATTATAGGACCTCAAGGTACCTGTGTGAACCTTTTTAGGGTCTAAAAGATGCTTTTATGTTCCAAAGCAAACAAGTACCCACTTCTGAGGGTACAACAACAGTACCTTTGAGGGTATCGCCCTAGTGACAAGCCCTTTACCCCTAAAGGTACAAATAGGTACTTTTATTTCTGAGAGTGAATAGGCTTAACCATTAGCTGACTGCTTTTCTGGGTTGCTAAAGGCTGGACAGGATACATTTCTGTAAGATTTCCGTCTGAGGACTCATCCCAAACTGAAGATTGGGCCGCACTGGAGGCCCCGAAGCTGCTGAAAGCTTAAATGGAAACAGGTGGGTTGAATTCACTGCATTAG
The DNA here is from genome assembly GCA_029721435.1 of Gymnothorax reevesii. Classification (NCBI taxonomy): domain Eukaryota; kingdom Metazoa; phylum Chordata; class Actinopteri; order Anguilliformes; family Muraenidae; genus Gymnothorax; species Gymnothorax reevesii. The sequence goes on along the minus strand of CM056581.1, from coordinate 87,811,213 downwards.
AAAAATGTTGCCAAAATTGCGCTCTGGTCAAACCAAAAACCAACAATTGTGAGGCAAGCAAGGGTCTTATGATGCTCAGAAACTCTCTGTGGAAAGATGCGTTTGGCTTGGTTTCCATGGTAATTTTTTAATTTGCGCTGCCATTGACGTTGCCCTGCTGATCTCTCTCCTCATTCGACTGGAGCCGCTGGTGGAAACTGCGCTCAGATTGATATGAAACTTAGCTTTTCTCTCTTGGAGAGCATGTGCATGTGGGTGCATTCTCAGAAAACATGCATTTAAATCAATTCAGATGTAAACTGCTTTGGACGCTTATAAGTAAATCCAGACCCCATCTGACTAACATAAGCCTGACTTTCGGGTAATGTTATGCTATTTATTTATTTATTTATTTATTTATGCATTTATTTTGTCGGCTGTGTGCCCTTGGCTAGTGTCCTTAGGACCTGTTCGGGTCGAGAGTGATGTAACTGGCTAGTAATTGGCTCGTAATTGTCAAGAGGTAAAGCTAATTACATGGGGCTTACATGTTCAATGAAAACCCTGTGGCGTCTGCCATAACCAGTATTTTCCCACATCATCTTGTCTAGTTCTGTATTTTTGAAGTAATCGGCTGAAATAACCATCACATGAGGCTAAATTCACTGCTTTGTCAACAAATTTTTGGGAGAATCCTCTTTCCATGGGGTGTATCGTCTTCGTAGTAGAATTCATCCAAGTGCAGTATTCGCAGTCAGTGTGAAAAACTAAAAATGTAAAAAATGGTGACATGGATGTTAGAAATGGAGTTCACGTTTTGTCAATGACTTCCCTTGAACAGCCCAGTTATTAGGCCCATTGCTTCGTCTTGCTGGATAACAGACCTAGGCTGGAGTTAAGAATGATGTGCATTTGCCATGTGACAACTGTGGTCCTTTCTATAGCCTGTCCATGTACTACTTCGTGAAAACTTGACTGCTAAATCACAAGATATTTTCTTCGTATTATTGATATTTTCAATGCGAATGTCACACTCATAATGTTTACAATTTGAGTTTAGATATTTGGTTTTCTTTTGCTTGTAGAGAACCAGTTGAAAAATGTAGTCATTGTCTCTTTTATGAACGGATATTTTGCCATATAGACGCACAAATAGAAGGATAAAGGAGTACAATTTCTCTTCCCCACCCCGCATTCACATCTCACGAAATAACGTGCGTTCCGCAAAGGGTTAAAAATCTGTGTGGAAGGAGTAAATCCCTGATCTCCCAGGAACTATTGATTTTTTTTTTCTCTGTGATGTGCAACCAGCAATCAGCTTTGCGGTTTGAAATTGCCCTGAAACCGGAGCCGAGACGTCAATGAGCCGCCGACACGTTTCAATTAGCGAGCCGCCCCGACCACTCGCTCCCCCGGGGCGAAGCAGCTCAGCGGGCCGGTCACGCCCCGCAGCCGCCCCCGCGCTCGCTCGCGCACGCTGGTATGCTGGAGGGGGGGGGGGTTAGAATAGGAGAGCATAAAGGAAACAATAGAAAAGTTAAGGCGCTTATCGGTTAGCTATTTATCTCTCGTCCATCCTTTTATAACCGCCGCTTTTAGCTACTTTTCGTTTTATGATTTGATGAGGATCGCCATCAGCTCTGTAAAACTGTGGCGACAAAAGTTTGCGTCGACGGCTGAAAAAATAAATGAAGAAAAGTCGCGTGGAAAGATTGTCCTACATGGCAGAGCCGCGCAGTTTTTTCCTCGCTGTCACTCCGGCGCTCCGCACGGACGACACGCGCTCGTCTTGGCTGAGCGCCGGTCCCTCTGTCTGCCGGCGCTGGCTTCTCGCCGCGCCGGAAGGAGACAGGCCAGCGTGCCGCCCTCAGGGAATAAAGCCGAGGGAACCAGTCACGCCACTGCACTGTCGCTGAACCGAAAAGAGCAGTGGCTTCGCCCCTTAAAGGCTCCAGTTCTGTCACTAAATCTTTAAGGGCTTCAATACCACGACATGACAGTCGGTGGACTCCGGTTGCGAGGGCTTGATAGCGCACTGTGGAAGGCGGAACTTAATCTTAACGGGTTGATGCTCTGCTTAAACTCCTCTTCTCCCTGACGTGAACATCCACCAGGATAGAAGTTGACAGGATAGGTAGTGATATTTCCAACCTATCATTTGTTATCTTTCTCTTAGATCTGAGGTGCATGTGCTCGATAAGTTCTGAGGTTTACTGGACTTCAGCGTTGTTAGCATTTGTAAACACTGTAGCTAACCTGCCATACACCTTTGAGGGCCTATTATTACCCAGGACCAGATGGAAGTTCAACTAGGATTCAGCATATAGAAATAGAAAAGGATGGCCCTCTGTACACTTGAGAAAAATAGCAGGGCACCATGGCCCATTTATCAAAAAAAAAGGGAATAAATCACGGCAATCAGAATGAATTAGTATCAGAGAATGCAACAAAGAATACTACAGCAGATATTCTCCACTCTTTGACCGAGATTTCAACAGTATGTTCATTAAGGTCAATAATGTTGTTATTGCTGGTGGTATATTGTTAAAGCATACATGCAGGCAGTTGCACCACTGCAATTATTCCAAAAACAATGCCGGTTTGAAAGTGCTGGCGTGTGCATAGTATACAAATACACGTGTTAACTGTCTGAGTATGCATCATAATAGCATTTCTGGGTTTGTGTTTTTAAATCAGTCCTGGTGTATTTGTGTGCCCCGGTGAGTGTGTGTGGGCGTGCGTGCAGTCCTCATGTGTATGTTTGTTTTGTGGAGGAGGGGGAGGGGATTCTAGCGTCTTTAAGGTCAGACCGTTCCGTGACCCTGAGCCGCCTTGCTCTGCTCTGACAGCTCTCATCAACAACAGGAGACTGCATGCTGAGGGGGAGAGAGAGAGAGAGAGAGAGAGAGAGGAGGGGCAGCGATGGCAGGCTGCCCTGAACAATCCCGGGCTCCGAGCCGCCTCTCCCTCCCTCCTCCCCGACACATCCGCGCCACACTCACCGCCAGCGAGATGATCCCGGCCTCGAGCCGCCTCTCTCCTCCCCCCCATTCCCCCCCCCCCCCCCCCGCCCTTCCTCCCCTGCCGTCAGTTCCGCGCCACACTCACCGCGAGCGAGACTCCCCCCCGCTGCCAGATCGATAAGGCGCTTCGCCTTTCATCTGACCGGCGCTCGGGGGAGAGCACCACTTCCTGGAGAAAACCCAATATAGCGTGGAGCGAACGGCGCTGGCTGTGTCGCTGACGCCCCCGCAGAAGTGTGAGTTACTGCGGCCGGCTGTTACCGGTCCCGGGGTTTGTTTTTGCGCAATTCCTGTTGTTGTTGCTGATAAAAAGTGCTCCCAGGAGCCTGCGTGCGTGAGCTTGTGAAGGTTTGGATTTGTTGTGGAGACTTCGAATTGGGGGGATTGCCTTTACAAAGGACAATTATTCAAAAATTTGTGAGGGTAACTTCTGACGGATTCTTTGCGGCATCATTGGGTAACATCCCAAATACAGACGTGATAGTTGTTCGCCTCCTTTGGTGATTTTACTCTAGCTTGTAACAGTTAGGAAATAGAATAGTCCTCATTAAACGAGCTTGAATTGACACAAAAATATTTGTGTTCAGGGGATGGGTTGCTTGGTGATGGCATAAGAATGTAATTTTAAACATAAAAAGATGTCAACTGAAGTCAGACTGCAAAAGTAGTGTGAAACACTATTTCATTTCGACCATTTGCTGCGTTTTGACTCAAATTTATCCATATTTTCCTTACCCAAAAAGTGCAAACATTCAATCAATTTCAATGCTTTACCTATGGCTGATGGATGTTACATTAGTCTCATTCTGCTGGTTGAGAGAGATAGTATATCTGTTAAAATACTGAGGTATTACAATGCAAAATGGCTTGTGTGCAAAGAGGATTAACATTGAACTTAGCATTGATTTGTAATTGAGTATGCTGGCCATATTTGATAGTTAGCTTCGTAAACTACTGTGTAGCTGTGTAGTCCTTATAAAGTTAGTGAATTGTTCGCCGATAAAGTGGATAAGCATGACTAAATATGCGCTAACAGGGCGATGTTTGTGCCGAAACCTAGCATACTGTGTCCTAATTCCAAATCTCCTTTATGAGGTGATATCAGAACATTCCATGTAAGCATTGCTTTTAAAATCGTAGACTCTGATGATTTAGCTTTCTATCAAAAGTTGAATACCTATCAAGTTACCCAGCTGTGAAATTGGTCAGGCCATATAGTATAAATACGTGTTACAGAGGCCATTGTAAAACAGAAAGAAGCATTGTCCTGAGCTTTGGACAAGAAAAAAAATAAGGCTTAAGAGTAGAGGCTTGTAAAAAAACAATGCATCCTTCTTTGTGACTGACTGGTTGTGACACTGACAAATACGTCCAGGAAAAAGCATAGCCACCCTTTTCACAGTGGAAGCAAATATTTATCTAGAAAAGAGGTGGCTCTCCGCATTGACTCTATTTGCGACGCTAACAAGATGCCTGTTTCTTTTCTGGACTGCTGTAAGAAGAACAGTTTTACACCTTGCTCTTAAATCACACTTGTGATTCCCCTCTCCGGGATTTCTCTCTTGAGTTTTTGAGAGGCAATAAGAGAGAGAGCAAGAAGTAGAGAGAGAGAGAGAAAAAAAAAAAACTAGGACGCTGTATAAACACATGTTTAGTCTGCCCAGATCAGAATTGTTTTTATTGGAGACCAAAGTTGCACGCTTTCCTGAAAGAGAAAATAGAAGGAATACGGGAAGGTAGTGACGCAATGGGAGGGGAGTGTGAGAAAAACTCTTAAATCACACACTCTCTGCACGCGAACACACACACACACACACACACACACACAGATTCAGACTAAACGCACACACATACAAACATATGCACACATACGAGCAGATGCTTTGATAAAAGTCTAATACCATTCCAGTAGAGATATGAGTCTGTTGTACCACATTCTGATTGCTACCAACTGCCAAATTGGGCAGTTATTATCTGTATTTTTTTTTCTCCCTCTTTTTAGTCAAGGCAAGTCATAAATGAAAACCGCGCCTCGCTTTACGAGCCTCGGAGCGGAACCCTAGCGCGTAAATAAGCGAAATAAGCGACGTGCAGGAGCAGGGCGCACTCGAGCCCGGGGGATTTAGAGCGCCGCGGCGGAGACGCTAGCTCTGTAATTAAACTCGCCGGGCTCCAGCGTCCTCCTCCCGCCTGTGTGTGCACTCACCTGCGGCTGAACCAGACAGGGAGGGGCTGAGGAATTGCGGGATTGCGTGTGGGGCTTCCGAGTTCGTGAGTCACACAGTCTGCGTGTGCTCAGGTTAGGGCTAGCGTCTAGGTCTAGTCTGTCAGGCCTGTGGATGTACCTGTGAGATGGAATTGTCTGCTATGGTTACTTTTTGCACCTTTTATCACCGTGTCATAGGATTAACAGGATGCCATCAGTGATTTCCGCGTCTGGCGAGCCTCGTGTTTGAGGCGCTGTTGGGTTCCTGATAGGTGTGCGGACTCCTGATATGTATTCCTTGTACTTATTTGCTGAACCAGTGTGCCCTCAGCGTATTACCTTTGGATACAGATCTTCCTAGGAGCCACTGGAACTTTAATGTTGGATTCCGTTATCCCCAAGAGCCCATCCTCTATTGCAGGAAGATAAAGATTGCATTGATAACCCGATTCAGCTTCTCACAATAGCCTTGTCATAAGTTTGTAGACCTTTGTACAGGCCCTGGCATCAGCATGACGAGGAGTGGCTGCTTGGATTTTCGTGGGTGTCTGAACCCGAAATTCAACAATGATTATCCGCCGTCATTAACGCGATTGATGTAGTAATGAAGCAAGCTGCGATCCAGGGGATATTTTACATACAAAGAGCTGTGAGCTTAGAGAAGGGGCACTTTTACCATCATCGTTCCTCTAGTTCTGGTTCATCATCATCATCTTCTTCTTCTTCTCGTCATCGTCCTCCACCACCATGACTGAGAATATGACTATCTCAACGATAAACCCCCAAAGCTCAAAAAAAAAAGATGTATTACAGCTCAATAGTTCAGTTTAGCTAATTCTGCTAATTAATACAGGAAGCGATGTTGAGACATTTACGGCAGAGATAACAGCAGGGGCTCGCGGGGTGGACTAAAGGAGGGTGTTGAGGGAGGGAGGTGGAGCTGTGCGGAGGAATTCGCTGCGGAGCAATTACGTGTTGGCAGTTAGATAAAGTGCTGATCATGCGGGGAGGCCTCAGGTGACGAATAGGAGAGGGGAGGCTGGGAGAGGAAAGCGGCGACATAAATCACCGTCGCCGGGATGGTAATTGTAATTGAAATGAATTTGCAGGCAGAGAGAGAAGGCAGGGAATCACTCTCGATTCTTATCAAACACCGGCGGTCTGAGGCAGACGACAGTGCGCAACTGTCACGCCATTGCATGCTATTTTTAATTGCAAAAGTATTTACAGGATACGGAAGTGTAAGTAGCTATTATCTACACGGATCAAAAGTTTTTGTGTACATTATTAACAGTTTTCTGCTTTTGATTAAATATAGCCTAAGGTGTTTTACGTTAATTAACCTTAAATTGCACAATGCAAGATGCAAATAATGATAAGTCAAAAAGGATTTTTAATTTCATTTAATGTTATTCATTGTCGCCAACATGTTCAAATTAAATAAATCATAAATCATGAAGTCATAATTCATCAATTAACAGTTTAACACGGACAGCTAAACCAAGCTAATGTGGAACCTATTTGACAGAATAATCAAGATGCAGTGCTCAAGTGTAGAACATCTGTTGGGCCTTCCACCATTGGGTTGGATGTTAACTTTCAGAAACATAGGACTGTCCTTGTCGAAAAAATAGCAGAACAAGCGCGCTCAGAGAGTGCAGACCTCTGTCAGGGGTTAACAGTTCCCCGCGTCTGGGACACACATGACTCGTATTATGTTCCACCTCACATGTAAACAAATTCTAATATCTGGTGGCCCTCATCAAGGAGGGGTCCCCTGAATTATTGGATCTTAGAACCATGTGTATTTGTCAAGATAGAAGCGAAAATATCGACTATGATATGGCCATTTTTGATCAATCGAAAATGTTGATAGTCTCTTTTTCTTTTCAGTGAAAAGTTTTTATACATTTCCTTTTCTTATAATATGTCAGTGTTTATTATTACCTCTGCCAATGACGTTGGGGCGGAGGTTTTGTTTTCGCCCGTTTGTTTGTGTCTGTCTGTCAACATAACTCAAAAAGTAATGCACGGATTTGTCTGAATTTTTGTGGGTGCATTGCTACTACATCAAGGATGGACCCTATTGATTTTCACCTTGATCAGTGAAACAATATGGCCACCACAGCAGCCATCTTAAAATCGTATGACACGCGATAACTCAGCTTTGCTCCCACTCATGAAGATTAGGATTGTGCTGCCTTGGCGGAGGTTTGCACTCTACGAGTGCCTCTAGTTATTTTTATTATTCATAATAATAATCCAATCTTTGGCGGTTGAGCTGTGCAAAATGTTGAGTACAAATATTGTCTGTTTTATGAGGAGACATTGCAGAGAGAGTGTCTGGCCGAAGCCTTTTAAATGTAAGCAGTAATCTAATGATAACATTTAATACTAAAGAATTCCTTTGGGACGGTGTGGTATTTGAAATACAGGTAATGTATTGCTGTAAATGAAAAAGCTTTTTCTGCAGGCATTTTCAGACGCAAGGGGCCATGTTAGTTTTGAAATCACGTGTATGATTACAGTGAATCGCCGAAACTAAAGGCACATTTGGGGATTGGTATGTAAAAGAATGAACTTGTGCAAAATTTAGGATCCGCCTCAAGTCATAGTACCGATCTGACTGAGATTATTATGGTCTGTTCTTATATAAATGTTTCATTTTTTTCTCAGCACTGTTATGTAAGTGTGTGACAAAAGTTTAGGAAACTTGGTAACTTTGAGTTTTACTTTGACTGTTGGCGATCTTCAACTGACGGAAAAAACGTCTGATGACCCTGGTGCTAAAAGTACTGAGGAAGCAAAGTGTCTATTTTGAGAAACAGGGTCTGAAAAAATACTGGATCTGGAAAATCTGCCAATTAACATTTTGATGTTTGATTGCTTCGTATTGCTTGATATTTGAAGTTTATCCATACAGGGTTTCAACATTTCTAACCTCAACAATTTTGAGGTTAACCCTTCTTCTTTTTTTTGATTTCACCCCTGGCCAGGACTGGGAGATTTTTCACTTGAAAACCAGGATGGATTGTGGTAAAATAAAGAGAGAGAGAGAGAGAGAGAGAGAGAGAGAGAAAACGAATTTGACGTGCTATTAGACAAAATTTTCTTCCTGAAGATTTTCAGAGGCAGTTGAAAGCCGTTGATACAACCCGACAAGGTGCTCCATTGTCAGCTAATTTGCTTCTAAGTCACATATTGCAATTGGTCTTTCCTGATTAGGCACTTACTCCTTGTGCACCAGCACACAGTATAAACAATATTCATAGGGTTGCCATAACCATATAAATTCCGGGTCAGAACTCTTAAACAGTTCAATATTTCTCGACAAAATATAATGTGCCAACATTTTATTTTGTAGATTTGCCTTTTCATACTACCGTCCCATACTGCCTGTCTGCCATCTCTCCACCACATTTTGTTTCCAGGTCAGAGGTCAGTCATCCCCTGGTGTGGGACCTGAGTATTTCATGCTTGTTCATAATGAACTGGTCAGAAGTTTTAAACATTACTCTCTGATGAATAAAGTCAACCGAACTCATCTATGCATCCAAACCACTTCCTCATCATCAGGGTTATTGGGAGCTGGAGCCTATCCTTACTGGCCTGAACAGTTTGCCAATCCATCCACACAACATTCACTCACACCTTTTATTTGAGTTTCCAGTTAACCTAGCATGCATGTTTACGAGCTGTGGGAAGAAACCAGAGTGCCCAAAGGAAACCCACGCCAACACTGGTAGAATATGCCCACAGAAAGGCCCCTGGCTGGACCCTAACACAAAACCCTCCTGCTGCTAGGAAACAGAACCACCCACTACCATCGACCAAACTCAGTACAGTTGAATTTAGATTAAATCAGGTCACAGTCATATGCATTGAAAATTGCCTGTCTGACAGTTCATCAGACTTCAGATATGACTAGTAAGTGGCTCTTCAGATGATGGTGTCAACACATGTCTGTAGTCGCCCACAAAGTCCACTCCATATGATCCAGACAGCCTGAACCGAAATGTGAAATTTCACTCCTTTGGCCTGAATTGGACCAAATGGCGACTCTTGCTCACGCAGTCTGTTGGAAGTTAAATTGAAATTATTCCAGTAAACCGATCCAACAACTTCAGTACCCATTAACAGCAATCCTTCAGAATAAATTTTATTTAAATTCTTTGTTTGGCTGTGTCTATTGTATGGTCACCTTCGTGAAGAGAGGGACGCTTTGAGTGGCTTCATTGTCAGGTGCGATCATAAACCTTCCTGTCGAGCCACAGTGCGGACCCATTTAATGCTGCTGTGCTGAGGAAGACTGGAGACTGTCTATATGTGGCACAAGGTGGATTTTATATGAAAATGAAACAACGGATAGAGAAAAGAAGACGAAGCGCTGGGAGAACTGACCTTGATGATAGACCTTTGGGTAGCAGAGGGAGTCACTGACTGTCGCTGAGCCATGGATGGGGGGGTAGGGGGTGGGGGGGACTTTACTGGGGGAGGAGAGCCCCAGTCTGTGGCTGCCCTTGGCAGACCTGACCTTCTATTCCAAGCTCTCCTCGCCCCCACACTGTGCATTGTGTGTGCATGTTTATTTGTGTGGGAGAGACAGAAAGGATGAGTGTTCTCGCCTCAGTTAGCTAGTCTGTTTCCGTATTGTTCTGCGTTCCACCGACAAATAGAAGCGACGCACTTTCGGAGCCCGTTTGGAGCGTGCACACACACACACACACACACACACACACACACCCCTGCTCTGGCCCTCTCCTCCTCACTCTTCCATTCCTCTAAACTTGTCTGGCTTTTTTTGTGCAAATACCCCCCTCCCATTAACCGTAGCTGCAAAAGAGACTGTCCCACGCTTTGCGGTGCAGTATCACCCGTCCACCTCAGCTGACCTCCTGACCCATTCCCCTGCCCTGTACCTGACTGTCCCCATGAGATGACTGTTCCCAAACACAGACAAACAGGTTCTGTCCGCTCCATTTTGAAACCATGATGAGCAGATTGTCTGTCTTGTCCATGAGCGCAGTCTGAGCGCTTGACATTGACAGACCTGTCACCTTCCAACAGCTGACACTGGAAAATTTAATTCAGTGAGCCTATCTTGCGAGCAGGGTAAACAAATGCATGTAATTGAAACTTTGATAATTGGGATTATTTCTGCAAATACTGGCTATTCCATGCTTTTGATAACTCGGAATTTTCTCCAGATTTTCTCCTGCCAAACATCATATTAGTATTAATTAATCATATTAAATTCTCTATTACACCTATTGCTGCCCCGCTGTTTCACCTCGAGCTGCAGTGTAAACAAGAGCAGTTTGAGACTGCAAATCTCCACCAGGGCTGAATAACCTTCCATCTGAAGAGTTTGTCTCCAAAATGCAATATATCCGTTTTACTCATTTTGAGTTAATCAGCTTTTTCTATGCTGGCTCCTATTACATTTTATATAAAAACACAAATTTTGACCATAAAAAAATACACCGAATAGTATGAATTAAAAAAAAAACGGATGTTTGCACCATGTGTGAGAAGCACAGGACTGTGGCTCTCTGGTATTTTCTCAATTTTTGTAGTTTTGGCACTTACTGCGTTTTGGAAACAAACTCTTCATTTGTCGGCACCTCAGCAAAAGATTCTCTGTATTTTTTGCTTCTTGCCTTGCAGGAATCATCTTAGCAATATTTATTTTAGTTGATGAATGTTTCTACCTCCATTAGTTACCTAACAATACCAACACAAGTGCAGAATCGCCCCCCCCTCCCCAATTTGCATTAGTTCTGTCCCTGGATCCAGAATGATCTCCAAATACAGATAAGCTGGGATAATGCTCCCCAATTTTTTTCCCAATATGTATTTTCTGCTATGTATTTTATTTCTTTCCCTCACTCCCAATAGTAATGAATCCATTAGAAAAAAAAAATCCTGGACCCAGATCCAGATGTAGCTCTAATCGCCTGCGAGTCCGGCCGAGCTTCTCCTATGCTGCAACTCTCATGTACATTTGCCCATTTATGCTTGTGTAATCCTGCTCCCTAGCCAACAAACAAGCAAAAAATAAACAAACAAACGCTCCCGATCGTAACTTCCTTGGGGGAGATGACGATGGGGTTACTTTTCGCGCCTGTGTGAAACCTCAAGACAACAGACACAATATTCTGTTCACCCTTGTTTGCCCACTTACAAACATTTACTGCAGCATTATGTGATATTAAACCACATCAACACAAATCAAATGAATTCTCTCTCAAGGTGCGGCACGTCTTCTGCCGGAGAGGTATTTGTGTAGATTACACAAAGAATAGTTTTTTATATTCACAACATCCACTCCCAGCACTTGTAACTTTCTGACTTCAGAAATTATTCATAATGTACCCATTCACATTAGGATGAAATATAAGTGGAGCGCACCATGTACGCTGCAGGAATAGATATCATACTACTGTTCAACTAAAGGATCAATATGGGAGAGAGGAATCAGCAGAGAGGTATCGACACAAAAAGGCCCTCATATCAAATTCTTCTATAAGTCCTCTTGGCGACATTATGTCCAATAATGCACCAGGGTATGTGCCTGGGTGTCTATATTTCCTCTTACTCTTGGAGATGGGGGTGTGGGGGACATCCCAAAAGAAGACCCCCCCGAACTAAAAGAAGAATCGATGTTCCCGAGGTAAAGGGGTGGGGGGTGGGGGAGGGCAGTGTATGAGGTACCCGAGCCCCAATCGGGCGGCGCTTCCAAAGTGCGGCGACTGAAGAGATCATAAAAACAGACTCTTAGCGCCGAGGCCTGTGTAAATACATTCAAGTGCTTGTGCCAATGAAACTGCTGCGGTAAGCAGGCAGTAACTCTCCCCGCGGGCGAATTTGCATACTCCGCGCACGTCGATAAACGCCTCCCTGACTTCACCTGGAATGTTTAGCCAAGGAAAAATTTGCTGACAAAACACTAGGTCATCCCTCTCGTCCACAGCTCACCGAGTAAAACTTGAGATAAGGCTAAAACAATTGTACCACTGTGGCATTGTTTTTGTCTGCATCGTGGAACTTTATTAGCATAGTAATTAAATTACTCACGGACTTTGTCAAAAGAAAACACTGGTGGCATGAGATGTTTGGCTAGTCACTGTACTGTGTCTACTGTGAGGTGCGTAAATATTTGGACCGCGGCACAATGGGGCGGGTAAGGGACTGTAATTCCTTCGCAAGATTCACTTCACCAAGATGAAAACGTAAATTAAGCTGCAGGCTGTCCACTTGAATTTGAGGACACTTGATTGTACCAAGTGAAAGTGATATAGGAATTGCTGTTAAATTTGTTTCACTGTCTAAGCACTGAAAGACCTTACTGTGGGGCCTTTTCCCAACCGCCACTAAAGCTTCTCCATTGCGTGTCACAACATGCGAGGTCGCTCTCACAGCCACCGAGGGAGCTCTTCATTAAGGGGGAGGGTACAAATAGGTGTGTGAACTTTGGGACACCCCTACTGCTACACAGCATTACGCTGAAAGCAACGTAAATATGGTTACCAAGTGATGCGTTTCGCTGTACGTGATGTTGCTTCCTGCTTCAGCTGAGGGAAAGTGAGATTCACTGTCGAACAGTTTTATCGTCCACTCCCTCTTGGCGTTAATTGGATTGGAACAGAATTCATCATGGCGGTTCTTCCATCTCAAAGCGCAAACGGACGGGGGAGTCGGCTGGGCGAGGGCACTGTAGGTGATTTGGGATCGAGCCAATGTTTACTGTGGAGAGACAAAAGCCACATCGCGTGGAAAGAGATTGACGGCCATTTTGTTTTCTCTTGGTGCGCATATCCACACCTTCCACATCCGGGCCTTCATTTTAGAACTGAACACAGCAGCCCTCAATCAAGTCATAAGTGAGCTTGAGATGAAGAGACTCGGGTTTAATCACTCCGCTCTGATGAGTTGGTGTAATAAACATGGAAGGAGTCTTCAGTCGGCGAAAACAAGTCACGTCAGGCCTGTTTTCCGAATATGATTTTGTTTGTCTGGAGGATCTTGCGCTGCTTTTCGACCCTTAGCTGTCAGAGAAGAAATAAGGATTTTATTATGGCTTTGATTAAGTTTTTGATGCGGAGAAATTATGGAAGCTCCTTGCCAGAGCTGAAGATTAGTTTGTGCTGTTATACTGTTAGCTGGTTTTGCCGTCTCCCCTGCCGCTACCGGCTAATTGTTTGTTATCCTCATTCCATTAATTATTTTTTTTTTCAGGAGAGAGTGCGCCATCACCGTTTAATTTTCCACAATAAATATCGCATAGCATTCACAAATTGTTAGATTCTCTGGTTGAATATGAATAATAGGCACCGAGTTATGTGTTATTTCATGTGGAAATTACTATTTAATACAGTTGGCTCTTCCCTTCATTTATGCATTCATACTGCCTCTCCCAAAAGTGTTGCAAATACTCGCACCTCTCTGTAGTTCTTCGTACCTCTTCTCTTAACAAGGGAAATATTGAGTCACTATGAGCAAACAACCACGCACACAGATACACCCATTGTGTATGTTCTTCCATTTATGACAATATTGAAAGTATGCAGTTTTATAGACAGTACTTTTTCTCCTCCTTTAAAGAGTGTATTACTGCACAACTCTGCATTTAGCTGTCAGGCTCCGGTTGCAAATGTATTAATTCTGCATTGATTGGTCAGTTAAAACAATCAGCACTTGCTACAACTCTTGCCCCTCTGTTTTTTTGTTATTTACATTTTTAAGGGCTGTTATATGATAAAATAAGCATTGTGTACGGATGGGAAGCATTGAAAACACAGCACTTATGGCGGCTTTTTTTATATTTTAAAATTGTTATTCCAACACTAAACGCAGCCGAACTGTTTAGCCTACCGAAAGTGACTTGCGCCCATCGACTCAGGAGGAAGATGCTGCGGCAAGCGATGACGCATGACGACTAGCCCTCCCTTCCTTTCAAAATGCAGTTGCACCACCAACTGCACACTGCCTATGCCATCGGAGGATCACACAGTCGGCAAACAATTTCACTGTGTGCACCTGTCCGACCAGAAGTTGTCACTAGAGAGCGATAAACCAACAAATTTTAACCGGCTTAACCCCTGTTATCCCCGGCGAGGCTGCGCCAATCGGTGCCTCACCCATGCGGACCTCCAGCCATAGCCGGTTAATGGCGTGGCTAGGATTCCAAAACCCGTCCACAGGACTCACAAACAAACGCCTTATCACCACGTGTCCAGGTTTTAATCAAAGAGCGTGGCCTTGTTTTGGGCGGCGTTTAGCTTCCACCAGATTTCGGGGGGTCACATGGCGAGGACACAGTGGTCTTGACCCAGATAATCTTTAGCTTCCTCACTATGCTACCTGAATACCACAGCGCCATTTCAGACAGGTGACCATTCTCAGTTTTTTTTTTTTTTGGCGGGGGAATCTATATTTCATAAGCGCTACCGTGTTGCTGCAGAGCCCAATTATCCGCAGATAAGGTAAGAAAAGGCCCTGAAGCACTGGGAGGGATATTTAGACGGAGGAGAGGAGAGACGAAGACCCAAAGCCCCAGAGGCTGCTCAACCGCCAGCCGACAACCATCACCGGATCGACAGGATCAACTCCCCCGCAACCCCCACCCCCCTCCCTTTTTTTAACAGGCTCCGTCCTCACCTTAATGACAGAGTTCAGATAGAGCCAACTAACACCACCCTTCCCCCTTTAGCCTTCGGCCCTGGACAGAGCGCGCAAAATTGCTTTGGACCTTTTGCAACGGAGGACACCGTGCTGTTTTTCAGCAGAGGGAAAAAAAAAAAACCAAAATGCACTGCCAAATATCTGTCAGAGTACCGATGCGCTCGGTGTGTGAGAGTAACAAGGGCAGTGCGCTAATGTTCTCCAAAGGATGCTCTGATACCGCCGTCGCCGCGGCGCCATTAGCCGGGAGAGGAAGGAAGGCTCCAAACCGTCGCCTCTCTCTCCATCGGGTGGCTCTCATTAACCTAATTGCAGGAGGTCTGCCGATCCCCCCATATCTCTGGGTTTGCCGTTTGACTGACAGCTCAACATTTTATCAGCATGGCCTTCCCTCAACGACCCACTTTTTATCGATTTTCTTCATTTTTCCCCCTGTACTCTCCCGCTCTCCACCTTTCCCACACGAAAATATCTGCTGCCTATTTCAAGTAGCACCATCAACTGGTGCAAAAAAAAAAAATCATTCACTAATGATGCACTGGTGTTTATTTTAAACTCAGTTGGGAAAAAATGATTTTTAAAATTTTTATTTCAAGCCTTTAGAATCAGACTGTTGTCTAAAGCAGGGCATCCGCCAAATTGATGGACTGACTATCGCTACAGACGTCAGGGTCACATTTGCACTAGTCACTAGTGATCTGTCCCAGCTCTTTCGATATTTTTCACATGGCCCTGGCAGTTGACTCTTCATTTGCATATATTTGCTTTCTTCCCTGCGGCCAGTTGGGAGGCCATTTTGGTGACCGAAACTGGGATTGATGGGAAATGCAAACCCACAGAACATATATGGGAAAATGTTTACATTTGCTTATCATCCTAACAAACACAGAGCTGACATCAAATTAAAATTCCTCTGACACTGAATGTAATCGTCTCCTCCCTCTGTAACTTTTCAGAAGTATTTGACCTCAAAATAAGTGTGTATTTCACATTTCAATAACATAAAGTCAGTAAAGAAATACTGACAGTTTGTGCCAATTACCTCACAAAGAATCCCTCATCAGCCAATCAGCAGCAGGTAGGACCAAGTGGTACCAAGATGTGAATCTGTCACTGTCCTCTAAGCTTTGGTGCAAAACGCTCTCTGTCAACTGCTACTTTAAGTAATTTTGCACATATTATTTATTGCCAATGTTATGATGTGGGACTCAGCTCTGGGATGGAGGTGGTGGATAATGTTGTTGTTAAATAGTTGATTGTATGTGTGCAACTCTGTGGTGATAATGGCGCCGACATATTCACAGAGAGCAATCTCAAGGTTTCATCTCTGAATGATGCAGAGCATATAGTCGGTACATTAGTGCCTCTCAGAGAAGTAAAGGAATGAAGAAATGCTTGGAACTGAATCATTGCATTTCCAAAGGGCCCAAATCCAATGAATTAGAGGATATCAGTCAACAAAAAGGGGAACTTTCATGTAATTTCAGCCGAAAGTATCCCAATGATGCTCTCTTGTAAAGAAATAAACAAAAAAAAACATGGGTTATACCATATGGGCAAAAAAAAAATTATATTTTTCCCTTTCTTGATACTGTCGAAATACTCAAATATGACAAATAAAAGGGTTAATATCTGCATGGAATGAAAAGCTCCCATGCTTTTTATTGGCAAAATTGTAAGTTCATATGTGGATGTGGATGTGATGGAGCAGATACTGGTGATGGCCCACCTGGGGAGCCATGCAAGTTTCAGTGGGCGTGGCTCGAAGTTGGGTGACCACGCCCATCTACCCCACTTTTGGTCCCTTATTCTCCCTCCTGCACGAAGGTCCCAAAACTTTTATTATTGATTATTGATGTTTGGCATGCAAAGATCGGAAAACAGTTGTGATTTGTTTGGGACCTTTATGAAGGTTGGAACTAGGACCCAATTTCCATGTGTCTGAAATAGCATCGCTTATGACTTCAGGGGGCGCTGGCGTCAACCTACATTGTGGTCCCAAGATTTTTTTTAAATTATTTTAAGTGTTAGCCCACCAACTCTGGTTTCAAGAATAACTGGTAAAAACTTGGAAGTTCCATATAGGTTGAAATATGGAGCAGTCAAATATGTTACCCCTTAATACGGCATATAAAAGCGGGTGTGGCCTGCTCCGCAGGGGAGGGGTTAATTACCAAGGTCATGACTGATTTCCCGATTCCCAGCCCCAGACTCAATCGCTATGAAGTATGAAGAGATTTGGAGTTGGTGATTCGGCCAATTTTGCCAGCATTGGGCTTGACCTTAGAGAAAGGCACTCTTAAGGGCCAACGAGCTCCAGACTGAATTGTTGGGTCTGGTTTCTACAAGGAAAACGGCATACACTCGAGAGATTATATATGCCTGGCTTCAGGCCGAGTCAAAAGGGCTGTTTTAGGGCAGGGAGTTTGTGCAGGTGTTGGTCATTCATTGATTGTTAATGAACTTTTACTCACTTCTCAGGAATAGTGGCATATATTGTATTTATATTATACTTTAAATGAACTATAAATTCAACTTATATGACTGCAAATGCAGTTGTATTTTTTTGCAAAAATTTGATTAATTTGAACTTTCCCATTTACCATTAGCAACTTGATTAAATATGTTTAAGATAACTCCAAGGACCATGAATATGGATTTGGAATTAAGGCTAAGGTCAGGGCTAGGGTTAAGCTTTCAGTCAGGCATTCAGCGATATATTTGAGAAAATATAAATATTGATTTTGGATGGGCCAATTTCTTTCACTTCTGAACCATTAGACTGGCTATATTGTACACTTTGATATTTGTTCATTGGCTTTTATTTTCATAATAATTGAGTTCAACTTAATTTCCTTGTATTATATCGAGTCCCTATTGACTGTTTTCCATCCGTCTTCATGGAAAAATCACGCACTTACAGTTACTCCAAGGGTTTTGCTGGAATAGGGTTCAGGATTAGATAGTGAACACCGACTATGATTAGCAGTGGGGGTTAGAAAACACTGGGGATGTGCTGAGTGACGGGGACAAGAGTTTGTGCAAGTGTTAGTGCTTGACTTCGGTTGATTTCTTTTTAAGATATAGGTTGTATATTTTAGGGAGTAAAGCCATCTTTACTTATTCAGTTAAAGTTGAATCTTATTGGTCTGCTGTAGACTTAGTGTAACCATGATGCAGACTGTGTTTCAAATAATGATGAAAAATCCTGCAAGTTAATTAAATTATAAAACCTCATTTCCAGAAAAACTGGGCCAATGAGCAGCATGTGAATAAAACTTTTAAGCAGTAATTTGAAAATCCCCTCTAACGTGTATTCAACTGAAAAAGTAAAATGACAAAAGAGAATATAAGAATAAGAATAATTAGAATAAGAAGAGAATATATATTTGAAATAATATATATTATTTCAAAATGAGATGTTTGCTACACCTTCCAGTGAAGTTTTAACAGGTGCATGTTCACTACTCTGAATATCACATCTCCTTTTAATGACACCAAGAAGTGATTTGTGATCTGTGGAGTCTAATTCTTGGAGCTTTGAAAGGGGAATTGATTCCCAGTCTTGCCTGATACAGGATTTCCAGTTGGTCAATTGTCCACAGTCTCTGTTGAGATATTCTCGCTTACATAGTCTATCACACAATATGTTTATGAGGCCAGACTGCAGGCAGACCAGTGTAGCACCCGCACTTTGTGACTACTGTTCTTTGAAGATGAGCAGTGTGGGTTGTGTTACCCTGCTGGAACAAGCATGGGCGTCTCTGAAAACAATGACATCTAGAAGGCTGCATATGTTGTTCCAGAGTGCACATGTTCCTTTCTGCGTCAATTGTGCCTCCATAGATGTGCCAGTTGCCCATTCTAAGAACTTAAATTCAGTCAATACCATGACATACTGTCTTGAGGACATGTCACTGATCACAGTAAGGATTATCCCTCCTCTCTTTGACCCTGAAACCACGACATCCATCATCTCCAAAAACAACTTGAAAGATTGACTTGTTGGACCACAGTATTGGTTTTCACTTTAATGTTTGCCACTTTGCCAAAAGGCGCGCAAACAAATACCCTAAAAGATAAAGAACTATGTTTAGCAAAGCGCAAGTGCACAGAACTGAGGGATTTCACCATTGACAATTCATAATACAGTGGTAATGTTCTGAGAATTTGAAGAAACCAGAGCAATCTCCTTCACGTAGAACACAGAGTCTGAATACTGACTGGGGACCCTCGCAACCTTGAAGCCCTCAGGTAGCACTGCAATAAGAACTAACAGGCTTTGGTAATGGCAATTACCACATGGTCTTCTAAGTACTTCCGAAGAACACAGATTGCTGTGGCTTCTTGAAATGCAAGTTAACCTGATACAATCCACCAGATCACTGGCACACCCAGCAATTTCAAAAAATAGATAAAAATCCTTCATGTTGGGGCTGATTTAGAGTAGCCTGCATTTTAGCCACATACTACATGAGCATATTCGTGATGCCTTTAACATATATTTTTCCTGTACTGTTTGTCTGTTACAAGCGTTTCACTTGGAAACATGAAAAAAAGAACTCTTCTACGTCAAGAGGAAGCCATATATCTACACCATCCAGATATACCGTTGACTTCTCTGGGCTGAAGCTCGCCTGAAATGGAGCAAAGTTTGCAGCTAATTGTAGGTATAAAGAGAATTATGAATAACTTTTTATTTGCAGCTTGCAGACTGTCATAGTTTTTCAGGAATTGAGGTTGTAATTCACAAGTTTTTCTATCCCAAAAATAATAAAAAGTTTGATAATTCAAAGACTGACTATCACAACTGATTACCAACCTCCAAAAAGGTGTCTCTCCATAGCCTGACCACTACTTGCTGAATATCTTACCCAAGTGCTAGCCCGAACCCTTGCAATGACCCAAATCTGAACCCACTACTAATGCTAACCCTGATCCTTAACCTGATATAGTAAACCTGCATTTCCTATTATGTTCTGATATACTTTCATTACCTCCACCAAGAAGGTTATGTTTTCACCCATTTGTTTGTTTGTCTGTCCGTCTGTCTGTCTGTCTGTTAACAGGATAACTCAAAAAGTTACAAAATTTGGTAGGATGATAGTTGGTAGTCCAAGGATGCGTTGACTCAGTTTCGGCAGTGATTCAGAACATATTCTGCATTCTGGATCTGGAAGAATTAAAATATATCTGCATATATTTTAATATTTCTGTAACCAAAAGAACAGATACATGGTGTGTCGGAGGTATGCGCTCTACCGAGTGCTTCTAGTTGAATTCTTTGTTCATGAAGAATTGAAGGTTCTATGGATCTAAACTAAAATAAAAAAAAAAATTTGCTTCACTTTCCGGGCAAAACACTACGAACAATTTTATTTTCTGTTCCTTTTTTTTTTAAGTTCCTGTTGAAAATGCTGACTTTTCATGATAAATGAATAATATACAAGGGTGCTCAACTCAGAGCAAATTGCCCACCAATGTAAATGTGATATACAGTACCAGTCAAATGTTTGGACGTACCCACATTTTGAGTACATGTTAAATGAATTTCATGTTAAATAAAGAAATATGCATCCTTTGTTTTACAAAAAAAAAACAAAAAACCTAATTCTTCAATCAATCAAACTAACCAGCATTTGTTGTCATAATTATTGAGCAGACTCACATTTTTTTTTTATTTACTCGGGCAGTTACATGGCTATAATGAGTTAGCAGCCTAGCGGCTGTCTAAAGTCCCAAAGATGAGCTGCACTTGTGGTTTGGTTTTCATTGACCTTTTTGCCCAATAAGTCCCAAAACAGCCAGACTTTAATTCGACCGTTGGAAAAATGGAAGGAGCTCATTTGTCTGTTTAATTTGCAAAATAAGGTGTCTTTGAGAATTCCAAAATTTTGTACACTATTCTTACAAGTAAATTATTCTTTTATAACTTCTGATGGTTTGCCGCTTACCAGATTTCATTCTAGATTATTTTGAGAAGTTAAGCCATTCAATTTTCTCCAAAAACAGAGTGGTGTGACATTAGTAAAGTGTGTCAAAACTTTTGATTGGTACTGTTCGAAGATGAAATTCTCACAACTACTACAAAAACTGCTTATCTGATGGGTCTTAAATTTCCCTGGGTTGATCTCATACGGCTCTCAGAAAAGAACAAATGCCTTTGGTGGCCATGGCTGCTGCTTGGTGAACTGGAGCTAACAGTCCATCACAAGCTGCTGTGGCTCTCTGGTCTTTGTTTTACCCCCCCGAAAATCGCAATTGCTTTTCACGACGCCGTTGTGCTGACGTTGCCTGAATTCCACACGCAGTGGCGTAAAGGCGGTGAGGTATAAGAGTATCTTCGCGGACAGCGCGGCAGCAGACGAGGGGACAGAGGTCACACGCTGCCCCCCGGACATGATCCAGATCGATTGAGTGGGACCGGCGACACGCTGGATGGAAGGGGGCGGTGCATAGATCGATCGGGTGGCTCAGATGTGGGGGGGGAGTGTGTCTGTGGGGGGTTGAGAATATTGAAGCTAAAGTGGGCAGTGACAGCTGTTACAGTGGGTAACCATCCACTGAAGTCACATTTTTATCAGGTTGAATAAGCTGGTATATTCACCAGTGCGTTTGAATATCAAGCTTACATTCTCACACACACTTGCAGATACTCACTCTCTCTCTCTCTCGCACACACACACACGGTCATAAGGATTTGGGGTCTGTGCAAGTTAGTGCTTCATTTAAATGATTAATTTTTAAAGATTTTGGGAAATAAATTGTCACCTCTTTGGTTTTTCAGTCTCATTGATGTTTTAGAACCCTCCAACATAATGCCTACTTTTAAGTAATTTATAATAAAAGAAGTTTTTATTTAATAGAGTCATATTACATGAAGCTATGGCATTTTCTGAGTGGCAGACGCACAGACGCACAGGTGCACACGCATACTCGCACACACACACACGCGCGCAGTAACACATGCAGCGAAAAATTTGAAATGAGATGTGTGGCGTCCACACAGCGAGGAGTGTGGAAACATCAGAAGGCGAGGCCGTTGAAATTCGGCAGTCGGACCGCGGGCCCTGTGCGCAGTGAGTCATGCGTGAGCTCAGTCGGGGGATGTTTATTAATAGAGATGCATCTATAAACTGGGCGATGCTGGATCCGCCATGATTCTGACTCTGTTCCCCGTCCAGTGAGCTGTGGGGGTCGTGGGAGTCTTATAGGCCAGAAGAACACAGTACATGAAGGGGTTTCTGCCATAGGTCTGGGTTTGGTCAAGACTGGATCACATGTGACTGTTGATTAAAGAGAGGGGCTGTGGGGTGGGTTTATTGGAGTCCGTTCACCTAATCATCCCCTGATTTAATTGGCTATGCAATTTGCCCTCTATCACCCCCACTTCTACCCCCAGGGCTCCCTTGAAAAAGAGATTTCAATCTCAACGGGATTTCCCTGGTTAAATAAAGGATAAATAAAAAATGCAAAAATTCTCAAAGACACACACGCACGCACACACACACACACACACAAGCCAATGCACATGCTCGATCTCTCAACTATAATACATTTTGTTTCTGTTCTTAAATTTTATGTCAGAATTATGTTTACTCACCCAGAATATACTCATAGACATTTCTGGTTTATAGACCAGCATTGAAGCTGCACACCTTTTCTTGAAATAGCAGTTCTTCTTAATTCTTTCATTTTTTGCTGGTTGAGATTTATGTAATTGTAATATTTCAGGGGACATGTTGGTGTGCTTGCACAAGTATTCCTATTTCACAGGTTGTTGAGCTTGGTGTCGTATTGGTTATTGGTTATAGAGGCAACAGCACTGAACACTAACTATCGATCTAATTCATAAAAATCACTAAAATAATGAAAAGGAAGTCTCCCAGTAAAAAAAAAAAATCTATGCTGAATGTATCAGCTAAGGTATGTTAATCAGAGAATAAATGTAGTTATTTTTAGCTCCACCAAGGAGGTTATGATGTTTTTACCCCTGGTTGTTTGTTTGTCTGTTAACAGGATAACTCAAAAAGTTCTGAACGGTTTAGCACGAAATTTGATAGGATGATACGTGGTACTTCAAGGATGAGTTGATTCAATTTTGGGAGTGAACAAAAAGATATTCTGGATTCTGCATCCGGAAGAATTAAAATAAATCTTTCTATCACGGGTCTTGCGATAATTCTGATTGGATAACTCAAAAAAATTATGAACAGTTTGGCATGAAGATTGGTAGGATGATAGGTGGTTTTCCAAGGAAGAGTTGATTCAATTTTGGAACTGATCCGGAACATATTCTGGATTCTGCATCTGGAGGAATTAAACTATATCTAATAACCAAAAGTGGCATGGCGGAGGTATGCGCTCTACCAAGTGCCACCTAAGTGTTTTTCAATTTTTTTTGTCTTGGTAGGGGGGTGGTTTTCCAGGTAAAATAGCTTCAACACGTTTCATTGTAATCACTGCGACAAGCCACACCTGCGGACACTGTTACTTGTCAATCAGCCAGTATCTAAATGCAAGATTGTGTTGATAGTAATAAAACCGCAGTAAAAAAACACCCTGTGATGAGTATGTTCCACAGTGAGATTCCCCGGCTGCTCTGACATCTGGTTGCGCTTACTGCTGTGACGCACTTCCTGCTCGGATACACAGCGGAACCCTGGCTGCACTCTGCACCCAAAAAACACAGCGACGATAAATCTGGGCCAGGCTGATCACTCTCACGCGCACGCGCGCGCACACACACATACACACACACACACATATGCAAGTATTTCATCACACACATGCATAACACACGCCCATGTGGGCTGGTGTATATCTCATCATACACACAGAAATGCACACATGTCATCATGCTCAAACACTTACACACAGACACATTTCATTTCACACATATGTGCATGTTTCATCGCACACACACAAACATGCACATAATCAGCCAAACACACACATGCATGTCACGTCACGCACAGACATACACAAAAATGTAATCTCATAAATGCACACAAGTGCACACATTTCATCACATATACACACACACATTTCATCGCACACACATAATATCACTCTCAAACAAACACACACTTTTCCATCGCACACACTCAACATTTCCTCTCACACACTCAGAAAACTGGGACAACCGCAGGACAGCCCTGAAACCTGAGTTTGAACCCTGAGAAATGGAGAGCCACTCACTGTGAACTTATGAACTTGGAATGGTGCACATAGACGCAGGAGCTCTGAAACGTCCCACTTTAGACTGCCCTGACGAACACAACGAGCATAACACAAGCCTCAGACTACATTGTTGTGCATCTTCATTCATACCCATCTTCAGATCAGTCCTTCCCTTCCAGTTAAACCCGCAGTTATGAAAAAAAAGTCACATCTTATTTAATTAAAAGAGGTCTGTATGAACAGACAGTAACAAGATGTTTGACATTGCAATTGGCTGATGTCGATCCATGTTTCTCACTCTGCTCCAACCACTGGTGATCTGTGAGTTACGATTTTTGACAAAAGTCTTTCAGTATGTGGCAGAGACAGAAAACAATGATCTTAAGGTCGAGCCTCTGTCACAGTCAAGCTAATGAAGAAATTAGTCCATCCCCCATTTACTTGAAACTCACAATTTATCGCTGCACTTGTAAATAACATTGTGTTTTTTTACCTTTCGCTGCTGTATGTTATAAAAACGGTCAGGGGTGGAAACACACCGGGCCGGGGGCGTTCAGATGTGAAACCTGAGCGAGTGCGTGGGGGGGGTGGTTTTTAGGTAGCGTCTCTTCGCTCGAAAGCGACCCGGCGATGCTTGCGTACGCCCCCGCCCCTTAGAGAGGGAAACCCAGTGTACCGCACAGAACCGGGGGAGTGGGGGAGAGGGGGGTTATGGGTAAAGAGTTTACGCTGCGGAGGCGAAGGACGGGGAGGGCGAACAGTGAGAGAGAGCAAAAGTTTTTGGACGCGGTTGGAAAGAGAGACAGACGGCGGGTTCGGAAAAAAATAAAGGGCGCCCTCCGCCTCCAGCTGGGGGGGGGGGTTGTGGGGATTGGTGGGCGTCGGCAGGGGAAGCCGGGCGCTCAGCCCGCCCACGTGCCTCACGGCCCAGCGGCCAGCGGCAGAGCGGAGCCGGGGTGCGGGGGGGGAGAGAGCCGGGGTGCGGGGGGGAGAGGGGGGTCACGCTTGCCGAGTCGCGATCGGCGCGGAGAGGAGCGTTGGCCTACAGGAAGCCAGGAGGTCTGGGTGCTGCATTAGCAGGAAGCGCTCTCTAAATGAGCTCTCTAAATGCCTTCCACTATTTCAACATTCATTCGGAAGACAGTCGGCCTAATAGACTTCGCCACTGTTATGTAAGTGCAAAGTTTTCACTTACAGCGCGCCAAGAATTTGGACATTGACTTTACTTAAAAACAGCTGCAATTCAAAACTGGCCCATGTAAGACTGGTGTAATTAATCACAAATTAAAGCAAGCACTGTAATTAACCTCTTTTTAATTGTTTTTAAATCCAGTGTGCCAAAGTATAGGGCCAAAAAATTACATTTATGTTAGGGTACCTGTACTTTGGGACTGCATGGTACACACTGTTTTCAGTTTAGCCAGTTATAAAAAGTTTAGCCTTTTGCTGAACTGAAGCATATTTACTTCAGGTATGATATTTGCAAATGTGATTTCTACCCATTTTCTAATGAAATGGATGACATGAATGATATGTTGTTCAGGTGTTTGTCTCATCAGAACAGAAGGGATTAAATGAAACAGCGAGTGTGCCCGATTCATTGTTATTTACACCTGGAAATAAAAACTAATCTTGAGTTTTGTTTTGCAAAATAATCATTTTAAACGGCCTTTAAATGGTCCAGCGCCGGTCTCAAATGAGGCAGACAAAAGGCAAATGACGACAAATTAAAATTTAAGCAGGGCATATCGATCGCCGGCGATGTCACGGAAAGGTCAGCGCTATCTCCGCATCGACAAACACGACGCCGCGAGCAGTGCCCTGCATTGCCAATTACCCCACACCCCCACTCCCCCACCCTCCCACTGCCGTCGCCACTCCTAACCCTCCCCCACCCCCAAACCCTAAAGATTCAGTGCTGTGGCTACACTCACACTGAACAGGCCCCTCAGCTACGCAGCATTACATTTATAAACGCTCACATGTACACGTAGCCGCTGTTTCACCCGGGAAACCGTCGCCTGCATTATGGTTGTAAGTGTCTGTGTCAGGCCGGCGTAGCACAGGGATCTTACCCATAATGGGGCCTCTGTGTCGAATAAGATGGGAGCCCCCCACCCAGACCCCTCTCCAAACCCCTCTACCCCGCAGGCCTCCGTCTCTCTCAGGAAGGAAGTGTCACGCACACCCCCCTCCAGCATTGCTTATATCCTGCAGGAGCCCGCAGGTTTCTGCCTGTCAATATTCCTTCACAGCCCAGCGCCGCGGCTAGGGATTAACCCCTTCAGCACCTGCTGCCTGACTACATCAAAAATGCCGCCGCGGCAGGGGCTACCTCCGGCAAAGCTAACCCGCTGCCCGGTCCTGACGGAACCTGCAAGTCAGCTCCCTCATTTGAGCATGAACACAGTTCCAGTAAACACACACCCCACAGACACACACCCATCAAACGCACACCCAAAAAACAAATTACTCCTGAGGCCCTTCAGTACTGAAGCTGGGTTACAGCGCGCCGCCCCTGGCACTGGGATAAGCAACCCCAACAAACGCACGCACACGTATACATGCACACACATGTACAGACACGCACACATACATACACACTTACCACACATTCACAGACACACACACATTCACAGATGTTTGTATAGCGAAACTTATGAGAACATTGTAATGACTTACAATCATGCTGTACAGCCTTTCCCAAACCCTAACCATGACCAAATTGTGCCAAACCGTAACCCAACCCAACTGTCACCATAACCCTAAGTTTAGCCAATTAGCTGTAATCCTTCACAATCCTGTGTGGACTGCCCAAAATGTCCTCACAACCAAAAATATCCAAAATATCCGCACAACACCAAATATCTCCCCAATGTGTTTTCTGAAGAGTTGGTTCTCAAAAGTATAGCTATACAATCCACACATAGACATGCACAGACACACGCTTACACATACACGCATCCACTCAAACACTTGCATACACATAAAATGTACACATTCTCATGCACATTCACACAAACACACACTCTTAAATACAGATACACACGCATGCACGTATACTCACGACACTCAACATACTCACACGCACTCGCAAATCCCCACACAGAAACGCGCGTGAACAAATTCACACTCACATACATGCAAACTCACATACAACTAACAAATACATGTTATACACATTCTTTTTTCATTTTTTCATCTCCTGGTGAAAGCCTCTACTCTGCGTGGCAGAGTTGGGATGTTGGGGCATACAGACAGGTACATTCAGAAACTCTACCAACTCAACGCTTAATTGAAAATGCCAAACTTTACCCACTGTCTCCATCTACTGGAGCTGCAGTGTGTTGGTATTACAGGTTTGGATTTAGAGCAGCAGAGTATGAGGGTGGATGGAGGGGATAATAGAGGATGAGGTGGGGCGGGGCAGTATCTGTCGGTGCTGACATGTTCGTAAGCATGCTCAGTAGCGTTTCAGCACAGCGCTGCAGGCGGTTACGACCGCATGCAGGTGCAGGTTGACACCTGGATCACCTTCCTGAAAAAGCCGCCCAAACACATTCCGCAGTGTTGGGTTTCCCAGTAGCACCATGCAGACCCGGGGGAGCGTCCGCCATGGCAGGGTTCAGCCCTGAGGGCGAGGTGTCGAGTTGCCCCTGTTGTTTTCCGACTGGGGGTGGCGGCAACTGTAAAGGCGGTGTTATCTACCCGCCAAAAGAAACGCATCGCAGTGTCAAGCCATGCCCTGACACTGCAGGTGTGATTAACCAATGTGAGCACCAAGCCTCGCGGCTGGGACAGGTACCTCTCGCTGACACACAGGACACCTGGCCAGCAGGTGCATATGGTATAACTCAGGGGTAGGAGAGAGAATCCATTAACAGCAATTATAAAATTCCACTTTAGACAAAAAAAAACTTGATTTTACAGAAGACATCAGGGGTTTCATTTATAAAAGGTGTACAAGCATAAAAATGATGCGTATGTCACTTACGTTGCGAAATTTGGATTTATAATGAAAAACCTGACATTAAAAACATGCAAAATTAATAAAATTAATATGAAGTTAATCCCAAATCATTTAAAAACTGACAAACTTTTTGAAACCCACTTTTTTTACTATAAGCCATTTTTCTTAGGTTTTGAGTGCAGGCATTATTTAGATATGAAATCTTGGCAAATATTTATAAATATGGTCCCAAATGTTTCCAGATTTTGTGTTACATTACAAGTATGCAGCTGAGGTTTTGACTCGAAGTGACTTGACTATGCAGGGAACAATACCTCCTGGAGTAATGTGGGGTCAAGGGCCTTGTTCAAGGGCCCAACAGCTGCACACATCTAACTGTAGGAACTTTGGGGTTTGAGCTATCAAACTTGCAGGTCCAAGCCAAGCATTTTAATCCCTCCACTATGGAATCACGGTTTGGGGGGAGACTTATGGTCATAACATCTGGGGAGAATGCAAACTTTTAACAGAGTGACAGCAACTCACTCATCAACACTTAACTTTTCTGTGAATCATTAGGCATTTTGTATGTGGAAACTTAAACGTCCAAAAACAATAACTTGCTGATTAGCTCAAGTATTGGGCTGGAGGCCAGGGCTAATGAGCTAATTAATTTGTCATTAAAGATAGCAGCAGATAATATGTTTTAAATTGTTTTCTATGCCCATATTTTTTTCAATTAGAGATACAGACTGGTTGAAAAGCCCTGAACATCAAGCAAAATGCTCAACATGAGAGCATAAGGGCCCATAGAAGCACTGGCAGCGAGAGAGGCAAGATTATATCTGCCTCAAATAGCTACTGAGGCCAAACAGCAGAGCCACATAGCTGCTGCTCTTGGTGTCCAACAGGTCGCGCTCATGAGTAAACTGTGGCCTTGGACAAATGCAGTGTATTGGGGCTGTCATGGATCTTCTCTCTGCAGGGGCGTACCCTGTAGCACAGAATCCGAGTGAATGATTAATAAGGACATCTGTCGCTGCTGAATTATATATTTTCACAGCATCAGGACGGGGAGGCAGCCTAGCATGTGTTGATGGCAGAAATTGCCGTTAAACATGCCTCAAACTTATTTCTAGCTCATTACAGGCTATGTGTGTTGGGACTACGTACAGAGCTCAGAAATGACCCCAAAGTGCGGAGTTAGGCTGCGGAGAAAAGAGAAAAGCCAGAGTTCTCTCTATCTCTGTCAGTCTTTCCCTTTCTCTCACACTGCCTCTCTCTCTAACACCCTCTCACCGCCGTGGTTCAGCAAAGTATGTCACTTAAGACAGGTCACTACCGTACTGATGGATAAACGTTAGCTCCTTAGCTAGCCGCCGCCATCATGGTGGACGCTGCAGCTGCAGGAGGGCTAGATGCAGGGGACGGAGGCGCAGTGTTTGGCAGCAGGAAGGTTGCTGATTATGAACATTTTAAGACCCCTGAAAACTACTCATCGATGGTCAGTGATTTTACTTTCCACTGGACTAATCGATTACATTTCAAAATAGTCTTGGGGGCTTCTGAAATTGCTGCGTTTATTTGGAATTTGCTTATTTACAATTTATTTTGTGTTATTTTTTATATTTTAATGAATATTAAACTCTAAATGTACAGTTTTGAGCCAGAAAAATAGTTAATTACTCATTGCCCAGCCTTTGCCTATAACTCAATGTGAGAAACCGGTTTAAAAATAGCTGTGAAATAATGCCATAGAATATTATTGCTTTACCATTATCAAAGATAACAGCAATGTCCAACTTATATATTTCTACCATCTTTTTTGTTGAAATAAATGATACACAATTAGATGCTTTACTAAGAAGACTGACCAAATTTGAGTATCACTTGCCAGTTCTGCATTTATTTTCTCATAGTAAAACCTGCAGTCTGTTTCACAAAGCAGGATTACTCAGTTAACAAGATAATCACACCCAATAAAACTTGAAATCCTCTCAAATTAGGAACATTGACTGAAGTAGACAGACTCGTTGTGGGTTGTACTTCAAGCTGTTATCTGGCCAACACTGCAATCCTGCTATGAGACACTAGCTGATGGACTGTCTTATCCTGCTAACCATCGTGGTCAGTTTTTATCCCTGGCTGCGGTGAAAAATCCTGTCTTCAGAAGGTAAAAGTCTCACCAAATTTTCCATCTCCCCTCCTCAGTCAGTTATTTTCAATAATTAGTTTGGCCTGCGGGCAGAAAAACTAGTGATTAGCATATCAAGGTGATTGGAACAAAGGACTGGACGAGAGCTTTGCCCTCTGAATCTGGATTTTCCATCTCCAGTCCCTGGAATAGTAGCGCAGCGGTGTCAATATCACTGCGGTTTGCTTTTTGACATCTGAATAATCGTGAAAAGGAAGAACCGACTGTGGATGCAGAATAACCCTAATGCCAGGACGCACGCTTTCCCATGATGCAGTGCAGAACAGCCAAACTCACGCGGACCAGCCCTTCCCACGGCCCAATGTAACCACACGTGGGCGGGGAGGGGTGGGGGGGGGTCACTCTGATGGGCTCATTCCCCACGAGCCGTGTAGTAAAACCGCATGCGGAGATGACCGGTTATCGATCGCGCGATAATCACCACCGGCGGAGGCGTTTCTCCATTTGCTAATGCATTCATAGGCACAGCAAGTCAGTGCTCTAGCATCTAACATGTCGTTTCTTTCCTGACTGGAGCTCTTATTGTGCAGAATGTCAAAATGTTAGGGCAGAGGATTTGAAAATCCTTCTCCTTGCAGCATGCAAGAATGCCGTGTTAGTCAAGTGCATTTGTGCAACCAAAATGTTCACATCGCTATTTCACTTTAAAGATTTCCTCAGTGAGGGTTCTGTTCATGCAAACTGAAGCCACAGTTAAAGGGCTGTGTTAACTGCACATGTACATATGTGCATGCACGCTCATGCACACAGATGGACAAGTGCACACACACACACACACACACGCACATATATGTACTCACATGCACATGCAGTGATGTATTTATGAACAAAAACATGTGCGTGCACTCACACACACACACACACACACACAAACACGCGCACACACACACACACACATATGTACTCACCTGCACATTCACCTATATGTTTTCAAAAAAAAACATGTGTTTGCACATACATACACACACACACACGCACTCACACACACACACACACTCACACACAAACACGCAGACACATATGTACTCACCTGCACATTCACCTATATGTTTTCGAAAAAAAACATGTGCTTGCACACACACACACACACACACACACACACACATTCATGTACATACACACCTAAATGTTTACGAACAAAAACATGCACGAGCGCACGGCCACACACAGGCATATACATGCACACAAACACACACACACACACACACACACTCTCTCTCTCTCTCTCTCTGAAAACTGGGGTCAGTCTGAGCGCACATACATTAAAGGCCGGCAGCATCACTAATTGCTTCTCACATTGACAAACCTTCTACAAATCACCCAGGCGCTAACAGCACCACTAAACACCCTGGGGGTGTGAGTCCGATGGCCGGGTGGGGGGGTAAGGGGGTGCGGGGGTGTAGCGAGGAACCAGGAAAAACAAACATCTATTTTTAACACACGTGGTGCAGAAGAATCCATTACCCTGCTCAGGATACGAAGACAGTAATCCATCATTGTCCTCGGTTTCTGTACATAATAAGTACTATCCCCCCCCCAAACCACAAAAAGGTAAATAACAGTCATGGTGACACAAGCAGTGGTGAATTCAACCAAAACTCTGAGATGGATGACAAAATATTCTACATTACTCCATATCCAAATTGTCGCCCAGCCAACATACGTTCACCTTTTCCCTGAGATGATCCCAGTCATGTCTTTCATGACTGGTCCAAGGGAACAAACTCACTGCATCTTTTTCTCAGTGAGAGGCATCGTCTTTGCAGCATGGTCTTTGAGCTCACCTGAAATCCCTGTTGATCCTTTTAAAGCTCCACAACTATTACCAGCGGTGTAAAATCCAGGGGTCAGAAAGTAAAAGTCCTGCCAAGTTTTTCTGCCTCCCACAGAATGAGCTGATCACTCATATTGGCTCTATCTCCTGTCTGAAGTAAACCCAGGGGTTTGGAATAAAGTTCTGGGGAGGATTTTTACTTTCTGGACCCGGACTTAACATCCCTGACTATTACCCAGCAGTTAATGACCTCTGAACCACTCCCAAAGTGGAGGATAGAGTTCAGTGGAAGGATGGATAGGAGATCGGGGAGAAGGCGATGTTATATGGACTTGGCATGTGATTGTGTGGACGTCGGGCGCCCTCCGGGTGGCAAAACTCAGGGTGGGGCTCGCGTCTCTCGTCGGAGTCCGTGTGGCTCCTAAACCCCCGGGGTCCCAGGTGGTGGCTGTTTCTTGCTTCTGTCTTGGCGAGGGGAAGGGAGGGAGGGACGTAGAATCGAGAAGAGTGGGGATTGTGGGATTGAAGGAGGTATATATAGGCGTGCGGACGAATAGGAAGGCACATTGGGAGTGGACTTGTTCATTAGCCTTCGTTATCAGGAACTCCCTTTAGAACAGCATTGCCATATGATTAGCATATTGGAATAAACCTGAATAATCAAAAATAAAGCCATATCGTCAATATTGGGAACAAATGCAAAATTAATTCTTAACGGTACATTCAGAAATTGGAGACAAAAAAATAAAATAACCATGAGAAAATTAATATTGCGCTTCAATAATTATTAGCTTGAAATTTCTTACTCTTACAGTTTGAAGATTGAAGTTGTTTCCCACATCCATGAAAATTAATATTACTAATATTTGCATGCGACGAGCAGCCAGGATGCCAATGTTTTGAAACTACATGACAATGATTTGGAAACATTGATTCCTCAAGGGGACCTTTCACCTTGTCGTGGTCTTGAGGGTCCTTCAGTTTGAACGTCCAAGAATAAGCAATCATTTTAAACATAAACATCATAAGGGTCATCGTTAATAACTATATTCCTGAAAAAACTTAAACTGGAAGAATTAAGTGAGAGCCATACTCACACAATCAATTTCGTATTAACACACCCCATTTTAGGGTTTACAAAGGTTGGTTGATGCAAGTGTTCGGATGAAGATGTCACTGGTGTCGTCACATCCTGGTTTTTTCATTGAATGTTGGCCATACTCAAGGGAGAATTTCAGCGAATTCCCTTAGTCTGTAATGGCTGGGAACTTTGTCAAATGTACCGTTGTTTACACACATAGCCGTTTCATTCATTAGGTAGGTAGGTAGGTAGGTAATTTTTATTTCACGTGTCATACACCAAAAAAGAGGTGCCCAGCCCACATGGGCTTACAAGACACACCAAGATAATATAATAAACAGAAGCAATACACATAGGAAGCAAGAGAGAAAACCTCCATAAACGTCACTCACTATCAAGCCAAATATAAGCACAGTCATTTAACTTGGGCAATACAGCTAAAGCAACTACTTAAGTTTAAGTTAGGAAAATATATCAACTACAATGTGTATTGATAAGCACATGATTATAATCAATGGTGACACGTTGTGGGGCCCCAGAATCGGTGGCCCCTCCCAAAAACAAAAAAATGTAAAAGAAAAAAAAAATCATTTTTTGTCATAAAGAAAGTTGATATCGTAGGTTTCTTTGGTGGATTCATGAACCCCATGGGGTGATTTACCAATGCTGAGAAATATTTTGAATTCAGTGGTTTGGGCCAAAGAACGCCCTTAATGGGACTCCACCCTTCAAGCAGTAAAGAAATAAACTCACTAACCTATAGGGTACTGTATTCTTTATAGCATGTATGGATGTTTCTATGTAACATTTGGCTAAAGAGAGTAAACTCTGAACATGAAAAACACCTTATTAAGACATTAACAGCTTGTTAAAATCCTACAATTACAAGTGTGGTTGGAACAAAAACCTGCATACATCGTGGGTTTTTTGAAGACCACTGGTCTACATCAAACAATATTCAGATAAAGGCAGCTTTAGCTACTCCTGTTCCTGTGACAGGCAGCAGAGAGCCATTTCTTTATCCACAGAGAATTCCTGAATGCATTTTCAAGATGACAAGCAGTTATTGGTTAGACTGGTACTAATGGCTTGTCTGCAACCTCGGTATAGAAATTGTGAGACACTGAGGGGGAATGTCTCCTGACAGTTTCAACCTATCAGAAATGTGATGCGGTTATGGATATTTGACGAGAACACAAAGGAGAAAGTCACTGTCAAAACTCTTTTCTCCTCTTCAGATAATTTTATATCTTTAACTCTCTGTTTCGGTCTTTGGTAGCAGGTCCTGTATGTGTTTTGAGTGGTAAATTGCAGTAAATCAGAGGGTGGCTGTGAGGCTCAACAGTAGTTTCCTTGATGGGAATCGAAGGCCAGTTTGAGCCTTCGATTGGAATTCTGACTTACATCTGGAGAGCAGAAGGTGGGAAGATCTTTGCCGTTGGGCCCCTGAGTTGGGCCCTTAACCCCAAAACTGCTCCAGGGGATTTACCTCTTTCTCTCACTCTAGTTCTCCCAATAGGCAACCTTTCTTGCTGGCATTTCTCCTAAGCCTTCCTCATAAATAAGAATTTGTTCTTAAATGACCTGCCTGGTTTTATGAGGGTTTCATAAAGTACCTAATACTCGCATATGAAAACTGAATCAATGCAATAATCATATAGCACACTGTATAAAATTTTACCTGTCCTTTTCTCATGCACATCGGGGAAACTTGGCTTATTTTTTGAAGCAAAGTAATACTTGATAACTGTTAATGCCATTACTAATGATTACTTGGAGACCTATAAGACCCATTATCATGTGCTTGAATGTAGTTCCAGCGTCCACGGCGGGAGTCCAAATCTATGTTGGAGACAGTTCATCAAGCAAAGCTATACCTCTGTCAGGTCTGGGAAAACTACTTTGTGATTCTTACTGAAACCCTTTCTGTGGGAACCGAAAAGGCCTTCTTGGCACCATATGCTCTCAGCCCTGGGAATTTTGCCGATTCAGAGTTCTTGTGGAACGGAGAGTCGAATGTTCTCTGTGGAATTGTGGTTCCCACCAACTTCATGGGATTTTACCAGCTGCATGGCCCTACAGAGATGGCAAAGTAACAGGGACTTGGCCAACAGACTGAGGTGGCGGCTACTTCTCCCTCTGCAAAGGTCAGAGGTCGCAATGAAATCCTGTTGGAAGACATATTGGCCAAAACCTACGGAAACTTATTTTTGAGCATATGGAATATTTTAAAAGAGCTCTAATCAGATCAAATTATGAGTGTGCACGATCCTCTCACTGAAAGGTAGCACAGAGGCTTATTCATATTTTTGTGACTCTTTTTTCTGAAAACCACAAAATAAATTTCAGGTCTCAGCAAGACATATAAAGCACTATTCGTGAGATATTCTTCAGCAAAGATACCCAGGGAGGCTTCAGGCTACTGGCTATTTACATTGCAAATTGAGGGGTCAGATTATTTATGCAGTCCGAGGTGCTTTTAATTACTGTCAGTGCCAGAATCTGTTTCAGAATAGTGTGCTAGATGCATTAAGATCCTCATACTGTGATGTAACCTCATGTAAAATTAATGAGGTCTGTAATTAGTCAGAAATTTACAAGCTTAGTTTGATTTCAGTCATACCTATCTTCCTACTTATCTTGATTGAGAATTCATAATTTTGCTTGGGATTTATGGTAAATGCTGACATATATTGGGAATTGAAACTCTAATTTTATAATTAGCTTGTAGGAGCTGTGTCAGGATTATTGTGCATGCTCACAGTCTTGAACAAAGTAAATACGCTGAACTGCAGGTCAAAGTCTAGAAGGAACTTTTCCTCTTCGATGATTATTGGTGATGGAAACGCGCTTAAATTTTTCTTATCCCTTGTCTAAAGCTTAAAATAGTGCTTTGAATCTGAGAATTTCCATATAAATCACCTTAATATAAAAAGCATAATAACAAGGTAACTACAATATATAAATACAGAGCAAAACTCAGATGTACTGGCAAATCTGGAGATTATGATTTGCCGTCAAACAGATTCACTTTCTTGAGATGTAAGTTCTGAGCATGAGCAGTAATCAAGATACAGCTCCTTGAAAACTGGAGATTTTCTGTTCATTAATTTTTTCTCACATGAAAGCATTTTCAAGCTCCTGTAATTAAAGTGGTTTAAAAATTGGTCCCGGTGTTTCAACCCAAATTAGCCCCACTGCCAGACTATAATGGTATAATCTGGCTCTGGCCAAAATATACCCCAGGATATAAAATGTGCCTGAATGTGGGGGGTATGATCTGGCCTGGGGATCATACCCAGGGTATAAAATAGGCTGGCCCACTTTTTATCTTTGGTATACTCTTGGCTGGCAGTATACTTTTGCCTGCTACACTGGGCTTTCCCCTTTGCATATACTGGTTTTTATTCCAACAAAAAGTGCAATGCCTAACTTTAGCAAGCTGTTTATATGTATCAATTATGTGTTGTTTGTGTTCAGAGTAAAATCTATATTTCACCTCTTTTGCCACTTTAGCTGCAATGAATGCAATTAAGAATAAAGCTTACTTGTTCGTACTCTCCTCATTCTGTTAGATACTTGCATAAAAATGCAAACTTTGTAATCAATTGACTGACCGGGGTTAATCAATAAGGTGCTGATTAGATTGCCGGACACACATATTTAATTTTTATGCTTTGCTTTTCTTGAATTTATCAACAAAACACAAGCTTGGCCAGTTATTTGTGGTAGAAGTTTTGAGCTCTTGATTTCTCTCAAGATGATTAGTTCTAGCAGCCAGGAGACTAGTAATCCACCAATTTGAGCAGTAAAAAATAATGATCTTTTTTCTACTTGCAAGATAAGCACAGTATGATCTTGGGTATGTTATGTGCCTTACTGTTTTCATAGAACATAAGTTAAAAGGGTCGACAATACCCGCAAAGAAAACCTCACAATTAAGAAACATTTTCATCTTGTAAAATCTCTGGCATTGGAACTTACGTCGCCACAAAACCAACGTACCAAGGGAACCGCAATGTTCAATAGTATTTTTTCCTTTGAGTATACTGCCCTCCTGTGGATGAACGCATGACAACATTTCTGACAAACGGTCGTCGGTTTTAGCCAATAAGAATGAATTCCACGTAGATTTGCTCTATGTCGCTCCGCAGTTATGGAGACATAAAAACGCAGCGAGATTGGTCAGCTGGTTTCCAGCACATAAGTACTGACAGATGCCTCCAGTTTACTGGCGCAGGTCAAGCAGTAACACAGCTCACTGTGGAGCTGTAAATAACAGGTTTGCAGGTTATTTCACCCCTGGAGGCAGGCACTGAGAAGGAAAACTGAGATTAAGTGTTGAACAGTGTAGAAAGATGACTGGACAGCAAAGCAAAGGCAATTCAATAACCTGTCACAAAATCTGTTTTAAAAGTCAGCTGATGTCCCTCCAGTATGGTTGTGCATGAGAAGTTCATACATGTACACACTTCACACAGGGTCAGACTCAAGCTCAAACAGCTGTTGCCTCCTATAAGGAGGTTCAGTGTTTGAGTTTAATTTGGCCAGGACCTCTCTGTGTGTGGTTTGCCATGTTCTCCCCATGGACACATGGGTTTTCTCCAGGTACTCCATTTTGCCCCAACTAGAAAGACACTTTTACCAGTATCCCTAACCAAGGCTCTGGCTTCAGAACTGGAGTTGGTCCCCTGTGCTGCTCTGAAGCTGCCCTCTACTCCTAAGTAACTAGGATGGGTCAAATGCAGAAGATAATTTACCCCATAAGGTTCAATAAAGTATAACTTTGATCTTACTTAAATACACAAAAACAAGAACAAGTTTCACATGTGATTACACAGACGCACACACACGCGCACAGAGCGAATTAACAGTTCTTTGGGTAAAGTGAGGGTTGCTATTTTATACTTACTTACTCACAGGGATTTTAGCTGGATTGTGTTTATCACCCATAAAATAGTTTTTATTTATAAATATTTATTATTTTACAATTCTTTTAACCCATACTCCCCACCTTACAATTTATAAATAATCAATAATCAATTTTATCAAAAATCAAATGATAAATTAACATAGCTAATAAACCCACCGGTATGCGCACTAATACTAGTACAAGCTCTGATAATCATGATTTGCAGGCAATTAATGTGAGTATATAATAATTTAAAAATAATTTTGATTTTAAGCCAGGCTTTCCATGCTATAGCATGTTACAACTTGCGAGGGTTAAAGTTAATTTTGGACGGGTCAGAGGGAGCCACCACACATTTTCTCATTATCATTAATGGTTCCTGTTCTGTCCCTGTAGGCCTGGCCTTGACTCCTCCAGAACCAGCTATTCATTCATTAAGCATATTAATATCTGTAAACACTGCAGACTAAGGCAGGGCATTACAAGTGCATTCCTAATGGTCCGGAAGTGTCCCGTAATGGTGTTTTTTTTTTTCCTTTAAAAAATGATCTGCTCTGATCCGCTGACTGGTTTGGATAGTGTAGTTGGGTGTCATCTTTGCGTTCTTAAGCTGGGCAGTGAGCCCAAACTTTTCCGCAAGGCGACGTGCACATTTTGAGTCTTGAAAATAATGTAAAGAGCTGTTTTTTCCTGTGTTCTACTGAGGCACCAATATATCAACATTACCAACCATATCATACCAGCATTAGGTGTAAAATGTTCCTGCATCCATCAAAAACAATGTAAATATGACAAGTCAGCTATCAAGTTACAAGGGCGGGCATAAAGAAAGGGAGTTAGAATATAGGGGATATATAATATATAACTATTATTTTATATTGAAGATGCTTTGATTGAAGCTGTTTAGATTTTTCATGTCTTTGGTCATAGTTTCTACTTGAATATGAACAATAATATGAGCAAAAAAGTCTCATTAAAATAAAAAAAGCAAACCATGTATGTATCCCATGTGCATGACATACAGTACAGGCAGTATTTTCCCTGAGACTCCTTAATTGAGTTTCCATGTGAGGCTGTATCTGTAATGTACGGTATCCCATGTTGCACATTATCTCATGCCAGTGCCAGCGTGGCGTATCTCGGTAACCACTCATGGGGTCCTGACCTGCAGCTGTCGAGGGGCTGACAGTGTTTTGTGCTCCCATACCACCCGCCCACCCCGAAATATGGAAAGGCCATTTCCCCTTTTCCTGGAATTCCTGCTTTGCAGACACACACTGACCGAGTCCGCTGCCTGATTCCGGAACACACCTCGCCCGCATCTTTCCCTCGTACGGTCGCAATTTCAGCACGTCGTGGCGGAACACACGTCTCTTGGCCCTGACACGCGCATCCTGTTGGCTTTGCCGGTAAATGGCTGGCAAGCTGCATTTTTACAGGCAATTTGCCTCAACGCACGGCCAGAAAAGGCTCATATGGAGACAATTGCCGGCGCGGCCGGAGGAATGGTTTGCGGTTTACTAGCGAAGGCGGCTGTGATTAAACTACTTTTCCTTCCCTCATTTGAGCCAACCCTGCTCCCCTGTGGCCTCGCATAAAAATGCGTGTTGATTTTATATGAAATGTTGTGTTTATGTGAAATAAGAAGTGGTTGTCAAAAATATCCAACAACCCCATTTCTAATTAAGTAGGGATGCTGTTCAAAATGTAAATAAGAACAGAATGCAATGATTTGTAAATAATTTAAACTTTATATTTAATTGAAAATAACACAATAACAATATATCAGA
Organism: Gymnothorax reevesii; assembly: GCA_029721435.1. Lineage (NCBI taxonomy): Eukaryota > Metazoa > Chordata > Actinopteri > Anguilliformes > Muraenidae > Gymnothorax > Gymnothorax reevesii. The sequence goes on along the minus strand of CM056581.1, from coordinate 87,771,417 downwards.
TGTTGAAACTGCAAAATTTTTCGAAAAATAAATGCTCACTTTGAATTTGATACCAGCAATATGTCTCAGAAAAGTTTGGATAGGGGCATGTTTACCCCTGTGGTGAATCACCTTTTTTTTTTTTCAACACTGTAAGTGTTCCGGAACGTAGGAGATCAACTGCCGTAGTTTTGGAAGCAAAATGTTTTCCCTTGCTTGATGTTGCAGTTTGGCTGCTCAACACTTTGACTGCCTCCTTTGTCATATTTTGTATTTCATAATGCACCAAATGTTTTCAGTGGGTGATGGGTCTGGACTGTGGGCAGGGCAGTTTAGGACCCAGACTCTTTTAGTTTTGGCCCCTGTTGTTGTACTATTTGCAGAATGTGGTGTTTGGTGTTTGATTGGTCAGACCACAGGACAGTTCTACACTTCACATCAATTGATCATAAATGAGTTTGGGCCCAGAGAAGGCAGCAGCGTTTTTCGATCTTGTTAATTTATGGTTTAATCTTTCCATGGTTTAGTTTTTACTTGCATATCTGGATGCTGCAACACACTCCGTTCACTGATAGTGGTTTACAAAAGTGTTCCTGAGCCCATACTGTGATTTCCATTGCTGAATCGAGTCCTTTTTAATGCAGTGCTGCCTGAGAGCCTGAAGATAATGGCCATTCAATGTTGGTTTTTGGCCTTGTTCTTTGCCTACAGTGATTTCTCTGGATTTTGTGAGTCTGTTTATGATATTATGTACCATCCATGATGAAATCCCCAAATTCTTTGCAATTTTATTCTGAGGAACATTATTCTTAAATTGTTAAACAATTTTCCCACACAGTCTTTTAGTGGTAAAGCCCTCACCATCTTTATTAATGAAAGGCCTTTTATACCCAATCATGAAACTGACCTGTTGCCCATTAACTTAATTAGCTGTGAGATATTGCTCCAGGTTGGCATCATTCAGCATTTCCAGTCTTTTGTTACCCCTGCCCCAACTTTTTTGGAACATGTTGCTGTCATGAAATTCAAAATCGGCAGATGTTTTTCAAAAAACAATAAAATTTCTCTGTTTTAACATTTGATATCTTGTTTTTCTATTACATAAATATAGGGTTTAATTGATTTGCAAATCAATGCATTCTGTTTTTATTGACCTTTCCTGCAGTGTCCCAACTTTTGGAAACAGGATTGTAATTTATAAAACCATTAGGGGGGTCATTCTACAGAAAAAGCCTCTTTCTTGTCCCTTGGCTTTGCATACTATTGGCAAATTAAATATCGCTAATATTCACATTAGATGTATATATTTGAGTAATATAAGATGTTCTTTGAATAGTAATACCAACTTGAGCATTGGCATTGGGTCAAATTAATTTTTAACCAATCATACCAAATTTGAGGCACATGAACATTGCATGTCCCCAGGCTGATGTGTGGATGTTTAATGTCATATTTTAAGTTTTATAATATATTTGCGATATTTTTACACCAATATCACATTTATGAAATGGATGGCATAATTTAATAAAATTCCATCTCATTGTTAAAAATAATTGAATAGAAATGGCTGTCCCCAGGTGTTATGCCACTGGTGTTACCACTTCAGAATAACCCCTATTCTGAAAAAAATAAAAATAGGCGTGCAATGCACGGAATACCCCTCAGCCCGATGTCAAAGTTTTTGGAGACGCCCAGCCGCCCCCCCGCTCGCCCAGCCGCACTAAGGATAGCAATACCCCGTCAGCCTTTAGGGCTGAGGCGTAAAAACATTTATAACATAATTTCCTATTGTGCAAAAAACTTGTTGAGAGACTGTCATGGAATGTACATGTAAGTTTGCTGCCTCTTTTCATATTTTGTAAAACTGACCCTTAATCTCACAATTTCATGAGGGGATTTAAAAAGGTGTCACTGGTGTTACCTATTTTATGAGAAGGGAAATGCAAAGAAATGTAATACAATTGGGTTTTATTATGCATTTTAATGAGGCAAACATGAATAGCAACATTTAGTTTGAATTACTATTACTGCCATTTTGTAAAATGGCCTTGACATGAAAATTGTCACTGGTGTTACCATCATTTATGTAACTATGATTATCTTTGTTCGAGGCCTTTGAAAAGCCATCATACATATATTTTTTTGTTTATCAATGCGTACAGAATATGTTAAGGAATATCATTTCTTAATACTATTGAAAACTTGTGAATTTATGAGGTAACACTAATAACAAAAAAATACTGCTGAAGCATGTTTAAGGAAGTTTAGAAAAATAATGGTAATCGATTAAACTCTAATTTTTGTGGATTCATAAAGCAAAATGGTTAACTTAAAGTGTTACTGAAGTTTAAATGCATGAAAAAAATAATTTTTTTTTTTGACATAATGCCATCCCAAAAGTGGGCGTTTCTGTAGAATGACCCTAGGGCACTAAATTGCATACAATCTTTATCTTTTTCTAAACTAAAAATCAGACCTAATTTTGCAGTTGTGCACAAGCCTATTGTTTTTTAAATCAAGTTAGTTGTTATAAATCATAAATCTCCTGGAAAAGTGGCATACGGTTTGATCATAAGCACAGTTTATTCATGAGGGCCCAGTTGATGAGGGTCCTGGCTCTGACCTGTGGGACTGGAGCGCGCTCAGAACTCATTACCTGCGCCGGGAGAACTCATCATTACTGTCTTCACCCACCCGGCCTACTCCGGCTCATTAAGCCCGAATCCTCCCCTCGAGCTCAGGGCAGGAACAAATCTCATCCTCCCCTATCACCTCCAATCAGCCAGGCGGCATGATCGCTAAAAATAAACCAGGGCCGTGACAGACCGAAACTCTCCCTCAAATCCCTTCCCACTCCAGATCACAAGTTTCCAATCACGATGGCAGAGATGCTGTGCACTAGTAAATGCGCAGGAAGGGCTGTATCTGGGAATTTTGGCTCCCAGAAGGAAAATTGCTTTGGGTCCCTTATTCTGCTAGATGGTTTTGGGCCCCGTGTAGCCCTTTGGCCGCCGAAGCTGTGGACCCGGGCTGTAGAAATGTCACCACTTTTTGTCCCTCCTCTGGCAGCCGTGCCCGTGGAACGAAGATGCCCTCGGCCAACACTGGTCTTTCAACCATAATTCTGGCTTCCAAAGCAAAGCCATACTCCAGTAAAGCCTCATGCATCCAGGGAAGAATGACTCCATTTCGTACAACTCTCCAAATTCCATCCATCACCTAAAACCACGTCCTCCTCACGAGGGTTTGGGGGGCAGGGAGGTCTGGAGTCTATCCCTGCTGCCTATGGGCGAAAGGCAGGGACCCACCCTGGGCAGCTCGCCAATCCATTGCAGGGTGCACACACCATTCACACACCATTCACACTGGGTTCACTCACACATTCATATCTTCGTGTAATTTAGAGTCCATCTCAAATTCCACAGCTAAAAAAAAGAAAAAAGAGACCAAAAGAAAACCTCACTGCATAACTTAAAAGGAAAAAAAAACTGATGAGATATTATCAACCGGTGGCTTTTTGCAGTAAAACATCCTACTTTCTGATTTATGAACATCTCTTCCGCACAAATGATGGGCAGATTTAATGAAGAGATGTTAAAGTGTGTGGGAGAGTACTCCTGCCATCAAGCTCAGGGCCAGGGAGGGAATGCTGTGGGGAGTTTAGGGACGTAGGGCCAAACATGACCCTTTCTCCTGCACGCTAGCACTGTCGCTAACGACCACGCTCCAGCAACTCTGAGAAGTATTTCCTCAATTGTTTTAAAGACCTGAGAGCTGCATAAGTTCCAACACTGATCGCGCACACACACACACACACACACACACACACGCACACATGACATGAACACAACAGTAATAACAGTTACTGTTAATGCTCCAGCAATCTGTAAGGCAGCTTGAGTTTCGGTCAACTGTTTGTCTATCTATCTATCTATCTATCTTTTACATCAAAAATTGGACATCACTGAGAGGCGTTTGGTATCGCGTCATGAAAAAGAGGCTACACACGAGGTCGCTACCCGTTTCCATCTTGCTCGAGGGTAGCCCACATGCGCGCATACTTGGCGTCTAATTTCAATTCAAAAAACATCGGAGAAGTAAAGTAAATACCAAGCACAAGAAATCTGAGGTCGCAAACCTCCACTGAGGCTGAACAATCCTACTTTCTTCAACACCCCTGGAAAAGATTCTTCATATTTTCCTCTTTATTTTTATGTAACAGGAATCTACATGATCGTAGCAGTAATTCAGTGGTTTCTTTCCTCTGTTGTGCAAATATCAAACATGAAGCCATTGCATATAAAACTGAATCTCCAGTTGTGAAATGTTAGTAGTCGGCACAAACTGAACATTTCGGCACTAAGACCCAGGGAGATGACTTCAGCCCTGATGGGAGGGTAGACTTTCCTAAAGCCAGTAGGAAAAGAAAAAGAACAATCCTGCAGTAGGTACAGCAAAGGAAAGCAGCAACACAGCTTAACACATTTTTCTGATTAAAGACTTCCAGTAAAGCACGAGCACGAGCACTAGCCCCAGCGACACTGCACAAAATGAAAGAGTTCAGGAGCCAAAACCACAAACCTTCAGGCAGAAAACGGACGGCTGGTGAGCAGCTGAATCTGCTGAAGTCCGTGACGCAAATCCACCGAGCAATGAAGCCTCAGTACCTGCTCTCTGTTTCACCTTCTTTTATCCTGCCTTTATAACATGAAATTGCTCAGCAATCATCAGCTAAAATCAGAATTAGACTGATCAAACATCAGTTTATCACAGCACAGAAGTGTTGTGGGTAATACAGGGGTGAAGTCAGGTATAGTGGTCCACTTTTTGGCAAAATTTTGAAAGAGCCGTAAAGTATACAAGAAATTGCCCCGCCCACCTCAGCAACCTCAGACCAATCAAAACAGTTACAATACATCAAGTTCCATTGCAGTGGCAATTTAGATTTATTAACCATGAACGGCTATTAAGATTTAAGGAGACATGACACTCCAACCTTCTCTGACCCGTTTTCGCGGACGGCGCAATTTACTCGACTTCACCCCTCATTTATCCTGAACATGTACATTGTAAAGGCTTTGTGTTCCATCTACAGATCAACTCAAGATTGTTTTTCTTCACTACCCACTTGAGTATTGCGTGGTTGTTTTATATAACAAGGCATGTGCAATGTATTTCCTAACTTTTATTTTCGATTGACTGTTATAGGATTTACCTGGAATGCCTGCATGCAAAGTGCTGGATCCATAATGTTGAAACAGTCAGAGATCATGTTTTTTACAGAGCATATAGTTTGGGGGCCAGAATTAGGAGAGATTTTTATCTTTATTTATTTATTTATTTATTTATTTTTAACTTGGAGCAAACATTGGAGCTTAGAAAACAAGAGAGTCTTGGGACCAAATGCAATAAAATATCTATGGTTTGGTCCAAAGATATTTGGATAGTGACAAATTTTCATGGTTTTTTTTTTTTTATCTTTACACACCACCACAGTCCTCGAGTTTTAGGGCCCGAAAGTAATTGGACAAACTGACGCAATCGTAAATTAGATTGACACTTTTAATACGTAGCGGCTAACCCTTCGCGACTGATGACTACTTGAAGTCTGGAACCCGTAGGCATTACCAGACACCAGTTTCTTCCCTGGTGATGCTATGCCAAGCTTTTGCTGCCATTTTCTTCAGTTACTATCTTGTTTTTGGAATGTTTCAGCAAGTGAAATACATGCTCAGATGGATACATGCCATATACTTGACTTGTCCGTTGTAAAACATTCCACTTCTTTGCCTTGAAAGATCTTGGGTTACTTTTGCAGGATGTTTCCTGGCCCATCAGCATTGTGAAGTGTTGTCCAATAAGTCCTGAAGCATTTGATTGAATCTACGTATACAATATCATCTTATTGAATTCAGAATTTATCAAGCAACTTTTATCAACTTTAGATAAAAGGGACACAGCTCAATTGGCAGCCATACATGTCCGCACATGAACACTGTTCACAGATGAAGTGGTGTTCCTCAAATCATGAGCGGATCTTTTCTTTCTCCAAATTGTTTACCATGGTGTAGCATCCCCTCTATTCTTTTTAACAGTGAGTGGAGGCGCCTGGGCATTGAGGAGACAAGTTTCTTGAGTTTAGCCACTGGAATTTGATCCCACATTTGTTTTATATGGGCTTCTAGCTGATGGAGAGTTTTGGGTCTCCTTTGACAGACGTTTTGTTTAATTATTCGCCAAATGTTCTCAATCGGTGAAAGATCACTACTGCAGGCAGTCCAGTTCAGCACACGGACTCTTCTACTACGAAGCCAGGCTGTTGTAATAGCTGCAGTTCGTGTTTTTGCATTGTCCTGCTGAAATACACAAGGCCTTCCCTGGAATAGATGTCATCTGGAGGGAAGCATATGTTGCACTAAAGCCTTAATATACCTTTCAGCATTCATGGTGCTTTTTAAAACATGCAAGTGTCCCACACCATATGCACTAATGCATCCCCATACCATCAGAGATGCTGGCTTTTGAACTGAATGCTGACAACAGGAGGGGAGGTCTTTCTCCTCTTTAGCCCGGAGGACACGACACCCATGATTTCCAACAAGAATGTCAAATATTGACTCGTCTGACCACAGCACATTTTCCCATTTTTACAGGTCATTTTAAATGAGCCTTGGCCCACAGAACACAGCGGCGCTTCTGGATCATGCTTAACAATGGCTTTCTTTTAGAGTTTTAGGTGGCATCTGTGGATGCCACAGCGGACTGTGTTTACAGGCAGTAGTTATTGAAGTATTCCTGGGCCCTTTTAGTAATGTCAATGACAGAATCATGCCGGTGAGTGATGCAGTAGCATCTGAGGGCCTGAAGATCATGGGTATCCAGTAAAGGTCTTCGGCCTTGTCCCTTATGCACAGAGATTTTTCCAGGTTCTCCTTATCTTTTGATGATGTTATGCACTGTCGACCATCATCGCCTTTGCAATTTGACGTTGAGGAACATTGTTTTCAAAGTATTCCACAATTTTTTTCATGCAAGCCTTCACAGGTTGGAGAGCCTCTGGTCATCTTTACTTCTGAGCCTCTCTAAGACATCCCTTTTACAGCCAATCATGTTACACACCTGATGCCAGTTAACTTCATTACTTGCAAAATGTTCTTTCAGCTGATTATCTTATATATTTAATTTTTGAGACCTGTTGCAGCCAGAAAATTTGAAATAAGCTCATTTTGTGGATAAAAATGTAAAATGTCTCAGTTTCAACATTTGAAATGATATCTATGTTCTATTGTAAGTAACTTATTGGCTCATGTGATCTGAAAGTCATTGCATTTTGATTTTATTCACAATTTACACTTCGTCCCAACTATTTCGGAATTCGGGTTGTATATTTTGTTACCTGTTTACTTATTACCATCTATAAGATCCAATATTACATGAAATAAATACTTGAATAGTACTTGGTTTTTGATTTATCAACATTTTGTTCAGTTTATAATCATCACTGGACAGTACAGTATTCCTTGCAAATTCTTGATCTGTTTAGTTGAGTAGGTGCACAGTTATTACCCCTCCTATAGTGTTTCGGTTCAGTTTTCCTGAATTTCATGGGTAAAACATGAAATTAACTCATGTTACATGTTATCATGTTACACACCTGATGCCAGTTAATGTAATTACTTGCTAAACGTTCTTTCCGCTGATTCTCTTATATAAATTGCTTTTTCAGCCTTTTTTGCTCGTGTCCCAACTTTTCTGAAACCTGATGCTGCCAGAAAATTTTAAATAAGCTCATTTTGTGGATAAAAATTTAAAATGTCTTGGTTTCGACATTTGAAATATTATCTATGTTCTATTTTAAATAACATATTGGTTCATGTGACCTGAAAGTCATTGCATTTTGATTTTATTTACAATTTACACTTTGTCCCAACTATTTTGGAATTGGAGTTGCACTCTCTTGATTGCTGACTTTTGCATTGACACACTTAGCACCTGAAGAGTGTACTTGATCTTGCCAACGCCTGTGATAGAGTTTTTTTCTGGACCAGGGAAAGAATTCTGTGATCCACCACAGTCATTATGCGTGATCTTCATGACCCTTCTGTATTCCTGAGCTCACTGATGCTTTCTTTGTTTTTAAGAATACGCTAAATCCTTCAGTTGGCCACTCCAAATGGTCTTGCTTTTTCTCTTGTAGGTTTGTATTTATTTTTGTGCCCAATAATGGCTTGCCTCACTGACATTGACAGCAGTTTTGATTTCAGAGAGAATTTACAGCAAAAGATTATCAGTGCAAATGCGAATGCAACACTGACTGAAACCAACTGTGGACTTTAGATATGTTCACTTTTAAATGAGAGTATTAGGGAATAGAACACCCATGGCAATTGTGCTGCTACTCAGTGGAATGGAAGGGGGAGATCTCTAAATAAAGTTTAACTCTTACATCGTCCATCCAATTTTGATGTTTATACCCTCAAATTGAAACAGAATGTCTGCACTTTGGAATCAAGGTTAATATTTGAATTCTACCGCATTATTCTAAGGTTGACAGCTAAAGTAACAATAACATTGTCAATGTTCAAGAATACTTAAAACCGTGTAACAGAAAAGGCGAACAGCTGGCAATGCTTTCATAAAATGACATGGCTGGTTCCCAACGCTAGAGGTCAGGCTTTTATTATCAATCTCTCTCTCTCTCTCTCTCTCTCTCTCTCTCTCTCTCATGATTCTCTTTGTATTTTCTGGGAAAAAAGGAATATTTCGATCACACCTCAAGATGCTTGGCGCAGTTTAATTCAGACATCCGATTTCCTGGAGTGTGGTCAGGCGGAACGACATGCCGGCATAATGTCGCAGCGGCGAACATCTCTCCCATTGTCAGCCGCTCAGAGAAGGAGGCTCTTTGAAAACGGAGTCACGCCTCTCCTGTAGAGCAGACATGCTAGAGCGAGTATGCGAGAGGGGCCCATTCATCGAGCATTAACTGCAGCCTTTTATTCGACCCCCACATGTTGAAAGACATTTTTTGTTGGAAACTGTTTCCCATGAATGAAGAATTGAATATGTCTCTTTAAAGCTACTTTTAAGAAAATATATATTGTGTTTAATTATGATTTATATCCACAGATATTTTATATGACTCACTCAAGGCCGGTGTTTTAACAAATAATATTTTTGCAAATAAGATGACACTCAATAAAAAAGGGAGCTGTTCGGTTGAAGTAATAGTCGAATGGGAGCTGATGCCTTTCGAGCTGTGATCCGTCATCTCCCCATTACACTCAGCAGAAATCCAGAAATGCATTTTTAATATGATATAAAAATTGACAGATGTTTTTAACTGAACAATTTATTTTGAATGGATCCCTTAACCCCCAAGTGCCTCAACCCTCTGGCTGAGCTCATTTTGAGACACGGTATCTAATTAAAAGATGTCTGTCCCCTTGACTCCTGTCCCCTTGTCCCCTTGACCTCTGTCCCTTGGTCACCTTATCCTCGTCCCCATTAGTCATGTCACCATGTCATTTGTCCCCTTGAGTCAAGTTCTGTTTTCCCCTTGTCCCCTGGGCCAGTTGAGCCATGTGTCTTTAGCCCCTTGAGTCCTGTCTCCTTGCTCTCTGTCCCCTAGAATCCTTTTCCCTCACTCCTTGCCCCCATGTCTCCTTGAGTCCTGTCTTCTTGTCCCCTTCAGTCCTGTGCCATCGAGTGCTGTCCCCTTGTCTTATTGTCCTCAAGGTGGAAATAACAAACTTGTGAAAGTGGGTGTGGCGGAATAATGTGAATATATAATGCTATTTTGCCCTCATAGTGCCAGGTATTATGGTTGTAATATTTCTTTTGATTATTCTGGTGATAAGTGACTATTTTAGTTGTTTAAATATTACATATCTGAAGCTACCATACCATATTGGAGTGAATTGGCAGATATGCCAAAAAAGCAATAATAACTATAAAATATAATTGTTTATTATAATATATATAATTAATATATAAATAATTTTTCCAATCTTAAAGTGAATCATATCAGATACAACATAAAATTTCAAACTAGCACATAAGTAATATAAAAGCCCAAATCCAAGCACCTACCATGTGTTATTGAATAGTAAAAATAGCTATCATAATAACAGCAGCAATCACAGAATTAATTCCAAAATACTGAGGTAATCATTCAGAAGTTGCATATCTTGAGTCAATGCATCATCATCGGGATGAATGAGTAAGACAGGACTTTGCGTACGTGAGCCCGTCCCCACGGCTGTGGGACAGCAGGCTGCTCTTGTGTGGGCTGAGCCCAGGGTGATGGATGAACACACCACTGGGCCCTGCCAGGCTCTCCCCGGGTCCTGGCCCATTTCCCTGACCTGTATAGATTAGCTTTTTGCTTTCCGTCACACCTCCGCCACACGATTAATCTCGCAGAGTCGATTCAGGCCTGTGCTGGGAGGGAGGGGCGATGTGGCCTCTCACTCAGTGGGTAAATGAACTCCTATTTGGTCCATCCAGAGCCACCTTGGAGGTGGAGGGTGGAAGGCGATGGTGAAAAGCTCTGCGATAGAGAGTCTTTTTTCTCCTGACTTGATCACAGTTCCACTGCCGCTCTCCCAAAGGACAATTTATTCAGCAAACTTCGTTCAAACAGCCTCAGATTACTGTGGACAATACTGTGCAAAATATTGAGAACAGCTGAATGTCTAAAGCTTATTTTTCCCAGGATTTATTTTCCTTCAAAGAAAAAGGGTGGAATATAATACAGCTCAGCTGGTCGTGTTGAGATGACTGTGTTCAGTGTATGAATGTTCTTTGCCAAAGTGGTGTTAAGACATTGAGAAATACCTTTTGACTTGAGAGGAAATATAGGATAAGTGGGTGGATGTTTGGCTCTGTAATTTCACAATCACCACATTTGGTCTACTAGTTACCAATTTTCTCAACGTTATTTATCTAGGTTCTACACTTGACTGCATTTCCTGTTCTGAATGGAGTCAGAGTTGTGATTAGGGAAACCAACAACTTATCTGATTCTCTGCAACATAATGAAGTTTTTGCTGTGACAATGTCTTTGAGAGGGTGCGTCCTCATGGACAAGCCCCCATTATGGGTAACTTGTCAGTGTCCAACCAATCAGGAGACAGAGCGAGCAGCTATTCTCCACCACTTACACAAATCCAATGTGCAACGGATGGAGAATATTTTATATGAAGAGTTTCATCGCAAAATGCAATAAAGACCACATTGAAACCACTGTAGGACGATCATTATTGGTGGGCCAGTGGTCAAATTCAGCCTTTAGCAAAATGCTATATATCCCAGTATATAGCATGCTTGAATAACAGCGTTCTTTTCAAAGTGCACGAAATTCCAAGCTACTTTTTTCCGCTAACTGCAATGTATCCTTTCAGCAAATTCTGTGGATATATTGCAATTTTGCCAAATTACCACAACAAAGTTCACTCCCTCACAGAATTCATAATTCGTAGATTTAATGACATCATAGTGTAGTGTTTTAACATGTTTATCAAGACATATTAACAAATAAGAAATCTTCACTGTGCTCATACTTTACCGAGGACAAAAGTTAGCATTTTTCCAAAAATGCTTCAAATGGATATATCTCATTTTGCGATGAAACTCTTTAAACACGGCTATATATACATTGCGCATCAGTGCAAAGCCGGTGTCCACGTATGGTTTCAGAATGGGAAATCTGGCAACCGTAACCACATCCCACTTTGAAGGCTTCTCATTTCGCCTGCTCACCTACTGAAGGATTAAACAGGCTGCCAGGCTCCCCGCAGTTCTGTTCAAGTGCCTGTCACAGCTATGACATGGCAACTGTCAGAAATGTCACCCTGTGTTAATCCAGCGCGGACAGTGATGGGCATCATTGCCATTGTTCTGGCTGAAATAGCATTTACAAAATGACTGAGAGGTTTATCTGTGGATATGAACATAACTGGAACTTAGAGAGGAGGGTGGGAATGTTCGATCCATTCGGCTTCACTGTAAAGCCGCTTTCACACCGGACGGGAAACGAACTTTTCGCACGACAGATTACATTCAAAGTCAATGCAAAGACGCGTCTTTGCATTGACTTTGAATGTAATCTGTCGTGCAAAAAGTTAGTTTCGCGTCCGGTGCGAAAGCCGCTTAAGTCCCAGTAGTTGCTGACTGGGGAGAACAGCTATTCAGTCTCCTACTTGCTTATCACTGCTTGACGCATCCTTGTTCTTAAATGCAATGAAAAGGAATCTAGGAAAGCTAAATAAAGCTGACGGACGAAAATGAATTTAACACTCATCTGAACAAGGGAGAAGTCAATGCAAAGTGTGGATTTCTATGCCTCTTGCCTGCTGGAGCTTCATTTGCCTTAATAGTTGATCTTCAGTCCCCTCCTTACGTGATCATGACCCTTGACCTCATGACTTCCAAAACCTAATCAACCTATCCTCTGCGTCAAAACACCATGTGAGATTTTCTCAAAATTCGTCTACTCACTCAGCAGATATCACGAACACAAGATATGAGTGAACAAAGGTCTTATTGACGGACGACCAGAAAACAGAATGGCTTCTGCCAGCACACACAGTATACAGTCTGTGTGGAGCACCGGTATTGTAACAAAAAGGAAAATCTAATATACTCAGCCAAAATAAAAACTTCACACTTGTCTGGAGGTCGATAAGTTGAACATACAAGAAATGAGGTTTTAAATAATGATTTTATTTAATTCTCTACTCATTAAAGATGGTGTATCATAAAAACAATGTCCATAATGTAACCAGTTCCACCAGAAATGCTACGGAAATGTCCAAGAGTAAAAATGGTAAGTTACAATTTCAATAAGAGCACTGCTCAGGCGAGTACATATGGTTTGGGCAGTCACACGACCTCTAAACAATTAATTCCTAGTGGACATTGCAGTGACAAATCAATGCAAATGACGTAAGACAATTTGTCAGTCTTCTGCTTTTGACATCATACGTGGGCTACCAGAACAAGGTCAGTCAGCTGTGGTGCCAGTTTGTTGAAGACGTGTCAGGAGATCATGGATAGTCTGTCAACTGCATCCCATAACCCTTGCAACGTCAGTGACGGACGTTTCCGTATTCAGCATGCCAATGGAACGTTCGCGCTATATTTTTGACAGCCATGGCATTGAAAACCAATGAATAATTAACTGTAAAAGCTTGTTTTTCCGAGATGTCACTATAACGTGCTAACATGAGCTCAGTTGCACATCTCTCATATGGTCACGTGACTAGAAACACGAGAAAACATGGTTTTAGCTTAAAGTACGCTCGTATGTGCTATGTACCATGTGCACGTCGGAGTTGATGTGTGTCATGATGTCTTTGACAATGCATTTACCTCCAGTGATAATAAAAACTCTTTTATTAAAAGTTTCAAGAAAATATTTACGAATTTATGAGTGTGAAGTTTCTTTTTTGGCTCAGAATATTTATACATATCCATCCATCCATTATCTATACCGCTTCTTTCTCATTCGGGTCACTGGAGAGCTGGAAGCCCATCCCAGCTGACTGTAGGTGAAAGGCAGGGACCCACCCTGGACAGCTTGCCAATCCATCACAGGGCACACACACCATTCACACACCATTCACTCACACACTCACCCCTATGGGAAATTTAGAGTCTCCAGTTAGCCTTCCATGCATGTCTTTGGACAGTGGGAGGAAACCGAAGAACCCGGACGTAACCCACGTGAACACGTCGAGAACATGCCAACACCCGTTTACACACATGACAAAGGGAAATTGATGCACTGTGCATTGTAAATGCAGTAGTTCATTTTAAAGTATGTAACACATGGTCTGTATGTAAAAAACTGCTGCTTTTCCATTTGAGACTGGTAGAAACAGCCATTCAGTTTAAACACGTACTATATACATGTATACCGGTGTGAGTCACAGCGATCCCAAAAGCATGTCATTCATCATGATGGGGAACAGAATGTTCTAGTGATTGACTGTGTTGTGCGGAACTAGGACAGCTGCCAAGTACATAAAACATGCAAATGGGTTCATATTTATGGCTCTGCCTGATGCCAGTTGAAAATATGTATTTACTGCAGAACAAAACAGGGAATGGCAGTATGTGAGCAGAGGGGAAATGTGATAGTGGGTGTGTATCAGGGCATTAGTGAGGTACCCTCCCTCCATATTTTCAGTGTAGAATGTCAGGGTAAAAGATACTGGGATTGTGTGCACAGGCCTACCTGCTCGGCCAATGTTACGCTGAGTAGAGCTGATGTGAGAAGCAATTCTGGGTCCTTCCTAAGCTCGGGGAGGGAGAGATGAAAGGCACTGGAGCGATGTAACATGACGGGCTCGGTCTCTTCTTCTTGTCTTGTTTAGCCAGGAGCAAAGCCTCTCCGCCTTTTCCCATCATAGGCACATCAAACAGTCCCGTCTCACATGATACGAGTCTCTGCTGTGCTCTGCAGCACAGTAACACCTGCAGTTCTTCCTTCTCTAAACCCTCCTACTGTGTTCAAATTAATAAACCATTTTTGGTTGGAGGTCAGTAATTCCCACAATGTATCTTTTGTAAAACTACATACGATGTTTGTCTCTGACAGTGTTACCCAATCTTCTCCCAGCTCATTTATGCTTTTCTACTGACCATTTTAATAGCCAAGCAAATAAATTAAGACTCGCCCATCCTCCCTTTATTCATCAAGCATTGATTTTACATGATTATAGTGAAACCAATGAGCCCAAGAATGAGGAATTAATTGACATACGCCCTCAGAATCAGGCAGCACAACCTGAACAAGATCAAAAGGATGGTTTTATATCCTGGGGTCAATATGACCTGAACAACACCAATGCTTACAGCATGCATATAAATTAAAACATTAAAATAATTTTTTTGAGTTAATTTCATGTTTTACCCATGAAATTCAGGAAAAGATCTAGCGGAAAAAGTATGTTTTTAGGGACGGTGAACATTATACTGGCTCAAACTGACCCCAAACACAATAGGAGGGGTCATAACTGTGCACCTATTTGACTAAACAGATCAAGAATTTGCAAGGAATACTGTACTGTCCAGTGATGATTATAAACTGAACAAAATGTTGATAAATCAAAAACCAAGTACTATTCAAGTATTTATTTCATATAATATTGGATCTTATAGATGATAATAAGTAAACAGGAAACACAATATACAACCGGAATTCCGAAATAGTTTAGACGAAGTGCAAATTGTGAATAAAATCAAAATGCAATGACTTTCAGATCACATGAGCCAATAAGTTACTTACAATAGAACATAGATATCATTCAAAATGTTGAACCTAAGACATTTTACATTTTTATCCACAAAATGAGCTCATTTCAAATTTTCTGGCCGCAACAGGTCTCAAAAATTAAATATATAAAATAATCAGCTGAAAGAACATTTAGCAAGTAATGAAGTTAACTGGCATTAGGTGTGTAACATGATTGGCTATAAAGGGATGTCTTTGAGAGGCTGAGTCTCTCAGAAGTAAAGATGGCCAGAGGCTCTCCAACCTGTGAAGGCTTGCGTTATAAAATTGTGGAATACTTTAAAAACCATGTTCCTCAACATAAAATTGTGGAGGCTTTGAAGGTCTCATCATCGACAGTGCATAACATCATCAAAAGATATGGAGAAACCGGAAAAATCTGTGCGTAAGGGACAAGGCTGAAGACCTTTACTGGATGCCCATGATCTTCTGGCCCTCAGACGCCACAGCATCACTCACCGGCATGATTCTGTCATTGACATTACTAAATGGGCCCAGGAATACTTCAAGAAACCTGTAAACACAGTCCGCTGTGCCGCCCCCAGATGCCACCTAAAACTATATCATGCAAAAAGGAAGCCATTGTTAAGCATAATCTAGAAGCCCCGCCATGTTCTGTGGGCCAAGGCTCATTTAAAGAAAAGTGGAAAAGTGTCCTGTGGTCAGACGAGTCGATATTTAACAGTCTTGTTGGAAATCATGGGCGTTGTGTCCTACGGGCTAAAGATCTGTTATCAGCGTTGAGTTCAAAAGCCAGCATCTCTGATGATATGGGGATGCATTGGTGCATATGGTGTGGAACACTTGCATGTTTTAAAAAGCACCATGAATGCTGAAAGGTATATTAAGGTTTTAGAGCAACAAATGCTCCCCTTCAGACGACATCTATTCCAGGGAAGGCCTTGTGTATTTCGGCAGGAAAATGCAAAATCAGAAACTGCAGCTATTACAACAGCATGGCTTCGTAGTAGAAGAGTCCGTGTGCTGAACTGGACTGCCTGCAGTCCTAATCTTTCACCGATTGAGAACATTTGGCACACAATTAAAAAGGAGACCCGAAACTCTCCAGCAGCTTGAAGCCTGTATTAAACAAGAGTGGGATCAAATTCCAATAGCTAAACTCAAGAAAGTTGTCTCCTCAATGCCCAGATGCCCCCACTCTGTGTTAAAAAGAAGAGGGGATGCTACACCATGGTAAACAGGCCCCTGTCCCAACTTTTGAGACCTGTAGCAGCCATCAAATTTGAAAAGAGCTCATTTTGAAGATAAAATTGTAAAATTTCTCAGTTTCAACATTTGCCATGTTATCTCCGTTCTATTGTGAAGAAAATACTCGCTGGTGTGATTTGAAAGTCATTGCGTTTTGATTTTATTTATAATTTACACTTTGTCACAACTATTTCGGAATTGGGGTTGTATTAAAAACAAATATAATAGTGTCTTTTTGAGAGAAAAAGTCAACATCTAGAGTGGCCACCCTTTGCTTTGATTGCAGTATTTAATCTTTCAGATGTAGTATTCACATATTTTTTATTTCCTCACTCGCTAAACCATTCCATATTGTTTGAAGTTCATTCCAAAGAAATTTTTTCGATGTTACAACAGATTGGTTTATCTGGGTGTTTCTGTATGTCATACAGGACATTCCATGAATGCTTCCAAGCTTTGTAATCAAACACAGTGGCAGTGAGGATTTGTTTTAATGGTAATGATAGAGAACTGGTGGAATGGACAATGAAATTATAGCAACCAATAAAGATTTATCACTTTGTGGTAAATAAGAGAGAAAACTGTTGCGTGTCATATGGGACACAGAAAAAAACCGATGCGTTAATTTTGTGAAATTGAGTTGAGACCAAAAACTTTGTGAGTTGTGTGGATGAATATCATTGAAAGGCCACTTAATGAGCATTGTAGACACATAGGAACACAGCTGAAACTTCATTGAAAATATGTGCAACATAATTTTTTTTTTGAGAACAATGAGTCATTACGGGACATGCAGAAGAGTCGTACGGGACATCCCTTAAACTAGTTGAAAATACCAAAAGACATATCAATAAAATCACTGTACTTCTCCTTTTCTTTGGACGCCACATCATCTATGAGAAACAATTAAATATAACCATTTTGAATGATATGAAGATTAATAGAGTAGCAAAGTTTGATGGTAAAAGGAAATATGAGAAAATGTGTCGTTTGAGACAACATACAGTACCAGTCAAAAGTTTTGACACACTTTGCTAATGTCACACCACTCTGTTCTTGGAGAAATTTAAATGGCTTAACTTCTCTATATAATCTAGAAGGAAATCTGGTTCGAGGTAAACAGTCAGAAGTTAAAAAAAAGAATTATTTAC
This sequence comes from Gymnothorax reevesii, assembly GCA_029721435.1. NCBI lineage: Eukaryota > Metazoa > Chordata > Actinopteri > Anguilliformes > Muraenidae > Gymnothorax > Gymnothorax reevesii. Next base: position 87,753,777 of record CM056581.1, on the reverse strand, counting down.
TCGCTAGAATAGTGTACAAAATTTAGGAAATCTCAGACTCCGTAGTTTGCAAAGCAAACAGATAAACCAGCTCCTTCCATTTTTCCAACGGTCGAATTAAAGTCTGGCTGTTTTGGGACTTACTGGGCAAAAAGGTCAATAAAAACCAAACCACAAGTGCAGCTCATCTTTGGAACTTCAGACGGCCGCTCAGCTGTTAACTCATTATAGCCATGTAACTGCCCGAGTGAAAAAAAAAAAAAATTGTGGCTCTGCTCAATAATTATAAATTCTGGTTAGTTTGATTGATTTAAGGATTAGATCTCTCTTTTTTTTGTGAAAATAAACAATGCTTATTTCTTTATTTAATATGTAAAGTAAGAAAAATGTGGGTATGTCCAAATATTTGACTGGTACTGTAGACGCATGTGCAGTAGTGTGCAGTGATGATTATACACCACCTCTTTCATGTGAAAGGGGTCCTAATATATGACTTCATTATATTTGGCAAAAAAATACTGTTGCAGGCAATGAGAAGAAAACTACATTCCCACAAGTATGCGGAGGTGAAAATATGGGAAATAAAGAAAAACATTGAAAACATCAATTTTTTATGACAATTGAAAGATGATGCAAATTTTATTCTGCAGAATTACCCCTGATGGTCGATTGTTTGCGTTAAGTATAAAAGATGACAAGAACTTTGAGCAGAGTCACAGCGTGAAACACGATGGCACGAGAGAAGGAACTCAGATTGTGCAGAGCTGCATTGTGGCCTTAAATGATGCTGATGATGTTAAATGCTGCCATGGCACTGTAAGAAACACCATCAAATGTTTCAAAAAAGATTAGTGCACTGAAAACTAATGGCAATAGAGGTCTTTTTCTGATGTTGCAGCTCTTGGCAGTAACATGACCAATCAGACCATTTTCACACAGGCATCTGGAAGTAGAAGATCTTTATACTGTCATCTCTCCACTTCTGGTGCTATTAATATCATCACAGAGTTGCGCTGTCAACCTTCGATTTTTTTTTTAACTTGTGATGCACAAATGCCAATCATCAAAGGCACTTAACTTCCATATTCTACCTTTATTACCACTAGTTTTCAGTGATCCGATCTCTTTGAAATGCTTTATGGTGTCTCTCACGGTGCCGTGGCACCATTTAACGTCTTAAGAAATTTTTCTAAGTGACAACTCAGCATTATTAAATGCCACAATAGGGTTACAAACAATCTCAGAGAGCTCCCTCCGTCGTGCCATCATGTTTTAACACTGTGAAAACGCTCAAAGCTCATGTCACCTTAAACCCTGGAACAACTAACCATCAGATGTAATTTTGTAGAATAATATTGCCTCAAACCAGTTAAAACAAATTATTTAGCATCAAAAATCATAGAATGAGCCTTCAAACATGCATTTATTTTATGCAAGAGTCAAAAAATAGAATTAGTGACACCTTTCAATTGTTATATTGTAAAAAAGTTGATGGTTTCAGTGTTTTTGTTTGTTGCCCATATCTTGACCTCGAGATACTTGAGAAAATGGGCTTGAAGTTGAATGCAGGCGAAAAAAAATCCATGTTCCTCAATGCCGATGTACAACCCCAATTCCAAAATAGTTGGGACAAAGTATAAATTGTGGATAAAATCAAAACGCAATGACTTTCAAATCACACCAGCCAGTATTTTATTCACAATAGAACAGAAATAATATAGCAAATGTTGATACTGAGAAATTTTACAATTTTATCCACAAAATGAGCTATTTCAAATTTGATGGCTGCTACAGGTCTCATAAAAGTTGGGACAGGGGCCTGTTTACCATGGTGTAGCATCCCCTCTTCTTTTTAACACAGAGTGGAGGCGTCTGGGCATTGAGGAGACAAGTTTCTTGAGTTTAGCCATTGGAATTTGATCCAACTCTTGTTTCATACAGGCTTCCAGCTGCTGGAGAGTTTTGGATCTCCTTAGACTGGCTTTTTGTTTAATTATGCGCCAAATGTTCTCAATCAGTGAAAGATCAGGACTGCAGGCAGGCCAGTTCAGCACACAGACTCTTCTATTACGAAGCCAAGCTGTTTTAATAGCTGCAGTATGTGGTTTTGCATTGTCCTACTGAAATACACAAGGCCTTCCCTAGAAAAGATGTCATCTGGAGGGGAGCATATGCTGCTCTAAAACCTTTATACCCCTTTCAGCATTCATGGTGCTTTTTAAAACATGCAAGTGTCCCACACCATATGCACTAACACATCCCCATACCATCAGAGATGCTGGCTTTTGAACTAATTGCTGATAACAGGAGGGGTGGTCATCCTCCTCTTTAGCCTGGAGGACACAATGCCCATGATTTCCAACAAGAATGTCAAACTTGGACTCGTCTGAGCACAGTACACTTTTCCACTGTGCTACAGTCCATTTTAAATGAGCCTTGGCCCACAGAACACGGCAGAGCTTTCGGATCATGCTTAACAATGGCTTCCTTTTTGCATGATAGAGTTTTAGGTGAGGTTTGTGGATGGCACGGCGGACTGTGCTTACAGACTGTGGTTTCTTGAAGTGTTGCTGGGCCCATTTAGTAATGTCAATGACAGAATCATGCCAGTGAGTGATGCAGTGGCATCTGAGGGCCCGAAGATCACAGGCATCCAGTAAAGGTCTTTAGCCTTGTCCCTTAGGCATAGAGATTTTTCCAGTCTTTCTGAATCTTTTGATGAGGTTATGCACTGTCGATGATGAGACCTTCAAAGCCTTTGCAATTTGATGTTGAGGAACATTGTTTATAAAGTATTCCACAATTTTTTTATGCAAGCCATCACAGGTTGGAGAGCCTCTGGCCATCTTTACTTCTGAGAGACTCAGCCTCTCTAAGACATCCCTTTTGTAGCCAATCATATTGCACACCTGATGCCAGTTAACTTAATTACTTGCTAAATGTTATTTCAGCTGATATTAATCGATTTTTCAGCCCTTTTTTGCCTCACAACTTCTTTGAGTCCTGTTGCAGCCAGAACATTTTGTTGATGAAAATGTGAAATCTCTGTTTCAACATTTGAAATGTAATGTATGTTCCACTGTAAATAACATATAGGCTCATGTGATCTGAAAGTCATTGCTTTTTTATTTTTTTCACAATTTACACTTCGTCCCAACTATTTTGGAATTGGGGTTGTAAAATCTGTACGTTTAATTTTATGCAAATTATTTTGTCCACCTACAGCAGACATAAAACCTCGATGTGTGAGAATGCAGAGTCAAATAATGACTGCACTTCACTTTCAATTCCAATTCCATATCTGACCCAGTTTCCCACACCCTGTACTCCGATGAAAACAGTCATGAAAAACAGTCTGGATCTCATTTTCAAAATTACAGTTGGAAAATCAGTCCCTAGCTGGCTGGTAAAAGAAAAAAAAAAACCAGCAGCTTCATGATCCAACTCATCCATTAGGCCAGCAGGCCTGGTCTCCAACGCTGTTCCTGGAGGGGTAGCATCCTGAAGGTTTTCACTCCAATCAAAACAAAGCACGCCTGGGCAGTATTGGAATAGTCTTTTTAGCTTGGCAAAGTTACAAACTCCAAGAAAATTATCTGAAAGTATTTGTGTGGCTGCCATGTTAAGTGTGCTCCAATTCTCTACATGTTAAGGATAAGGTGCTTACCTCCTTTAGCGCAGGGTACGCTGAACGATCCTTTATATGACAAGGAGATAACACCATCCCACAATTTCATGTGGCAGCAGTATTTTAAGCGATGACCATCCATCCAGGCCAATCACAAAACCAAACAAACATGACGGGCAAGAGCCACACGATCACGTCGCCCAGCTAGTGCACTCGAATTCTCTCCGGATCATGGTTGTCTTTTCCAAAGCCGTTACGAATTTCCTGTAACACCATTCCTTAACCTAATAATGCTTTACATTGAGGTTAAGGAAAAGTGGATAGAAAAGAGATGATAGGACATAATGCTTTGACAATGTAAACAAAGTTTTCATTTCTCAGTTCATGACACACTGGTAATTAGCAGAATCAAATGCGCTTAATCATGGTAGTAATAAAAACCAGCAGGATGATAGCTCTCCAGGAGCAGGCTTGGACACCTCTGCTTTAGGATGTTGCAGGATTAGCATCACATATTTGAAGCCGCTCATGATCCAGTAATTCAACATAGCCTTTCTTGAGAGAAGTATTGGAGGGATGCATATTGGTATTCCTGCCCGTCTTATCATATCAAAAAGAACCACATTACCATGCCGTGTCCATGTTTGAGAAATATCAGAAAGCTGATCCTGTGGTAACCATGTCTCTGGAGATCTGTAAGCCTTTGAGCTGCCATTTCAACCCTGAATAGACGCACCTGGTGCTACGAAAAGCAGCTAAAATGAGAACTGTAGCTCTTGAATGAGTTGCGCTTTTCCTGGGCTAGGATTGAAACCTGCAGGATGGTTGATCTCCAGCAACCTTGCTGGTTAACACTGTTGTAGCTTAGTGTTTTCTTGACAGAAACTTTATGAAACTAACATTGACATTATTCTCCACCCTCTAAATATCTCTCCCAACAGCCCCCAACCCTTGCCTGTCGAATAAAAGTTGCTGAAGCCTGGATCTGCACAAGTCCTGAAAACATCTTCCCATAATGAATTCCAATCAATCCCGCACAGCCATTAAGAGCAGCAGGTTTTCTGCGCTGCCTGAAATGTTAATGAGTATTCACTCCAGCAATGAATGCCATGGGGAGAAATCTCTTAAAGTCAACAGGGAAATGAAGCTAATCATTTAACCTCCACTGGCACTTGTATTCCAGACTCCCATGGAAACAGGTAGGCCCCGGGGCTGAGAAAGCAGGGTCTGACGCAGAAACACACATACCAGGTGGATTAAAGCGCTGGCGCAGCTCCCGGAAACAGAGGAACCGTGTCCATAAAAAACACCTTACTCAGATTAATGCCTTCACCGCTCCCTGCTGCCCGCTGAAAAGGCCTGTTTATCACACAAAAGCTTATTGTTGTTCCTCATGGGGAGACGCCAGGGCCTTCTTGTTTTCAGCTTTGACTTTTCAAAGGTTTTTTTCTGTTCTCCCTCATAAGATAATAGCATTACGGGAGTAATACAATAATTTTAGGAAATGGATTTAATGAGACCAGCGGTTCAGCTCTCATAACATCTACAGAAGTAGAGAATACGCCACTCTCGAATGAAAATTGTCCCAGATTCTCAGTGCTAATTGAAGATATTCCTGGATATTCATAGTGTTTATCATTCTTCATCTAAATTGAAAAGGATTTGATGAAAGCCTCTGTGCCAAATGAAATGCCCCTTAAAATTCACATTTGGATCCAACATGCCAAGCAGTATTTATTCACTCAAACTACTGCACTTAAAAGAGTGTATAAACATTATGAACATTATAGACATGCTATTGGCTTCAAAATAAATGTGATTTCTTTTATTTTGACCTTAAAACAAAGATATCAACAGCATCATTTTTAATGTAAAATATTTCCTGACTAGAGAGTATTTTTACTCATAACAAAAAAATGTCTCTCCAACAAAAATACTAAATGGCACCAAATTAGTTGCAAACTACTGCACTTATAAAATTTGGCAAAAATATTAAAGGGCACCAAAGGAGTAGCTGATCAATTCATCCACAGACTTTGGCAAAAATTCTAAAAGTCACCAAATTTGTAGCCGAGCAGTGCATCAACAAAATTTAGGAAAGAAATATTGAAGTTTCTCAGTTATGGTCCGGAAATAATCTCGAAACGCTGACGCAAATAGGAAGTGAACCAAAAGCAATGTGTGTGGGGGGTGAGGGACATAATTATGCAACAAAAGGCTTGGGACATGGACAGCGTGCAAAATCAGCGTCCTGATGCCTTTAGATTGTGAAGTGGAAGAGTTCAGTGGCTCGGCTGTACACCGTTATAGTGTCCACCCGATTCATCAGTGAGCACTCAAGCTGTGTGACAGAATCATGGTTACAACTGGGAACTGTTGAAAATAAGAACAAAAAAATTAATTAATCAACAATCATTTAAATCCAGTTCTAATTAATAAACTTTTCTCCATGGGAAATCCCTGTAATCCATCCAAAATAATTATGATTTGCATCCAACATGGCTTTGGGCTTCTCCAACTGGCTCTTCAATATATAATCCAATCCCTCTTTATTCCCCTGTAACTGTAGCTCCCGTCACATACTTGCTGAGCTGCAAACAGGAAATCCCCTAACCTCCACTTCAGACTTCAGTTACAGTGCGAAAGCTTTAATGGACTAAGGGTTACGTTCCAAAATCCGTCAGTTAAGATTCAGTTTGAGAGATTAAATGGATGTGAAATTGATTTAGTGATAACTCTTCCTGATACTTCTCCTTGAATGGTATTCAGCAGTGTAATGGGATACTGTGTGACTCCACTGCTGGCCCAACCTTTACGGTTTGAGTTGGCTCTGAATTCTGCCTTATAGATGGAGATGTAATCAGCTCTTAAGCATTCGTACACATCATTTCAGAGAGTAGATGCAATGTGATGAATAACCCCTAAAGTTTCCAGAGTCCAGATCTCCCAAAGGCTTCAATCATTACCAAGCCAAGTCATTTTGAGGCATTTGTTTGCCTTCTGTCAGGGGCTGTTTTATAATGATCAGAATCACTAGTGAATGGCTAATTAATGATGTTACAATTGAGGAAGTGAAGTTAGCTTATGGAGATAAGAGCTTACACATTGACAATACATTTTAGGAATAAGAGTTCTCACTATCGTGATTTTCCCCAAGTATAATGCTAATGCGCGGTTAGTAAACAAGCAGACCTGAGAGGCCCGAGGGAATATTTATTTAGTTCCAGCTGAGCCAATAACACTGCCAATGGAAATCTGGTGAGGTGAGGTTCATTAGCTGTTGAGCTGCCCTGAAAAGACATGTTATACAGTGCTGTGGAAAAGTATTTGCCTCCTTACTGATTTATTTATTTTTTTGTATATTTGTCGCACTTAAATGTCTCAGATCATCAAACAAATTTTAATATTAGACAAAGATAACCCGAGTAAAGACAAAATGCAGTTTTTAAATGATGACTTCATTTCTTGAGGGATAAATCTATCCAAACCTATCTGGCCCCATGTGAAAAAGTAATTGCCCCCTAAACCTAATAACTGGTTGTGCCACCCTCAGCAACAACTGCAATCAAGTGTTTGAGAGAACTGGCAGTGAGCCTTTCACATTGCTGTAGAGGAATTTTAGCCCATTCTTCTTAGCAGAATTGTTTTAATTCAGCCACATTGGAGGGCTTTCGAGCATGAACGGCCTGTTTAAGGTTATGCCACAGCATCTCAATTGGATTTGAGTCCGGACATTGACTAGGCTACTCCAAAACCTTCATTTTGTATTTTTTTTTAAATGCCATTCTGAGGTAGACTTGCTGGTGTGTTTTGGATCATTGTCCTGCTACATAACCCAAGTGCGGTTGGGCTTGAGGTCACAAACTGATGGTTGGACATTCTCCTTCAGGATTATCCGGCAGAGAGAAGAATTTATAGTTCCATCGATTATGGCAAGTCGTCCAGGTCCTTAAGCAGCCCCAAACCATCACACTACCACCCCCATGTTTGACTGTTGGTCTCATGTTCTTTTTATGAAATGCTGCGTTAGTTTTACGCCAGATGTAGCAGGGTGCACACCTTCCAAAAAGTTCCAAAAATTTTGTCTTGTCAGTCCACAGAATATTTTCCCAAAAGTCTTGGGGGTCATCAAGTTTTTTTTTGGCAAATGAGAGAAGAGCCTTTGTGTTCTTTTTTGTCAGCAGTGATTTTCACCTTGGAACTCTCCCATGGATGCCAATTTTGCCCAGTCTCTTTCTTATTGTTGAATCATGAACACGGAGTTTAACTGAGGTAAGTGAGGCCTGCAGTTCTTTAGATGTCATTCTGGGTACTTTTGTGACAATCTGGATGAGTCATCGATGCGCTCTTGGAGTAATTCTGGTAAGCTGGCCACTCCTGGGAAGGTTCACCACTGTTCCAAGTTTTCTCCATTTGTGGATAGTGGCTCTCGCCATGATTCGAGAGAGTCCAAAAGCCTTCGAAATGGCTTTGTGACCCTTTCCAGACTGATACATGTCAATGACTTTGTTTCATCTGTTCTTGAATTTCTTTAGATCACGGCATGCTGTGTTGCTTTTTGAGATCTTTTAGTCTACTTCACTTTGTCAGACTGGTTCTATTAAAGTGATTCTTGATTAAACAGGTCTGGCGGAAAATACTTTTTCACAGCACTATATCTGGCCTGAAAGAAGTAGATGATCCATCAGCTTCCTGCAGTTTACACGTTTAATACTAAAGAGCAGTCTTTGTAGGTAGAATGCCACATGAAAACAGCTGACTGGCTTTGCTCAAGAGGAGACATGACCCTGTCCGCCCACCAAAATTAACCCTAGTCCTGCCGGTTGCTGATATACAGAGGACCCACACTCATTTCCCTGTGTGTCAATATGGCGTTCCCTGGTTACCATTCCCTGGCATGTCGGTGCTCGATGAGCATTAGCCAAGAGGCAGGACAAGGGTTAAAACAGCTTGATCTTTTACTTGGCAACACATAATTTACATATTTTTAAACCATTTTTTTTAAAGAAATGAAATGATATGTTTCCCTTCTTAATTCAAAGTGGGCTGCCTGAGGAAATTACGCACAGATTTTGGCCGGCTTCAGAAGGCCCGAGCAGAATGAGATACACTAACCACAGCCGAAGTGGAATTCATTGGCCTGGGCCTCATGCTATCACTCCCGATTTACCCCAGTCTCACAGGGCCGGTTTGCTGCTTTTGTAGCAACCAATTACACTGGCTTAGTTGTCCAAATAGCCATAAACACTACTGAGGGGTTCAAGCAAGGATATGCTGCAGCTGTTATAACACATAAATCAAAATGGCGGAGCAAATAAATGAACAGGCTGACCTTCCTATAAAACTTTTATAATCTCAGCGGAGTTCCAATACATTCAGCAGCCTTCCTCGCCACTATTTTGGCTATTATTTCCCCAAAGAAGTTTCTTGGCGCCTGATTAAATGATTCACTGCGAATGTGTTCAGCGAACCAAATGTTCAATAAACAGTTGAAGTGAGATTGTGCATCGAGTCAGAGAACACGGAGGAGGGAGGAACGGGTGACAAAGACAGACAGAAGACTTGATGAATATAGAGAGATGCTCAGAGTTTCAGAACAGAGGTCATACTGTTGAAAATTTCACAGTACGTCAAGCAACGCAGGTGAAAAACAGTCCCAACATTGTGTACAACAAGCATCGGCTCAGACGCAGCAGAGGGACCATTTCAGCAGTTAGTCATCGGTTTGCACATTCACAAGTGTGAACACTGTGACAAAGGACGCAACTGCTATTGTGCAAATATCACAATGTCCTTGCCAGATGCTGTGTGTTACCGTTTGATAGTGGTACATTTCAGCAGAAACAGGGCTCCCTGAAACCCTGAGTTATTATTGTTATTTTGCCATTTAGGAAAAAATCGCTGTAAACAATGCTCAAATTCCACCCCTGGAATATTTTACTATTGCATCCACAGACCCAACTGCCAGATTAGTGAATTCGTACGGAGTTATGTCGATAAAACGGTCGAATGCACGAAAGATATCGGGGTTGTCTCCCCAAACAACTTAAATTGAAAACCTAAACATTCTACCACAGGCCAGGTAATCCAATAACTTATGCAATACAGACCAGTGGCTGCTATACAAGACCAATTCAATAAAATTTCTCGCCTAAAAATAATCGGCCCCAACCTGCTAGAATCTACAAATTAACCACTTGACGTAATCCCCGCCAGATGCATTGACAAGAAAAGAAGAATGCAGATTTGAAATAAACTATTTTAATCACCACTGATACAGGTGTCAAGTGTCATGAATGCAATGAGGAATTAAAAAAATGAAACGTTTATGTCTATTTTTTAGAGGGCACATTTGGTCTTAATGGGTAAATAAACTAGGCTTAAGCCGTCGGAGGCGACGGCTTGTGGTACATCCCCGAATGCCCCCAATCCTCCAATTCTCCAATTCCCCAATCCGTGAATAGACTTTCATTTGAACTTAATTTCAGGTCAATAGGACAAATCTTTCTGAAGATATGACCAAAATGGTAATTTTCCATCACAAAGCGCCACCTGGAGGCAAAATATTGAACCTTACAGGTATGTTGTGAGGTCATGACCTTGCAGTTGCACAGGGTTTCATGTCAATTGGACAAATGGTTCCAAAGATATGGCAAAAATTGTGAATTTTATGTGACAAAGCTCCACCTTGTGTCAAAATTTTGAACCAAACAGGTATAATGTCATCGTGGGACACATCCTCGGGTCATGACCTTTCATTTGTACTTGATTTGAGGTCAATCGGACAAATATTTCCAGAGATATGATAAAAACAGTGATTTTTCAGTTTTTGGCCCCTGGTGGCCAATCAAGAAATTGTAAATTGTCCAAAATCGAATCAGTTCTTCCTCTTGATAATACTTACTTATATGCAAAACATGAAACTTCTAATTGAAATATTACTGAAGTTGTCGCGTTAACACGTAGGGTGGCGCGGCAGTCGGACCAAAAACATAATATCCCCGAAACGCTGTTCGGGGATATAAATATGCATGGATTTAAAACCTGAATATCGCCCATGCTAACCCCCCGTTAAGTTTGTTTTTATAAATCCGAAATCTGAGACGAAACTGGCATACGCATCATTTCTGCACCTACGCACTGCTATAAATGAGACCCAGGACCTGCAGCAGCGTAGCTCCTCCAAAACAACAGCCGAGCGATTAAGGCCGCTGATTAGCCAGAGATTTAATTCGCTCGCCGTCTCAGATTTCCATCAATCTGATTACAGAGGAAGAATATAAACCTGGCAGTACTACCCTTCCCCTGATGCGCAGTTCGAAAATTGAAGTGTCCCAAAATTAACCACTGAGCCGTTCGCCACAGCACGGAAAAACAACCTTTGTGCCACCGTGAACATAAAGTGCTTCCCTCTCATAATCAATGGGTCAATAAATAGGGAACAAACAGAATATTTTAACTGGACTAACATTTGAGAGAATGAGGGAGGGAAATAAACAAACCATAATGCAATAATGGGACTGGGACAGGAACCTAAGCAGAGCTGATGGAGAATGAGCTTTCACGGAGCGTTAAGGGGGAAGTTATTAAACAGCCCCTTACACTTCGCTCGCCTGAGCTGCGGGACCAGCTAAAGGCCATTTTAACTGCGCTTCGCTGAGCTTCATGCTCCCACAAAAGGGTAAAATGCTTACTTCACGGGTGTTATTAACAGCGAGCCAATCTTCTCCATGCTTCTGTGCCGTCTAGAGGAGGACAGGCTTCCACTCAAGTGTTGTAATGCCGTGTTGCTCAACATAATTTCTCTCAGCAGAGAGTTTCTCTAACCCCACTTGCAAGAACTTGGAGCTTTGGACTAAGTATTACCGACTTCCTTGAGTACCATTTACAACTTGTGTACCAATGAGACTCCACCAATGAGTATGATCTGAATTTGCCTCGACTGTGATAGAACCAGCAAGGCATGCGAGTGATCTCAATGGAGTAGCCTTTCAATCCCAGAGCTGAGCCAATTCAAACACGTACTGCGTCAGCGAAACAGAACAATGCAGAAAGAGGAGAGACAATCGCGGGTCGCAGCTCAGCCTGGTCTATGGCAGTGTTCAGAATTGCATACTACTTTACAACATTGCGCTCTCATTGCAGCAGCCAGTGACGGATTATAATGATGTTGTGTACAACACCTCGGCCACAGGACCACCAGGCTAATAAGTTCATCCGGGTCTTGACGAGGTGCTACCATTGATTGTATTGCATTGTGGGATACAGCACACTGCAAAGAAATTTGGCCAGTGTGTCATCGGAGCATCTTAGGCACATTGGTAAATTTAATGTTGGGCACAAATTGTTGGCTACTTGTAGAACAGTGAATAGTAGGCGATCCTGAACGAGGCTGCTGACCGCGGCTGAGCGTGTATTACAGAGCAGCGGGAGGCTGGCTTCACCCTGCTGCCAGTTACTAAGCAAATCAAAGAGCTCCGAGCTACAGCGGCTTAGATACAACACGAATACCAGCCAGTAGCCCACACGCACAGTCAATGCCAGTGTAAAACACTGTTTACCTTCATCTCAGATAATACAGAGGTGTTAATAGTATTTGAAACATACTGCAGGCCGTAGGTGAGCGTTTTAGAGGTCAACTGCACACTCCTTCTACAATCAGTCTGTGTCACCATGCTACCTGCAACCGTCTTTCAGCTGCAGTTCAATCAAGGTATCGCAATTAAATTTCCAAACTTTGCCAGTGGAGGCGCTACTGCCATTCTCACCATATCCTTGCATGTGATTGGCTGACGCACTGGAGGTTAGAGGAGGTCAAATCTCGGTGTTCCAATGTTCACTTTCGGTAAATACAGCGACCGATAACGCAACGCAACGCCAGGTCGGCAAGCGATATTCAGCTTTGTTATTTGCTTCGTAGCATGAACATGCTATGGGGAAACCAATTTCATACAAAAAGCATAGTCATGGAAAAGCAAGCACATTTTTAGTTTCAACCACAGATCATGTAGTCAATACATGATCTATGGCTGAAACTGGAAATGTGCTTCACAACAAAAATATTCTAGCTCCTTCCTCGGCAAGGTTTGGACATTAAATTGCGATCCCTCGAATTGAGAAGCAGATATGCGACCCCCATTTTTAAAAACCAGAGAAGTGAGAACAGGCAACCATTTGCATTCTGTGGTGTAACTTAAGTTTATTTTAACTCCACAAATTTTTCAAAAAAATTACAAAATACTCAAATGGAGAGAAAAGACAGGACACACACCTTTTTCTTAATTATCTCTACTATTTGTTTACATTGTGTCATCCCATGGCAAACTACTAATATATACAATAAGCTTCAAGATACCGGTATATATAAATTTTTAGCAGTCTGACTTTACATTCTGCTATTGCTGCTTTGAAACAAGAAGCTAAACCATTAACAACACTTAACATCATAGGTTTGATACACAAAAAGTAAAAACAAAATGTTTTAACAAAACAAAAATGTAATACATGGTACCGAACAGAGACGACAAAAAAAAAAAAAAAAAAAAAAAAGACGGAATAAAATTTAGGATTTTAAATAGGTGGGTGAGGGCGAGGGGCCGGACAAATAATGCTACCATTTATATTGAGCTGGTCGTGTCTGAACAGAAACATCTTGTTCACAGTAAACCAGCCTGGTGTAACCTTCAGCAGACCTCAATTTGAAAGAAATCAGCTAAGGGTTATGTCCTCTGGTGGTGTCTTCTATGGCCATAGCGTATTTATGGAAAACGCCCACACACAGATTTATGGCAAGAGATAAGGCATCACCCACTAATTATACACCGCCAGGCATGTTTGACATACCGTAACTGTCATAATAGCAGACCCCAGAAAAATAACAGTCTGTATGGCAAAAGTACAACCCACCATGTCCTAGGCTGGAAGTGGCCACGAACTCCAGGAATGTCGATCAGATCCAAGGTAAGGTCGGGGCTCATTGTGTCATCGCTGTAACACCACCCACCTACTGGTCCTGGGTCAGATAATAGGCCCCTCCCCCACCACCTGATCGAGGCTACCCTTCCACATCACAGTGAACATGGTACCAACTGAGAGATTGGATCCAGGTTATAGAAAAGCCCTCTTACTGGAGTCACCAATACAATAGATGAAGAAGTGAAATGAGCAAGTGCTTTTCCCCACCCCATTAGTACAAAGAAATTTAAGTCTTTTGCTGAAGCAAATAACGAAAAGAAAAAATATGAATGACCCATAACCAGAGATGAGAAAACCAATGTTCTACCTGCAGGGTCTCATTTTCATATAATGCTGGATGAGATTTTAAGCCCCCTTTCACACGCTTACACTCACCCATTATTCATTTCACTGAACCGTATACTTTTCCTGCACGTATTGGCAAACGATGGAATAAAACTGAGGTTTAAAAGTGCATTCGCTAATTCAGCCCAAAAGACTCGATTCTGGGGAGAGCATATGGTGCAAAGCACCATACTGACAGACCCCTAGCGGTTTGTCTGTGGCAGTTGGTGTCAAATGTGGGCCCGCCGGGTACCCAACCAAACATCCCGGGGGACGAAAGATGCTCTTTTCAAACCAACTGAAAACAACTCAGAATTAAATTAACACAGCGATGAGTAAAGGCGTTTAACCCTTAGAGTGCAGAATACATTTTCAAGGAATTAAAAATGTAATTATCCTGAGCTGTTGAAAACCTATCACGTGGCAACATGTTAAAAAGAGCTCCCCATGCGGGAACTCTTTTAAACAAGATGCCACATGATAGGCTTTCAACAGCATCTGATTTTGACAGCTTACATCATTGGGCAACAATAGTTGCCTATGGCTCTCCAAGGGTTAAAAAGAGGCATGTGACAAATACACACAGCTGACTAGACTCAAATGGTCTCAAAGCATCACAGGAGAGACCCGTTTTCTGAGATATGGAGTCAGTGAGTTGTGCAGATGAGATATACTGTACCGGCCATCCCACAACCCTCCCCAATACAAGCTGACCACGAGAGAAACCATTCCTGCTGAAATAATGCCGTAGTGCTCCCCTTTGAAACAAAGGGATAATGTTTTATAACTATGATGTTAAAGGTCTGATGCCTGGGGTAGGAATCCACACCTAATAATAATAATAATAATAATAATAATAATATTGTATTTACAGACTCAAAGCCATGCTGCTGATTTTTTAGCTTCCTTTAAAATTATGAAAACTTCCTACATTGTATTAAAATAACTGGACTTTCAGATATGACTTTAAAGATTTTGGATACATTGAACCGCTCTCGTTCTCCTTTTCATGTAATAAGCACAGTGACAAAGTGACTTTTCTAGAACCTACAAAAAAATGCAGGGACATTTTTCAGAGTAAGTCATGCAAGGTAATCCATGATCAGTCCTGAAGATGCTTGGCTATATACCGAATGGTTTCAATTTCTGTGAAAATAGAAAAACGGAAGGAGAAGAATCCGGAAAAGGTCGACGGGAAGGTGGAGACGGATAAAGGTAATCTTCAGAAGATCCTCTCCTGTCAGTTAACTGAAACTGTTCTGAGAGTGATGTCGAGTTCTGCACGAGCGTCCAGTCTCACAGGCCCCTCCCACTGTCCCGCTCTGTCCAATGAGCTCCCGCCTCTTACAGCTGCTTGTCGCTTTCTTTCTTCAGACGGCTGAGAAAAACAAACAGAAATAAAAAGATACCAATTAAAAATAAACAGCCATGACCACACACATTCAAAAAGGCCTGCAAATCACATTTAGCAAAAGTAACAGCTTCAGTGACTAAATTTATGAGAAGATTAAAATTCCTCAAGATTCAGAGTCAGGAATCTATTCAAATCTACAGTAGTAATCAAGCAATTTGGGTTCAACTGACAAATTACCAGTGTTAAAAGAAAAACCCTTAATGCAAGCGCACACGTTTACTACATCCTCTTAGCTCCAAAGCCAGATTAAAACAAAGGAGTAAGCACTTATCTTCCCTTCTCAACAAACTGGAAAATGTTTGGCAGGCAGAGTTATGCTCTCATGCTCTGAATGACACCACATAGCCTCCCCAGGGGACCTGACTCGAGTGGCCCCCCTGGTTCAGCCCCAGCACCGTGGAGACTCACCTGTAATAGTCCTCCTGGCCAGGCAGAGGGCCCCCATGCATGTGATGGTGCCCGTGCAGCCACTGCTGTTCGAGGGCGAGCCGCTGGAGCTCGGCTGACTGCGCATGCATCGCCTGCAGCTGGTGTGCGGCCGACATGGGGGGAGGGAGCCCACCCGGAAGGTCCCGAGGGTACGGAGTCCCTGCAGGGCCGCGGGGCAGGAGAGAAAGGGTTAAATCTGTCCAAACCATGTCACATATGCCCACATCACACTGCCCCACCAAAGACACAGTACCCCACCCACATCCCATTAGCCCCGCCCACTCCACATAACACACTGCTGTCACTCAACCCCTCTAACATCACTGTAACCCCACCCTACATCCCATTACACCAGCCAATAACCGAAAGATAAACGTACATCATTTAGCTTCACCTATGACTGGCTAAGCCCCCACAGGCTTTACCACTAAGTCTCCCACATCACTGAGTACCACCCACATCTCATTAGCTCATCAGCCAATCAAATCCAATACTGCCAGCCTGCGGATCACACTTCAGCTGAAGTGAGAGAGCCTCTTTTATCAATGCGCTGTCAATCATATTACAGCGTTCCAACAAACCAGGGGAAGTCAGTGGGCGAAGTTCCACTCTACTGTAAACAGGGCTGCCGGCAGTGAGCAGCTGGGATGTGAGGGGTGAGGGAGTGTGTTGAGGCTGCTCACCGAACACAGGGTGTCTCAGCATCTCGTGCTCGTGTGGGGGCTGACCCAGCAGGGGGTTGGGAAGGCCGCCGGGTGGGTAGGGGAACCGGGCCAGGTGGGGTCCAGCCACCAGCGGGTCCACTAAGGGGTGCGCCCCCGAACCTGGAGGACACACAAGGCATTCACCACCACCTGCTGTGTGTCAGCATTAAGATAGTCAGACTCAGAAAAACACAAACATTTCATTAAAGGCCCCATAAAAAAATAGCAGTTTATCATCCTTTTAATCTCAAAAAAATGTGTTGCAGGCCGGTGGATTTTTTTATTTTTCAGTAAATATATTATTACGTAGAATGTACTGTGTACATGTTCTTTGAGGTTTCTAGACCATTTAGTTGTTGGTACTAGAGTTAGAACAAAATAGGACTGTACTCTAACTTATTCAAATAGCAAAATTGTCCACCAATGGGTACATTTGCACCGCTTGCAAAGGGCATTACACCAACTACCCTTTTATGCATACTTAAATACATACACAATCTTCCAATGCAGGCAGGGATGATCAACTAAAATTTTTTTATGGGACAAACTTACAGCATGCTCATTTCATTTGCATACAATACAGCATGCATATGCAGTATACTAGCATAAGAATGTATTGCAAACATGCACATAGAGCACTTTTCCACTAATACATGAATACAATAATGCATAGAATAATAAAAAAAAGTATAATCAGAGAGGCTGCAGTCATTTCATTCACTATCACTGAAGGCTGACCAACAGCCTGGCATTTTATCAGGAGGGTGGTGAGCAGGTATGGCACTGCTACTGGTTTTAAGAATGGCTTTATTGTGTGTGTTAGAGCATCAAAGGTATGGAGTACAGTATTTACTGCAAGAGATTTAAGAAAATAAGATAACATAACAACATGAGTGGGGAGAACAGGCTGTGCAGCCGATCTAGACTCGCCATTTTCCTATTACTAAAGTGGATCTCACACTTCAGACACTCAATGACTCAATGGTATCTAGCACTAAACAAGCCTGGTCTTAAATTCCCGAGGTTTAAGCTTAAACAATATGGTCAGACAAGCTATTCAACACAGAGATTACTCCTCGTGAAAAAATATTTACTAATGTCAAAGCTAAATTTACTCTTGGCCAACTTCCATTTGTGACCCAGAGTTCTACTAAGAAAACTTGGCCCAAGTAATCCCACATAATTAACTTAATTTAATCCCTTTAACATATTGAAAGATCTCAACCAGATCACCCCCAAGTCTCACTCTCCAAAGACTGAAAAGATTAAGTACCTTCAGCCTCTTCTCATAGCTTTCATCTTTTATATCTGGAATTAACTTTGTGGCTCTTCTCAGAACTTTTTCGAGAGCCTCTATTTCTTTCTTAAAGTATGGACCCCAGAACTGTACACGATACTCCAGATGTGGTCTGACAAATGTGTTGTACAAGCGATTATGACCTCCTTAGATGTGGAGGTGATCTAAACTGTTCAGGGGGTCAGACTGTAGACCTGCAGGTCCTGTAGGGATCAGTGTTTTTCCTTCAGTCAGCAGCCAAAGGAGGTACTGAGACAACAGAGGACTAAAAAAAAAACAGCTGACAACTGTGAACCTGCAGGAATGGGGTCTGGCACCAGTGATGCAGCCAAAAGCTGCCCTAATCCCCATGGTGGGAAAGTGGGGTCAGGGGTAAAAGGTCATCAGGTAAAGACATTCACCTTGGTGCAGCGGGTCCTGTTGGTGCAGGTGTAGGTGCGAGTGGATGTGCGAGTGCTGGTGGTGATGCGGTGTGACGTTGAACATCTGCAGCCGGGCGATGGGGTCGTTGGCGACAGATGCCATCCTCTCGGCGTGGAGTCGTTCGGCAGCGAGCCGCTCCGGGTAGCTCATCTCCGGCCGCAGCTGGGGCCCCGCCAGGGCCAGCCGCTCACGCTCCAGGGGGTTGAGGCCGGGGTGGAAGGAGGCGAAGGGGTGGGGCCCCGCCATGTGCGGGAGGGAGAGCGCCCCGTGCCGGGCGAAGTGCTCCATGGGGTTGGCGGCCGGGTGCAGGCTGTCCAGCTCGGGTGGCTTCACCTCGAATCCGGGCTTCATCCTCTCCCGCAGCTCCCGCTCGCGAATCTCGCGCTCACGGATCTCCCGTTCCCGAAGCTCGCGCTCCCGCATGGCTGGGTCGGCGTTGTACAGCCCTGGCATGTGGTAGGCCAGAAGCGGGTCGGCCGGGTTGAGCGAGACGAAGAAGGGGTGGTTGCGGTTGGTGGGCGACATGACGTGGGGCCGGGCGTACTCGCTGAGCGTGCGCAGGGCCGGCGTGTCCGGCCCAATGTAGGGCGGCACCGCCGCAATGGTGGTGGGTGGCGGCTCGAATGACGGGCGCAGGTGGGTGGGGCCGGCCAGGGGGGGTTCGCCCATCCGGCCCTCGTGGGACGAGCCGGAAGCTTTCTGTGAGGTGACAAAAACAGCTCCTCAACACGGGGCTCATAACGGGAAAATTATCATCTCTGCTCACTATAATAGAGCCCAAACAATAACACAAACCCCAGAAATCAAGAGGATAAAGGTCAGCCATTAGATTCTCCACTCACAAGCTCAGCCACCAGATTTATACAAATAGCAAGACATTCGGGCCACAGGAATATATAAATCTAGGTAGTCTGTGCGAACAAAGAGGAGTTTTACATTAAAACCAGTATCTTGCACGTGTGCACATACACTAATGGCTATATTATAAGTACACATGTAGGACTGTGTGTGAAAGAGCATTCCAAGACTCTATGAGCCAATCTCTGATGATTAATCAGGTCACCCTGAGCCATACTTTAACGAGCGCATGCTGGGTGTTTAACTGCACTTACAGCGGCCCGGTCAGCCTCCCTCTCTCTCTCCCGCTCCCTCTCTCGCTCTTTCTCCTTCTCTCGCTCCTTCTCCTTCTCCTCCCGCGCTTTCTGCTCCGCCTCTCGCTTGGCCTTCTCCACGGCCTCCTCCCGTTTCTTGGCCAGCTTGGAGGCGGGCAGCGGGGTGAAGAACAGGTCGGTCCTGGCGCAGGAGTTGTAGCCTCGGTCCAAGTGCTTGCAGAACCTGCCAGGGCAGCAAGAGCAATGCGTTTATCTTCAGCGCAACTGTGAATTACAATAACAACCAGCAGCCTGCGCAAACCTCCATGAGACCAGCCACGAACCTGCTCTACCATGCAAGTCAAACCCCTCTGAATAGCACTTCACAAACTTCAGTGGAGTTTGCGCAGTGATTTCACTGCGCATCGACTGCTTTTCAAAGGATTATCAACATTTCGAGCGCAGCAACAAAAATATACTGCCGGATTTACAGCGCAGTGATCTAAATTTAAAGTATCAGATTCATCCAGTCATTCTTGGAATGGTCTTGGGATATCCAATCACTGGCAGCTAAACCAGTCAGGCATCATGTTATTGGTTGGCTGCGAATCAGGCTCTTCCACTGTGCAGTAATGGACTCCATTGCGATCGCGCTCATTGCAAGTCATTACCAAACTCTGCCGCACTTATGAGCCAACAGCACAGCCGAGCTGATGGAACGCTCCTGCACCGATGGAGTCATTTGAAGAAACATCTCAATTACTTGCCTCTATTACCAACTCCCCCAAGAATAGCAGGCAAATCCCCATTTGCTCCCCGGGTGTTGGGTGCCGATGCCATTACGGAAAACGGCAGTGTTTTCGAACTGAATCTGAGCCTACAGCCACAGTCGAGATGGCAGGTTCCTTCATGAAGGAGCATCAGTGCAGTAAATCTGGCAAGTGCATTAGGTGCAGTGTCCCTGGAGAAGGAAATGCCTCCTCAGAAATGGGACGATATGTAAAATGTGAATATAAAATAGCAATAGCAAGCAGTAATTTGCAAATATTTTTAATCTGTATTAAAGGAGCTGTGTCACGATTACTGCGCATACTCAACTTTGAACGAAGTTAATCCGCTTATCTTCAAGTCAAAATCTTGAAGTTATTCTATGATTACTGGCAATGGGAACCAGCTTACATTCTTCGTATCCCTTGGCTAAAGCTTATAATAGCGCTTTGAGTCCTCAAATCAAGAAACTAAAATATATAAATACAATTCAGAACAAAGACAAATTGGCAAGGATGGAATCAGATTATGACTTGCAGTCAAACACACTCACTTACGTAGGATGCAAGTTCTGAGCAAGTGCAGTAATTGTGACACAGTTCCTGTTAGTAATGCTTTAACTCATCAACTCTTTTATAAATAATTGCAATTTCAAAATCTAATGTCTGCAATATCTGCACAATCCTATGACGTGGGAACAGGTGCATGTACACCACTGTGTGATGTGACCTCTCCAAACAGTCAGTCCTTGATTCGGAACTGAGGACACTAATAGCAGGAGTTTTGAAATAAACATTTTTTCCCATTCTTGCCTGATACAGGACTTTAATTATTCAATGGGGTCTCTGTTGTCATATTTTTACAATCTCGCCAAACGTATTCAGTAGAAAACCATTCCAGGCAACAGGCAGTCCCGTATTTTGTGGTTATGAAGACATTCTGTAATAATAGGAAGTGTGGCTTGGCATTATTCTGCTGGAACAATCAGGGGCATTCCCGAAAAAGATGAACTCTGGAGGGCATAGATGATGTTCAAAAATGTGCAGGTAACCTTCTGCAACCATTACGCCGTCAGAGATATGCAAGATGCTAATGTCAAGGGTACTAATGCAGCCCAAGAGCATGAGAGATGTTGCTTTTGATCCTGAGACTCCTGGAGACCATAGACTCCAAAAACAATGAGACAGATCAACTTGTTAGACCGCAGCATTCGTTTCCACTTCCACATTAGTCCATTACTGATAAACTTGAGCTCAGAGAAGTCGGCAGCGCTTCTCAATGGCGTCGATACAAGGTTTCATTTGTGTAGTTAAGTCTTAACTTGCATTTAATGTTGCCACAGTAAACTGGGTTCACCGATACCGGCCTTCTGAAGCACTTAAGAACCCACGTGGTTACATCCATAACAGAAACATGTTGATTCTTGATACAGTGGCATCTCAGGGGTATAAGGTCACACGCATACAATATTTTTAAATGGCCAAGCCTGCTAAGCACAGAGATTGCCATGGTTTCTCCAGCTTTGCAGAATCTATTCAGTATGTTCTGTTTATGGTGAAATCCCTTAATTCTGTTAAAACATAGTTCTTAAACTATTTCACTAGTTGCTCATGCAACTTTTGGCAAACAGGTGAACCGTGAAACACCCTGCCTTTTGTGACTGCTTATTTTATAACTCATCATAACTGAATCACCAGTTACCTAATCATCAGTGGAGCGTTCCAAGTGGATGTTTTTCTGACGATTCCACAACTTACTCTGTCATTTGTTTCCCCAGTCTTAGTGGTTTTGGAATGTGTTTTAGGCATCAAATTTTGAATAGCGAATATGTACAAAAATGGAAACCATTCATTGGGCGAAAGTTCACATTCATTTTGCTTGCACCATTTTCAACTAATTATACGTAAGAGAGAACTTACAAATGACTGAATTCAAATATTTATTTGCTTTTTACACTCTGCCCCAGTTCCAGTGGGACTGAGGTTGAAAGTGAGGCTTGTACTGACCTTAAAGGACCAGTATTTAAGACTTAGAGCCATTGAGTGGTGAGATTATAGATCGCAACCAACTGATCATTCCCTTTCTCAGAGAGCCTACACTGGCCGCAAAACTGGCAAAAACCGCAAAAGGCACGCTCTCGTGTCAGTGCTTTATTTAATTACTTTTCTCCGTTCTGGGCTACTGTAGAAACATGGTGGTGAAAAATGGTGAGGACCCGCTCTCTGTTGATATAAAGGGCTCATTCTGGATTTAAGAAAACACTATGATTCTTATTTATAGGAAATAATTCAGTGATGTAAATGTACTTTTGAATATTATATTCCTGCCATTTATTCAGCCAGATTGTCCATTTAAATATTACACACTGGTCCATTAAAAGGGATGCGATGAATGGAACTAAAGCTGGAGATCCACAATGCAATGGTGCTCATGCTGTGACCAGTACAGCTCAGTTACAGCGGACGGCTCCATTTAATGTCTTTGAACAGAGACACAAACCAATGGGCCGTGACAAGAAATTAAGTTCAAAGGACAACCAGTGCAAAATGAAGCTCAACTAGTGATCAATGCACAGTACGCAATCTCCTTGCCACAGCTAGATGGCAGAGCAAAAGCCCAAACCCACCTTGCTGATTGGCTGGCGTGGCTCGGCGTATTGACGACCGTGGGCTCGGGGGAGGGGCTCCGCGGAGGCGGGGGCGGGCTCTCGGGCGGCTCTGAATCGTCCAGCGGCTCCTCCTTAATGTGAACGGGCGGGGCTGCCGCGGTGGAGGCAGAGGCGTTGATGGAGGCCGGCAGGGGCGTAGAGATGGAGGAGGGTGGAGGCTGCAAGGTGGGGATGGTAGAGGTGGAGGGAGGGGCAGCCAAAGTGGGGGGGAGGACGCCCGGGATGAAGGGGTGCGGGGGAAAGGAGGGCTGAGAGGGGACAGAGGGGGCAGGGTTTGGCTGGTGACCAGTGCTGGCCGGGAGGGTCTGCGGTTGGGTGAGGACTGGCGGGGGAGGAGGGGGGGCCTGCAGGTGCTGGAGCCGCTGGGGCATGAGCTGAAGGGGGGGCGGGTGGGCGGAGGGTGGGGGGTTCGTGGAGAGGGAGCTGAGCGGCTTGAGCGCGGGGGGCGGAGGAAGGTTCGAGGGCATCTGGGGGAAGGGCGGGGCGGTGAGGTGCGGTGGGTGCTTGTGGGACTGCGGGTTGGGCATGTGCGGGATGGGCGTGGTCGGGGGCGGCTTGATGTGTGGCATGGACAGGGGCGCAGGGGGGAGGGGCTGTTCCCGCGGCGGCCCCTGCGCGGAAGACTGAGGCTGGGAGGTGGGCGTGTGGGGGGGCGGCCCCTGATTGGACAGCCCCGAGGCTGGAGGTTGGCCAGGGAGCACAGGGGGCGGAGCGACCTGAGACTGTGAGGGGAGGGGGAAGGGCTGAGAGGGTAAAGGGTGGGGTAGGTGGGAGGGGCCGGCAGCCATTGGGTGTGGGAGGGGCTGAATGGGGCCGTGGTGCTGCGGAGGCGGGATTGTCTGGGAGGTGGGCGGGCACAGGGGCGGAGCCTGCGTCAAGCCCTGCAGGGGCGAGTCGGGGGAGGGCAGTCTCTGCGGGAGGAGGGAGGGGCCGGGCTGGATGAGTGACAGCGATGAGGGCGGAGTCTGCTGTGGAGGAGGCACGGCAGATGGGGGCACGGCCGAGGAGGCCTGAGTGGGCAGGGCAGGCGCGACCGAGGGGGCGGAGCCTTGCGCCAGGAGGATCTGCTGCTGGGCGGAGGAGTCAGAGTCGCTCTCGTTGTCCCGGGGGCTGGGTATACTCGGCGAGGAGCTGCGGTTGTCCTGGTCGATGTCTTTGGGGTCACTGCTGCCCTCGTCCACGACGCTACGGCTGTCTGAACTCTCGCCCTCTCCCTCGCCCTCGGACGGAGAGCCAGGCCGACTCAGCTCCTGCGATAGGCAGGGGAGACCAGTCAAACCAGTGCTCAGAAACGGGCAACTGTTCCGCGAAACATGACACATTGTTGTCAAATCAGCACTGAGGAATAGCGAAACACCCCCAAGAACCATGACGCAGGGGTGGAGGTGTCCAGCAGGAGAGGAAGAGGCTAATATTAGCCTGAGCTGATGGTACCATCACAGATAATCATCACCACCAGAATACCTCAATGTAGACTAAAGACAAACTGATGCTTCAGGCAGAGCCATGTGGACACGTCGAATATGATGACCACCACAATCTCAATAGCGCGGTGATACTGTTCAGTATAAAAATAATTACATAATGCAAATTTTGATAAACAGTCAATAGTGATCTGGATATTATGAACAAGCAAGCGGAGACAAAAGCTAGAACAGTCCAATAAGTACAAAAATCTGCATCCCTCCACTATAGCCCTTAAAACCAGAGAAGATAACACTTGTCATATCACCATATTAAGATATATCCAAAATCCCACATTTTTCCTGTTTGGGCTTTCAGAAAAATGAACAAGAAAAGACAAGGATATGGAGTTATTCAGACAACTGTAAGATTATTCAATACTGGTGTGTGGAGGGCGTAGAGAAATTTAAGGAGCAGCCTCTTGTGTCGACTGAATCGCGTTACGAAACTGTTATTATGAGAAAGAAACAAGACAAAGCACAAGGACAAAATACTGGAAACGACAGCACGCTTTTAACATTTGGCAATTGTCCAGATCTACCATCATAACTCCGAGACATATCCCCCCCAGTTAAATTCCCAAGAAACCGATGTAGCCCCAGTATATCCAAGCTCACCTGAGTCTTCGATTTTTTGACGGAGGTCCTCTCCGCCTCTTCGGTGTCCGAAGCCCCCTTCTCCCGCTGCCGCTTGGCGCTCTTCATGGGCGAGGGAACGTCCTCCTTCATCTTCTGTGAACATAAACACAGTTCTTTACTGGAACACCACCTTGGGAAGGTAAATGGCTGAAGGCCTGAGAACCTAAGGCAGCCCAGAGGGAAGGGCGTGGCCATGCAAGCCCACAAAGCCCTTAAAGACATATCGAGAGGAGAGACATCTCTCTCACTGACGATAGCCATTAGCGTGCAGGCACCTGCAATGCGATATTGGAAGGAACTAATGCAACTGAAGCTCAAGGATCCCCGGAAACCAGGGAGACGTCCAGGAATTTCCTTCACCAAAAACCAGCATCTGCAGTAGAGAGGAGATCACTCCAAGGCACTCGACTTATTAGACTAAGTGGTCATATCATTGTGTAATTCTGCTTCATTTAACCTTTCCCTCTATTTCGGCAGATGCTGAAGTTGTGATTTCTCAAACTGCGTACAAAGCCAGAATAGCTCAGCGGTCTCATCACCGCTGCAGATGCTGGAACAATTCAATGAAGTTAAAGACTCTGATGTACTGGTCCTCTTACACAGTCGTGCACTCAGGTCTCCCTTCCAACCTTTACTTCCTGCCTTAGTGAGGCCCAGTTTACACCCTGCTGTCTCAGAAGAGACCTGCGCCAAGATCTCGCCGTACCTTGCAGGGTTTCTTGACCGGCTCTGCCTTGCTATCAGTGCTGGAGGTGCTAGCCGCGCTGGGGGAGGTGCGGCCGCTGGAGCGCAGGTCTTCGTTACAGGGCGACGCTCTGCCATCAGGGCTGGCTGTCTGCTTCTTACGGCCGCTTCTCAGAGTCGACATCTGCACCGGGACGCAAAGACGCCGCCGCCGCAAAACAGGAGGGGTTGAGAGTGGAGGAAATAACAGACAAGACGATAAGTGCCAGATCGAAGCGCTTAACATGTACTGGGAGACTAAAGAACTGATGGATCCCTTAGCACTGACAGATGCCAACGCAATACTGACATTTGCAAAACACGAGGCACAAGCTTTGGAGGAGACGGCGGGAGGTGGGGCTGGAACACGTTCAAGCTCCTTGTTTCATCCAAAACGCGCAACGATGTTTACCGAATGCCCCGCTTTTACTGCCGAGAAGTAATCATGAAATAAGAGCCTAATGAGGACATATTAAACCACGAGCGCGCAGTAGATGTAATGAAAACCTGCACCAATCCGAGCAGTATCTCTGCGGCAGGCAACCGCACTCTCCCTTAGCTGTGACAATAAAGCACTTCCTGCATTAATAAAGTTGCACACGGTTGACTAACGGAGCGCAAACTCTCATTAACGTATCGATTCTGTTGCACTACTTGCGGCAGCTTTTAGAGCCTACTGGTTGCTTAAGGACAGAAAGCAATTAAATAAATGTTCCCACCGATATCCAGAGAAATTCATTACTGCGAATACATTTCATGCCAAACGAACTGCCTCCTTGACAATGTCTGGCTGCTTCGTGCCAGCCACTGAAGTAAAACTTCTGGAAACTTCTATGCCTAATTAATAAGATAACAAACTTCCTAATGCAGCAGGCTTCATCTGTGTGCATTGCGATGCTGAGTTCCCAGACAAGATGCTGTGTGGGTGTGACTACAAGAGTGGGAGGAGCGATGTATTGTATGTGGGTGTGGCATGGGCGTGACCAAGCAGTGTGGGCGTGGCAGTGCATCGAAGAGTTCCTTGATGACAATTGCTACAACTCGAGAGTATGAGCAGTTTAGTTTCCAACACACAAATCCAAATCATTCTCCAGAACATTCTCCTTTTCTCAGAAGGGAAATTAATTTTGGGAGAAAAACAATAAACCAGCAGGCAACGCCGATGACAAGTATATTTGGGGAAAATGTTCAAACCAGAGAAAAGAAAACAGAAAAAATAAACAGATACACTCTGAGACAGTGCCTGATACCTTCATGGAAATAAAATGGCAACACAAAATGGCACCATGACCAGATTTTCTGGAACCCTCATGTCGCAACTATCTAGGAACTCTAGGGCTGCGTCCAAATACTCAAAAAATTATGCCTATCCACTAATTCCCAACCACTTTTCTTACACCTTTATGGAAAATGTCAAAGTAAACAAAAAAAGGTGCAAAAAATTCCCAATGGCCAAGAAAGGCTACCGCGCTGCAAAGCGAATCCAAATGCACTTACACTAGGCAACATGATCATGTGTCCCCTGCCTGTCATACGTGTTTCTTTTTGTGATTGACTGAATGAATGGTCATCGCCTTGAATACTGCTGCTGCACAGAATTATGGGATGGCGTTAACTCTTTTGTTTTTGAAAAGGATGGTTCTGTGTACCCTGTGCTAAAGGTGGTAAATTAGGCAGCACTGGGACACCTTTCCTTAACATTTAAAGAATTTGAATGCACTTATCATGACTGCAATGCAATTATTTCCGGATTATTTTTTTTTCGGAGATAGGAACTTTCCTACGCAAAAAAGACTATTCGGACGCAGCCTGTAGCATCATCAGCGCAGCACTGTATCCCGCGCGGCTGTGGCAGTACAGAACGGGGTGGTCGGGGCGTACCGAGCCTCTGCTGCGGCGGGTCCTCATACTATGCCTCCCTCCGGGCCCATCCTCTTCCTCTTTGACGGGTTTGAACATAAACGGCGGGGGGTCCACAGGCTTGTCGATGGGCGGTAGCTCTCCGTACTTCTTGAAGTGGATGCGGCAGTCGGTGCAGAGCAGGATGTTCTCGCGGCCGCCGTGGTGCCAGTCCTTGGAGGCTGGAACAGCAGCTTGTGTCAGGCGGCAGTAAATAATGCAGACACAATACACAGTGCAATTGCTGGGAATGCACTGCCTGCGAAAATTACTGGCGTACTGAGAGAATATGAGCAGTACAGCCGCATAAAAATATCTCTGCTGTTTATCCTCTTCGTCTTTCACTTATTTACCCAGCATTAAAGTAAAATTATTGAAAGAAAGGAAGGAGGCATATTTGGAGGAGAGCCATCTTTGCTCCAAACCTTGTGTCACAATTAGTGAAACCCATTAAATTCTAATGATTAGTATCTGAAGTTTATTTCCTGCCATATTTTTACATTATTAATTTCAGCAGTTTGATGCGTAAAACTCTTGAAAAGTCAAACAATGACTTTTTTTCAGTGGGGTATAAATCTGAAATCAAGATAAAGCCAAATTCCATTGGCCACTCAACATTAAGGGAAAAGCCAACAACACAATGACAAGTGTGACAAACATTTGTTGAGCTGCGCAAATCAGTCAATTAGGAAATCCCTACGCAGTGAAAAACACCAGTTTCTACTATTAGGGCAATAATTAAGATGTTTAATGCCGCAAGAGACGTTAAGAATTGGCTTATAAATGGATTTGAGTGTACATTGAACCCATGCACTCGAAGATAGGAGAGCTTATTGGCGGTGAGGCAGTGATAAGAAAGTTGACTGGTGGTGAAGAGGTGAAATAGGAGAGCTTACTGATGGAGAAGCAGTGAGATGGGAGAGCTTACTGATGGAGAAGCAGTGAGATAGGAGAGCTTACTGATGGAGAAGCAGTGAGATAGGAGAGCTTACTGATGGAAAAGCAGTGAGCCGAGTGAGCTTACTGGTGCAGCAGTGAGATAGGAGAGCTTACTGATGGAGAAGCAGTGAGATAGGAGAGCTTACTGATGGAGAAGCAGTGAGATAGGAGAGCTTACTGCTGGTGTAACAGTGAGATAGGAGAGCTTATTGATGGAGAAGCAGTGAGATAGGAGAGCTTACTGCTGGTGTAACAGTGAGATAGGAGAGCTTACTGATGGAGAAGCAGTGACATAGGAGAGCTTACTGCTGGTGTAACAGTGAGATAGGAGAGCTTACTGCTGGAGAAGCAGTGACATGGGAGAGCTTACTGATGGAGAAGCAGTGAGATAGGAGAGCTTACTGCTGGGGTAACAGTGAGATAGGAGAGCTTACGAATGGAGAAGCAGTGAGATAGGAGAGCTTACTGCTGGGGTAACAGTGAGATAGGAGAGCTTACTGATGGAGAAGCAGTGAGATAGGAGAGCTTACTGCTGGTGTAACTGAGATAGGAGAGCTTACGGATGGAGAAGCAGTGAGAGAGGAGAGCTTACTGCTGGGGCAACAGTGAGATAGGAGAGCTTACTGATGGAAAAACAGTGAGCTGAGAGATCTTAGTGGAGCAGCAGTGAGATAGGAGAGCTTAACTGATGGCAAAGCAGCAAGATATGAGAACTTATCAAGGTGAAGCAGTGAGAAAGTAGAGCTTACTGGTGGTGAAACAGTGTCGGCAGGCGTAGCCCTTCAGCTCCTGTTCACTGTCCTCACTATCGAAGTCATCTTCACTGGCTGAGCTCAGGTCTACTGTATGGGGAAGGGAAACAGAAAGAGTTAATCAGACTCTAAAATGACTGAGTCAGACCTAGACCATAATACACACTTCAGTGAAATAAAAAATAACTGCATTTCCAACCGGAATGAAGCAACGTCAACTAAGGCTTATAGATCTTATTAAGGCTACAGCGCTGAGGCAGTCCTGATACAAGCATCTCTCTGAAACTTTCATTTAATTTTTTCGTTTTATTCATCTAAATAAGTACTCCCACTTCACAACACATTGAATTTTTTTCCAGTTCATTTTCATTAAATTTCTGCCATTTGTGGTTTATATGCAGCACTTGGAAGACTTCGCTCTTTGTACTGCTCTAATGACAAAATATCAAAGGTTTCAGATGTGCAAACTGCAACGCTTCCTTTCACCGACTTCAGCACCTGAGCAGAACAGCTGCTGTAGCACTAATGAACCCTCTAAACACTCCATCTGCTGTTGGCAGCCCAAATTGTGGGGCACCCCTGCCACCTGTGCCCTCTCTGTACTGAGGGGCACCCCTGCCACCTGTGCTCTCTCTGTACTGAGGGGCACCCCTGCCACCTGTGCCCTCTCTGTACTGAGGGGCACCCCTGCCACCTGTGCCCCCTCTGTACTGAGGAGCACCCCTGCTACCTGTGCCCTCTCTGTACTGAGGGGTACTCCTGCCACCTGTGCCCTCTCTGTACTGAGGGGCACCCCTGCCACCTGTGCCCTCTCTGTACTGAGGGGTACCCCTGCCACCTGTGCCCTCTCTGTACTGAGGGGCACCCCTGCCACCTGTGCCCTCTCTGTACTGAGGGGCACCCCTGCCACCTGTGCCCTCTCTGTACTGAGGGGCACCCCTGCCACCTGTGCCCTCTCTGTACCGAGGGGCAGCCCTGCCACCTGTAAAACTGAGATTCCCTTCCCACAGGTGAAGGACAGTTTTCTCCATTCTGATCCTGTTCCCTGAAAGTTCCCAGGGCGAGTTGTTGCTCTGTAAACATGTTTTGGGGGGGTGGGGAGGGGGGGGGGGGGGTACTCACGGAATTCGCTGGAGGGGGGGCGGGACGGGGTGTTGACGGGGGTGGTGGCGGTGCGAGTCTTGATTCGGCGGAAGACGGGCTGCCGGCGGTGGCGTCGATGAGCGCGCGAACTCGCCGCTTCCGGAGTCTTCTTCCAGTAGTAGTAGAATGTGATCAGCTCACCCTGTGAGAAACAGGCACAGGGAGACGAACACGGTCAGACGCACAGGCGAGGCAGGGGATTCGGCCCCATGAAGTGCGCAAAGCCCTACGTGAATGTGGTCTCGTATAGCCGGTCAGGACCAAGTGAGCGACAGAGAGCCGTTTACGGCCGAGATTCAAACAGCCAGCGAGTCTGCAACAGCTGCCAGCTTACTTCACTTCCCACTATTTATTGTGGTAATAACAAATGCATGGATCTTAACAGCACTTCCACAGACTCTCACACCGCAGGCAGCTCACAGCGAATAGAAGCATTTTTTATTACAGCTCCGACACACCAGACGAGTCATTACGTTTTGTGACCGGCATCAGAGCTTCACCATCTCGGGCAGAAATGCCCCAGACAGCACTGTTCTCGGGCCAATCACTGCTCTGCTTCACGGGAGATGCCTGTAATCCTCCCCGTTTGCAGAACAAGCTCGTAGAACGTGTTGCAAGAGAAGAATCAAAGAAAGACGAGCGGCGAATCACACAGAGATGCAGGTTCAGTTAGAACATCAAAGGCGGCGGCTGCATTACAAAGGCAGTACCGCCCCAGCAGAACAGAGCCCGTCGGCTCGCACTTCGCAGAGACAGAGAGAGAGACCACCCCTAACGAGCAGGGCACAGCCCGGCACCTCCCGCTGCGACCGCTGACAGCGGCCGGCTCAAACCGCAGAGGAGCGGGATTCAGGAGGAATGCAGGCCAGCGGATCCGCTCGCCGAACAGGGCTGACAGCCCCGCGGGGAGTGGGGCCGCAAGTCCAGGCCGGGTTTTATGGGCAGGCCGGCGTGTCGGCGCGCGGATTAGCCGCTGAAGCGCAATGAATGGTCGGGGTATTAGGATCAGTGTACCAGGCGGCTGCCTGGGTGGCAGGAGGCTGAATGCGGACAAAAGAACATGTCGGAGAGAGCTGCGCCTCCACAAACGGGGAACGAAATGGCCCCTGCCCCCCCCCCCCCCCCCCACCCCCACCACCACCACCACACACACACACACACCACCCTCCCCTTTTCATTCTGGCAGAGTGAATTGAACTTTAATCAAACATTCGCGGCAGCGGCAGCGAGGCTGCTTCAGAGCAGGAGCATAAATCCGGCCCGTCGGCCAGGAAATCAATACCCAGCTGAAACATTAACACAGGCAATCACGAGACCGAGCGCCGCGCGCAAGCAGCCAGCAGAAACCAGCTCGCCTTTCTGCCTCAGCGCTCTCTCACTAACATGCTCTCACTCTCTCACACACACACACACCCTCATACTTCTATCCTTCTGAGAACATTGCACTGACTTCCATTCATTCTCTGAGTTTCTCCACAGCCGTTCGCTAATCTTAACAATCGGCAACGTATGCCTAAACCAAAACTCGTACCCTAACCTTTAACTATCCCTAATTCTAACCTCACCCATAACCTTGAATAATGAGTCGCAATTTGCCATTCTAGTTCTGAGGACAGGCAAAAATGTCCTCACTTCTCAATAATGTCCCCCTTCGGCAAGACAAAAAAATGTCGTCATCTAGTCCTCAAGTGCATAAGCGCACACACAGACTCAAACACAAACAGATGGGGGGGAAAGAGCAACTCACAATTTTTTTTTTTTCATACACGGCTTTATTTGTTTGCAGTAAGCCAGATGGTAATTGTTCAGCTGCTCTCCTAGTTTGTTTTCGGTAGCAGAGATTGATGGGGTGAGAATCCTCATCTGCTTTGACAAGCTCCGTTTAACCTGCCCGTGACCAGGCCTCTCCCATCCTTTATGTGTATTGATCGCTGTCCCCGCAATTACTCTCTTTGCTTCACAGAAGCTACTCTACTTGACGTGAGTGAGTTATTGCTGTTATTGCAAACCTTAATGATTCGCAAAGACCTGAAACAAACACTTCAGGCCGGATCCTGACCGTAAGCAAATGTGATGCTTTATGTCTGTTCAGGTCAAGAACATTTCACCCTGCAAGGCTTCTGCCAGCATTTGTTAATGTCTGAACCATGATTAAGCATCGCAGCACAAATCTGTCAAACTGTAACCCGGCAAGAATAGAGCACAATAACACACACACACACACACACACGCGCACACACACATATACACATTGTGTTTCTGTGTCAAGTATCGGTACAACTCCATTTTTAGCAGTAAATTTTCCGTTAAACTGCCACAAGATCCAAATATATTTTTTTCTCCACACGGTGACGAAGTTTGTGCTGCTGGTGTGTCTCCATTGCATTATTCAGATTTATTCTCGCCGTTTTATGGCGCGCTGCCCACAGGTTTTTCCGACAGCAGAGCATAAAGAACTCAGCCTTTTATTTTTACTGTCATTTGCGCAGCATTTCACTGCGGTTTTTCTGGCGAAGGCCTGAGCGGGTGGGCGGAGAACGGGCTGGTTCCCACACGAAACGGCAGCGATCACAGAGAGGTAATAAGCGGGAGGTGTGCGATGGCGTGCTAACAGGAGGTGTGACGGGGCACTGACGTCAGCGCTTCTCTCGGCTCGTGTAATTATAAACGGCGGGGTTTGGCGGGCGGGGCTCCCTGACCTATACGCTTTGATCTCAAACACATTTGCATCACAGTCAAGGAAGCGCAGCACAACCGTCAGGGCAGGACCCCACCATTACAGAAATAATAATAATCATCGTAATCATATGAAAACCTGAAGGCTTTCAGCGGCCCCAATGACACCGGGCAGGCATTACGGCAAATCTCTCGGCGAAGCTGGTGTTTAAACCGTGCGGCACAAGGCTGAGAGTGTGTTTACGCTCCCCCGTCCCCGCCCAGGGTAAACAGCCGATGTCGGTGGCGCCGCCCCGTTTATAATGAAGGGCTGCGCCCGCTCTCATCTATCACAGCAGAACAGGAAACCTCTCCTGGCCTGAGGTGAACAGAGAGATAATTACGACTCAGGCCAGGGGGCAATTACAGCACCCGACTCTGAGCGGTGACCCCTCGTACCCCGGCGTTGGGGGGGGTGCGTACAAACATGCACTGTCCTGCTGTCAGTGAGTGCAGAGGCCACACAAGTCCCCCTCCCCTCAGACCGGAAATCTGCTGACTCGCACTGCCAGCGAGTCAAGGCCAATCGCTCTAGCTACAGTCTGTTATTTTAAGACGATAATGCCCTGCTAATGCACTCACATTATAACTATAAAGTAGCCCAGTCAGGACTGAGTATAACCCTCATCTCCCAACAGCAGCACTACAAAGCCCAGTCTGTCACACAATGACAAAAATGCGAATAAGCCCACGTATTTGGACAGCAGAACGATTCTTAAGAGCTTTAATCTCAATGCAGTTTTCTCAACATGCAAAGTGGCTATAATATGAGGGCTCTTAACTCCCTAGAGCTAATCAGGCAGGAAGTACAGCCCTTCAAAGTTTCATCACTGTCCAAACTCTTAGGGAACTCACCATTCTGGCATTGTGCACTTAATAGTTGAACTCCATCAACGCAGTGTGCAAAGGTTTGCAACGCACATGAAATGAATCGTATTTCTACACTATGATACCTCCATTTTGAATGCAGAGAGCACCTAGAAGAGGCCTGCGCACAGTGTGAGACAGTTGGAATTGATATGGTATAACAGTTAGACAGGGTACAGATCTCTGCCATACATGTAAGCAACAGAAACGAGGCTGATCACACAAATCCATGGATGAACCCGCTTGAGTTGCTCTGTAGTACGGAGCAGGATAGATTTGTGTAACCTAAGAAAAGTGTGTGTGTTTGAGTTCGTCAGGATGCCTCACAGTGATCCTTCACTGCTTGTTCCCAGTTTATTACATCCTTTGAGGCGTTTTGCTAATTTCTCCGACAAACCATGCTCCAGTATTCCCCATGTACTAAAGGGTACACGTTTTAAACGCGCAATATGGGGCCCAGTTAAGGCACCGCATTGCGCAGCAATTGTGACCACCACAAGCCAGGTTCAATCCCCAGTCGTACCAGTGCTGGCAGTGGTCGGTAGCCTTTTCAGAGCAGAAGACAATTGGCTTTGCGCAGCAGGGAAATAAACTAGGAGGGACTGCCGGTTGTGGGATTGTTGAATTGCAGCATTGTTCGTTGCTCAAGCGCCTCCTGTTGGCCAGACGGGCGCTTGTCGCTAAAATTCTAAGCTTGTTCATTATCGTGTATCCAGTGACCTCATTCTGAACGTGTGAAGTTTCGAGCTACGAGTACAAAGAAGCGGTGGCTGACAGGCGAGTGCTTTAGAGGAGTGCTGTGAACGGTCTCCCTCTCCCGAGATGGCAACATGGGGTCGCATAAGAGCAAGCTTGTGTACGTAGTTTGCAAATTGGGCAATCCTGATTCGGGTGGAGATTGGAGATGCCAATGAAAAAAAAAACCATGTAATATGCATAACGAACATGGGTCGACATACAACGGCCTCATCGTATCGAAACAACACGTTACGTAAAAAGGCCAGCGGGCCACCCACTGCCTATCTGCTCTTCACATTAACAGGATAAGACATTCCTCTTTCACACGGCCGCACTAACGCTCTCATCTCCCCCTGCCCACAGGAGCCTCCAGCCTTTTCTGCACATCGCATCAAAACAGCAGGTCCAAGCAGAGATAGCCCACGAAAGACAGTCCAACACTTTAATGCAAATATTTCGCACTCATATTTCTTGCTCTACTGTAAGAGAGCGCTCCTCTTCTGCCCCTTTTAATATATAATGAAAGCGAGAAACCAAAACATGACAAGTAATGAGTCATCCGCGGAATTCAAAATGCATTTCTTTTCCACCCACGAACCGACAGGCTTAACAGTAAAATGAGCATCCAGACCAGACCGTTTCAGAGCCAGCTGAATCATTTAAAGGTATTTTGAGGTAAACTTTGGCTAATGTTTTTTGAAACACCTCGGGAGCATGAACTCAGGCCAAAACATAAATAATAAATTTTTTTTTTTCCCCAATGTCCAGAATATTTTACAGTGGACATCAAAACCATCTTCCCGAGAATCCACGGCTGTTGCCCTCTGTGGTAATTTAACAGACTGAACTGAAACCCTGCAGTTTCTTTGGAGGACCGATTGACCGTATCTACAATGCAGGAGAGGAGGGATTCCAGACAAACTTTCATCACTTTGAAGCCGACCAAACACAGGTGGAGTGGAAAATTAAAAATAAATATTTTAAAAGGCAGAGCTGACCTCAATTAAAGTCTGCAGAAACTCAATGCTAGAGGAAGATAAACATGCCAAAATTGAGGTCAATTACTGAGATGGAGGTTTAATTCACGGCAATTAACTCTGATTGGCTGCTCTCCTCTGACCCTCGGTGACCTCAGGGCACTGATTTTATTGGTTAAACTCACACGGGCCCGCCAAAGTGACACACCGGAAATGAGCACAAATCAAACACTCTGCGCGTCCGACACCAAAATAAATTCAGTCACGGGAACTGCAGGATGTCCTCAGTATCACCGAAACCACTGAGGAAAAACACAATAACGCCTGAAGATGTGTGTTGTGTGCAAAGCATCACTCTCTCTCTGAAAGAACATGGTGAGTCAGGGATTTCAGACTCTCTCGAGCACAACTTCTGTCAGATCCTGCTCAAGAGGTGGGTAAAATAATGAAGATGGCTTCTACACTTACTCTCACAAAGAGAGAAAAAACTCAAGGTTTTCAAAAAGCATGAGAACACAGTGATAATGTAATAAAAACTCATCAACACATTCTCCTGAAAAACCCAGACACCGGTACTACACATCTACACTACACACAGCAGTACAAGATGGACACATTTTTTTTTATTACAAGAGCCTTTTTCATAACAAAATTGAGGCCAAAAAATTATGAATGCGTTAAGAACATCCTTAGACGAAAACGCCTAAGGATGTTCTCAACGAGAACGTCCGGAAGTTAGAAACTTGTATCAAGATTAAAGAATGGTGAGACTGTAAATTTTGTGAGAGGACTTTATCAAGTTTCTTAAAATGCTAATTACACAAAAATGCAATCTCTTAAGCCATTATTAATGCACAGTATTTTAAACTTCCAAACTGAAAAAAATTGAAAGTGAAGGCCTGAATACTAAAAAAATATAAGAACATTAAGGATCAGTCCCGTAAATAGTTATTATTATTAAAAGTACCCTTTATAACCCTTCATCCTGCCTCATGAACCTGTGATTAAGAACAGCATCTGTGTCAGTTTTGCAATGTATTCAAGGAATAACTTTCTATGAAATTAGATCTCAATAAATTTCATCTATCCATCAATTACAGTCCATAAGCCAAGTAAATGCATCCACCATACTGCAAGCAGATAGCTTTAGCCATGAATAGAAAGACAATTCAAGTGCATTCAGACATACTCTCTCTCTAAATAATGAGCATGACGTTTCAAAGCTAATGTCAGAGGAGGATTATATTTTCAGAAAGCATTTTACAAACTGTGACAAAAAATGACTATATGCTCCAGTGCTGTTAACAGTGTGTAATGCACAAACAGGTTGGCTGAAGCTAGTATTGTCGGCAGTCTGTAAGGCACAAATGCCTCACCCGATAATGGCGCCATTTGCTGTGTGTAGTATAAAATCATTTTAGCAGAAGCTAATACTGTTAGCTAAGCATACGGTGCAAACTCCTTGGAGGTCACAGGAATGGTTTGCTGTGCGTCACGCACAAACATGAAGCCAGCACTGCTAACAGTTTGTAAAGTACAAACTCCTCAGCAGAAGATGGCACTGTTAACAGTGCGTAATGCATAAGCTACTTCATTAAAGATGGTACTGTTAGCGTGAAATAATATAGAAATGGTTTGGCTAAAGCTACGACTACTAGCCAATTGTAATGTGCTAATGCCTCAACTGATGCAGGAGCTGTTAGCTGAGCCTCATCTACTAATAAGTTGGCTGACGCTTGTACTGTTAGCTGTTCATTATGAACAAATGCCTTGACTGAGGCCTGTACGGTTAGCCTAGCGCAATATGTAGGAGTGTTGGAAAAAACTGTTAGCCACGTGCAATGTAAGAAAGCACTGGCTGAATTCAATACTGTTAGCAGCTTGTAATGTACAAATGGTTTGACTGAGGCCTGTATGTTATCTTAGTGTGATAAGCAAGTACCATGGTTGAAGATGATACTGTTTACCTGCGCATGACGTTGAGGCATGTCGCCTGAAGCCTGTACTGTTTTGTGCGCATAATGCTAAAACACCTTTACTGAAGCCTGAACTGTTTGGCATGCATAATGTTCAAACACCTTTACTGAAGCCTGTACTGCTTGGCATGCATAATGCTCAAACACCTTTACCGAATCCTGAAAAGTTAGTAAAGTGCCCACGTTGAAGCTCGCACTTAGTTGCCTCGAAGGTTCGAAAAAGTTGGCTGACTGTACTGGGAGAAGTGCATAATGTACAAAATCAGCTGAAAATGTTGCCGTTAGCTGTGCATAATTTTATTTTATTAATTTATTTTTTTACATTGCGTGTTTATGCATTCTGTGTGACTTTTTCATGTAATTTGTACTCTTTTACTGAATTTTATAATTTGCTATGAACCTGGAGTTCGAAATGAACGAATGAATTGAATTGAATCACGCACAATCCCCTTGGCTGAAGCCAGGTGATGTAAAAATACCTTGGTTGAAGCTCACAGTGCAAATGCATTAGTTCTGATAGTTACATGAGCAGATTCATCGCATGGGCTACGCTGATCTCAAAGGCCGAGGTTTGTACTAAAGCTCTCGTCCCCACACCGGGCTGCGCTGAAACAGATGGGAGCTCTCGCTCTGACAGATTTGTGAGGGAGCTACACAAGGCCTTCGGTTTGACAGGGGGCCAAAAGAATTGGGCTGCAGCGAGCAAATGGAGGGAGGAACTGGAGCGAAAGAACATGAGGAGAAGAGGGGGAGAAATAAAGCTCAAGGAAAAAGGGGATAAAAATGAACTTTGTAAAGGAGGGGCATCTGTTGAGAAAACATAAATCTTTCCAACCATGACTTTTGTGTCACTGGGTTCTCAACAACTCTATACTGATGGATAATGAAGGCTCTCTATACTGATGGAATAATGAAGGCTCCCTATACTGATGGAATAATGAAGCCTCCCTATTCTGATGGGATAATGAAGTCTCCCTCTACTGATGGAATAATGAAGCCTCCCAATACTGATGGAATAATGAAGGCTCCCTATACTGATGGAATAATTAAGCCTCCCTCTACTGATGGAATAATGAAGCCTCCCTATTCTGATGGGATAATGAAGTCTCCCTATTCTGATGGGATAATGAAGCCTCCGTATACTGATGGGATAATGAAGGCTCCCTATACTGATGGGATAATGAAGGCTCCCTATACTGATGGAATAATTAAGCCTCCCTATACTGATGGAATAATGAAGCCTTCCTATTCTGATGGGATAATGAAGTCTCCCTCTACTGATGGAATAATGAAGCCTCCCTATACTGATGGAATAATGAAGCCTGCCTATACTGATGGAATAATTAAGCCTCCCTCTACTGATGGAATAATGAAGCCTCCCTATTCTGATGGGGTAAAGACGCCTCCCTCTACTGATGGAATAATGAAGCCTCCCTATACTGATGGAATAATTAAGCCTCCCTCTACTGATGGAATAATGAAGCCTCCCTATTCTGATGGGGTAATGACGCCTCCCTCTACTGATGGAATAATGAAACCTCCCTATTCTGATGGGATAATGAAGTCTCCCTATACTGATGGGATAATGAAGTCTACCTATACTGATGGAATAATGAAAGCTCCCTATACTGATGGGATAATGAAAGCTCCCTATACTGATGGAATAATGAAGCCTCCCTATACTGATGGAATAATGAAGCCTCCCTATACTGATGGAATAATGAAGCCTCCCTCTACAGATGGAATAATGAAGCCTCCCTATACTGATGGGATAATGAAGCCTCACTATACTGATGGGATAATGAAGGCTCGCTATACTGATTGAATAATGAAGGCTCCCTATACTGATAGGACAATGAAGCCTACCTATACTGACAGGATAATGAAGGCTCCCTATACTGACAGGATAATGAAGGCTCCCTATACTGATGGAATAATGAAGCCTCCCTATACTGATGGGATAATGAAGTCTCCCTATTCTGATGGGATAATGAAGCCTCCCTATACTGATGGGATAATGAAGGCTCCCTATACTGATGGGATAATGAAGGCTCCCTATACTGATGGAATAATTAAGCCTCCCTATACTGATGGAATAATGAAGCCTTCCTATTCTGATGGGATAATGAAGTCTCCCTCTACTGATGGAATAATGAAGCCTTCCTATTCTGATGGAATAATGAAGCCTCCCTATACTGATGGAATAATGAAGCCTCCCTATACTGATGGAATAATTAAGCCTCCCTCTACTGATGGAATAATGAAGCCTCCCTATTCTGATGGGGTAATGACGCCCCCCTCTACTGATGGAATAATGAAACCTCCCTATTCTGATGGGATAATGAAGTCTCCCTATACTGATGGAATAATGAAAGCTCCCTATACTGATGGGATAATGAAAGCTCCCTATACTGATGGAATAATGAAGCCTCCCTATACTGATGGAATAATGAAGCCTCCCTCTACTGATGGAATAATGAAGGCTCCCTATACTGATAGGACAATGAAGCCTACCTATACTGACAGGATAATGAAGGCTCCCTATACTGACAGGATAATGAAGGCTCCCTATACTGATGGAATAATGAAGCCTCCCTATACAGATGGGATAATGAAGTCTCCCTATTCTGATGGGATAATGAAGCCTCCCTATAC
The DNA here is from genome assembly GCA_029721435.1 of Gymnothorax reevesii. NCBI lineage: Eukaryota > Metazoa > Chordata > Actinopteri > Anguilliformes > Muraenidae > Gymnothorax > Gymnothorax reevesii. The sequence continues at coordinate 87,713,591 of CM056581.1, read as the reverse complement.
TGATGGGATAATGAAGGCTCCCTATACTGATGGGATAATGAAGGCTCCCTATACTGATGGAATAATTAAGCCTCCCTATACTGATGGAATAATGAAGCCTTCCTATTCTGATGGGATAATGAAGTCTCCCTCTACTGATGGAATAATGAAGCCTCCCTATACTGATGGAATAATGAAGCCTCCCTATACTGATGGAATAATTAAGCCTCCCTCTACTGATGGAATAATGAAGCCTCCCTATTCTGATGGGGTAATGACGCCCCCCTCTACTGATGGAATAATGAAACCTCCCTATTCTGATGGGATAATGAAGTCTCCCTATACTGATGGAATAATGAAAGCTCCCTATACTGATGGGATAATGAAAGCTCCCTATACTGATGGAATAATGAAGCCTCCCTATACTGATGGAATAATGAAGCCTCCCTCTACTGATGGAATAATGAAGCCTCCCTATACTGATGGGATAATGAAGGCTCGCTATACTGATGGAATAATGAAGGCTCCCTATACTGATAGGACAATGAAGCCTCCCTATACTGACAGGATAATGAAGGCTCCCTATACTGATGGAATAATGAAGCCTCCCTATACTGATGGGATAATGAAGGCTCCCTATACTGATGGAATAATGAAGGCTACCTATACTGATGGGATGATGAAGGCTCCCTATACTGATGGAATAATTAAGCCTCCCTATACTGATGGAATAATGAAGCCTTCCTATTCTCATGGGATAATGAAGTCTCCCTCTACTGATGGAATAATGAAGCCTTCCTATTCTGATGGAATAATGAAGCCTCCCTATACTGATGGAATAATGAAGCCTCCCTATACTGATGGAATAATTAAGCCTCCCTCTACTGATGGAATAATGAAGCCTCCCTATTCTGATGGGGTAATGACGCCCCCCTCTACTGATGGAATAATGAAACCTCCCTATTCTGATGGGATAATGAAGTCTCCCTATACTGATGGGATAATGAAGTCTACCTATACTGATGGAATAATGAAAGCTCCCTATACTGATGGGATAATGAAAGCTCCCTATACTGATGGAATAATGAAGCCTCCCTATACTGATGGAATAATGAAGCCTCCCTCTACTGATGGAATAATGAAGCCTCCCTATACTGATGGGATAATGAAGGCTCGCTATACTGATGGAATAATGAAGGCTCCCTATACTGATAGGACAATGAAGCCTCCCTATACTGACAGGATGATGAAGGCTCCCTATACTGACAGGATAATGAAGGCTCCCTATACTGATGGAATAATGAAGCCTCCCTATACTGATGGGATAATGAAGGCTCCCTATACTGATGGAATAATGAAGGCTACCTATACTGATGGGATGATGAAGGCTCCCTATACTGATGGAATAATTAAGCCTCCCTATACTGAATGGATAATGAAGGCTCCCTATACTGATGGAATAATGAAGGCTCCCTATACTGATGGAATAATGAAGGCTCCCTATACTGATGGAATAATGAAGGCTACCTATACTGATGGGATAATGAAGCTTCACTATACTGATGGGATAATGAAGCCTCCCTATACTGATGGGATAATGAAGGCTCCCTATACTGATGGAATAATGAAGGCTACCTATACTGATGGGATGATGAAGGCTCCCTATACTGATGGAATAATTAAGCCTCCCTATTCTGATGGGATAATGAGGTCTCCCTATTCTGATGGGATAATGAAGTCTCCCTATACTGATGGGATAATGAAGCCTCCCTATACTGATGGGATAATGAAGGCTCCCTATACTGAATGGATAATGAAGGCTCCCTATACTGATGGAATAATGAAGGCTCCCTATACTGATGGAATAATGAAGGCTCCCTATACTGATGGAATAATGAAGGCTACCTATACTGATGGGATAATGAAGCCTCACTATACTGATAGAATAATGATGGGAGCCTTCTTATTCTCATTAAGCAGAAGGGGAATATTTTAATTCAGTGAATTATGTAAACTAAATCAACAGCAGTAATTATACTCAGGGCCAGGGTGCAAAATTAACTTTTTTGTCCACCAGCCAAATGGCTCGTGAATGTTAGAATTTTAATAGGTTACCATCATTTTTCTGACTGGTGAGTTAAGCAAATCTACCAGCCACCAGCATATTTCACCAGCATTTGGCTGTTGGCTGGTGCTAATTTTGGCCCCTGCTTTGGGCGTTGTTTTTAATTGATTATTTCACCCAAAGCATGTGTAATACATCCACATTGAATAATCATGATAGTTCATCAATGTTTTTAAGGCTCAGGTGCATCAACTTCTTCCAGTACACTGTACATCAGAAAGGAGCAGCAGCTGACAGCACTTAAAATAACAGGCCAAAGCCCCGAGGAATAATGAGCGCGACAGGACACAGCGACCCAAGAGGGCCGCTTCCCACATTATCAGTAAACACTTAGTTATGCCACACAATTTTGTGCCTTGCAGAGGCCCTCATTCTAAAATATCAGCGCTGGTAACATTTTCGTATGCACGCCTAATATCACAGATGTATAAAACCACTCTGGTCGCATGCTCGCGATGATATCGCTCCTGGGATCACAAAATGCAATCACAACTCAGTTCTTTAAGAACCTCCCTTCTCCGAGCAAATCATAGTGCTTGTACAGCACTCCATTACACGCTGGCCAGCATTTTCGGAGCACAGTAATAACGAAGCACAGCACCGCAAAATATAGTGGGTCGTTTTTAATTGACTATTACAGCACAGCCAAAAAAAAAAAAAAAGAAGAAATTACCTCGCATAAGCACTCTTAATGGCTACTTAGTGTGCATGCCAGTTGCCAAACTACTCGTACCGCACTGCTAAATTAAAATATTTTTCCATTTAGGAGTATTTATATTTAATACATGTAAGTTCGCAAATTCTCCAAATGATTCCTCAATTGGGCGCCAAGTCCCACTTGCCCTCCTGTTAATAGAGATAATTTAGCATTACTCGCAAAACGAAATTAGGGTGTATTTTGGCTAATAAAGCATATAAATCTAAACACAACACGTTTATTATGTCAATACCAGCATTCAAAATGCCTCCTGTGTGTCCCTGATATGCTGCAGTTTTTGGAGCACGACTGTTAAAATGGGGCAGCCTGTTTACAGCACACAAGGCAGAAAAACGACATGGCGGGGTAATGAAGCGTTTTGCGCAAACGCGCTCGCTCTCCCCTGAACCTGAGCGCGCGGTGGAATCCCTTCAGGCACCCATTAGAGATCGCTGCTCGCACGGCACAAGCCGTTTTAGCCGATCCCTGGCAGGATGGCGGGCGAGGAATGACGGCGTGTTCTCGGGCCTTAAAAATCCTCCGACTGGTGTATCTGTCTGCCTCCGCTTTGAGCCTCGTGGCATGTGACAGATGAGGGATTGTGCAGGCTTCTTTTTCAAAAGAGCAAAGAAAATATCTTGCCGTCGATCCCCTGTTGGGGGAAAAACCAAAAATGGCGGGACTTTCTCGAGCCTGCCTGAGCGTACGCAGCACAGCCTGGGTGCGCACGAACGCCGCGTGTGAGAGTCGTGTTCGTATGCGTTTGTGTGCGTCAGTACGAGCACAAGCGTTTACAGAACTGAAGAGAGATCAGCCAGCCCCGGGCTCGAGTGGGCGATTTTCTAAAGCAGACGGAAGCAGAGCCGGAATCGGAGATTATACTGAAGCGGAGGGCTGGAGTCGGGGGCGGTGAAGGCTGCTGACTCGGGGGTCTGGTTTAAGTGGCTGTAACCCCTCCCGCTCCTGTGGGTGACCGACTGTCTGCACCACTGAAGCCGATGACGGTGAAAGGGAGCCTGCAGTTGTTGTGGTGAAGAGCGAGAAGCCCTGACCCAGTGAAATTTCATGCGTGTCGACCGGAAAGGCAATTAAGCTGGTCTGTCATTAGGGCCACATTTTTCTCTCTCTCACACACACACACACACACACACACACACAAGTGAGAACAAAGCACTATTAGATTCTGTAGGAGATAAATACAAGGGAAGTGTCAGAAATGAAATTCTCTGGATAAACTGTGGTTTTACAGGTCCAGACTCTGGGTGCTCACACTGAATAATGATAATTTGGGTACATAACCTGATACAATCTGCAGTGCTTTGTGGGGAAAATTTTATTTTTATTTTTATCAGCACACACACGCGCACATACGTACAGACAGATGCGCGTGCGCACACACAAACACACAAACTCCATCGGGGTCAACAAATCGGCGTTTCCTACCGGAATGTTCCGGACTGTTTTAATGGTGCAGGCAGAAGCAGTTTGAGTGGACCTGCGGTGGTGAGGCAGACAAACTGTTTCAGCGGTTAGCGTGGGTGACCTGTGAGTTATGCGAGGCCCAGAGAGGTGGGGGGGGTTTGGCTGTCGCTCGGGAGAAACGCACAGGGAGGGAGGTGCTAAACAGGGAGTGCGGGGTGGGTTTGTGTCAGAGGGGAGGGAAACGGCTCAGCTCTGGCAAGCCCACGGTAGGGGAATCTGCAGTTGCCTTTTCCTGCAGTAAGCGCTTCTGCCTGCTGAAGCCATTGTGCAGCTCTAACGTTTTTATCTGTGAAGGGGTGGGTGGGGGTGGGTCATGTGGGAGCCCTTCTCCCTTTTCCTGCTGACGAACCCAAACCTGAACAAGCCTTAAGTGCCACACAGGAGCACACGCAGCTGGAAAACTAGCTCTATTTGGGCCCATCAGCCTGATCGCTCACCTGCCGTATCCAAGAACCAATATGATTACACAAATACAAACACAGAGGCACGCCGTTTTCATCTGTCGAACAGCGCCGCAACACGCAGCTCACAAAGTCCTTCTGTCAACTGCAGGCAGCTGCTACCAGGCCCCAGCTCTCGGATGTTTTAATTAACGGCTCAAAACAAAGTATTTATACCCGCTCGCCGCTCCAGGGCATAGGCCCGAGGGACTGGGATAAGCCAGCAGTGAACAGGACACGGAAAAATGACGTCACATTGGCGCCAAATGTAAATAGCAGCCTGGTAAACAAGACAAACAGGTGAGTATTAAAGCCACATTTGCGCTCCAAAATCCTGCATTCTTGAGTGGTTTATGGCGCAATCGAAATTTCTAATCTGATGGAGGTCGCTGTTGCTCCTCCTCACACAGTGTCAATCTGCACACTGTAACAGGGCTTCTGCTACTCAACCAGCCCGCGTTTCACTTCCTCGGTCCTTGTCCAACCACAAAAAAAAAAAGAAAAAAAAAAAAAAGAAAAGTGTCAACCCTTCTGAGCGCCCGCTCCGCAACGACCACCAACTACAGGCAGCATTCGCCATTTCACATGCGTCCATTGGCAGAGACCAAATACAAGGCAGGTAACACTGGAGCATAGCGAGTGGTAACATATCGGGATCCAGTAGAGCCAGCAAAACGCGTTAAAAATGGCTATGTTGCGTCTGCAGCGGTCTCTCGTTTGATAATGTTTCAGCAATTGAAGTGGTCGTCAAAATTGCCTCTTTTTTAAGCTGGGTGAATATTTGATGTCATGCTGAATAATTCACCGAACATTTGTTCAGATAAGTCGATTTTTTATGACAATAAATTTGAGGAAAAACGGGTTACTATCGTTGCAATCAGAATTGAAGATACACCCTTCACAAAGTTCCAAATGAACTTTCCAAATGTTTTCTGGCGGCGGAAGGGGTGAGCATGGCTTTGTAGCAGCATTACCCATAATCCACACTGCAGCCGATAACAATGAACGGAATGTTTGGTATTGCCAACATTCATTTCCATTAAGGTTACGGCCAATGCTAGCAACTGGCGGATACAATCCCCGCCTGTGGTCGCCTGAAAAGCCCATAACAAATCAGGGGCATGTGTCTGACCGGAGCCAATCACAAGGCCACAGAAGGGCCGAGACCACGGCTCATACCTGCAGCTGAGTTTAGAGTTTGCATGGTCCGTGTCAAAAAAAAGGTTTGCGACCAATAACGTTACTTTCCAATGCAATGAAAATATAATGCGCTATGCCGTTTGTAGGATGTCTGCCAGGGGGTTTTCAGCTTCCTCTATCAGAGGGAAAAGCAAAGCCTCCTAATCAGTTTGCATCAGTCTTTCGAGAGGAAGTGGAAACTTCCTGGGGCCATTTTGGGTAAACCACAGTGAAGGACGCGGTGATGACATCGCAGCGGGAGGCAGCAGTGCTCGCAGAGAAAGGTGCAGCGCAGCGTTACGGTACAGGGAAGCAAACGCTGACACAAAGCATTCCTGTGGGCCAGGCAGACCCAGTAAGCCAACACTGTGGTGGAGGCTCAGTGTTAGCAGGGCTGGCTGAGATAGCCCCTCCTCACTGGACATGCAGCTACTGGGTCTGAGGCAGCACTGGGTTCCGAACCGGGCCCTACGGCCTGGGCTTCCAGCTGGGGCAGCGGTCTTTAGAGCAACAGCAGTGCAGTGGCTGCATTAGTCAGACGTTCTAATGTAATGAGAAGGTTCGCTTGTGCACACAGCAGAAAGTCACAAACTCAAGCCGTGTAGAGCCGCACCGTCTACAGGTTTTTCCAATATATCCGTTCAATTAAAACTCTCATCAGGCCTCAGAAATGAGGTGTGCAGAGTTTTAGCAAATTCTTGACAAAAATTAGGCACTTCAGCGCAGGAAGAATCCAAAAAACCAGCCGACATCACACCCCTCCAGGATGTGAACCGGACATTCCAGGTAGACAGTAAAAGTCTACATGTTTGCCAATGTGTCTAGTGTTTGTATATGGTGAGCGTGTGCATGTATGTGGGCGGTGGGAAATGGTAAAATAATATTGCCTCTCTGTCTCTTCTGAATAATTTTTACAAACACAACTCATCCGGGCCCAACATCATTCTAGCAGTCAGGCAAAACAGGAAGACCTTTAGTGCTCCCACCTACCCTCTCTCTTTTTACAGTTATTTTTTAATTAAAGTAAACCATTTTTATTGAATTGCGGGACAAAAAGAACATCTAGCATTCCACACTGGGACATTCCTCTCAGTGCATGTATTTATTACATTTTTTTTTTACTTTCAAATTGCCTTCTCCCTGGCGCTTAATGCCCAAACTTACCTGCTGTCCCATTGCAACATTATTCACAATAGCCATGTAATAGTTACAGAGCAAAGCCTTAACTTCCTCAAATCCACTAACACTCGACCTCAAGAGCGCCCACAGCTCTGTTCATTTAAATTCTTATTCACTGCCAGTTACAATACGCACACAACCCAAAGAACAAGTAAAATAATACTTCCAACACAAGTAAACATCTGAGGTTGGGAAGTCATGGCTAGAAAGTTGAAGAGGTGAATGTAGTTCTGTATTTAAGCCCAAGCGTACAGAATTGCACTTGCGCAGATTAAATGCGAATGAGCATCTCCATTGAGGGCAGAGAATCAGACTGAGGGATGAGGGGAAACGGGCGGTTTGTAAATGTGTATAAAGCCATCTTTAAGGAAGCCTGCGCTGAGCCCTGACAACTGCTCACGCGCTCAAAGGCAACGGCTCTCACTGCTTTCACTGTTGAGGGCAGAGAGGAGACTTCGTTGTCTCGCGTTTCGCCGCCGGAACATTCTTTCATCTTTGTTTGCGGAACATTTCTGTCAAAGTTGATCTGTCTGCAGGAAAAAGCGCAAGCGAGCTCCTGACTGCTGAGACTGCAAAAAAAAAAAAATTACACTGCATATCTAACTTATTACTTGTTACCAGAAGAGAACACTATTACCGTCAAATGGCAGTCAAGACACACATATTTCAATCCACACTACACCCCACTCAGGCAGTTTAAACATATAATTATGCAGAGCGTATCGAGCGCGAGCAATTAATCACGGCACAGGTGACAGGATTTCACTTCCAAGTATGAATAAAAGATTGAGTAAAAATGTTAAAATATCATTTGAAAATGGCAATGCATGACATCAGACCATCTCCCCGCCAGGTGAGCTCAAACAGAGCCCCATTAATCCACATTTATAAGCCAGATGAGCCTGTGCGCAGTATTTGAACAGGTTATATTACACGGCAGGCAACCTGGCATAGAGCAGCACAACTTTCTAATTCATTGTCGAATTCAAATAATTCAAGAACAGTTTAAATCACTGCAACTACAAGCAGCCAGTTAAAAAACAGCGAGTTGTTGGGACTTAATTTAATTAAACCTATGAATCCATGTTTGGGTCTGTAAAATACAGCTGCAGTTTTCAACCCTGTGGAACTTCAGGCTTATTTTCAATTCCAATGGAAATCCCAAGGTTTCCAATGATCCAAAATGTGTTCTGCTGAATTACAGGGAAATACATATGAAACATTTTACAAGATCTAGACATTTTCCATTTGAAGGCCATAAAAACATACCATTCTGGGTTTGAATGTTTCTCTCAAATTAAGTGTGGCGTTGCTTTAGTGAAGCACTGCAACCAGGACATACAAAATATGCCAGTGACCAAGTCCCACAATAGGGGAAAAAAAAAACTAGCCTTTTCTGACTTTTAACCTACTAAAGGAAAAACTAAGGGAATTAAAAAATCTAATTTTTTAAAAAAATTAAAAATGAGAGTTCAAGGAGCAATTTTTGCCGCAAGCAGATTTTGCAGCAAGGGGAATAAACTTGTAACAAAAAAAAATGTAGCAAACGTTAACCTTTCCTCATCTTCAGTTTTGCACAAAAACTATCAGCAGGAACGTAAAACACACTGCTGGTGATCTGCTCCTGGTGTATAAATGGGTTTTCCACTGAAACCTTTGTTACACGTCACTGGCTGGAGTTCAGCCTGGAAATAAAAGAGATTATTTTTCCACATCACATGATCAGTTTCTCCCGCAGAAAGCGGTGAGGCGGCTGGGTCTCCTTCTCCAGTGTTCATTGTTGTGTAAGGAAAGGAGGGAAGGAGTGAGCGTGCATGAGTGTGTGTGCACGCTCACATAAACACGTGTTAGAGACTCCGTTTAGTTACAGTACTGGTCTAAAGTTACTGTAATGCATATTTCACAGTGGGAGTGCCAGTTTGCGGAGGGCTGGCAGTGATTACAATCAGTCTCTGGTGTTTGTGGAAGATCAGTGTTCAGTGGCAGATAAACTCTCCCTCAACAACCCAAACACTAAAGTTAGAACTTCAAGGAGAGGAAACTTAACTTCCCACACCTCAACTAAAACCATCCCTGCTACTCACTGGCCAAAATTTAACCGGCCACAATAACATGTTCCAACTTCCTGTTGGCCCAAATAAACATACCATGAACACCAAAACTAAGAAATAACTTTGCTAGCTGTATTTAATAACTACATCATGATATATTCTACCATGAGCATGGCAATAGAAACCTAGATTTTGAAATTTACTTTGTCGGCATTTAATGATACAGTAACACGCTGGCACTGGCTATTACATTTCATAATACTTAACGGGGCCGCCAAGCTGTCACGGAATTACAGTCCCATTACATTTTGGGTTGTAACTCTACAACTAAATAAGATAAAATCAAGTATGATATGCCATATTGAAGGTATTAACTTGCTCTTTAATATTATAAAGTGAAAATGTATTTTTTGAGAAATTTTCATAGAAGAAACAAGCGAAAACCACTCCGTCACAGAATTACACAAAATTGATGTGGTTTTTTTTATGTTTTAATTAACTATCCAGAAAGTGATGTTCCTATCATAGTTAAGTTATGAAACTTCAATATGTTCATATTTAAGGTGTTTTTTGTTAATGCTGTAAGTTATAGAAACAAATATTGACTTTAACCCTGCTTTATGGGCAAGAAATTTCAAGAAGTCAATGTCACGGAATTACAAGAGGCAAATTGTCATGGAATGACAACAATAGTATAAATTAGTTTCAATGTATTTATTTCAATATATTATACATAATTATTTACATTTTAACAGTTTAGCAAAATATTTCAAAGAGTTTTCCACTTATAATGACCAATCATAATACATACTTCAAAATGTTTTTTTAATCTCCATGTCAACATTGGCTTGGCGGCCCCCTTAACATTATCAGCGCTTAGGGACTGCATCAGCAAATAAGCACTATTAGAACTGTAATCATCAACTTCCCTTAAAGGATAGTATTAACCGGCAAAATGTACCTTACATTCCATACATGCACAATTCTAGTTTCATAAATCATTCACGATTCAATTTCTGCTCAAGTTCTTCCAATCTACTGGATTAAAAAGCAGTTTAAATCGGGCCAAAAAGTCAACAAGTCAGAGTCCAATCAAAGTTGGTACACATTGCTGTCTGTGAGCTCGCAGCAATAACGGCACAGAAATCTTTCAAGGCCGACTGGATGACAAAATGGCCCAATTATAGCACTGCATGCCTTAACAACTGAGTAAATACAAACATGGTGCTAATAAGGTATACACGCGTAACATTTATTGATAATAGTTCATGTGCAATGTACAGCTGCTCTTAACCCCATAAAACCTTTGGACCCATATATGGGTCCCTCTAATCCAGATGCTGTATTCAAAACTGAGGACCTTCAGGCCAATTTTAAGTTCTATTGGAAATCCAAAGGTTTCCAACAATCTCAAATATGTTCCGCCGAATTACAGGGAAATGTGTATAAAACGAGGCAGAAGATCTAGATATTTTCCATTCGATGTAATGCTGTGGCCATTAAAACATGGCTTTCTGGATTTGAATATTTTTCTAAATATTTGTGTGAAGTCGCTTCAGGAGAAGCACTGCAAATGGCAGGCACAGAATATGGAAGTGAAATTATTCAACAATATGAAACAAAATGCTTCTCTTGGCTTTCAACCTACTGAGAGGGAAACTCAAGGGGAGAGTCAAGAGTTTATGGGTTTAACGTGATGAAAAAACATTTCATGAAAACAGAAGTACGAGAAAATGAGACGCGGAACGGTAAACAGAGCATGTTACCAGTGCTAGCTTCCAGATAGCTGCGAAGACACCACTCCAGTTATACAGAAGGGCCTCAAAGGCGAATATTGTGAATGGTATCTGTGTGCTCATCAACCACAAAACCAATAGAAAGAGAAAGCAGGGCAAATAAACTGTTCCAGTACAGAGATTACAGTAGCAGTACGGTTTATTCCCAGTGTCACGGTGAAACAGAGAGGCACTGAGGGGGTGTGCGCGTGTGTTCACATATGTAACATGACACACCATGTCGCATCATTACATGACCGCATCATGCTGCCTGAGGTTATACATGTACCACAGCCATTTAGAAATGGTCTTTAACTGCTTCAAATGTTGACTGAGACTGTAACAAAGAATTCAAAATACTTTTCCTCAGTTACTCTCCGCGAGCGCACTCTGAATAAATTTATTACTGAGCTCTGCTCATTCTGCAAAAATGAAATTTTTTCCAACTTTGGCAAAACTGCTGTCCCTTTAAGAGCAACTATTTTCTATAATTGCAGCATTTCAAGAGTTGGCCAGCACCGCGCATGTTACACATGCAGTAAATCGCAAATCTGACAGCTATTGCCACGCCAGCGGGAAAACGTTACGGTGGGCAGTCTTACCGTTTCCTTGTTGGGCAGCAACTCTTTTCGAATCCTGAAGAAGTTCTTCCCGTACTGCCTCAGTCCTTTAATGAACCGCTTCTGTTTTTTCATTTTTTTGAGAGAGGAGAGAGAAAGAGAGAGAGAGAAATAGCTATGGTGAGCAATCACTTCACAAAAATAATACAGTCACAACAAATAATAATACTGCATTTACAAATAACACTACTACTACTGCTAACAGCAATAATAACACAAGAAGCAGGAAGTCCAGATACGAATAAACAACCACAGGAAAATATAGCATGACAACTCACAAGTGCCAACATTAGAAATACTGAGGGATTTTAAATCAGAAATTATAACAGAGACAGATTCAAAAGCTGAAAAATAGAGGCTACTGGGCTCGATGCTCTGTGACATTGTACATTTCATCCTGTGCAGCTCAAAGCAGACTGAAGTACACAGAATGTGAACTGCCAAATAAAATCCACATCATGCTCAAACAGGGCTCCATGAGAACGACAAGAAACATCGACGGATCGAGCTCTCGTCGGCGAGGGGAGCGAAAAACGACAGACGGAGGAGAAGATGGCAAAACGCATGCGAGAGAGCGCAAGAACAACGTCAAGCAGAGTCCTGCAAAATCTACTTCTAAATTTTAAATCAAGTACCTCAGTAAAAAAGAAACACGCAGCAAAACAGCCATCGTCAATCTACAACAGCTTCAAATGCAGCGCGTTCGACAACACCGTGCGGAAAGATCAGGCAAAATAAGCAGCTAAAACACTTGTAAATCTCCAGCAGCAACAGACTGAGAGCTAAAACAAGCCAAAGGCACAAAACATTCATAACCGACCGAGCAGACAGCCACCAGATTTACTTTCTCGTTCCAGCAGCCAGCCCCCGCTTCTCGCCGATCGTGGCCGAAGGCTTCGACCCAGTAACTCCAGAAAAACGCGCAGAAAGTCCAAACAAAGCGCGACACAAATCCCTACATCCGGTCGCAGGTATATAAAACATTTAAAGCGAACATCCACAGGCTTTCGGAAAGGAGGAATGGTCTTTTTTTATCCAGCCAAGAAATAGCTTGTCACTCTGTGTGCCTCCACTACAAAGGGGAAGGCTTTACATGTGATCTTTCTGCAAGAGAGCCTCTGGGCTCGTGCAGGGTGCAAAACCCGGCATGGAGTGTGAGCAGGCATGGAGGAGAGCGCTGGCTGTTTACAGAGGAGGTGTCTGCAGCCGAGGCAGGAGCATCGCCTGAGCCTTTCTAACCCCACAAAAACTGATGTGTGCGCACGGGTACTAAAAATACACAGATAAACAAGCAAACATACACACACACAGCAGCCCCGCTCACCGTTCCCCCCCGCCAGCTGTACTGAAGTGAAACGCACTGATTTCCAGAGCGCATGTGCAGAGATATGAACACATACACAAGCACACGGAGACGTGCTCTCATTCACAAGGGTGCACGCCAACAAGCTCACATGCATACAAACATGCTCACGCAGGCGCACACGTGTTCTCACACACCCAGGCGCACACAGTCGCACACTGACACCCTCACACAAGACCATGCACAAACACACACACATATACGCATAGAGAACACACACAGAAGCACAAAGACGCAGAGGGACACACGCGCGCGCACACACACACACACACACACACACACACACACACACACACACACACACACACACAAACTCAAAGCAGCCAGAGGGTGAGGGGGGATTGCGGAGATGATGTGATTGTGGGTGTGTTTATGATGACACAAGCTCAGACAGGAAGAGCTCATGCCCTGACTCTCAGCCTCCCAGAGCCACAGCCCACAGAATCGATCTCAACATAACAGCTTCCATGTTCACAAACACTACATGTGATCATTTTAGAAAACTATCTAAACAATATCACCAGCCCAGACAGGCTGTGTGAGCATGTGTTACCACAGACTCAGAGCACAACACGCAAACATGTAAACATGCACAGACAACACCTTGTGCACAGACTCTCTCGCACACAATAATGTGTCATTTGAGTGGATGTGTCTCAATTCAAAGGGAACAGTTTCTGAGCGATTATTTCTCATCTGACGAGTGAATGACAGCTGCCAGTCATTTCCCAGTAGGCGGAGCGTTCATTTTCACATTCACAAAATTCTATCCTGCACTTAAGTAACATTCCTCTTTTACAGGCAGAAAAAATGACACATCTAATCAAATTAAAACTTCATTTACCATTTAGAGTGACACTCAAACACCATATCAGGTCAGGCTTTACCACCAGATAAGCAAAACATGCATGCTTAATATTGCAGACTGTAAAATAATAAAGGGAAAATCAATCTCTTCTGAATCGAAATTCATGGAAAATAGTACATTCATTTAAAGTCTGATACAAAATTAAGTGCGTCACTCAAAACTTGACGTGCAGCAATGAACCTCTGTTCTGGATGTGGTGCGCGATGTGATCAACTCTCTCGGTGTAAATGAGTTACAGTGCAAGAGGAGCACTGGGTGCAGGTAACATGACACAGAGAGACTGTTACATAATGATCCAGCTCGTGTTCTTCGGCTTATGAAGCATGTTTTTCATTAGTGGCCAACTGCTACCACACACACTCAGCTTACTTCGGCTGTGGGTGTGCACACGTGTGGTGTATGTGTGTGTGTGCTTCAGTGACTGAGTGGGAGTGGAGTAAATCTGAGCGAGTGCGTTAGCGAGAGTGAGTGAGCGAGCAAGAACGGGAGTGAATTTCCAAGAGTGCAAGAGAGAGTGTGTGTTATTGGGGGAGCGAGAGCATGTAAGTGTGTAAGAATCTGATGCGTGAATGCGTATGCGATAATACAAGTGTGTGTGTGTTTGTGTGCAAAGAGCAGTGGCCTTGGGGCTCCACTGCTAAATAGCCTGTTTCCACCAGCAGTCAGTCATACAGTAGTGAACAGCCCAGCCCAGCCCAGCCCAGCTCAATTCAGCACTAACAATAGCGGAGAAAGCATCTGTAGTGGTTTTACATGACAGCGGGCTGCTATTGAAAATATCAGAGATGTTGAAACCGCCGCACTCAGATCTCAGGCAGGTTCAACCTCAAAGCGTCTCACTGCGCTGACACAAATAACGAGGCAGGAGGGATTATGTAAGGCTAACGAGGTGGGTGGGGAGGAAGGGGGGGGGGGGGGGGGTGTGTGTGAGTGTGCAGTCGGTGCTGAGAGGGTGTGAGCGGAAAGATTAGTGCTCCAATTACACACACGCACACACACACACACACACACGGTCATGAACATGGCCCTGCCCGACAGCCCAGTCTCCGCTCCCTGTTCCTCCATTTCGGCTCCAGCGCGAGGCTCCATTTCAGCTGCCCGGGCTCGCCGCGCACACACAGCCCCGCTCGTAAATCACCCGCCAATCTGCCTTCCCCATCGCTCGCCCGCCCGCCCGCACACTCTCACTCTGCTCTGGCCCCTCTGTCGCTAGGCAACACAACCAGTGCGGGGAGGGGAGGGCTGTTGAGACTGGGGGGGGATAAGAGGCGGGGGGGAGGGGGGGGCTTTGGAGAGAGAGAGAGAGAGAGAGAAGGAGGGAGTGGAGAGACAGAGTGAGGGAGGGAGGGAGCCGAATACACGGGCAGACGCTTCACAGAAATAACAGGCTTCTCCATGTCAGAAATGATTCCTCTCTACCCAATATGCTCTCATAATCTGCTTAGCTCCTGCCTACACAGAGCACAGAGAAGAGAGAGAGAGAGAGAGAGGGAGAGGGAGAGGGGGATAGAGAGGGGGATAGAGAGGGGGGACTCATGTATATGCATGTCCTGTACAGGTCTGCTACAGAAAGCTGACAAGCGCTTGATCATGCAAGCAGCCTCAGAAACCAGAGGGAGAGGTCAAATACACACACTCACATGCTGATACACATTCACGAGCATGCATACACACACACACACACACACACACACACACACGCAAAAATACAGGAAGACAGAAAGACACAAGAGAGCAGTACATGCAAAAAAAACCACATTTGAATCAATCAAGTGTCAGCACTCTGACAAATCCCATAATTAGGGTAACCTTTTAAGACCTGCCTTCACAAGCAAGCTCATTACACCCTTAATCTGCTCGACTCTCAAAGATTTCACCAGATCGCACCGCACAACACATTCCGCACGGGAGATTTAAGCTCTTAAAGCACAAACGACTCGCAGACAGAAGACAAACACACAGAACACTAAGCCCCACAACAAAAGCGGTTTTTTCAGACAGGAAAAGCACATGAGAGACGAGCCCGGCCCTTTCCTGTTCGCTCTCCGCACTGGGCCGCGTGTCAAAACACAACAAGAGGCAGCCAGTCAAAGCTATGCTTTCAGATTCTTGCCACCTAAAGTTAACAGAGACATCAAACACTGCAACCCAGGAGAAGAGAGGTTTAATGGCTTGGGATGTGTTGCATAGTTTTTTTTAAACAGATCATTCAGTCTGAACCCAACGAAAGTGCCATTTCCACACAGAGTATATATCTTGAGAAACAAACTCCAACAAACCGAGGCCTTATCTGCAAGCGTTATGCATCAGCGACCACAAACATCACACCCGACCTTGAGCAGCGAGGCAGTTGCATAATCGCCTGCTGAACCCTTTCGCCGAAGGCGTTCAGGAAATGAAAAACAAGCTGAGAATATTAAAGGGTTTGTCCGTTAGCTTGAATGGGAAAGCGGGTTCTGGGACTGCAGCGCTGCTCAGTGAAGCGGTGATCGAGACGCGTGGGAGGCGGACGCCGAGCCCCGGAGCGAGAGGGCGGAAAAGCGGGACGCGTGGAACGAAATGGCGGTCGCCTGTGGAGAGAGCAGTCTGACCTCACCGCGAAGAGAAAAACCGCCACGGGCATGTTGCCTGCTGACCCGCACGCTTCCGCTGAGAAACAAAGGGGCTCTGGGTCAGAACCAACACCAAAATGGGCCCTCAGTCAGTACTCACACTAAAATGGGCCCTCAGTCAGTACGGAAACTAAATTGGGCCCTCAGACATGAGACACTAAAACGGGCACTTAGCCAGTGCTGACACTAAAATGGGCCCTCAGTCAGTAGACACAAAATTTGGCTCTCAGTCAGCACTGACACCAAATGAGTCCTCAGTCAGAATCGACACAAAAATTGGCCCTCAGTCAGAACCAATACCAAAAGAGTGAAGACCTGCACGCGGCATAAAGTTGGCAAAGGCATGTGGAGGCACAGTGCAGTGCATCTGATTGTACATCATTAAGTGGAGTCACAGTCAAGCATTAAAAGCCATGCACTGTGCTGCTGATGTGAGCAGAAGGGGCCAGAACACTGACTAACAGCACTATTTCAACACAGAACAATACACTTATACACATGTAGGTGTCCAATAATTCATAATTTAAGGGGAATTAAAGGCGCAGGGGTTAAGCAGTGAGATCTGCAGACCAACACTGACTGGATTCAGTAGTTGAGAAATGAGCGGCTCTGTGGTGTACCGTTAGCCAATCTGTGCTTATGTAACAAGCCCCATTTAGCGAGCCAGCTGGGCTGTTTGAGTGCGGGTGCAGACCACAGGCTGGGCTGCAGATCCACCTTCAACCACCAGGGGGACCGATGTTCAAAACAATGTAGTTCACGGACTGCCTGATCCTCAGAGTGCGCATGCGGGATACTGTACGTCCAATGAGAAGCCAACACGGCCTCAGCCAATTCCTCCCCATAGTGTCATTTGTCCTGACATAACGGAATGTCTGAGTCTGCCATGTAGGAAAATTTGCCATAAATACAAACTGTATTTCCAAGTCCTTATTTACCAAGACAAAGAGGTGAAGTTAATGACTCAAGGTAAATGAGCTACACTTAATCGACAGACCAAGCAGGCAGCGGAAACACAACACCATCTTCAAAGCATACATATTAGAACATTACAAACACAAGTATTCACGTTTTTACCACATCTGCGCTTTCCAATTCCCTTCAGCCCCAGCTGCACAGGAAGAGCTATGCAGCACTCTAAGGCTCATGGGAAGCCTGAGCTCTGCATGGCCAGAAAAACTTTAAGATCTTTAAAAAAACTTGGTGATGAACAAGGCGTGTTGATTACGCAGAGTTTTGAAATGGCGACCAATGAAGCTAGAAAGGGGGGCGCAGGCCGACCCGAAAACCTACAGATGACCGAGCCGGGGCAGCGTCAGCCACAGCGACTCATACTGGTGTTAAAGGCAGGCCGTTGGAGGAGAGGGGCGACAAGGCCGCACATCATGTCGAGGGGAAGTCGAGAAACGGCCGACAGCAGATCAGCAACGCATCTGCGTTCGCTCGTCAAGGCCGAGGCTCCGTATCCTGTCAGTCACAGGCAGCTCGGCCGCGTCCCCAGTGGAGACCCATTTAACACCCCCACACACACACACACACACACACACAAACGGGAGGGGAGCAGGGGGGCAGCTTGGCTAGAGAGACCCCATGAATAACCCAACAGGGCCGAGCGACCCGGCGGCTTGAAGATCCAGCACACGACCGAGCTGTCGACGCTCGCCAACAACTCACACCATGTCATTAACCCTTCGAGTGAGGAAATAAATCTTCAAAAAATTTTAAATTATTACATGCTGTTGAAAACCTATCACGTGGTTACCTGTTTAAACAAGTCGCCACGTAATAGGTTTTCGACAACTTTGAATTTGAATCATCGAGCAACAATATTATACTACGGGTTGACAAAGCAATGAAAGCTACAGGGCTGTGCACTCTTTAACACGATATTAATGCAATGTTATGTCAAAACCCACGCAAAAAATGTGTGACTGCAGTTCACAAGAGACTCCAATGAGAGGCCGTTTCCTCAACAAGGCTAATGAGACCAAAACACATGAATCCTGCAAATGCAGAGAAAAACCTGATCTTTTCGGCTGCGACGTTTGAGGACAGGCAGAATTGCCACTCTGAACCGAGGAGCTCGACACTTCTCCCCGGTGCCATGGAAACCGTGCCTCCGGGCTTCGGTTCAACCAATGAGAGAGTCATCGGCGAAACGCGTGACCCTCTATCCGTTACCCACTCTGGCCAGTGCGGTTATAGACATAGAGCCATTTCACACGCAGTAAACACAATCAGGCCGCTGTAACGCTGTAATACGCAATCCTTCAGCCACCACTGCAGTGTCCGCGGCTGAGGAGGGACCGCGCTTTGTTTTCTCTGAGGTTTCATTAGCCCTGTAAAACGCTGCAGTAATCAAACTCCACAGTGTGTAATCAGCTCCCCGTACGACACGCGGGGCCATCAACCCCGACACCACAGCGCCGCCCAGTGGCAAACGCCTCCTCTTCAGCTCATATAAATATCTGCCTGTTCCCTTGAGCTCCAGCGGTTACCACCGGGGCACCTGCCATCATTTAAATACGCCCACAACAGAGCATTTAACAGACATATGCCATTTAAAAGACAAAAAAAAATATTTATTTACAGGTAGTGTACATTTTCAAAACAAATTCAAGATTTTGACAATTTTGGTTGCTTTGGCAGTTAGGACACTGAGAAATGTGTCAGCCATTGAATGTGAAGACAATTACATTGTATTAGGTTATTTAAATATTACACAGACAGCGCTGATCACTCATTTTGGACCCACCCTCAACTTAACTTCGACCACAAAAATCTTTCATTCGTTCAATTGGTTTTCAAGTGCGTGAAGGGTCTTGCCCCTGAACCAACCAGTCAAATGATTTTAATGCAAAACTGCAAATGAGCCACTACAACAGGAGCAGTTGGTGGAAACTACTACAGCGGCCTTCTTTCGCAGTTAAAGGTCCTCAGATTTGAATAACATGAATTTATTTTCACACTTCCAACACAAACGCAAAAAAAAGGCTTATTAGCAAATCTGCGAAGACCAAGATGTAGCAGATAACTTCTTTCCCCTTTATCGTCCATAATCACCATTTTCAGTCAATATTCTTGTTGTTTTTAAACACTAAACTTCCAATTACTGTTTGCGGTGGCTGTTAGTCGATGTGTTTTTTTATTGCAAGCCTCTAAATCTGTAGTAGAGTGTAGTATTATGCATTTTATTCCCGAAAAGGCCAACCAGGGACAAGGACTCCGCATTAGTAGTGGCTAGAACTGCCATATACATTGTAATGGTTGATTTTTATTTTAATGTAACAATGCCTGAATGTATCGTCCCTGTCAAATAAATTAAGTAAATAGTTATTGGTTCATTTTAAAATCACAGTAGCAGAGCACAGAGGCAAAACAACAGAAATTCAATCACTGTCCCCAAAATTTGGCAGGCAGTGCAGGTTTGGCGGTCAGGATTTTTGAGGGCTGAAGCAGGTAGGCTGTGAATTAGAGAACAGGTGTGTGTGTGTGTGTGTGTGTGTGTGTGTGTGTGTGTGTGTGTGAGTGTGAGTGAGAGAGAGAGAGAGAGACTCAGAATAAAAGCCACCATATGATTCTATTCAAGACTCTCTTTGTCATGCTGTGTCAATCATACACTGTGTGAGAACCATTTGAATGTACAAGTATCAGTTTCTGTGTATAAATCTTTCCTTCCCCACAAACACACACAAAAATCTTATTCCTCCAGGTACAATACAGTTGGCGACACTTTGAAGGACAGGAAATGGTAAAGGGAATTCAGATACATTAACCAAAATAACGAAGCAAAAAAAATGAGGTTGCACTCAGGTTGCACTCGGATAATTAGCAACAGAATATTCTTTTTTTTTAAGATTTAGATTTGGTATAATGTTTTATTAAATGTTGCTGCAGATTAAAAAGCACTTTTGTGACACCAAATATCAATTAAAAATAAAATAGTGCCACGAGCCCTGTAGCTCACCTGACCACTCAAGGGAAACGCCTTGAAGAAATTTGGTGTCCTAATGGGTGGGAAGATACTTGTCAAGTTTCAGCTTCATTGGTCAAGTAGTTTTAGAGAAGAAGAGTGTTAAAGGTTTCAGTGTAACTTAGAGGGGTCGTACAAAGTTGAAGGTCAAATTTCAAAATACGGAAAAATCGTATTATGTGTGATGTATCTTGCTACTTACTACCGACATAGCAAATTTCAGCTGAATATGTGCAATAATAGCTTTCAGATGGCCAATTATGTGATTTTCAATATGGCCGTCGTGGCGGCCATGTTTGAAATTGGATCGGAACGTCTTGAACAAAACAGAGTCCTCATAGGCAGGAAGGTACCTGTCAAGTTTCACCTTCATTGGCCAAGTAGTTTCAGAGAAGATGATTTTCAAAGATTTCAATGTAACTCACAGGGGTTGTATAAAGTTGAAGGTGAAAGCAAGGTCAAAATTCGAAATACGGAAGAAGTCGTATGATATGTGATGCATCTTGCCACTTACTGACGACATAGCAAATTTCAGCTGAATATGTGCATAAATAGTTTTCAGATGGGCAATTATGTGATTTTCAATATTTTGATTTTGAAATTGGATCGGAACGTCTTGAACAAAACATAGAGTCCTCATAGGCAGAAAGGTACCTGTCAAGTTTCACCTTCATTGGCCAAGTAGTTTCAGAGAAGATGATTTTCAAAGATTTCAATGTAACTCACAGGGGTTGTGTAAAGTTGAAGGTCAAAGCAAGGTCAAAATTCGAAATACGGAAAAAGCCGTATGATATGTGATGCATCTTGCCACGTACTGACTACATAGCAAATTTCAGCAGAATATGTGCAAAAATAGCTTTCAGATGGTCAATTATGTGATTTTCAATATGTTAGAAATCGGATCGGAACGCCTTGAACAAACTTTGGTGTCCTCCTGGGTAGGAAGGTACCTGTCAAGTTTCAGCTTCATACGCCCAGTGGTTTCGGAGGAGAAGATGTTTACGGACGACGAACGACGACGACGAACGACGGACAAACAGGCCATGACATGAGCTCATCTGACTACGTCGTCAGGTGAGCTAAAAATTCACAAATGTCCGCATATCATCGATGCAACTTGATAGAGATGACAGCCTCGACAGAGTCCTGATCACCAGCGTCAGGGCGTCTGCTATGACCTGGAGAGACAAACTCAAGCACAACCATTGCTCTGCAGAAGAACAACGGCCCCAAATGTGTATAGAGCAAGCAAAATCCAAACATGCTATAAAATTTATACACCTACAGGACACTGGACCAGATTTTTCAGTAAAGGGAAGTGAAACCAAATATTGCTTTAGTCTCAAAGCTCCTGATATTTTTCAGAATTAATAAATCTTTTTTATTTTACGACTTTCGGAAGCATTTTTTGCAGTGCTGAATAGTTTTTAATGTGCCGACAACTTTTTCCACAGTGCTGCACGTAAAAAGCACGTTTGGTGACTTGAACAGCCGATATAACTCCACCGCTGGTGAAAATTTGAGGTCGGGGGTTTGGGAATTGTACGAAGCCTCAAAAGGTGGATGAAAGCAGCCCCACACCTGCGGCATGATGGGAAGCCGAATGACATCACAGCTCACGGCCCCCGCCCCTGGCGCCCGCTGTGGTCCGAGGGAAGATTAATGCCGCCAGGTGCAGTCGCTGACGGTAAACAGGAAGCAGCTGCCCCAGAGCGCTCGAGAGGAGCCGCGGTCCAATGAGCAGAGCTCGCCCGGCGAGTTCCTCCATGCCGTCCCACAGCCCATCTACACCTCCTCCGCCTCCAACTATCCACCCGCCCAACTGCGCTTTAACCCCGCAAAACCCACGGACCCTTGTACGGGTTCATCAGATGCAGCTGCTGCATTCAACCTTCAGTCCTGTTTTAAATTCTCTGGAGATCCAAAGGTTTCCAACGATCCCACATATGTCCTGCTGAACAATGGGGAAATGTGTAT
Source organism: Gymnothorax reevesii (assembly GCA_029721435.1). NCBI lineage: Eukaryota > Metazoa > Chordata > Actinopteri > Anguilliformes > Muraenidae > Gymnothorax > Gymnothorax reevesii. The sequence continues at coordinate 87,691,271 of CM056581.1, read as the reverse complement.
AAACTGATGTGGAAGATCTATAAATTTGCCATATGATGTAATTCTGTGGCCATAAAACAAGGTGTCCAGGCATTGAATATTTCTCTAAATATAGGTGTAATGTAGTTTCAGTAAAGCCCAACAACCAGCAGACAAAGAATATGCAAGTGATACTGTCCCACAGCAAAGAAAAAAAAAAATCTAAACTTTTTATGACTTTGAAGCTGTTTCTAGGAAAAACTTATGAGAAAAAAAAAAAAAATGAAGGTTTCAGGCAGGGCTGGGCAACATGGACCAAATCAAATATCACAATACTTTTGACCTGATACCTTGATATCAGTTCTGTGGCCATATTGTAGGAATAACTATTGGACCTTTCAGAAAACACATCACATGATGCAATTTTGATAGTCATTACTAATGTGGATATGATGACCAAGCAGGTCAACAGCTAAAAAGAGTCTGATAAGCGCAGAAATCTGACTTCCTTTCCAATAATAAAGGCTTGAAATCAAGTATGTCATTTCACAAAATACTGAAAACTGAAATCTCCAACAGTGTCTCCTTACATACCACAAATATCAATATAATATAGATAAATTGCCCAGCCCAAGTTGAAGGAGTTAAAAACCTTGACTTGACAATGCAACAACAGACTCTCCAAAAACTTAAACAGGATTGTGATTCATTGATATTCCACCCCAGGCCCTGAGGATGAAGCTCCAGTGAGTTCATGAATAAACCTCAGAGATATACACACCCCTAAATCCATTACACACTGGATTCAATGAGCCTCGCAACCGCCTCACGGAGCGTTTAAGCTTCGTACACAATACTGGAACAAGACGTATAACATTTTCATAAGACACAGCAAACGACCCTAGCAGTGCATTTCCTGGTGTGTGTAGGCCTGTGGGGCGGGTGGGGGGGGGGGCGTTGCTAACAGAAAGAACGGCAGACTTACCACTTCCTCCTCGGACCAGCACTTCTCCACCAGCTTTGGGACGGGCTTCTTCACCAGACGCTGGAGGGCCTTTCCGGCATCGTAGCTGCTCTCGTGTAGCTGCGGGGAGGGGTGGGGGGGGATAATCCTTAAAAAAAACCTCACTCTCATCACACCCAACTCCTCAATACTGTACAGAGCAAATTACACTGCCTTTTCACCTGCACTCAATAAACACAAATGTGTCACGGGCAGATTAACAGAGCAGGGGGACACACATGATCCTGTATGAAATTTAATGGGGTTTTCTTTTGTCACCTGGTAAAGTCTAAGTAGTGCTGTCGCTTACAAAGGGACAGACTGTGCAGACGCCCAGAGCCCACTGAAGGACCCCCAACGTATAATAAGGGACCCCCAAAGTGTGAGAAGGGCCCCCAAGAGAACGATAAGGCACACTTCACCATCCGGCCCCTGTCACCTGAGCGCGTGTCGAGTTGAAGCTCAGCATTTTCATTGGATGAGCCATAAGACAACAAAATGACTTGTTTTGCATTTTTTCCCCCAACTGAACAGACTCATTGTAAGCAATGCTTTACAGAGGCCATCAGATAGAGCTGGGGCAATGAGATCAGTGTCCACTCCTCAGCGACTGAGTCAAAATGGGCAAAAAACAACCCATCTATGAAGCTGGTGGAGCCAGCCAGCAAAAACAAGTAAAAAAATGAAAACGGTCATCTGTAGAGTGATAAATTGCGGACTGACTGACAGACAGACAGACAGACAGACTGACGGACAGGCAGGGATGATCCGGTGCAGTGGGTGTATAAAAACAGCTGAATACTTGTAGCTTCAATGCAAAAAAGTAACCACGAACAAGGCTGGATTTGTTGATGTCTTATCATTACATTTTTGCATCAGACCTGTGAGTGTGCAGCTATTTTCAACTATTCAGATGCTGCCACATGCCTGGTCTCAGTACTGGAAGGCCTGCAAGACCAAAAGCAATGCAAACCAGCATCTGGAAAAGAAAAAGGGCTCAAAACCGTCTCCGGTTACGCCGTTCCTGCAGATGGGTTTTAATGCGTCAGGCTGACTGAAAATGCTTTTTTTTTCTTCTCTTCTTTTTTTTTTTTTTTAAATAAAAGAACAGCTGGGGTAAAATCTGAAAGCCATTAAACACTGCGCGCCGCAGAGAGAGACACTAACATCAACACCAGGCCCGGGCTCTCGACCAACAGCTCCCATAAATAAGCCCTTGTCACCGGTGCACTGGATGCAGCACAGGAGTATTATGGGATGCGAGGGGGGGGGGGGGGGAGGGGGTAAACCCACAGAACGTGGGCGATCCGTGCTCTGCCTTGCATATGTTTCTGTGCTCCTCGCAGCAGTCGGGATAAGCGGTCAAATACGGGACGTGCACGGGGCGGCAGTATATCACGCGCTGCGCCTTTTCCCCCCAATGCCGGCGGCTGGCACTCTCAGAAAGTCGAGAGCTTTGAGTTTCCATCCTCATCCTACACCCACAAAAATCACCCTCGATTCTCAGCCCCCCACTTCTGGCATCTGACGGCCAGGTGCCGTTGGCACACATTTGAATTGCAAGTAAGGAAAACAGGTAGTCATCTAGCATTCCATCTGAGGCTAATCTACACATAATATCCTATTTCTTAGGGTTCCATTTGCTTTCTAGGCACCTCTTTGAATTTATATTGAATGAAGAGGAAGGCAGTCGCCATAACAACGCTACAGATGTTCTGCTGGGGGGGGGGAGAAAAAGACCAAACCTCCGGCCCCCACCACCCCAGACTCCAAGCACCCAGCTCCAGGCCCTCATGACCAGAGCCAGCCTGGAACACACAGCACACAGGAGGATAATTTCGCTCCTGGCACAGCCTCAGCTGTCAGGCCTGGTGTGCAGTAATGGAGCCATGAATTGCCTCTCCCTCCTCCTCGACACCCAGCACACAGACATATTGTCCCTCAATCCTAATTCACCACTTTACCTGACAGCATCTCCCCACCTCCACTATTCTCTGACCTTCCAAAGGCACAAAAAACCCACCAGGTGTTTTTAGAAGAGAGCGTCAAAGGGAAAATATCAATGCGTTTAATATATATGATAAACTGCTGATGGACTTTATTGCCCGCTATAATTAAATCCAGCATCTGCCTGGAGAAGCAATGCTATTAGCCCTTCCTGTACTTGAACCACGCAATCTCTCTAAAAGCCTTTTGCCATTAATCACTTTTTTAATATAATATAGAATGGAGGGATACAGCTATGGGTTTTTCAGCGAAACATACTGCTGCCTTCGGCAGATTTAAAATGGCCGCCGGTTTTTTTTCGGAGAGGAGAACGCATTAGGACGACGATGAAGACAAACTTCCATCAGTGCACAGAGCCCTCAGAATTGCTCCCCGCCTCATTGGGGTGAATCATTCGACAAACCGTGCGACTCGCGGACAAAACCTGAAGCTATTTCACCGCCTGGAAACAGAGGAGCTCTGCTGAAGCAATTTCCTCCAGAAACACAATTCCCTAACGATCAATTACAGAGAAAACGACTCAGCCGCCTGCCACCGGATCATCTGAGAAAGCGCGAGAGCACTCCACTGCAGAGCTTTAAGTCAGCGTATAAAAGCAGAATCATTTCTCTGTTCTTCGCCTGCAGAAAAAAAAAACTCTCATTTCCACATTTGATATGAGAGTATAAATATTTGCTAATCATTGACTGAAATAGAATAATGCAAGGCGTAGTAAACTGAGGAATTTTATGGTAAGATCTGACCTTTCCTCAGCAGTTAACACCTTAAAATACAACAGCTGCAAAGTAGAAGGAGTCACCAAAGCTAGCAGGAGTCATAGCGAGCGTAAACCATGTTTTGAAACTGAAAAAGTAGGGAACCGAAACATTAACCACCATGTCAAACACGCTGCTGCCAACTAGAAGGCACCCAGCCTGACAAAATATTATCCAGTTAGAGAACATTTGAGAGATGAGTTCATGTCACCATAATCATGACAGTGTATTCACTGCATCTGATTTAATACTAATGGTATCTTCTCCCAGTTCCTCCAATTCATTTTCTATTCATCGCTGCCTATATTTAAAGATGAATGCACAAGAGCATGAACGATGCATCGAGTCTTCAATTAAGCAGAAAAAAGATACATGTGGAAATAGCATGGTATACCTCAACTGTGCATTTAAATGTACTGGCGGCAAAAAACTGGCACTGAGGCATAAGACACAATAGCACATAAAATTTGCGAGACGGTATTTCATTTTGCTTGAGTAAGCAAACATAAATGGATGAAAGTTTCCAGTCATTTGCATAGGCAGTGCTGTTTCTGAGTATAAACTAAACACTGCCTGAGCCTGTCATCTCCGCATATTTCAAATATAAGCAGTCACTAATCAGAAATCGCATTCAGAGCCCACCATAGCTAATCCACAGCACCGACACCAGACTCAATTTATGAGAGTTGTTAAGAACACGACGATTTGTACGCGGCGTGCCGTGATATCTGAAAGTAGCTCATCTTATTTTTTACTCATTCCTCCTCATCTGTTGCAATAAACCATAAATCGATCCCTGTGCCGGAGCAGGGAGGATGGAGATATAAAATAGAGCAGGGGATGATCAGCCTGCTTCTCAGACCCCGCTGGTGCAGTTCAGTTTACTGCTCCAATGCATTACACATTACTGAGTGATTTTATCCACTGTTTGTTTACGTCAATGATATTCTGAAGAACTTTTATCTAATGTAACCATTATTTCACAGACCACTAATACAGTTCACTGCATTCATCCAGAGTTTCATCTATCGCTCATATGATTCATGGTAGTTGTCCAGAGATTCACATCATTGACATGATTCAGGGATCGCGCGATACAAGGTATTCAGTTCAGTGATGACGCCGATGAGATGATTCAGGGTATTAACTAGGGACGCTCGATATTATCGGGTGATGTTAGCTTCAAAATTCAATATCGGAAAATATCTGTATCGGTTTTTGAAATGATGACTAAATGACAGAAGTATTTTATACTGTAGCCGAGCGTTCTTGTTGGAAAGCTGAACCTTATAAATAATAAATATGGCACTTTTCCATATTAAGTAGTTGTCTTGTCATATTTTCTACAGATCATGTACATGGATATCTTTGTTATATACATCCAGTGTAATTGCCATGATAGTGGCCTATGACCTTTATACTTATGAGCAAATGTATGACTGTTAATTTTCTAAGTCTATGTGATATCAACTGAAACTGGTGTGAAAGAGAAATCACGCAAATATCGGTATCCGAAATTAGGAGTTGGACAATATCGGTATATCGAAATTGAATTTGGTTAAAAAAAACAGTACCGAGCATCCCTAGTATTAACCTTGCGATTCAAACTACTGACATCATTCAGGGTATCTACCCAGCGATTCATAGCACTGATCCAATTCAAGGTATGAATCCACTAAGAGACCAATGCAATGATTCAGGGTGTTCATTCAACGACTAATAGCACAGATTCAGGGAAATGATCTGCTTATACGGGTCACTGGCACGGTGCAGGGTGTGTATTCGGCGTTTTACACCATCATGTGATTCAGTGCAGGGACACGCCTAAAATTTTGATTCACTACAGCAGCGTATAGTCCGAGTTCCACAAGGTTTATTTTCAGCGTAACGAAATGCTGCCAGCACGCACAGTGTTACAGTCCTGCTGATCGTCTAGTGAAGAGGATTCAATGTTTTACAGGTGATGGCAGGTGGTCAGACCGCGTGGTCTCACATACTCATCGATGTTTTAATATTTCTACACCCACTCAGCCACATCGGTTGGAAATTGCAAGCACCCCTGTCCGCATGACCGTCTGTCCGTCCTCAATTCACTGCTCTCGCTCTGAACACAACAATTTTTGTTAGATTTTTTCCTAATTTTGTTTTGGGGAAAAATGGTGTAATGAAGACCATCCCTTCAGATTTTGATAATGATTGGAAAATTTTTCCTGAAGCAGCGGCACCAAACTAAGCACGTCTCAATACATGGCTCGTATACAACTGTTTCTACTTCACTGGATACTTTTCATTTTTGTTTGCAAATGACAATAAAGAGCATCCTTACTGACTTTGGTGATCAGATAATTTACATGGAACCGTGGCATCATAATTAGCGTGTCCTAATACATGGCTTGTAGATGAATAAGTTACAAATCAATAAAAGAATGGCAGATATACAACTTGGTACAGTTTTTTTTTCTTTTTTTTTAAAAAGATTATTTTTCGGGGGAATTTTTCCTTTATTTTTGATTTTGAGAGACAGGAAAGGTGGGGAGAAGAATGGGAAAAGACATGCGGACATGAGTCGGAATCGAACCCAGGTCGCTGCGGGAAGGACACAGCCTTTATGGTGCGCGCGCTTATTTTTGTTTTATGCAGCAGCAGTAATGCGCGGAGAATCCCTATTGATTTTGGTGATGCTCAGAAAATTTTTCACAGAGCTGCGGCACATCAAAACATGGCTTATATGTAGCTGGGACTCACTCTTTTACAAGGTACAATTTTCAGCTGCATCCTTCTCTAAACGCCCCCTCCCCTGGACCGGCATAAACTGCTATCCATCCATCTGTCCACAACTGTATCGTTCTCACTCAGGCTACGATTTTTGAGAGATTTTCATTTTTGTCCTGTGGATCAATGATGACATGCGGAGGATCCCTGCTGATTTTGGTTATGAGTGGGACATTTTCAGTCAAGTAACATGCCATCAACAGGGCACAAACAATACTTCCAAAAAAATGTATTTACGGAAAAGCTTGAAATAACGTGATAAATACTGAACGATATTAATGTTCCAGTGGAACGAACAAAAATCATATGCTAATTAATTAAAAATGAATTTCTCCCAAATCAAGGTTTCACAATTAATGGCACCCTTAAAGATTTTTTTACATAACACTTACTAACATTAAACCAGGTATTAAATTCCATTTATTTAAGTTTTATTAAAGCGTTACGGATATATGTTCAGCCATCCTGTTTAACAAGAGTATAAAAATGCAGTAACACATATGCGATACCCCTTTGTCATCCAACACCATTAAAAAAACAAAACTATTGTCAGTTGAAAAGAGGCAGATGGTCATAGACCTTCATAAATCCTGTAATGACAACAGGAAGATTCATAAATGATTAAATATGCCTCTGAGCACTGTAAGGGAAATCATTTTTAAAAATTCCAAAGATATGGAACTGCTGGAAACCTCAAGGGTAGAGGACAGCTGCATTTTGCTCCCCAGGATACTGAGGAGGATGGTGAGAGAAGCAACGAAATCCCAAAGAATCACTGTGAAGCAATTACAGGCCTTAATGGCATCTTGGCATCACCAGGTTTCAAAAAGCGCCCTCAAGCACCACCTCATGACCACACGCTTTTTGGAAGTGATGCCAGAGGGAAGCATCTTCTGACCAGAAGATACAGAAGCAAGAACTCTGAGTTCGCCAAATGCCATTGAAATAAAGACTGGAACAAGGTGCTTTGGTCAGATGACCCCAAAATTGCATGTTTCGGTCAGATACAGCATCAACATGTTTGCCGTCAAAACAGAGATGCATACGAGGAGAATCACCTCATACCCACGGTGAAATATGATGGTGGGTCAGTCATGTTTCGGGGCTGTTTTAATTCAAGAGGTCCAGAGGCACTGCATAAGATTAATGGCATAATGAATTTCACCAAGTATCAGAATATTTTGGCTGAAAATCTGGTTGCCTCCGCCAGAAGGCCGGGACTTGGCCGCAAGTGGACTTTCTAACAAGACAATGACTCAAAGCAAACCTCAAAACCCAAACAGAAATGGCTCCGTGACAAAAAAATCAGCATTCTGCAATGGCCATCTCCGTCGCCAGGCTCAATTCAATTGAAAGCCCGTGGGCTGTGTTGAAGAAGGGAGTTGAACAAAAAGGATCTGCCCAGAGGAATGGTCCAAATTCCACCAAATGTGTGCCTAAATCTTGTCAAAAATTACAGCAAAAGACTCCATGCTGTTATCCTTGCTAGAGGTGGTTGCACTAAGTACTTTAGGGAGGGCGCCAATTACTATGAAACCTTGATTTTGTTGAAATTTATTTTGAACTAAATGATTATTAATGTTTTGATAGAAACAGCCAAAATCATAAAGTAAAGCATTTCACACATATTGGTATAAACCACCCTATAATTATATTGTATTTTTTGTACTGTTCGTGCATTGCCAGTCAGGGATGCCAGCAATTTTGGAGCCCACTGTACTTATCAAAAATTTAACTTTATTCCCCCCTACAAAAGACAATGCCCCCATACAGTCATCTGTACGTAACATACGATTGCAATAATACCATTATATAACAAAGTCGCCCAAGCCCAACAGGATAGCAGGGCACTATCTTCCCACATGGCAAGCTCAGTCAGACTCATATGACTGAATGGGTGCATTGCAAAATCACAATCACACAACCGAATTCCTGCATGAGATTTTACCAGGAACTTTGCCGGCATTTGTACGCATGATTGTGTCGACAATTATCATACCACACTTCAAAAAAAGTAGAGGATATAGGAAATTCAAGGTCAACGACAAAATAATGATTGTGTTTTGCATACAACCAATGGCAATGAAGATAGCACGAACTACTCTAAAACAGAGCACCAAAATGCATTCGATGGTGCACAACTGCAGCATGTGAAAATCCCAAACCAATGGCTGAGGTGCATATTCAGATTTGTCACTTTAGAGAAAGGTCATATGCTCTCTTGTGATCCTTTGTTGACTTTTATTATCCGAGACATCCTTTGATTGTTCGTCCGCAATGCGACATTTCCAACGCAATGAACGTTTCAGAGCAATTGGTATGCTTGAAACTGGTAGCCGTCAGTCTGAGGTTGCCAGTTTCTTCAATGTCACCCAATCTGTGATGAGCAGATTATGGAGCAGGCATCAGCAAACCCATGATGTTGATGATTGAGGCCGTTCAGGGGGTCCACGGTCAAAAACAAGAGGCCAGGATTGGTTGATTCGTACCCAAGCTCAGAGAAATCGCACTCAAACAGCAATTCAGACTGCTGCAAACCTACACCAGCTACTGGTATCCGAGTGACAGGTCAGACGATTAGAAATTGTCTACACATTGCGCCCCGGTAGCTCATCGGTCTAAGCGTGCGTACCATGAAAGGCTGTGTCCTTCAGGCAGCGACCTGGGTTCGATTCCAGCTCAGGTCATTTGCTGCATGTCTTCCCCCCATTCTTTTCCCCAACTTTTCTGTCTCTCTACACTGTATAACTATCTAAAAGAGGAAAAATTCTCCCCCCCCCCAAAAAAAAGATATTATCTACACGATGCCCATCTACATGCTACATGGCCTTGCAAAGTGCCACCATTGACTAAACGCCACACTGCCAATGGATGCGAGTGGTGTACACAAAGCAGGAACTGGCGAAATTGTCGGTGGTCAAGTGTGATGTTCTCAGATGAGTCCTCGTACACTTTAGACTTCCTTGATAGGCGTGGTCGCATCTAGAATGCCGTGCCAAAGTTAATCTGAGGCAGATTTGGTGGTGGTCCTCTTATGGCGTGGGGTGGGTTCACTATGACAAACCAAACCCCACTCTATATTGTGCAAGGAGGAGTCACTGGCCAGTACTATCAGGACATCATACTGACACCTCATGTCGTCCCGTTTGCATGACGTGAAGGGTGCCGTTTTATCTTTCAGGACGACAACGGCCGTGCTCACTGTGCAAGAATAATCAATAACAATCTTCAACGGCAATACCTATGGAGGATGCCCTGGTCAGTAATGAGCCCCGACCGTTCCCCCATTGAAAATGTCAGGGACATCTTGGGCCAAAATGTGCGTCAATGTGAAAGGCCACCAGCCACGCTAGCTGAACTTGGCCAAGTGTTGGAGGAAGAATGGGACAGACTGCCTCAAATCACCATAGGTGTACTTTATTATTGTTTTTCTTGTATTGCACTGTTTTTTGTTTCATAGTATTGTATTGCATAGTATAGTTTGTTTCATTGGACTGCACTGTGTTTTTATGCCTATGAGAGTGTTGACTACAAACCTAATTGCCCTCCTGGGATAAATAAAGTATTCTGAATCTGAATCCTATGCATGATGCCTCAACGAATAAATGAGTGTTTGACCAATAACAGGGGCATTACGCACTACTGACGCAAAAATATCAACTCTCAATTTCCGTTTCTTACCCATTCCTTCTTTCACGATCATGATAGAACAAGAAACTTTAGATAATGAAATACGTGGTGAATTGTTTACTCAATTCCTTCTTTGTTAAGATGCAATTACAGGAAATTCTACATGGTAAGATTATAAAAATAAGGGAGTATTCGGTCTGTGAAAGGATAAAAATAAGTCCACATTGGAGTAGCTCCCAATATGTTTAATCATCACCAGTAAAAGCTGTAACGTTTTGGGCAAATAGCCCTTCGTCAGACATGACGTTGCAGCTTTTACTGGTGATAATTAAACACACTTGGAGCTACACCTAGTGTGCAGACTTACTTTTATCCTTCATTCATAATGTTAATTTGTCATTTTGTCCGGCACCTAGACTTAGGTTTGGATGTGCGAGACTTTGAACCATTTAGTATTCAGTCTGTGGCCATGCCTTTCCAGGTGGGCCTGGTATGCTCCCCCGAAAAATGTTTTATTTCCAGGCTTTAAATGGTGCGTCCTGAGCACTGAAAGAGTTTATAATACATCACCCTTTCAGACTTTTTCAGGCACAAAAGCCAATAAAATCACACAAACAACTTCAACTTGTGTACTAAGAAACTAGAAAATTTATTTCAAGACAATATATAAATGAATATATATCCAGTCATTCCCAAATTGAAAAATGGCCGGCTGGCCTGAAGGCCTTGTGTCCCCTGTCGCACAAGTGACCAGAAACAAGTGGCGAAAACTGTTTTGATGGCTGAAAATAATGTGGTGCACTGTACCACTAATAATGTGAAGTACAATGACACTGTAGCTCATTGGTCATTGGGTGAACAGAGATGGATGAGGGATGGATCATTGTGATATGAGCTAAATACAGCGCCTTGCAAAAGTATTCACCCCCCTAGGAATTTTTCACGTTTTTATACCTCACAACCTGGAATTAAAATGTATTGTTTGAGCATTTGCATCATTTCATGTACAGAACATGCCAACAACTTTGAAGATGTGATTTTTTTTTTTTTTTTAATTGTGAAACAAACAACAAAAAGGCCAAAAAACAAAAAACTTCAGTGTGCATAATTATTCACCCCCATGAAGTCAGTACTTTGTAGAGCCACCTTTTACAGCAATTACTGCTGTAAGTCTCTTTTGATAGGTCTCTATGAGCTTGCCACATCTTTCAACTGGGATTTTTGCCCATTCCTCATTGCAAAACTTCTCCAGCTCCTCCAAGTTGGATGGTTTCCGCTTGTGAACAGCAGTCTTCAAGTCAAACCAAAGATTTTCAATTGGATTGAGGTCCAGGCTTTGAGTAGGCCATTCTAGCACACTTAACTTTTTCTCCTTAAACCATTCAAGCGTAGCTTTAGCAGTATGCTTCGGGTCATTGTCCTGCTGGAAAGTGAACCTCCGTCCCAGTCGCAAATCACAGGCAGACTGAAACAGGTTTTGCTCCAGAATGTCCCTGTATTTAGTACCATCCATCTTCCCCTCTATCTGGACCAATGTCCCCATCCCTGCTGCTGCAAAACATCCCCATAGCATGATGCTGTCACCACCATGTTTCACTGTGGGGACGGTGTTCTTGGGGTGATGGGAAGTGTTGGGTTGCCGCCAGACATAGCATTTCCCTTTGTGGCCAAAAAGTTCAAATTTAGTGTCATCTGACCAGATCACCTTCCGCCATACATTTAGGGGGTTGTCTACATGCTTTTTGGCAAACTCAAAACGTGCATTCTTATTTTTAACACTGAGTAAAGGCTTTTTTCTGGCCACTCTTCCATAAAGCCCAGCTCTATGGAGTGTATGGCTTATTGCGGTTCTATGGACAGACACACCAGTGTTTGCTATAGAACTCTGCAGCTCCTTCAGGGTTACCTTTAGTCTCTGTGTTGCCTCTCTGATCAATGCCCTCTTTGCCCGGTCTGTGAGTTTTGGTGGTCGGCCCTGTCTTGGCAGGTTTGTTGTGGTCCCATGTTGCTTCCATTTGGCGATAATGGATTTGATATTGCTCCAGGGGATCATCAAAGATGAAGATATTTTTTTGTAACCCAGTCCTGACTTGTATCTCTCTATAACTTTGTCCCTGACTTGTTTGGAGAGCTCCTTGGTCTTCATGATGTGGTGCATCTTGCTCAGTAGAGTTGCAGCCCATTGGGGCCTCTCAGAGGAGGTGTGTTTATACTGACACATCATGTGATACTCAGATTGAACACAGGTGAACTTCATTGAACTAATTCTGTGACTTGTGAAGGTAATGGATTGCACCAGCACTTTTTAAGGGGCTTCATAGCAAAGGGGGTGAATACATATGCACGTGCCAATTTCCACTTTTTTATTTCTTTAAATTATTCTTTTATATACATTTTTCTCATTTCACTTCACCAACTTAGAGTACTTTGTGCAGATCCGTCACATGGAATATTCAGATGAAAAACATTTAAATTACAGGCTGAAATCTAACAAAATAGATAAAAAGCAAAGGGGGGTGAATACTTTTGCAAGGCACTGTATAATCATGGGTCATGAGAGAGATGACAATTTTCATGACTTGTGGATGATGGAAGCATCGCCAAGGCATAGTTTTGTGCCCATGGATGAGATCAACCTAACAAGCCAATAAGAATGTCATATGAATTTGGTGAGCCTCCATCAAAGCTGTCAAAAGTTATTGCGAGTACAGTGTTCCTCACATCTTTTTGCTCAGTGACCTTGAAAACTAGGTCAAGGTCACTCATCATTAAACTTGAGCAAGGCCTTCACGAGAGGCATATGTGGTGTGAATTTGGTGATCCTCCATGAAAGCTGTCAAAAGTTATTGCGAGTACAGTGTTCTTCACATGTATTTGCTCAGTAACCTTGACAACTAGGTCAAGGTCAATCATCATTGATCTTGAGCAAGGCCTTCATAAGAGGCATTTGTGGTGTGAATTTGGTGATCCTCCATCAAAGCTGTGAAAAGTTATTGCGAATACAGTGTTCCTCACATCTTTTTGCTCAGTGACCTTGAAAACTAGGTCAAGGTCACTCATCATTGAATTTGAGCAAGGCCTTCACGAGAGGCATGTGTGGTGGGAATTTGGTGATCCTCCATCAAAGCTGTCAAAAGTTATTGCGAGTACACTGTTCCCGGACGGATGGACGGACAGACGAACAGCATTTCTATGCCCCCCGTCCCGCCGGGCGACGGGGGACAAAAATGTTTTACTAATCATTGAAAACACTATTACAATGTACCTCACATTATCTCTTTAAACTTAAAACAAAATTTTAAAGTGTCTTTTTTTTTTTTTAACATATTGAATATATTTTTTAACCTCTTGAACATATTTGAACATTTTTGAACCTTCGTCCATCCGATGTAATAGAAACCACATCAACTGTGACAGACAGTCCTGACATCATTGTAATAAGGGCATCTACAACTCCTCATCATCAGCTGCAACTTCCTGTTCTGCCAAGCGAGGGAGATGATGTCCACTATCTGGAAAGATATCCATAATCTCATCCACAAGCAAGCAAGATAGGTACATAAAAGCAATGCTCCAAATGGCCATGGAAAACAATGGAGCCTTACTACCTACGTTAAGCTGCTTTTCCACTGAACGCGAAATGAATTTTTCGCACGACTGATTGTATTCAAAGTCAACGCAAAGGCGCGAATACACTTGAACTTGCGTGTATTCCATCTTAGCATTGACTTAGAATGTGTTCAGTGGAAAAGCAGCTTAGACTAATGTGCAGACTTTGGCACAATGTCGTAACTTAACAGCACCTTGTCAGAAAATATCTAAAATGTTCGCTGAGTTGCTGTTATTTAGTATTTGCAGGAGAGCACCAAACAAGCATGCAATATTTGTAGTTCACATTTTAAACTAACAGGTACACATTTTTAATGGATAGGAAACCTTTTACCAGTTGAAATGTGTTGGGCGCAACATCCGTGGTTCAAGAGAGTGATGGAAGGGAGAATCGATGCTACGGCTCAACATCGGCACGAAATAAAAATGGGCTCTACACTATACATCAGCCTACGTTTCAGCGTCTCGCATATCGAGAGTTTCCCTACAGCTTCGCAATAACTCTGCCCCCAGCCCGTGAAGTAATCGGTGCTCATTGCTCGCGATCACCAACAAAAGGCTCTCTGATTGCCTACGAGTTTAAGTTTGTACAAAAGCACATATTTGGCTCAATCAACCAAACTTAAGGGAAATATTATTTTTTACAACCCCAAAATTATTTTGTATTTGTGCCAGACTTGTTCTTACGGAGGAAAATTTAAAAAATATGGAAATCCGTAACATTACGGACTCTGAACACCCATGCAATTAGTTTGGGACCAATTATTCTGTATCATTAGTTTGACCATGCAATTTCTATATCCCCAACTATTTTTGAAGATTATATATTAACGAGTATTATAGCTAATATTAAAATAAGTAACATGCAGGTTATACAGTATCAACATTGATGCACATTACACATATTCTACCCTTTAAATTCACTAATTGCAACCTAAGGAGTATGATCTTGAGTCAGTGCACATAGATTGACAAAAGGGGATTTGTTTATGATTGGGCGTCATTTAACAGAATGGCATGAGCTGCAAAGTAAGGCCCAGGTATGTTTACAGGAGTACTTACAGTGTTTAATGCATTTAGTGTAGTGTCATCTCGGGAAGCTGCCAAACAGCCATCCTCTGTGGATCCTCCGTCACACATTCCAGCGAATGCTGCCATGCTCCTGAACGCAGAGAAAGGCATCGGCTGAGTACTCACTACATACACACACCCACATGCAGAACTACCCACACACACACACACACACACACGCCCACATGCACAAATACCCACATAATCGAACGCACGCGTGCACACACACACACACAGAAATACCCACAAAAATACAAAGAGACACAGGCACTGATACACTGCTACACCCATATCTGACTAATGATTTGGTATTATTCCAAATCCATTTTTTTTTAGGAGAGAAGCCACTACACGTCTTGTGTATGATGGGGACGTTTAGAAAGAGCATCCCAAAGGTATACAGAAACATAAATCTTCTATAATTTTCATTAACATTGTTGTTTACTCTATACTGGTAGGTACAGTTCACTTCCTGCAAAAAAAAAAAAAAAAAAAAGAACACCTGGTTCAGGTAGCCTCCGTTGCAGACGTCTTATGGTGTTCGATTAACTTCCCTCCACCAAAAACGTCTGCGCACTCGAGCGAGGTTTTGTGTTCCACAACGTAATGTGATTGTGCTTGATGAGCCAATCAGAATGCTTATGAGCGATTTGCCAAATCCTCTAGGCAAATTTACGTAGACATCGTTCCTCTGGATAACTAAGTTGTTCATTGCTTGTTCTTGTAAGCTATTCATACTTTCAATATTGAAGGTTTTGCAGATTTTATCCAAAGCTCGAGAGAAAACATGTTCCCCACCATCTGCCATTTTGGATTTATATGTTTATGCATATATAATTAGCTCCTGGATTTTAAGAGCTAGTTTCTGATTGGTGGAACACAAAAACTCGCTCGAGAGCGCAGACGTTGTTTGGGGAGGGAAGTTAACCGAACACCATAAGACG
The DNA here is from genome assembly GCA_029721435.1 of Gymnothorax reevesii. NCBI lineage: Eukaryota > Metazoa > Chordata > Actinopteri > Anguilliformes > Muraenidae > Gymnothorax > Gymnothorax reevesii. The sequence goes on along the minus strand of CM056581.1, from coordinate 87,675,522 downwards.
TCTGTGGTTCAGGATGGTGATGGATGAAAAGAAGCAGTGCGGGCGGCGCTGCGGCGAAATGCGCAGCGGCAGGTGTGCAGCCTGTGTGGGTTACCTGGCCGCTCTCAGGTACATGAGCAGGTCACAGTCGTTGACCCCGGGCATCCACACCAACTCCTCTTTCTCCGTCACTGGATGGCCACCAGGAGAGGGGAGGGGCTGGAGCTCAGGGAGCTTGGCCTAAGGGGGGGGGGGGGTTTGGGGGGCAAGGGGGTCGGGTAGGGTAGGGGGGCAGGGGCAGACAGAGGGAGGGGCGGGGCAGATAATCCAATCACTCCCAAATGACACAGCACGGAAAAAAAAGAACCTGGACTTCTCAGACAGGTGCTACTAGCGATACAAAAAGCAGCACTGAGGAGAGGGCAAATTACACACCGATCGACACCTCCATACCCACCGACATCCTGATCTTATACCAGTGATGTGAAAACTGCTTTTTTCCCCCTCAAAAAATGTTCAGCAGAAGAAAAAAACATGTCTGTGAAAACACATTTCCATATTCAAGCAACGATGCGTGATTCTTTTTTTTTTTCTGCTCTCAGCAAGCAAAATCAGGTCAAGAGGAAAGAGATTTGATGATATTACAGCCATTTATAATGCAGTGAAAGTAGAAATTAGTTGCATAACAGTTTGAAGACTTCCAGCACTGCTTCTGAAAAAGACAGGGACATTGAAGGGGATTGCATAATTAGCCTGCGTATGCACAGTATTCGTCTGAATGAACGTCTTAGAACTTTTTTTTTTTTTATGAAAGCTTATTCATAAGTTAAGTGAGATGAATCAGCTTAACTGCACTAGTACAATTTCTTTAGTAATGACAGAAGTAGAACAAAGAATCCATTGTTACTCCTCTTCATGAAGACCAAGTATCTGCGATTATGAGATTGAGAAGAAATAGTCCCCAACTCTGAGATGGACACAGCCTGGCAGCTCTTTATCACCCTCAGGTCACATGGGCTGGGGCATCCAATAGGATTGCACGGCCAGGCTCAAGCATCCAATAGGGTTTCACGGCTGAGCTGGAGCATCGAATAGCATTTCATGGTAACACAGGAGCACCCGACAGCATATAAGATGACACCGGCTGCAATTCCCAAACTTGTTCCACAAGCGTCTCCATTATCTGTGCACTTCTGAGGCAGCACATTAAGTCAGTGGCCACAGGGTCAGTCCATTAGCGACACACAGACTACAGCCTCGCACTGGCAAACTGGGAATGAAAGTCCCCATCTGCGCACAAGTCACGGGCTTCAGATGAGTGAACTTAAGTTAAGAGTGGCCTCGTGCGGGAGGAGGCTCGAAGTTAAGGGTACTCTGGAGTGGAGTGTCGAGAGTAATCACCCGCTGTTTATGGACGCAGCGGCCAAGAGCGTGGATTAAAGCCCTTCTCCTACATTCCCCAAAAGGTGATCACACAAATTTAAACAGCAACTGATATTCTGCCAAAGCACACAACATAAGAGCTTAATGCAGATGCTTAGAGAGGCTTTGTAACCTGAACACTGCACTGAGAGGAGTGGGCTCCAGTGTGTGCGTGCGTGTGTGTGTCTGTCTGTGTACACTTATGTAAGTGTGTGTGTCATTACCTGGTGGCTCGGACCCACTCTGATCTCCCCCTGTGTGCTGTTTAGTCGCCTGGAAGAAAACAGATTAAACATTTAGACCGGCAGAAAAAAAAAAACCCTTTCAAAAACAACTCACTGCAATTTTCTGAGGTCTAAAATTACCCCTGAATATGAAATATGATTCAACATAATGACCACATTATACCGAGATACAACTGTAGCTGACACAGCAGCTCATCCCCGCTCGTTGGACAGCGGTCTTTTGTCTGCTTGGCAGCAATATCCGCTCAGACAACAACACTGCTTCGCAGCAGTACAGAGCGAGCGAAATTGAACTAAAAAAAAAAAACTAAAATTGGGCACACACATTTACTGCATTCTTTCCCTTCTATATCGATCTCTAGGGGAAAAAACCTTTCTGCGCATAAAGCTGGCCTGAAACTTCAGTGTAAATGGATACCTGAAGAGCCAACAAACCTCAACAACATCAGAACACCAGAGTAACCCAGCACACAGCGGATAACCCAGCAGTCCGAATGCTGTGATTTACGGAGCTCCTTCAGTGGGGCTGTCGGGAACACACACTAACTAACTGTGATGAGTGTGAAAGCCAAACTGCATATTTTGATTAATCTGAGCCTTTAGTTCAATAGTCAGCCCATCAGCGTGAAGGAGTAAAACTTTATCCTCTGAAGACCAGAAGAATATTCTCGAAGAGATCAAACTGAATCAAACTGTTGCTGAATGCCAAACTGAATTTAAGGGAACTAATTCGAGAGAACAAAAATGCTAAGTAAACAAAAAAGCAGACACGTAACCAGATAAATATTTTTGAATGATTAAAGTAGAGGCCAAGATGGCAGGACAACAGCAGCTCGTGACAAAAGTCCCCATTTTCACATTAAAGAATACGACTCCTTAATCTACCACAGCATAGGAGAGTGGGGGGGGGGGGGACTACAAACAGGTTTTCAGTACTAATAACACAATAGGTAGTTTGCCTAATCTTGACTGCTAACATGGAAGCGTATTGCAAACAGCACTAGAGTATTACTAATGGTGATGAATACATCTGTATGGAGCTGTCCAAAACCTCATGCTCTTCAGGCAAAGGAGCAAACCAATGGTATAAATTCATTAACAAGAGTAGATAACTTCCAGTCACTGGTCACCAACTGAAAAACTCACACACTGAAATTAAAAAGGACAGCTACCATTAACTGTGACAGTACATTTTTAGTAGGTTCACATATTGTAATGCATGCAATATAATTCAAACAAAACATACACTTGTATGTATGTACTTGTGTGTAAGTTCTGCATTACCAGCCTAACGGGGACTCTGGCGTTTGCTCGCGTGGAAGTCAGAACGTCAGATCCCAACCAGGGCTTGCACATGGGACTAGCATGTTCTCGCCATATCCGCATGCTATCATTAAATGTTTACACAAAGTGCAAATTCAACGCTTAATCTATATTACTACGCCCTGAGCACAAGCTTTGTAGGGCCTCTGGTGCTCCACAGCAAGGTGTTCATGGGTTCAAATCCAAACCGGGGCCTGTACATGGGACCAGCACATTCTCCCAATATCCACACGGGTTTCCACCTCCCGCTCCTGTTTCCTTCAACAGCTTGCAGGCATGCAGTGAGCCAACCGGAGACTCTAAACTGCACCCATGTGCAACTCTGTTCCTGCCTTTTGCCCAGTGCATGCTGGGAAGGACTCCATATACCCCACAAGGAATATTTGCGTTGAATAGAGCTGAACTAGAAAAGTATCCAAGAGAGGGCCATAGCTAATTAGGACTCAAATAAACCGCTAAGCATTTACCAACTCTGCTGAAATAACATTTTAATTCTCCACCAAAAGAGAGAGACTCTAAGAAGACTTCCTCCCTGAAACCCATCCGCTCGACACCTTCTGATAGTTTTTTTTATTGTTGTGCAGAATGGCTCCATTCTCAGGATGGAAGTATTTTCCAAAAGCAGGGAACAGACATTTTATCCAAGCTAATAACGTGCGCGGGGAACCGAGGCGGCCGAGGCGGGGGGGCAGGAAACCAGACCAAGAGCTATAACAAATGCCGTAACCATAGCAATGGCAATTTAATAATACTGCTCATATCTCCAGCTGCAGTGGATTAAAGAAAATGACAAGATGTTCCGTCTGGAAAAGAGGACTGGGGGAGAAAAAGGCACTCCGTTGCTATGGCAACGGTGCCGATTTTCATACGGCCCTCCGCATCGCGGCCCAGAAACTGTCACGATGATTTGCACCCAGAGAAACACAACTCTATATTACTGAGGACGAGGGGCGTGTGAAGAGCCAGGTCTTCGGTTTGCGAAAAATACTTTTGTCTCTCTCCCTCGCTCTCAAATCTGCAAAGGCTGGATCCATTTCTCGTCTGCAAATCTTAAAATTCAGATAAGTGTGGACGAAGATTCAGGAAGTAATAGTGATGCATAATCCAACACACCATCTCAATTTCGAGATATATACGCCTTTCAATTAAGATCAGCTTGCGAATGGCATACAATTAATTTAAAACAGATTACGTCATCACATTCTAGAACACACAATTTGGGATTGATTGAGTCAAAGACCAATACCTAAAATGATTGTTGAGACAATAGTGCGTGACATTTTAAAGTTCTCTTACAGGCAGCCATCTCAAAAGCAGCTCACAAGGAAAGGTGGTTTTTGAACTCGATGGGAGACCAAAATGACAGTTTGTTCTGCCATCTCCAAGTCATTTATGCGCAGCTAGTTTCCAAATAACTGTCTCATCCCCAACACACATACAAGTAAACTCAGGACCAGAGCAGCATTCGTCTACCCAGACCTGACAAGTGCAGCTTGCTGTGGGAGTAGTACTCTCACCCAAAGCAAAATAAAAACTTGGGTGCAAAAATTTTACTGCAGAAATACAAAGCGGTATTATTCCATCTCTGTGAAATCCATAAACACTGAAATTTATACTCGAACAAAAACATGGCTATGGGGCCTTCTACTGGTCTCTATTACATGCTCTACATTATATCTAATTTGCTGGCTTTAGTTGGACTTCCAGAGCAAGTTCCCCTTTTCGTCTCAGTAAATCTCTCACTCCCTCCAGTACAGACATGCATCTTCTCCCAGGTATCTTGAATATATTGAATTATTGCATTATGTACAATACAATCAGTGCATTAAAAAAACGTAAACCATTTATTGTGCTAAAGGCAGGGCACTCAACGTTCCCCAAGATGCGATATAAACCTATCCGTAAAATATAAGCCTAAAATAAGAAATGTGTAGTCTATACTATGAAGTACCAAGTGAAGACTACAGCGCTAACAGGAGAAAATCTGATCATATAAGGGAAATGCTGAATGAAAATTAAAAATTGATAATAATCTTGCCCAAGTTTAGGAAGACTAAAATTCAATGACGACATCGGTTACCAGCAGCAATTATGCTAATATCAGTATTGATTGCCTTGATCAAAACTGAGTCATCATGCCGAAAGAGAAAATCCCTTCACTCTCACTTGACTACAAGGAAAGCAATCAAGACTAGTCCCGCCCCTCCCATCAAGCTCAGCCAATCCTCGGACGGATGTAATCCTCCCTCCAAACGTTACATAAACACAGCTAAAGGCCCAAACATTCACTGATAGCCACATCGACAGAGCCCTGGGTCTCCGTGCGAGGGCTGGGAGCAGCTCAACAGACTGATACGCTTTTCTCAGGGCGCTCCTGCACCGAGTCATCTCGACAGCAAACACCGCGCAAAAAGCAAGTCCTGCAAAATGGAGTCTTGGAATGCAGCGCTTCTGATTTTCAAAGAGCACGAACAGCCACATTAAATAATGTGACAGCTACTTCGCTTACTACGTGCAGACATGGAGGCTCCACCGCTAGCCAACCAGCTAACTCTGTGCGCCGTTTTTGGCAACAGCTTGCGTGCAAATACATGAAGCAGCAACAGTGACAATGGCGTGCATAACCTTGTAAACGCATCGCGATTGCATTTCCACATTTCATACATTAGTATGTCGCAGCATGCACAAAATAAGAGAACCAACTATGCGGATTCGTCAAAAGCTTGGCGAAAATATGCAGCCAATCTTACCTTCGTGGACTGAACAGGTCGTCCATGTCGGAATCGAGTCGCTTCGTTTTCGCCTATGATGACAGTTTGCCTTCCGAAGAGGCTGCAATAAACTCCCCTTTCCCCCGATATCTAGCCAAGTAGTCAAAATGGAGGAGGACGCGGACTCTCGGAGAGGTTTTCACTGAGCTTGTGCTATGACCTCAGCGTTCACGCACAGCGCACAGAGTTCCCGTTTGGACAGACCACACTGAGCATGTGCCGCGACCTTACACACGGAGACACGCTGGAAACGCGATCCATCTCTCTGCCCGTCTTCCACATAAACAAGGCCGGTTTCCGAAGGCGCTGACGCCTCGCACAGCATACCAAACAACCAGCGGAAGGAGGGGGGAGAACACAGACGGAGCGAGTGGGGCCCCAGTGAGGGGGACTCTTAACACGCAACATTCCCGAGCTGCTGCAGAAATCCGGCTCATTTCACTGCCCGTAGTGATTTACAATTGGCTTCATTTTTCACTATTATTACTTTCACCATTATAATAATAATAATAATTATTTTTATTATTACTACTACTACTACGACCATAAACCAAAAGCACTGATGAAAACATTTTTAGTTCAGAATGATGAATTAGCAGATTTGGTCATGATATTTGTTTAATACAGCTATTCAAAGGCAGCAGGACAGATAATGCATCTTTTACTAAAAAACACACACCAGAGTATGGTTTAAAACCAGAGTGGGCAATACTGACCCTGGAAAGCCAGTCTGTTCCTGGCTTTCATACCAACCTCTGGCCCTTGATTGTTTGACTGGCCAAACCATCTATGAAATCACACATTTTACATCAGTAAAATCTCCCGAATGACGACCAAAGGCTGTTCTTTCGTCCTAACATGAAATCTAATGCTATGATGTAATATATCACAAAAATCAGGACAGTTTGTCAGCCACTTGGCCAAGTTAGTCAGGGTAACTGGTTAAATGAAAACTTGCTAAACATACTGGCCCCTCTAAGGGTGGGTGTGCCCATTCCTCATTTAAAATAATGGTTTAAAGAAATGCGCATTAAAGGACTCCGATATTCAACTTCGCCAATCAGCTAAAACACATACAATACCAGTAAACAATGAAGGGAACAAACTAATCTGGTGGCAGCACTCATGCATTTTATAATCACAATATTGGCCACTAATTTTAGCGAGGACTGCTGGAATACTTAACATACTACCTCTTAAGTACAAGTAGCAGGTATTTACTTTGATTAAAAACCCAGCACCAAATATTTACAGTAATAGAGGGAATGAAAAAAAAAGGATAACAAAATCAAGTGAACAAAATTAAACATCACCATGACAAATTGCACCCCATATGGTTTTCTGAATAATGGAAAGTAATATCTCTCCGACATGTCATCAGCGATCTTTTATGCCACCCCACAGTCATTTTATTTACTGGACCCAGAATGAGATTTTTCAAATTACTGCCACGGTGAATGATCTGACTTGTGCCAAAGGTATTATTTAGAGTTTGGTACTGTATCCAATAAATCAAAATAAGGACTATACATTCCAAAATCACCTCTGCATACAGGCAACAAATCCCATCAGAAATCTCAAAGAGTATTCAATCAGGGCTTTGATTTCCCATGATGTTTAACTGCAACATTTACTGCAACAAATTTAGCACTGGGAAAATGCAGCATTACAGTACATTTATAAATGTTCCATATCCCTAAAAAATATATATATATATCACGTGCTCAAAATTACTATTAGAGCAATTCATTTAAAAAAAACATTGTATGGAAGCGATACGAATTATGGGAACTGATATACCATACTAAAATACAACTCCACTGGGCATCGCACCCGTGTGCCCTCTATTGACAAAGTGAAGTAAAAATTTCTCCGGCGCTGGAATCTGTCCGTACACCCTGTCCCCCCATGCAGCAGAGAGACCCCCTTCTGTCTCAGAGGCAGTGCTTTTACTCTTGATTATATTACCATAGTAATAGAAGCCATTTCAGGTATGTCAGCCATTCCAAAGGCAGGCAGTCCAGACTTCCCTATTCAATCTAAATGGGCCTGTTGTAGTATTTCCCCCTTAATGTAAGTATTAGTTGCTATGCAGCACTGCACTGCTGAAAAGAAAAAAAAAACCGTAGAAACACAGCTTCAGTTAAAATCCCCTATTGAAAGCATGTCACACAGTACATATCTAAACGGTGCATTAGTCTGGTTATGAAGTAATATTTAATCAAGGGAATTCTTTTACATTGAGCAAAAAATAATGCGGCATGGAGAAAGGGAAAAAAACATTTATGATCTTTACAGTAGATGTCATATAACTGTTTGAAATTCTGCATCGAGACGACAAAATATAAAACACCTTCATAAATGAGGTCTTCCCATATCTACAGAAAATGGAGACAACTTTAAGTGAAACGTTTTGGATTTTCTGTACAGACCTAACATTTTTTTGATACCATTACCAGCCAGTATGAAAGAGGACATTTTTACAAATGGATCATAAAAAGTAAGCAAATTTCCTTCGAAACTGTGTGGCAAGAAACGGCACTTTAGTTCAGCTGAGATTTTAAGCAGCCAGATTCAACAATCAGAGCTAATCAGAGCAGAGTTCAATATCCTTCAGCCGATTTAACTTTGATCACCTTCACACCAGGAGAAACATACTTGTTTACATTCAGTTTAGTAACGCTGCCTAATTTTGTCCCCAGAATGCCACAGTCAGTGCACTGGGCAACAGAAATGAATTATGAGGGCAACTTGCCACATTTCCAAATCAAAAAATGTGAAACATCATTTTGCATCTTTTTAGCCTAATAGGAACTGGTAAATATTTGGAATTAGAGTGCAAAGGGAACAAAGTTAACCATTCCCACCGGTAACAGAAATAAGCCACATGAATAGTTGGTTGCTCAAACCCGAACGCCTGCACCTCATCATTGAGATTTAAAGGAATTATCAATGTTCCTGCTGGTAAATCACACCCCCTCGAGCTCCAATTTAAAAGCAAATTAATTGCTTTGCTGCCACATTTGAAATTAGAGGAAGCAACAGCACATAAAATTTTACTTTCAGTGAGATTTGTAATAAAATGGAAACTGTCACTAGCTTGTATCTGGAAAAATGTATTTCTTCAGAACATTAAAATCGTGGAACATTGCCAACACAAAAACCCTGAAAGGTACAACTTGTAAATGCATTAGATTTGCTACGTGAACTGCAATAAAATTAGCATATTATGTTGTAAATTATGGTAATTGGATTGAACATGCCTTAAGTCTTAGGGCCAGAGCAGGGTCATTCCATGCCAAATCAGGCTAATCTCAGAATGGACCCAGCTCAACAATCTCCAATTTCCTTTAACCTTCATACAAAAATCAACCATAACAAGGACATTTAGCAAAATTTAAAGCCTCTCTGACTCTTGGTTCATGATATATGGCCCCTGAAAACGGCCAGGGTCCTGATACCAAAAATTGCCTTAAATTTTGGGCAACATTCAGAGCTTTGCTGGGACAGAAATATTCTTGACAGGTCGACAAGTTTTTTCTGTCAGCAGCCTGACTGCACAACTGCACGAGGAAATGACCCCATATGGACACTGTAGTGGCTCCAAACAAGATCTAAAATACCGATGGGAAGTGCTCTGATGAAGATGAATGAACTCTGAGTCCCAAATCTAGCTTACGTGGTTTTTAGTGAAACCTGAATGTGCAGTTTAAACATTCAGGGGCATACGGGGGAGAATCAGCTAATGTTGCCTAACGAAGTACCCACCTCGGAAGGACGGTTTATTTTGGGTGCCATTTCCATCCATAAGAGTTTTTTTTAACTGCAACCCAAACTTAGAAAAAATTGGTGCGGTACGGAAATTGCACATAATAGCAGTGACTTTTGAATACCCTTTGACTTGTATTTCACTGCAGACAGTGTCACGAGAATATATTTAATGTTTTGTCTGGTCCAAAAAAATATTCCCATAAATGTGCGAGAAAATCAAAGGTTTTGAAAACAATGCTGCAGCAAAGCGCTTGACTGGCCTGCCTTCAGTCCCAAATTGCCCCCATAGAAAGCTTGTGTTGCATTCTGCAATACAAAATACAACCTGGAAGACTTCATATTGTCTGCTAGAAGAACAGGGGGGAAATGACTCTTGAAACACATCATCACTTGATGTTTATAGTCTCTAAACACTTGAGAGAGGTGAAAAAGAATGGAAACATTCTGAAATGCTGCAAGAATGAAAATTGAAATAAGCATTTTTTTTTTGAAAAATCAATTCAATTCATCATATAATGTGCCGTTGTATTTTTTGAATGAAATACAGTTCAAAGATAATTTAAAAATCACAACTTTGTTTTATTATTACTTGAACATACTGTCAACTTTTTTCTGATTTGGGTTTGCAATTACAATACACTTAGTGCAAGTGAACTATTCAAAGCTACGTAGAAGTTCATTGGAAATAGAAAATGTTTTCATTAAAAAAATAGCAAGTTTTACAATACGGTTGAAGTCAAAAGTTTCTTTGCCAAATACATTTTAATTCAGTTTTTAACAATTCCTGACATTTAATCTTGAAAAACACTCCCAGTCTAAGGGCAGTTAGGATCACTACTTTCAGAAAGCGAAATATCAGAATAATTGAAGAGAATTATTCATTTCAGCTATTATTTCTTTCAGTGCGCTTCCAATGAGTCAGAAGTTCACATGCACTTTGCATTTAATAGCATGGACTTTCAGTTGTTTCACTTGGGTCAAACATTCTGGGTGGGTCTTGCCATGCTTCTCACGATAGTTGCTGGATCTCTGGCCCTTTCCTCCATATAGAACCGGTCTAACTGAGTCAGGTTTGTCGGCCACCTTGCTTACACCTTTTTTCAGTTCTGCCCACAAAATGTTTTTAAAATTAACTAACAATGCCACGCATGCCCGCTAAGTGGTGGCAGAAAGGCATTTGAAAGGCTGTTGAGGTCTATTGCGTTTTTGTTGTTGTGATAACGATGAGCTTCTGGTCTTTCTTCCTGATTAATAAGAAGCTAATTAAATTAATTCAACATGGTAACATTATTTCTGGTACCTGCATGGCTGACTCTGTTGTTTTTGAACTCATTGCTGTGATAGATAAATTTATTACCAGCGCAATAGCTAAGCTAGCTAGCCAGTATGGTTGCTAGTTTGCGATACAGTGAGCTTAGATGACGTTAGCGAAAATCAAATTATTGTGTTACTATAACCGGACTTTAAAAATGCATGTAAACATGTTAGTCCGACTGGAATGGCGCCAAATTGAATTTCTCATAGTTTGACTAACACACCTAGATAATGCGGTTAATAGTCGCATTATGCCTGGATGTAAACGCTTGAATTAAACCAAACTGGACTATGCGCCCTGAGCATGCTCAAAATGCTTTGCGAAGGGCTTTGGCCCGGAAGTCTTGACATTTAAACACCAAACTGCTGAGCGAGAACTCTGAGCTCTGACTGGTAAGCAAGTTTGTACTGAATGGTCGCAATCCTCATCTACAAGGGTATTGATGGCTTGAACAGTAACTTAGGTTCTCTTAACTTCTACCCTTAATTCACATGATTTATGGATTGACTTACACGTCATCTCAAAATTTTCCCTTCATCGCCATCAGAAAAACAATACCCTCCCACCAATCATTACTCAAGACCCGCATCCAACAAGCATGGGAAGCCTGGGAGTGCGTTTCCCGAAAGCACAGACTTTCATAGTTGGAACCACAGACTGTGAATGGACAAACTGTGTTAGTTGCTTGCAACTACACTTCTGGGAAATGCACTCCGGGGTAATAGACCGGGCACAAAGAACAGCATATTGGCATTTCAGCAAAGCTTAGGCAAACGCCATAACCCCCGGGGATAGTGTGCTTCTCAGTTGTACAAAAAGAATAGCGAACAGCCTATATTAAACGTACAGAGCCATAAAATTGTCCATGTTCTCGCCACTCTATCTGATGCAGTCAATACATTCGACATGCTACCAGCTAGCCAACAGCTAACTTGTTTTTCAAATATTTGGTCTGTGATGTAATAGGTTAATCAAATAAAGAAGCAACACAAACAAGCTGAAAGACTTATCGCCACCTATCATAGTGGAGACGGGCATACTTCGGTCAATAAATTGAATTTCGTCCAGCACATGTATACTGGGACAAGGAAAGTATTCCAACCGTATGGCCAAATTGAGCCATTACTGCAAACTCAACTTAACTGTGCATTTAAATGTACTGATAGCCAAGCTAATAAGGTTAGGCAGGTACAGCCATCACTGAGCTGAATGAACTTCTGCAAAGCTTCAGTCGTTACCCATAGCCATTTCCTCTTAAAGTTGCAAATCACATCCTGACTGCTTCATGCTGAGGTCAATGCTACAGACAGGCACCTGCACTAGCCAGCCAGCTATCTAGCCAATTATTTAACATGAAAGCTGACCTGTAAGGGGAGGGCTAAGGTATTGTTTTTGGTTCAGTTTGTTTGTTTGTTTCTTTGTTTGTTAACACTTTAGCAACAAAACTAATGGCCAGATTCACCCCAAATTGGGTTTGGGGATTGCCACTGGCCCAGAATATATGCCTATTGAATTTAGGAAAAGTAGGTCAAAGTTCAACATGAGCGAGGAGCGGGGTTTGTTGTGCCTGGCACCACTTGTTTTCTTTTTTAGTCGTTTACGCCTTTGCTAACTTGTGCTCCATCTAGTCTTTCAGACTCTTTCCAGCTTTTTTTGCGTGCCTTTCTGTGTGCAATGTAATCTGTGACACTGACAAACTGTTGGCTTATTGGGTGGCAGACAAGACTTTGTGATGACCATTCCAACATCAAAACATTGTTGCTCTGAAGCCTATTACCAAATCTTTGCAAGTATGCTTTAAGTTATTGTCCATTTGAAAGGCCCACTTATGACCAGGCTTCAACTTCCTGGCTGATGTCTTGAGATTTTGATTCAATATATCTGCACTATTTACCTTCATGTTGCTGCCTATTTTGAGAAGTGCTCCAGTCACTCCCCCGTGTAACAGAGGATATTTCTCTGAAAAGCAAGATCTTTGCCCCCATGTGCAGTTGGAAAACCATAGTCTGGCATTTGTATGGTGGTCAACAAGCAGTGGCGTCTACCCTGCTGAGTGGCATTTCAGGTTATGTGGACAAACTCATCCCACTGTGGATACTGTATCAGCACCTTTGTACCAGTTTCCGTCAGCATCTTCGCAGAGTCCTTCGCTGTTGTACCGGGACTGATCTGCATTTTTTGTACCGAAGTACGTTTATCTCAAGAATGAATTAAGCTCCTCACTGAGCAGTGTAACTTCGACATGGTCCTAGGGCGTTTTCATTAGCGTACCATTGTTTGCACAGAGGTAAAAGGTACCAACAGATGTTTAGCTTGTGAAGGTCCGCAATTTTTTATTATTTTTTATTCAGAGGTCTTGGCTGATTTCTTTTGATTTTCTCATGATATGAAGTAAAGACACGAAGCTGGATGGAAAGTCAAAAATACATCCGCAGTTACTTGGGCTGACCCCATTTAGTCACCATGTCAATTGCTTGGTTGGTGGGCTGTTGGTCGACCAGGGCTTGTTTAGGTTGAGCAATCGCGAAAAAAAATCCATATCAATAGAATAACCCATTACTGACGCTGGGGGTCTGGCAGTGATGGTTCTTCACTCTTAACCCTTTAAACCAGGGATCCTCAAATTTGGACATAGAATCCAAATCCAGCCCAGGTTTTCTTTTATCCCAGGTAAGTAAATAAACAGTTAGTGCCTCTGATTGGCCAGACTGTGTTAACACCTCATTCCCAGGTAAAGGGAGGGTGGAAAACCAGCAGTCCTCAGACCTTGTAGGGTGTGATTTGAGGACCAGGGCTTTAAACCCTAGCCCATTTTTTCGACCTCAACTTTGAAAAGGGCTTATCTCTGTAACCAAAAGGTCTATGCCGTCTTATGCCGTTGAAGGCGACGGCTGGGGGTATAAACCCGAATGCCCAAAATCCTCCAATTCTCCAATCCTTGAATAGACTTTCATTTGAACTTAATTTCTGGTCAATCGGTCAAATGGTTCTGAAGATATGGCCAAAATGGTAATTTTCCATCACAATGCGCTACCTGGTGGCAAAAAATTGAACCATACAGGTATGATGTCATCATGTGACACATTGTGAGGTCATGACCTTGCAGTTGCACATAGTTTCATGTCAATTGGAGAAATAGTTCCAAAGATATAGCAAAAATGGTGAATTTTATGTGACAAAGCTCCACCCGTGTGTCAAAATTTTGAACCAAACAGGAATAATGTCATCGTGAGACATCCTCAGGTCATGACCTTTCATTTGCACTTGATTTGAGGTCAATCGGACAAATATTCCCAGAGATGTGATAAAAACAGTGATTTTTTCTGTTTTTGGCCCCTGGTGGCCAATCTAGAAATTGTAAATTGTCCAAAATCGAATCAGTTCTTCCTCTTTATGATACTTACTTATATGCAAAATTTGGAATTTTTAATTGAAATATTACTGAAGTTATCGCGTTAACGCGTAGTGTGGCGGTGGCGGTTGGACCAAAAAAATAAAATCCCCCGGAACGCCATTCGGCGTTTGGGGATATAATAATTTCGGTCGCAAAATGAAGGGGACACTTGAGAGATTTGTTCAGATGAGCAAATACTCTTGTTTTTTATGAATTAATTTCTGTTGTTGCTCTTCTTCTGCTGATATATTGCAGATGCTTTTGAATAGAGTACAGAGGGGCTTATCATTGGAATCTGTGGAGTCTCTGGTTTCATTTGAGCTATTGGCTGTGCATGTGGCATTAAGCAGCAGAGCGATAGCATCAAAATTGTGGCGAGTGGGTTAACCAAGTGGCGCTGTAGGGATTTTGGTGTTTGGTAATTAATTTCGTTGGTGTCAGAATTGTATTTGAGCATGTAAATATATATTCTTGTAGTTGAGGTCCTTCTGTTGAATTTGATGTGCAGCATGACTATATTCTTACATGGGAAATGCTTCATTTTTTTGCCATTTCTTCTGATGAGTTCTCAGGGTCCCTCAAATGAGGCTTACATTCTCTAACATTCTCTTACATTCTCTAACATTCTCTTACATCCTCTAACATTCTCTTACATTCTCTTACATCCTCTAACATTCTCTTACATTCTCTTACATTCTCTAACATTCTCTAACATTCTCTTACACTCTCTTACACTCTCATATAGATATAAACTAGGAATGTGATGTTAAAGAAAAAATCTGGCACATGGCAGCATTAAGTTTCAGTTGCGCATCATCAAAAAACTGGCACGTGGACTAGGCAAGTAACCATTAGCTTTGTTAAACAATGAATACAACCTACCACTTGAAAATGGTAAATCAGCCTACTTTACATTCTTTCCTCGCACAAGTGTGTTTCATGCGTTTCATAGAAGAACATTTGTGATCGAGCAGTTATATCTCTTAAGTAATGCATAGTGAGTTAATTATCGACCACTTAATTTGAAGGTGCATTCCCGTTACATCGCCAGCAGTCCTACGCAAACCTGCAGCTGAAGCGCACCACTGTCTCTCCGAAAACAAACGGAGACATAACCGACACGACAGCCAGTCTGACTCGCCTAATCCAAAAGAGAAATTTAGAGTCAACAAACAAAATAAGACTTGCCTCTTTGCATGTTTATTAGTAGAATGCCACAGCATCACAAAAAGCTTCATGTCGCGGGACTTAAACCAGGCGTACGTATGGCATTTTTAGCACCATTTATTTGTTAATCAGGCCATGTAACGGCACTTAAACGGTAAGTGGCAACGATCTCTGAGCAGGGTGCGTTCATACCCTTTTTTTACAAGAGAGAGCATTTATATTCAGCCAATATTGCAATTTATAGGCAGTAATTTTATCCATTTTTATTCTGTCAGTAATATATTTGCTGATTTTGATATTGACAATATATATTTACATCTAATGCATGAATTTCAGCATAATTCTCCTGTGGACAACCGGAGGAACTGAAACCGCTGTGTATCACTGATTGTAATATTAAATTTACAAGCAATACAGCTGCAAAATACTAACCTCACAGTTATCAAGGTAAAATGTGCAACCAAAAATAAATAAATAACTAAATAAATGCATAATTAGTGATATGTGATCACAGCGATTCCTTCAAATGGTGCACAGAACAATCAGAAAGACGATAATTATACTGTTTTCTGGTGGCATGTTTAATCATTCACCATTTGCACAAATGAAAGGCAACTGGTGCAAGTGATCCTTTGTGAAACAAAAATAAGCCCTTTCGCTGTTGGGGCAATTCATCACTGACATGAGGCGCGGGAAACATTAAACCATGTCATGGGGTTTAGTGCTGCTTCACTATGGAGAGACACTGAGCGCTTACTGTGTTCGTACCCTCCTGCGCACACATTCCCTGTGCGATCTCCCCCTCATCTCCCCTCCGCTGAGACCGCGCAAGATTTATTTCACCCGACAACTTATTTCACATGCACCGCGACCTTTTACGGGGCTCACCGAGGGATCTAAATGTCAGTTTATTTTCCTGCGGCAGGATTTTAAATCGAGGGGGATTTGAACGTAACTCAAAAGAGACATTTTCAGATGATATCCTTTCTGCTGGAGATCTACAATCTCTTTAGTCAGCAGAGTGGCTTCGGTTGCCTGGTTGCTCTGCTCACGGAGGGTTTTTCATACTGCAGAGCGGGTGAAGTAAGCCAGCGGTGACAGAAGATGGAGCTGGTTTGAATACATAGAAAGATGATGTGCCTTCAATAACCCAGGTGCCAGCAACAATTTATAAGTCCTAAAACACAATATCTACCCCAAGCCACTGCACATCAAATCCCATTTCCCATGTTTTAAAACGCCAAACTGCCTCAAGTACGAAATCAAACATATTTATAAAACACATCTTGAAGAGAAAATTCAGCTGCTAAAAAGCCAAGCAATGAACTGCCTTGATTTTAAATGGTACTGATCAAATATAATCATTGTACAAGTTTCCACTAGACATTATGAGCACCAGTTAGAAAGATTAATGAGAAATTTACCCGAAATACAGCCGCCAGTTAATTAAAAGGCACCATAACACCAAAGCCAGTATCAGAAATTTTACACCGTGTGTGTAATGAACAGATGGATGGTTAAGCTAGCAAATCTGCTGTGGAACAGTCAGCTTCTCAGAGAGCAGTCCATGTCCGTTCGGTTCACCAAATCTAATTTTGTGCTCCTGCAGGAACGTGGGTTTTCAACAGAAACGCCGCAGTCTATCATTACGGCATTCCACACGCCAATTTGCGGCCACAGCAAAATGCATCACGTCCACACCAAAACCAGGATGATTCCCTGACGACAGCATAAGCACGCGTCACCGCCCACAAGGGCTGCAGTCCAATGGCCAAAATCACCTGCTTCCCTTGATTTTGGATGTGCGTGTATTCTTTTTTATTCAAAATCTTATCTCCCAATTCCTAACCGCTTTTACTTGGCCTCGATGGAAAACGGCACGAGGTTGAGGAAATATGTGAAGGAAGAATTCATGATGACGAGGGAAAAGACGAGCATGGGGCGGTTACATCTGGCAACGTCATCACGTGACTCTTTTTTGCTAACGGCCGGCTGAATGGTGCCTCGCTTCGAACACTCCTGCTGCGAGGAATTGCGGGACGGCGTTGTATCCTTCCTTTACATAAAGGACGGTCCAGTGTATCTTACGCTGTAGGACACAACTAAGGAAGCATTGAAGCACCTCTCCTTAACATCAAGAGAATTCAAAGCGTTCTTATCGTGACTGCAAACGTCAAAACTTCCCGGTCATTTCCAAGGAGTCAGGAACTTTCCAAAGCAAAAAAAAAAAGACTATTTGACAGCAGCCAAGAATTTTACCGCACATGGCTTTCATTTTCAGCTCTGCTAAGCCTGTCTGTGCACTTTGGCATTTTTTGGAAAGGTTTGTACGCTGTTCTGGCGCTGGTAAGCATCGCTTTATCCGGGGCTGGACTGCGTCTCCTGACATGTTTGACTTATTTGGGCCCCGCGGCGGTGTGAGGTGACAGCTCAGGTCCTGGGGGGTGGGGGATTACGGCAGGAGGATTGGGAGGAGAGTTCTGGTGCTGACCCGACTTAATCCCCATCTGCCTCTCCTGCAGAAGGGCTTACGCTCTGAAGGCAGAAACCCCTACAGCGGACGTGCTGATGGTAATCTGAGCGGCAGAACGGTCAGCCGAATCATCATCATCATCTACCCTTTAGGGTTCAGCTTCCATTTCAACGCAAACACACTCCACTCATCTGTAATCGTGAGCAGTCCTTCAGGGCAGCTGTTAACTGGTTTTTTTAAAATGGAGTCCATCTTGAAGCACGATTCACTTTAAAATGTTACTGATGCACAGACTTCTAAAATAAATGAAGGGCTTAGAACCAAAGAAACGCCAAAAAATGAAAATGAATTTGGATCATATTGTGACAGATGTTGATAAGATTCAAAATGCAAAATTGGTGTCATGATGTGTATTATACCAGTGAACAACATTGTAATATTTTACTTTTTTTTTTTTTTTTTACATTTAAAAAAAATTGACATCTATTACCTCAAAAGAAACACACAATGTTCTGCGGGCTAGACCACTTTGGTTCTAAGCCCTTCAGATGCAAAATGATTTTGAACTGAAGTTGTTTTGAACTGTTCCTTGTTCAAATTTCTCAGAGTGAGCCACTCAAGAATGAAATTGAACTTGATAAAATACGTAAATACCCAAAAATATAATCTAGAAAAAACAAAAATGTTGCCGCAACAGTGCCGTACAATTACAAAAGGCGCTTGAACTATCCTGATGGCCCGTACTCGCTCACTGTGTATTTCAATCTCATGAGACATTGACTGCAAACCTAAACCTACTGTTTATGTTCGGTCTGGTACGGAGATCGGTTAATGTTTTACAGAACACAGTTGTGTTTAAATGCACAATAATGCTTAAATGCTTAAACTGCGATGGAATAATGACGCCGCAGGATAACCGATTGCACACGAGGTGCCGCAGGAGTGAGGATGGAAGTGTACGGAGAAAGAGCCTGTTTTCACAGGCTGTCCCGGGAGACAGGCCACTACAGCAGTAATGACTCACGGTCTTCTGCAGAGCTTCCAGAGGCATTTTATACACACTTACGGCAGGTCAGTAAATCAGCTCTGAAAGAAATGTTCTCAGTGCCAACAGCTGCTCAGACAGTAGTCAGTAACATTACACACCGACCCAACATGCCAGATGGAGTCACTGCCATGTTACACGACCAGCCAAAGATAGGTGAGTGTTGAAAATATAATTAAATAATTCAGCACAATGTACAACAAGTATTTGACACTAACGTGTCTTAGTCCCCCGCAAGGAAATGGCAAATCGTGTCAAAATGAACAGTGTCTCGGTGTAACCTTGAGAGTGACGCGAAGGTCACCAAAATCGACTGGCGCCGGGGCACCACCCTAATACATGTTGACATGAAATTTGAAGGAGATCCGTCAATTCATTCTTGAGATATCTCGCTGACAAGGATTCGGGATGTACGTACGTACGGTCGGTCGTGAATACTATGTCCCGCCGCTTCGCGCATTCGCGCAGCGGGGGACAAAAACACCAGGTGAAGAGGCCTGTGAGATAAATCGGCCATCATCATTCACCACTGTTTTCCACATCAAATCCAGGCAGCTCACTTTTTCAAACACTGTATTCTTCACAGCCTTTTTTCAGCACTGGAGAGGAGCACAATTCAGGTCATCCTCATCATTCGCTGTGAGGCCGCAGGTATTATCCAAGAGGTTCACCAAACATAAAACACCCCTAGTCTGAAGACCAGCACTGTATGTACAACAGGGTCTGGCCCTGTGTTCAGTTAGCCAGCAACATTAAGCAATTAGCTTGTCTTTTAGTGTAGTAAACTGTTTTTACACGTGAAAGCACAGAATACAAGAGCATAGGGAGCACCAATACACCCATGAGTCTTTAGGGTTTTCACTTCTTTTACCCTTGGAGCGCTGAAATAAATTAAAAAAAAAAAAACAAATTTTATTATCTTTTGCTGTTGAAACACTCATGTGAAAACTTGCTCCCCTACGGAAACTCTTCAACAGGTCGTCACATGATACGTTTCAACAGCTTTGATTTTGCCATCTTACATCATTGAGTGACAATAGTCTCATTTAGCGCTCTAAGGGTTAAGATAAACACAGATTACCAACTGACCTGGAGCACATGTAGAATTAAGAATAGGCCTACTAGCTACAAAGTTTGGACCGTCCTGGCCTGTTAATACATTGAGGTAAAGAATCTGAGGTTAAGCCCAGTCACAAAAAAAGCAGGGGTTTACAGTGAACCACTGTGTACCTGGAGTCAGCAGCAAACTGGTGTCACACCTATGACTGTTCCACTTTGCAGGTGTATGAGTGGGCCTGCCATCACCAGTTTTCTGCCTGTTAGAACCTGAGCCTGATGCGCACTATGCCGTCAGACTACAAAATACATCCAAATGCAAACATTGTGGCTACAGTACGCACTGCCAGCCATGCAAGCACGACGAAGCCCACCAGCCCACCGCGATGCCCGCAATCTGACCATATCAAACCTGAATTCAGTACAGCAGGAGCCTGTTTACACACCATCAGCAGCGTTTCCATTATAAAAAACAACCCGCACCACCAGGCCGCCTGTTGGTCTCGAAGGACTGTCCCATTTAACTGCGGCTCTGGGGGGGTCCACGCGTGACCCCCCATTTTCCAAACAGGTCAAGTCAAAGCAATTTCGATCCTGGAAAGCACCCACAGCCTGCATTTAAACGCAATCAACTTCTCCGTTATGGAGTTTCCGGAGGCAATAAAGCGCAAATGAGGTTACAAACAGCTGAATAAGCTGGGGCGCGATGCGGATGCTCTCTCTACACTTAATCACTGTAATTATCTTCAGCGAAGCAGTGAGCCCAGGCCTCCGCATGCAGGTAATCAGAGCAGTGTACGCGGCCCATTATCTCCTCAACAAAGCAAGGAAGCCGCCGCCTCACCTGGTCTCTGGATTGTAGCCCAGGATGTAGAAGAAGGAATCCATGCGGGGTTTGAACTCCCTCGCGGAGAAGATATCGGCGAAATGGGCGATGCTGCACTTCCCCCTGTGACACAGAAAACATTATGAACAAACAAACGCCCCCCTTTACACCACCAGGCTGCTCTACAAACAAGATATTAAAATTCCCCAAAACCCCTTAATAGCAGAAGGCACCAGTTTAGTGCCCTATCAATGCACATAGAAAATTTGGGGGACAGAAATTTCTGAGTGACGGTCCAGAAACACTTTGGCAGTGCTCACGCAGACGCCAACGAGATCTGAGCCAGAAACCGCAGGTTTCCCCCCCTCTTCCTAGACAATAAAAATGGCCGCCACTCCAATCAAAAGATCAGTCAAAAGCGGGATCATCAGGAGGCAAAACAGATCAAACCTTGGGTGGACTATCAGTTTCAAATTAGGGCCGAGGAATTTCCAATTGGATAGAATTCACCCCAGTCAGGGATTACGGTTGAGAGCAAGAAATGGCGGAGGAGCCGGCTCAGGCACAGGATACCAGTCCTGCACTGTGTGAGCGGGATCAAACGGCCCTGCTCTGAACTGAGCGCGCTCAGACAGAGCCAAAACTAACACTGTGCGGAACAGTGTGTCAGTGCAGGAGGTACTGCAAAACGCATCATGATATCGCTTTCCCCGCTCCCCTCGCACACCGCACGGCCGGAGAGGTCCAGCTCCCAACGGAAAATATGGATCGTTGCGGCCAGAGTAGTTTCCGGCCTGCGAAACATCAGAAAGTCCAACTCTATGCGAAAAGCGCAGTTTCGCCTTGGCAAGCTGAACTTCCGGCCCACGGAAACTCTGAACCTCCAACTCCGTTCAGATAATGGTGATCGCTGTGGCCAGAGAGACTTCTGGGCCAGCAGAACATAAGACAGCCCGGCTCTGTGCGTTTAACATCCTGCGGCTGGCCTCATTTCCGCAGTCCGTAAGGCACGCAGAGGAACGCAGCCTCGCGCTCCTCAGATGAAAGGCAGATGGGGTTACGGTTTCCCGGGGAAAAACGACTCCAGCGCCGGAGTCCAGTAATAAGCAGAATCAAAGCAGCCTCTGTACAGCTGAGGCAGTGCTTCATTCGCCCTGAAATCACTTCCTCGGTGACATGTCTGAAGGCCTCCACCATCCTGACAGATGGTTTTCATTACGGGAAGGGAAAATATTCACAAACTCACAGCAGGTAGAGAGCAGCCTGTGAAGGAATATTGGGTTTCCAGCCAAAGTGTTTAAACCAAAACATTATCGTTTCTTGATGTGGTTAACTGTTGGGAAAGGTATCAATTTTATCATTTTTTTCACACTTTTGAGATATGCAACAACCTCATTTGGTGAACACAAACAAAGCTGCCATTATTTCTGAGACAGCTGCGTGAGAGAGAGAGAGAGAGAGAGAGAGAGAGAGAGATTTACTGTACCTGAGAGCAGCAGCATGGTAGGTGTCCACATAATCCGAGATGAAAAGCTCTCGACTCTTCACCACAGGGTCGGTGATGACCAGCTCCCGGCCAGAGTCTGGAAAACAGAGTAACCATCCCTCACCCAGAGCTGGGCCACATCCACAGAGGACCACCAAAGACATATTACTGCGCAGTGCGCTTCCAATCTGAGTAAGCACACCCGTTAAACTTCTTTTAAACCTTACTACGTTCTTATTTTCAGCATATAGTACAAACATTATGTCAAAACATGACCCATCCCTCTCCATGCCTCCTTTGGCCGTTTCGCTCTCCCTCAGGTGAGTCAGGACACCGAGAAACAGGTGCCCTCCCCTCACATCTCCAAACCCGCAGAACGGGTAACGTTGTATGACTGGCTCTCTCTGAAAAGATGAATAATACCCAACTGTCACCGAATTCAGATCACCCCCTTCATAAGTCACAAATCTGTCCAATGTGGAGAACTGCAGGGATACACCATGTAGCGCATTAGCATCCCGTTAGCAGAGGTTCAGCTCTTCTCCTCGGCTCTCACAGCTGGGCTCCCATACTGTTCTGAGGAAGCACTGACTACCAGCCCACGGCTGAAGCTCAACAAACAGGTCTGGAGCATTGACTGTACACAGAAATGGGCAACCTGACTGCTCCCCAAAAGTGGGGGGAAAAAAAAACAAACAAAAAACTATCAAAACATCTTGATCGCGCCCGGGTGACTGGATGTGATATAGGTTATAAACTCCTATATATTTGAGCGGACGGGACATCATCCACACCAAATAATTAAACAAGTATCAAAGACATTTTTCCCAATAAAGGTTTCTGTGATTTAAGGAGGTTCTTCCCATGGTGATCAATGTTCAAATGATCATTTTTCTCTGATAAATTTGTTTTTAACTAAAACCCCTTTACACATAATAAAAATAATGCCAGTTTTCATTTGTTGGGCATGAGCAAATTAACAACTTTATAACTCAGCATTTATGTCACAGAGAATGGGGAAAATTATTCCAGGGAAGCGAGACATAAATTTGGAAATTCAATTAAAGAATTACATTGTGATTAAATTTCGGCATTTATGGACCCCGGTGTCTTCATTTGTGCAGTGGGGTTAAATTATTTGATACAATAAGAAGGGGATGTTATGTCATGATTGACAGCTGTGATTCAACAGCTGCTCTAAGTGAATTAGTGGATTTTTTGTTGGGATTTGTTGTACATAGATAGGACCACTGAGAGGAGATATAACTTCACATTGTACGTGCGCAAGCTGTGAGGTCCCAAAACAACTGAACATTACCCTGACTGACTTTGAAAATCATCAGTCAAAAGCCCTTTGCCCTGAACATAGCATATTGTTAGCAGTGGGGCTGAGGTTGGGAGGTAAAAGCAGTCAGGTAGTAAGCTAGCAAGTTTAACAACACTTAGTAACATGTTCCCTAACTCGGCAACATAAAGTGATGGTAAAAAGATCTTTGCTATGAACACAGCAACATGTGCTGTTAGCAGTGATAATAACTTTTGGAAGTAAACCCAATCAGTTTGCAAACTGATTAAATAATATTCAGTGATTGGTCACCTTAGCGACAAAAGGCCATGGTTCGAAGATATTTGCAGTGAGCACAGGGAAATGTATGGTTAGCAACGAGGAAAACACTGGAAAGTAAAACCTGTTAGTTCGCAAATAAGATTAGTTACTGGTCAACTGGGTTAGGTCAGAAAAGTGATGATAAAAGAGTATTTGCTCTGAGCACAGCGTAATGTACAGGAGGTTAATTTACAGCATGTATCCAGGGTATTTTATAATCATCTTTGTACAGTGGGAGAAAGTAGAGATGCGTCGACCATCTATATATACAGTCAATGATCTTGAGGAACAGAGCAGTGTGTGTGTTTCCATTTAATGGCATCTCCCGCCTCGCTCCCAACATGGCCGCCCACAGATGTTGTTCCTGCTCAGCTCATGCAAGGACAAAACACCACAGAATGCCAGGCAGAACTGCCCCACCCTGACTGCCCAATTCCATCGAAGCCCAGCGATTTTTCAGAACCCCCCCCAATGTCCACCAAACCCCAGCTATGCTAAGCTAATCTACAAATATTAGCCAGCTATTCAAACATTACAGCCCTCCCCCAGACTTCTCACCGTTCTCGTTGTTGCGGTCCTGCACCAGGTGCTGATACACTGAGTCGGGGACCTCGGATTGGCGATAGTACCATTTCACACTCATCAGTAAATGGTCTCGTTTGCTCTGGAAGACAGAAATGAAAAAATATCTGTAATAAAAGAAACAGACATGTATCCCATAACAGCGTCGCAGACTGGGCTAATTGGCAAACGGAGCGGTGTTTGGTTGCTTTACGACATTCTGCCACCTAGCTAAAACGCACTCTGTATAGCGGTGTCAATTAAAAAGGGATTGAGGGCTTTCCAAGCTCCGATGAAAAAGCCATCATAGTTTCCCTAACATTTTCACAGAAGAGAAGAAAAAACAAGATGTGCCTCAGAGGTAAATGAATTTCCCCACCAGGGTTCCTTAAAAATGAAATGAGCTGTTAAACCATTTTAATGCTGAATGCAGTAATATGTATCAGACTTATCAACTGGAAGTTAATATCATTTTTGTGACTTTAGATATAATTTTATCAATATAAACTGTCAGACTAGACCCATCAGGAATCAATACAATACTAGCGGGCCAAATGTGTCCCACTAACATACTAGTGGACAAATATATCCCACTGACAAATACTGGTGACAAGTTATGCGTTCCGTCAGTACTGAGAGGGTTAAGTAGAGCTGCTAACGTGCTCAAATCCATAAATAAAAAAATCTCAGCTACAGAAGCATTTTGCTCGTCTCAGATTTTGTACACTGAACACTGCCATCTACTGGCAGTCTGAGGGACTTTATGAAATGAGCACTTGCAATTCGGGGTAATGACCAACGAGTGGCAGTACTGAGTCAAAAATCTACTGCAGACACCGCAAAAGAGCAGAACATGGGGAAAGCGTACAGCGAGGGGAAAAAAGAGAATCAGTGGAAGAGCCGTTCTCATTAACGGACGTGATATGTGTATTATCCGTCCGCGCAAACCCGCCTGCCCGAGTGGACACTCTTAAAAGAACATGAGAAAGAACAACGGACTGGAGAGGGGCAACGGAAGCCTTGTTTGGCAGTCAGGAATCACAGCGGCCTTTTAAAAGTGCTGGGGATTGCAGCCGTCTCTATAAAGCACGTCGTGTCAGGCAGCCAAGAGACGGCGGACGGTCGAAAAAGTTTCATTTTTCATTAGAGACCGGTTTCCCGGGGCTCAGAGCTCTCCTCAGCCATCACAATGATAGCTCTGACTATTACTCCACTTGTGGAGTGAGTGTTTGTGTTGAGTGATTTAAAGGCATTATACTCCAGCACTGCCATCAAGTGAGAGGCACTCTGCAAGCAGAGCAGGGCATGATGGGTAGGGTCCTGGAGGACTGAGTGGGATTTATAAGGACAAATCAGCCTGCAGTGTGTGGCGCTCTCTCTCTTTCTCTCTCATTTTCTCTCTCACCCTCTCCCAGGGCACACCTTTAAACACCGCTCACGCACACGCCTGCTCAACGCTCCATATTTGCATTCAAAGCCATGGAGGACATTTGCAAAACACCAGGACGTCTGAGTGCCCTGCGCCGGATTATTTGCTTTGCGGGATAAATGTCTCTTCAGACAAAGAGCTAAAGAGAAAAATGTGTTCAGGTTGTTGTAGTTGGAGCCTGCAGCGGTCAAGCGCAGGCTCACATACAGGCTGTAATCCCTGCGTGAGGCACCGACGCGCTCACATACACACAAAACATGCGCAAAGCCACACGTAGGAACGCGCGTACGTTCAAACAAAGACACGCAGGCACACATACGTGCACACATACATAGACAAAGCCACACGCTCACAGGTACGTACACGCACATACACAAAGCCACACACACACACACACACACACACACACGTATGGACACACACAAAGCCACACAAGCACAGACAGTGGCATGAACGCGCACAAACACAAAGCCACACTGTCGCGCTCACACATACAAATGAACGAGTCCACGTACAAACACACGGACGCAAACAAAGACAAACAGGTGCATATGCGCGCGCACATACACACAAAGGCACAGAGTGACATGAACATACACACACAAAGCCACACAGTCACAAGTAAGCAAGCGCACACACACCGGGCCGCACAAACCTACGCAGTCAGACGTACATTCGCACAAAGCCACACACACACACACACACAAAGCAATCTCATAATCACCATCTGCAGCCCTCTGTTGGGTGTACTAATTACACCTGACTCTCAGATGTGAGAGATGATATTTCTGTCACTCTTGTAGAGGCTTAAAAGCCCCGCTGATGGGGAGGTACTTGTCCTCTGACAGCAGGACAGCCAGTTCCATTATCTCAGCCCCAAATCCCCCCTCCCTGCGCCTCCCCTCACCTCCCTCCCACCTCACCGCGTCGACTCCTTTATAATTCAGCCGCTAAAGCTCTCCATTGCCTGCTGCTGTACAGGGCATTAAAGGCAGTTCAACAATTAATGTGGCGCTAAATTTCATACACGTTTCAGGAAACCTGCAGGACCGAATCATCGCGGGGGGAGCGCCTGTCCAACATGAGCAGTTTTAAGTCATATGGTTGCGAAGGGAGGTGTCTATACCCCCCCCACACACACCAACCACAAACAAAAAGGGTCTCATTAAAAAAAAAAAAAAAAACTATAAAGCTCAATCAATCTCAAACCCCTGACCTTTTGCTTTGCTAAATCCAGCCACTGGAAATGACTGTTTCATTATTAAACCCTCATTATGTTTGCATGCAGCACGGACCAGATCATTCCACAGAATCAAATTACAGAGATAAGTACTCTTAAGCAGAGGGGAAGAGGAGAGAGAGAGAGAGAGAGAGAATTTTCTTCTTAATTTAAAAGCCTCCTTTATAGGACAAACAAATAGAATAAAAACACCAAGAATACGAACGGCGAGGCGCTCTTCCAAACTACACATTCAAATACTCCAGCAGATGCTTTATCCCACAAAGATATAAAGACATAAAACAAATTCTAATAAAAAGAGGGGAGAGAGAAAGAAAGAGAAAGGGAGGTGGGGGGGAGGCGGAGAGAGAGGCAGGGTGACAGAGGAGGCAGGGCCCATTAGAACACGAGGCTCTTCTGATTAGCACCATTCCTAACTGTATTTACAGGAGCAGCCTTTCCTCAAAAATCTGCGACCAAGAAGAAAAAAAGCATATAAGTTTATTCGACAAAAACACCGCGCTGTGATATCTGGAGTGTTAAAACACCAGAAACTGGCCAGCAGTGACAGTGTCGAAGAGACAGTCCAGCTTGGAGGCTGTTGCAGGAAGCACTCGTGTCCATGTTCGGCCTCTGCAGCGTTCGGACAGCTGCGGAGGTTCCTTATGCATGTCCTCACATCGATGCAGAGGAGAAAACAGCAGCACACACTGAACCAGGTCCAGCAGATGCGAAAACACCAGAACGACACCAAGCAGGACAACTTATGGCACTTTTCCACTCCATTGTACAGCTCCACTCAGTTTGACTATGCTGGGTTTTTTATGCATTTCCATTGCGGATAGATTCTAGTGCCACGTACCTTTTTTTAGAGCCACACACCTTTAGAAGTACCTCCTCGGCCGAGGACCCAAGCGAGCCAATCAGATGCAAAAACGTGAAATCACTGCGCTGCAGGCGACTGATTGGACAGAGGGAATCGTCATTCACGCGGCAGAGAACAAGCTGACACAATACATAACATAATGGACGTACCCAAAACAACAAGCGAGCTAGCTTTCTTACAAGTTAATTTTACACAACATAATTGTTTCAAGGTCACAAAATAAGATGGCAACTTTCAGGCGAGAAGATTATATTATCATAATCTTATGGATAAAGGGAGTAGCGAATGTCAGGTTGCCAAACGCACGGCAACCCGCCAATAATTCGCAGCCAAATGCAAGCGAGTCAGGCACGGTCTGGAAACGCAGAATGATCGCTTAGGGCACTTAAACAGTAAGGCCAAAATGGATAAGCAGCCAGATAAATAGTCGCCTCATTGCCGAGGACCAAAACACCAGTCCTTAAACATCGCTTCTGTGTTTGTGCCACTGAGGTGATGTTGTGTTTTGTAAAGATGACGCTCAGCACTGTCCATGGTTGATCCCTGCTGTAATAGAGCTGGTCCCATGCTGTGTCAAACACAAGTACCTGGTATCAAATCCGAGAAGAGCGGAGTCGAGCAGAGCCAGTACCATGGTGCACCATTCAAGGTGAATGTACTCTCCGCTCGTTGTTAGCTACAGTATGTCATAATCCTAATTTGTTCCTCTAATGTTTTCCCTAATGCTAGGTCCCCACTATCACGATTCGCAGCATGATTGAAATCACGGTCTGAATCGTGGAGTAATCGTGGTGATCCTATCAGATTTTATCAGACCTTGAGGTCAGTCTTGGCAATCGTGTTGATCGTAGTAAAGTTTTGGATGGTTCAAAAATTTCCTACGATCAACATGATTGTCACTCGTGATCCTCGCATCACTTCGTAATCCAAACCTGAAATTTTGAGCCGCTTTCACACTGGACGCAAAAACTAATTTTTTGCACGACGGATTACACTCAAAGTCAATGCAAAGACGCAAATTTGCATCTTTGCATCAACTTTGAATGCAATCCGTATTGCGAAAAATTAGTTTTGCGTCTGGTGCGAAAGCAGCTTCAGAGAAGTTCCAAAATCGGCTACGAACGGCCAATCGTGGCGTTCGTAACGGAGCGCACGACAGTGTGAACTAACCATAAAGACGGTTTAAAGTCAAAAAGAAAAAAAGCCTCATCACACTTATGTTGAGAGAAGTATTCAAACCCAGGATGCCATGTTTTTATGGCCTCAACATTACACCAAATATAAAACATCTCAATGTTGTACATTATTTTACATGCATTTCCCTGTAATTCAGCAGGAAATACTTGGGACTGTTGGACACCTTGGGATCTCCAGGAGAATTTAAAATGGGCCTGAAGTTCCACAGGTTTGAACACAGCAGCTGAATTAGACAAACCCACACATGGGTCCACAGGTTCCATGGGATTTTGGAATCCTTGTGAGGGCTTTTAATCCACAGGTAGGACTCTCTGGCTCGACCAGCTCCCAAAAGGGGGCAGCAGGGGTGACCTGGGATGTCTCAAAAACCACACTACTCCCTGAGCATCAACCTCCAAGTGCACACTTCGGTGACGTCAGCTAGGAGCAGACTTTGCGTGCGAGTCCTCCAGAGCAGATGGATCTGAAAGCAGCATTAGTGATACCCAGTTAGTGTGAGATAATTCGAGTGCATGGCAGGCAGTTGCACAGAATTAAGTGTCACGGGGGCACAGAGGAGTTTGCATCAATGTGGACTTCACCAAATGTGCGTCAGGGGGGCGCTTGTGAGCACATTTTAGAAGCCCTCAATGCCAGCGGTGGGGAACCTCATCCAGGAGGGGCCCATGTGGGTGCAGGCTTTCACTCAAATTACGCAGTTTCTAACTCTGACTCGACAGCTTGAACTCTACAGTCTTCGCTAAGGACCACAATTTCGAATATAAGGTGTGTAACTGACTGGTTGCCATGAAAGCCTAAGGCCACACAAACCCTTTTTGGGAAAGGCTGAACATCACTGCCCGATACCCTCGTGGTGAACACACACATAAACAAACACACGCGCGCGCGCGCACACACACGCACGCACACATTCAGTGTGGAATTTTGGGGTTAGAATAAGGTGATAGCGGAAGTACTTCAGAGCGTGGCTTTGAGAAACGGTGAAGATTTACCCGTCATGAGGTTATACAGGGGTTTGTTAAGGCAGAGCAGCCTCACACACTCAAGCTTTCATACTTCATTGGGAAAAAAAAAGAGAGACCAGTGAACTACTTGAGCGGCGCCATTCCTGAAGTCCCAGGGAGGGTTTGAAATGTCTGTACTTAAATATACCTATGTATAGAGCAGAGAAATTACACTGTGGGTAGTGTGCTAGCATGTACGCTCTTCTGGGAGGAACGGCTCCGTCCAGCTGTCAGTCAAACAGCCCACAAACAGCACTGCACGCCCGCTCACAAATTCACTGCCTGCATTTTTGTGTACCGACGAAGAAGGCATTCTTCACGGTCGACTGCGGCTCGCTGTTTTGGCTTTTCCTGTTATTGATGGCGGTTGTGGAAACAGCCTCCATAAAGAATTACAGTGACAGCGAAGAGAGAGCCGATCATCGGCAAATATGAGCGTTCTCGATAATGTAATGAAAAACAAAGTCCTGCTGTTTTAGTTCTTCAACAGGGCAGTGCTACTCCGGTCCTGGACGGCTAAGTCTGCGTGCGGGTTTCGAGTTCCAACCAAAAACTTTGCTTATATTCCCTGACAGCAACATAAACTTTGCTGGTTCGCTCCCACACTGCAGCACTGTAAAATACACCAGATACACTGCGAGTCTGCGAATGTGGCTCAAACAATTCATGCCGATTTGAAAACACGACTGGACTAATTAAAAAATAGATAAATAAGAGCAGAGGTCCGCACAAATTCCTGGAGTGGATTTCAGCTGGGCTGCAGCAGTATGGCTCACGGCCGGGTCGTGTGACTGAGTTAGAAAACAGGCTCAAACCTGTTCGTCAGGTCACACTAACAGCCCAAACTGCACTGATACAGGCTTACTGCCCTGTACTCGGATATATTCACAGGAAACCCCTGTTTATTTTCACACGTGTACTCTCTCTCTCTCTCTCTCTCTCTCTCTCCATCTGCCTCTCTCTCCTCCCCCCTTTCTCCCCCTCAGACACAGCTTTATAATTATTCTTATGACTGGGAGAGCTCGGTCGCCCCGCGTGCGCTACCTTGCTCTCGAGGAAATCGCTCACGTCATTAAGGGCTGACAGGAAGCCCACTCGCGACCTTGACGAAGGACAGGACCGCGGAGCGGCGTAATTAAATGAAGTCCAAAGCTGTGTAAAGCAGGGAGATACGGACTCGCCCACTGAATTCAGCCTCGCATACAGAAGTGTGAATCAAAGCCATCTGCTATCGTCTGAACCGTAGCGCATGCGGGGGCGACGGGGACGGAACCACCTACGGACGAAGACATCGGCCGCAAATGAAAAACATGGCGTGCGATTAGCGAAACCAGAGAGCAGAGCGGGGGGGGGGGTTGAGAGGTGTGCATCCAGGGACTCGGGGAGGATGATAAATCTGCTTTTAGAGGAGTCGGCCATCCGCGCTACTCCCCGCCTCAGATGGAACACAATAATCACCCTCCGCGCCAGGCCTGTGATCCAGTGTGTACGCTCTCTAAGCACCTCCATCTGGGGCTCAGCTGACCACAACAGCCAGAGCAGAGCCAGGCTCTTACTGCTGCGAGTCAGAGAGAGTCGCTGTGAATACTGCTACGAGTCAGGAAAACAGGATGCCTGTGAACACTGCTGCGAGTCAAAGAGAGAGAGTCACTGTGAACACTGCTGCGAGTCACTGCTATTGGGAGGGACAGAGTCACTGAGTACTGCTGCCAGTCAAAGACACAGGGTCCCAATGAATACTGCTCCGCGTCAGAGACACAGGGTCTCAGTGAATACTGCTGCAGGTCAGACACACAGAGTCCCAGTGAATACTGCTGCGAGTCAGAGACACAGGGTCTCTGTGAATACTGCTGCGAGTCAGACACAAGGTCCCAGTAAATACTGCTGCGAGTCAGAGAGAGACTCACTGTGAGCACTGCTCTGAGTCAGAGACACAGGGTCCCAGAGTGAACACTGTGTTGAGTCATAGACAATGAAGAATGACAAAAAACTGGTTATTTCCACAAATCTTGAGTTCATCTTAGAGGATCCAAAATGAAAAGCATCACAGTGAAGGACATTTAGTTAAAAATGGCATAAGTTTTCCCCAATTAATGTAACTTAAAACAGGTCAGGTGGTCATTTGAAAGGCTTGTGAGATCGTTGCTAGTCTCTTAAGTTGATGCTAGTTTTAATCTCAGCAAACAAGCACTGAAATCGTATTTTTTTGCGTAATGTGCGGCCGCCCGCTCCCCCTCTCCCAGTTAAAGGAGAGGAGCAGGGAGAGAGCTCAACACACTGCAGGGCCCTCTGCGCTCTACGGCCCAATCGCTCGCCTCCCTATTTAGATATCAGATCTCCGCTCGCTTTGAAGCCGGCCGACCCATCTGTCAGCCCGGATCTGTACTGGATTTGATGAGCATTAGCCAGTTCAAAGCAGGAGATTTTCCCAAACAGCATTCTTCTACCTCCATACTACTCAACCCAACCCCCCCCCCGGCTGTCCATATCAGAGGTTTATATCCGCCCCGTTCCCTTGTTCAGTACACGAGCATAATCAAGCACGTCGATACACATCTGAAGCAATCATCTCTTCTGCTTTTCGCCTGACTGTGTTCCAGCTAGTGGTTTGTAGTGGTCGACTCCTGAATCCTGCAGGTAAATAACAATAATTAAAATGTAAGAGGGATTGGGGCTTTTAAATCAGCAATTAAATTGCAGGCTCATGAACATATCATTCAACTCATCAAAATCTAAGTGCGAAAAATCATCCATCTAGTTTCCTGCTAGCTTTGGTGAGTACAAAAAGTCCAGGATTTCAAAACTCACTCAGTGCGCCGCCCGTCCTTAATGTGCCAGCTCAGACTGGTAAATATGCTTAGCCTTTGGTACCGCTGCCTGCAGCTATCTTCGTATTTCGAGAACACTTCAGCGGAAGGACTTCACACCTGACAGGGCTCTTTCTTGGGTCACCACAATATGGCTCCCATGTCTGAAGTCGATTGGACAAGCGGCTGTCAACAGCGGTGAGAAAATCAAAGGTCATACTGAAAAGACCTCTCCAATTAGAGCACAATGCCATCAGCTTTAAATATCATTCCTCATTATTCACGACAGATACGCTATGACCAGGGCCAAGACTGAAACCAAGATGGTCACACATACAATTATGCTTCGACTGTGTGCACACTGGACTCTGGAACAACAGAGAAAGGTAATATGATCAGATGAGTCCAGATTTACCGTATTCTCGAGTGATGGCTGCATCAGGGTGAGAAAAGAGGCAGATGTAGTGATGCATCCATCATACCTACTGCAAATTGTACAAGCCTGTGGGGGCGGTGTAATGATCTGGGGTGTTTCAGTTGGTCAGGTCTAGGTTCAAGCAACAATATATGTCCAAAAAATGATGTCAGCTGACTACCTGAATACAGGCCTACTGGATGAGCAGGTTTTTCCATTAGTGGATTTTTCATCCCGAATGGCACATGCATATTCCTACATGACAATGCCAGGATTCATGGGGCTCAAATTGTGGAAGAGTGATTCAGAGAGCAACAGACATCATTTTCACACATGGATTGACCACCACAGAGTGCAGACCTCAACGCCTCTGAGAATCTTTGGGAGAAGACTTTATGAAGCATTTTTTTTTTTTTTTGGAAGGTCAGTGTATCTAAACTGTGTACATGATTTTTACACGATTCCATTTTTTACACATTTGGGATCATTGGAATCCCTGGGATCATCTCAAGAATTGAAAACAGGCCTGAAGTTCCACAGGACTGAATACAGCAGCTGCCTTTGACATACCCATATATGGCTCTTAAGGTTTTACGGGGTAAAACGACAGATGAAAATGGCTCACTGCATTGCTGGAATTCACAATAAAAAAGCTATTGTGTTTTCAAGTGGCTGAGAGCACAGGAGTATGTCAAGTGCTCGGTTAGTCACCACAGTCTTACCGCGAAACGATGCTTGTTTGCATTTCAGGCCAGCCGCCCACGTGCTGCTCCCTTGAGCGTGCCCGCTGGCTTCTTCACAGCGAGAGAGAACGTGGTCTGGACTCATGGCAGGCAGGGGAGAATCAGCAGCTCTAACTTCCCATGATCATGAAGAGCACTTCACATAACCGTCAACTGGCGCACTTCACATAACCGTCAACTGGCGCACTTCACATAACCGTCAACTGGCGCACTTCACATAACCGTCAACTGGCGCACTTCACATAACCGTCAACTGGCGCACTTCACATAACCGTCAACTGGCGCACTTCACATAACCTTCAACTGGCGCACTTCACATAACAATCAGCTGGCACACCTCACATAACCATCAACTGGCACACCTCACATAACCATCAACTGGCACACCTCACATAACCATCAACTGGCGCACTTCACATAACCGTCAACTGGCGCACTTCACATAACCGTCAACTGGCGCACGTCACATAACCGTCAACTGGCGCACGTCACATAACCGTCAACTGGCGCACGTCACATAACCGTCAACTGGCGCACGTCACATAACCGTCAACTGGCGCACGTCACATAACCGTCAACTGGCGCACTTCACATAACCGTCAACTGGCGCACGTCACATAACCGTCAACTGGCGCACGTCACATAACCGTCAACTGGCGCACTTCACATAACCGTCAACTGGCGCACGTCACATAACCGTCAACTGGCGCACTTCACATAACCGTCAACTGGCGCACTTCACATAACCTTCAACTGGCGCACTTCACATAACCTTCAACTGGCGCACTTCACATAACCATCAACTGGCACACCTCACATAACCATCAACTGGCGCACATCACATAACCATCAACTGGCGCACCTTGCATTTACTGGCACTCTGCCTCCAACCATCAACTGGTGCCTATTCCCACGACCATCAACTGGCACTCTTCCAATGACCATCAGCAGTTGACTATTCCTACGACCATCAGCAGTCGACTATTCCTACAATCATCAACTGGTAACAATTCCTACGACCATCAATTAGTCAGTTTCCTTCTACCACCAACAGGAAGGCCTCCTATGGCCATCAAAAGGATCTCTTTCCGTAGTCATAAACAGGACCTCTTCCCACAACCATCAACAGAAACTCTTCCCAAGGCTGACAACAGCTTTTTCTATTGCTACCAGTGGAGCTCTTCCTAAGGGCGACAACAAGAACTCTTCCCACAGCGACTACAAGGAGCTCCCTGGTGATAAGGCGCTCTTCTAATGACGAGGAACAAGAGTTGCGCCGATAATCACCAACAGGAACTCTTCATATGGCCATCAAAAGGACCTCTTTCTTTAGTCATCTGCAAAACCATTTTCAAAGGATATGACCATCAAAAACAGAAGTAACAACTCATCTGTCACAAGATAATAATGGGCTGGGCTACAGGAAGTATGATGTATTGGCGCTCTGGTCAACTCTCCTGCAGACAGAAAAGCACTAGCGATGTGGCTTTATGTACAAAGGGTGGGAGTGCTTAAGAGAAAATGGTGAATGACTCGCCCATGTCCTGAGCATCATTCAATAAGCCACGACCTCTGTGAAACTCACTCTGGTTAACTGATCCTTCAACTGGCTGCTTGGGTCATGTGATGCAGGTAAAATTAAGTGGTGGACAAGAACCGCCACCCAAAGGTTAAGAAACTGTGGCTTCCCAGTGAAACCCAGTCATTTGACTGCTGCAAAAGCCGCCTCTGTGTATTTCTTTCACAGCAATCACATGCTAAGCAGCAATTACATGGTGCAAAGGTCAACAGGAAATCAAATACACATGGAGTTATGTGCAACAGACGGAATAATGAGGGGATGTGACTGACTTCCACCAACTCTGATCAGGCGCTACTTTGTTGAGGCTCTGTCTTTTGCAAAAGGTTGAAAAGGTTTAGCAAAAGAAACAAATGAAGGAGATGGCGAGGAACAAGTGTGCGTTTGTGGACGAGGCTTCTATGCGGGCTACAGAGCGGCGGTGAGCTTCATCAGATGGAGTAATGTAACGCAAGAAATAAGAGGTCTTGAACTAAGGCCTGGCTAATCGATCGATGCATTCAGCCAAACGTAAGCCAGGCGGAGAGCACCAAATATCGCAGGCATCGCATACCGCAGCCGGATCAAATCCTCAAAATCCAAAACAACATTTCTCCTCGCCCCCCCCCCCAAAAAAAATAAAAAGGCTAAGCGCCACCCTGGTTGCACTGACCATCCTACCCACAAGGCCCAGGACAAGCGTGTCAGGACAATGGTGCCGTTTAATAAGGTAAAAAGGTCGGCTTTGCCTTTCTTCCTGCCTACATGTTCAGCCTCTCAGAGTTGGGCAGTCGCTCCAATAAGGCTACACCTAATCTCATTGACTAGAGGAAGATTAGCTCAACAGCAGCTGCCAAACAAACTCAGTCGTGGTGCTGTTGTCTGGCCCGCAACCCCCCCAAAAAAGAGAATTACAGAAAAATACCATCCATCCGAACCAGAAGGAAAGCATGTCAACAAACCAGGCTGAGAGGAAACAGCTTTAAACAGTCTCTAGCCCTGCGGCTGCAGTGCATTTGCTGTGACTGACCACGCCTGGAGTATAGACCCCTAAACAAGCAATCTACTGAGTTTATAGATCCCAATCTTCACGCTGTCAAGGTGACCTCGAGCCTGCTGTGTAGTAAATGGCTCATCTATAAGGGGCCAGAAAGCACTGGCACACCCCCGAGGGTCAGTGTTTAATCACCAAGGAGCCCGCAAACACACACACACACCCACTCACACAAACACACAGACACACACAAGCATATACACACATGCACAGAATCAAAAAAGTATACACACAGACACGCTCATGCACATACAAGCAAACACACACTCACGCATACACAATCATGCGTGTATGTGGCTGTGTGTGTATGCTAATGTGTGTACAAATTAGCATACACACACACACACACACACACACACACACATCCTTACACAAGCACATACACACATGCATGCATACAGATGCACGAACGCACATAAGCATACACGCACACACATTCACACATGCCTGTAAGGGCGCGCATGCGCACGCACGCACACGTACACAAGCACAAACACATTCAGTGAATTTGAATGTTTTGTATCTGGAAGTGCCTCAAGTGCACTGTACAGAAAGAAGGAATCCAACACAGACAGAAAAACATGCATCTTTATCCACGTCCCCCTCCCCTCCCCACACACACACACACACACACACACACACACACACACACACACACACACACACTCACACACACACACACACACACACACACACACACACACCACTGCTCTCAGGCTCGCCCCAGTGATAAACACAAACACAAAGCAGCTGATATAACACTGGCCTGACTGTGATCAGGGGTTATACAATTACAGTTTGTTCTGCTCTGATCACTCCCAGTGTGTCTAGACAGCCAATAACAACACCAGACCCTCTGATGCTCTCCTGGATACCGAGTGCAAGAGCCCCTCCCCCACACAGCAGAGCAGGGGGGGGAGAGAGAGAGAGAGAGAGAGAGAGAGAGGGAGGGAAGGGGAGAGAGAGAGAGAGGGAGGGAAGGGGAGAGTTGGGAAGTATAACCCTGAAATCTACAGGACTGGTTTAATTTCAGAGAGACTGGGGGAGGCACTCAGACAAGTGCAGACAGACACACACACACACACACACACACAAATGAACACATACAGATACAATAACATAATAAACACAGACACACACAGACAAAAACACCGACACATAAATACACACACACACACACACACACACACACACCAGTGTTTCCCATACATTGACGAGATTATGGCGGCCCACCATAGTCCAATTTACTCCCACCATAGTCTCAATATGCAGAAATGCTGCGTGTTGATAATACATGTTTGAGGGTCTGCCACCACACGTACCCCCATATTCTCTAAAAATTCTGTGGGAAACACTGCACACACATTGCAAACACATAGACACCCAGACACGTGCACAACCAGACAAAAACACTAACACATACGCACAGCACAAAAAGAACACATACGCACAAACACAAATAGGTATACAGACGCACATCCATGCACACATAGAAACACAGGTGCGCGCACACACGCGCACAACGCAAGCACAAATATGCACCGACACACACACAGCTCCATGCAGGGACACGGTTGATGGTAGATGAAAGCACACTCTCTCTTTGTTCTGCACACACACCTCAGCACAGGAGAGAGTCCTCAGGAGCGAGCAGCGCCCTCCTCGCCCCTGAACCCAGCTGATCTCACCCCTCCGCCATGCAAATCCGCCCACTTCAGAGGCACAGCCATCACCATCTCTCCCCTCCGCCCCCCTCGTAACCCGCACTTCTCCTTCCGACAAGGTCTCTCCTGCACACCAGCACAACAATGGTAAGGGCAAAGCACTCCAGTGTATCTGTGTGGACAGGCAGTCATGTCGTATGAGCTGGCGGACATGAGCAGTATATTAATACCAGACAGACGATGCACACACTGCTGCAGGGGCCCGCAGGAGGGGGGCTGTAACCTGTGGATGAGCTGTACTGAGACAGGGGGAACGGCGAAAACGCTGGGGAATCAGGCAGGTTCCCAGTAAAGAGCTCTGAAGGAACACTTTACCCATTTTTGTGAGGCTATGTACAATTATCTGGTGGTTAGTATATGCAAATGAACAACATTTAAAGTGCAACTATTATGGTTTTTCATTATTTTAATGTCACAGTGTGAATCATATTGTTTTTGTGCACATTTGAAAGGTCTGTGCAGGAAAATGACTCAAAGTCACCTGCAGATGAAGTGCTTTCTGTCGCAAAAAGCACCGCTCCAGAGCTGACTGAAATGCCCCAAAAGCTTCTGGCCATTTTTTTCATCAATTGGTGATGTCACCGATTGAATTTTTGCGCCATGCAGATAGTTTGGCACGCCCTTGAATCAATTGGGTTATGCCCACAAGGCTACGCTGGTATTTGTTTCTGAGGCTCATTCACACTCTGGAGCAGAAATCCATTTATGGTCAGGGGCGTGACATTTCCAACACAAGCGCAAATGGCGGACCAATCTTAAGTGAGTGATGAAGTTGACCAATCACAGCCCACTGGTGTTTTCGGGAGGGCGGGGCAAGGACCTCATCAGAGCCTTTCACAGACAAGGACTGCAGAAATGGCCAGCATGAGAAACTCGTGTTTTTTTTTTTTAAACAATAATGCATTTAAACCTTTAGCAGACTTCAAGAATACAAGAACGACCAATGAAAAAAATCACTTAATGTGTGCACTTGAACTTTCCTCAGTGTTGCCTGGACCGAGAATTTTCTGTGTATTTGCCAGAAATTGTCTGCCAGATCAGGCATATTGCGTCATCCGGTGGGCAATTTCTGGCTCTCAGGCGGCTGACTGAAGTACAGGTAGTGCTTCGGCATTTTGGTATACTGCAGGATCCCAAATAAAACTAGAAAAAAACAACCTCACCCAGCTGGGCGAATGTGTCGTCTCGGGTGGAGTGAGTGCAATAGCGACAGTGTTCTGTTCACAGCATCATGCCTGTGAAATCATGCAAAACACGTTTTTATTTATGAGTGATGAACCATCTTGGTGCTCCACAATGTTATGAACAATGTTATCAAAGTTTAGCTGAACATTAGTCACCCTGACTGACTGTTCGTTACAGCAGGTTTCAAGAGCAACGCACCAAATGCATACTTGTTTTCCACCTTATGAGCAAAACAAAACATGACAGGTCTTCGGTTTTCTTGAGTCATGTAGCACAAATATAAAAAAAAAAACAAAAATTTGCCTTTCTACTGCATGTGCAGTAAAGTTTTATAAAAACGCTTTTCCAGCGATAGAATGCTCCATTAAAAACTAGACTGAGAGGACTGGTGATCCCACATATTTTATGACTCCGCCTTTCTCCACGTTCCGCAAATAGTAAGGGGCTGAGCTCAAAGGACATGTCCATTTTCATCACATATCATTAGTATATGATTAAAAAGCTAACATGCGCCAGACGCATGTCCTTTCACCTCATGTCTGGTCTACCGTGTTTAAACGCCAAGCGCTCTTGCTTTTATGACAGCGGCCAAAGTTAGCATCTGTTTACCAAAGAAATGATGCCCTGCTAATCAATTTCAGTTTCAGAACAGGCAACCAACCACAAGAGAGAAAGGGAGGGACTATTTTCATTGGTACACTTCGTTAAACTGTTACAGTAAAAATGTAACAATATTAGGCAGTCATCAGAGCTGTCAAGTAGTCACAGCAATGTTTCAGTACATCTTTTTTTGTTTTGAAAGGACACGTCAAGTTCATTTCTCGCGTTTTTCACACTAAAGCATGTCTCTCCTGCGTGCACAGCCCAACAATGCCTGGTTTCTTCATAATCAGGGTAACTAGCGCACAATGCGTCGCTAAACGCGAGGCTGATTAGCATCCTTTGCATTAGCAAATATTTCTATTCAGAATGACTGAAATGCCACACTAAAATGACAGCAAAGATCAAGGAGCGAAGAACTTCAGTTCCCTGGAGAGCGTACTATAGTCCCGAGAGAAAATGCAAAGGTGCATTAAGTACAGATGACATTGACAACTCGTCACCAACAGCAAATGATACAGTTGATCGGATTCAGCAGAATGCAATTTCAAATGCCCAGGTAACATTTCCATAAACTGCTTACAGAAAAAAACAGGTTCATTCACTGACTGTGGGGATTCGCCATCGAATTAGATGCCTCTTCTGTCTAACACTGTTCATGTAAAAGGGCGAGGCGACTTCCATAGGTGACGTGAGGATATGGCACTCTCAATACGGTTGACACGTCAGGAAGTTGACGAATGAAACTGGTAATAAAAACACAAAGGGGGGGGGGGGGGGGGGGGGGCGGAGACGAAGGAGAGAAGGGGAAGCGGCGGCCATTTTCACCGCAAAGCCGAGAGCATGAAAGGCGAGCAGGTCATCCATAGCCCCTCTCTCACACCTCCGCGTTCGTTTCGCCGGCGGCTCATTAACTTGATTAATGCTCGCGCTCGTCGCTGGCGTCCACCGGTGATGGCGGCTCCAGAGGAGCTCGCCGCGGCTGCACAGCGGAAACTGGGCTCCGCAGCCCGTCCGACATCTGTGGAAATTTTCCACACCGCTGCTACATTGATATTGATTACATGGGCGCGCTCGCTGTCCCCTCTCCTCGCGAATCCCCTCCCGAACCGCAGCGCTATCGATCACGCTAATCCATGCGAACGGCACGCGGATGATTTTCCACACACTGCTAATAATCTTACTTTCTACAGAACTCCAATACTATTGTCATATTTACATACCACTAATAGTCTCACTGTTTTTAAACATTACTAATGTGCACAATTTTTACATCACTCCACCACATTTGGGATTCTTCCTCATTGATATTAGTGAGCACATTTTCACCGACCACTTATGTTTACATAATAAGCTTGAGATTTAAAAAAATACAGTAAATATAATCAAATTTTCCACACTGCACTTGTACACTTCAAATTTTTCCGTACCACCCACAGATTACCAATTTTTACATCCTGCCAATAAGGTCTCACTTTTTACATACTTCTCACACGCTCGTAATTTTTAAAAATTGCAAATTAAATATAGCACTTTCAGCCAGCCGCTAAAAGATGGCACTCATGTAAAAGCAAGCGGTGCGTGGAAACCAGACCGCAGCAGCCAATGACATTAGCCATAACTGAGCTGGCCACAGGATGGTGGACAACCGCCATCACCGGAGGTCATGCATAAATTAGCTCTGCTAGCTGGCACACTGATGCTGAGACTGACTGAGTAGATCGGCGCGCGATTGGTCAGGGCGGTTGTGACCTCATCTCCTTCTTCAGGTCCTGGAAGGTAAATGGACAGAGAAAAGCCCTCTATAAGCCAGCTCACTGTGTTAAGCACCAGTAGCAGCACTGGTTAAGACAACAGGGGTTGAGACAGATGCAGAGCGTCCTGACAGATTTATTTCCATGCAGTGAGGCAGTATGGGCCAGAGACTCCAGAATCTCACTCCCACCGCCTCCATCATTCCCCTCTCCACGTCCTGAGCGCCACACACTTCGCTCATGCTGCGCCCCCCGCAGTGTTTTGACTGGGCCGGACAATCAAAGGCTGGCTATTAACTGCATCTGCAATATTAGGTCGCACTGCAATCACTTATCAGGAAGCTCTAATACAGAGATGAGGAGGAGATGAGTTTATACAGTCATGAAATCACCAAGGAGGTTCACACAAGCCTATTAATAATCAGCGAGACCAAATGGTAACCCGACAGATCGCACTGTAACAAAAGAAACAGCAGCTGGATACACACCCTTTACAAAGTCGTCACCATCGTGTCATTTAGGAAAATCCAAAACAAAAGATATAAAACATTCTCAACAGGGACAGGAAACCCATGATACTGTCAGCACAGCTGAGTAAAAGGAAGACAGACAGGAATTTTGCTGTTCCGACAGCAGCCTCATCCCACCACCAGACGACCAATGAGAGAACAGAGATGTGAGCTCAGAATGCGTAGAGATGTCAGACGCCGAGATGGAGCTGCACAGGTAGATGGATCATGTGAACAGCAACCTCGTGACCTGCTGCCATCGTAATCTGCAACAAACGGAGGGAAAACACCATCTAATTTAACCCCAGCGGAGTTCTGCGGTGCTGAGGGGCACCGGGAGGGAGATGTTACGGCAGGATCGCCACGTGTCCTCCTGCACTCCAGAACAACTCTCCCAGAGCTGCACAACACTTGCATGCAATTTTACAGCTACAGAGTCCCCACCAAATTGACCCCCGCCCCCCACCCCCACGGGCTCACTTCCTGGAGCTTTTCCCTTTCCGGTCGTGAGACAGCCTGACATGAAAGCTTCAATGACTTGAGCTGAGGTGAGGTGTTTGTGTTTAAAGCTGCCTGACGACAGGCACTGGGCAGATAGAGTTCCACGGCCGGGCAGAAATACGACATCACCTTTTTACCGAGGCCGCTTTTATTCATTTGTTTATTTATCACGAAGTGGGCCCAGGACTTGAGAGCGACTTCTTTATGGCCCGACGCGCACTGCCTGGAGGTTTAATAAACTGCCTTAAAACACTGAGGCACGCGCAGTGATGGAGACATTTCAGGGAAACGCATTAAAGGCTTCAGGACAGGACTGCCAGTGAAGTGAGCTGATTACAGGGCCTTTTTAACAGATGACAGCACAGCACAGGAGTCCAGTAAATCTGCTCTCATCTCAAACAGCCACGTAACGCCGAGCACTGCCCCGACTGAAAATCAGTCCTGGATGACTTCTTTCATACAGTCGTTTCGAACATATTGCAGCACGGATGTGGAGTTTTTATCCTTCACGGCATACAAGGATGTGCCAGTCAGAATGAGACTTCAAAAGGTTCATGGCAGGTCAAACTGCCTTAAACATGAAGAGTTCATTTGCAAAAACGGATAAAAGGCCATTCTTAAAATTTATAAAGCAACAGCAGTTTGATGAATATTCCTTTAAAGACACAATCAAAAAACACCATTTTGGAAAAGTAAAAAAATTGAGATCTCACTGAAATTACCCAACACTAATTTTATTGCTATTCCCTGGAGTGCACAATCAAAAAAACATGAGTTATGAAAAAAAAAAAAATCTAAATGCACACAACTGTTTTTGCAAATAAACCCTGC
Organism: Gymnothorax reevesii; assembly: GCA_029721435.1. Classification (NCBI taxonomy): domain Eukaryota; kingdom Metazoa; phylum Chordata; class Actinopteri; order Anguilliformes; family Muraenidae; genus Gymnothorax; species Gymnothorax reevesii. The sequence continues at coordinate 87,631,666 of CM056581.1, read as the reverse complement.
AAATATACCTTAAGACAAATTAACATGTTATTACAGTCCATCAATTGCTATTGTGGTGGGAGCAAAAACTAGTACACGCAGGTAGGGCCCCCAGGACCGACACTGAGAACCACTGTTCCATGACATAACGTTCACTTCTAGAACATTCATTTTTCATGACACCATCCAGCCTCATCCAGCATTTCATTCCGTGTTGACCAGAAGAGACAAGGAAGCAATGTTACGCAATTACAATTCGTCTCTCTAACGTCCAGGAGACATGAAATCCAATTTCTTTAATTGGCTGGAGAAGTGTTGCCACGTTGACAATTTTAAACCGTAGCTAGCGTGCCAGCTAAGCCGTGGTATTAAGAACGCTACATTCAATAGGTAACACTGAAAATACAATAGCACAGCTAGTATTTCACTGCCCACAGTAAATACAGCCAGCAAAGGGAGAAAGCGTTGAAACGCATAATCCCTTCTCACAGAAGACAATTTCCTATTCATCCACATTAAAAGAAAAAAAAAGGGAAAAAATAAAAAAAAATAAAAAAAGAAAGTAACCGCTTTGGACTGCGACTCCCAAAAGTGAATTCCGTTTGATGAAAAGCTGTAGCTACAGCAGGCACAGATGTGCATTGGGGGTTTTCTTTGTTTAACCAGAATGGAGAGACTTGTCAGAGCAATCTGGCAGCGATTCAGAACTCCCACACTAAATGGAAGCACACTTAGCACGGGCGAATAAAGGCGAGCACGAGACGGAACACAATCAGCCTCCCACTGGCATTACTGTTATTTCTTAAGAACAGGCAGACACTTCCATTTCCTCTTTCTCACCGCCGTCACGGATTCGCGCTCCAATCCCGCTCAATTTAGCCTCTAAAAATCCCGATACCCTTTCAGCCTCTGGATTGATGGGCGTCGCGGTGGGAGGGTGACGGTGTGGGGCGATGGGGTGGAGTAGATGGAGCTGTGGAGCAGCACTCAGCATAAAATGCAGCGCATTTAACGTGTGCAGCTAAACAGGGTTTGCCTTCACGTTCGACAAATCTAAAATCAATTTACAGCAAATGGTATGATAAAGGGATGATGACTGTCGATGATCTCAGTGACGATGAAAGACAAAGCAGATGGACATTGTGCATTTCGTGAAAATAAACAAAGAGGCCGTATCTTTGGGGGCTATAAATGCGTGCAGAGATCTTGCCTCTGGAAAAAAAGAAAAAAAAAAAGTGACATGAGCTAAGAGACGATGTAAGAGTCTTTTTTCCTGGGACCAAAACATAATTATCTTCAACAAATTTCACGCACGCTAGCACATGCTTACAATGTACAAACGTTTTCAACAAGCAACAAATGACACCCTCCAGGTCTCTGGGCTAATGGTCACAAGTGAGATTTAATTCCTTCCAGAGGGTTCTACAGCTGGGAGATCTGAGAGTTGAATTGTGGGTGCTGGAGAGAAGAAAAAAAAATAAAAACTTGCGAACACAGGCCTGCTTTCTGTCAGCGACGGAAGGGGCCGGCCAAGCCAAGCTCTTATGATACACCTTACAAGGCGTCCAGCATGGGCTACAGATTTTGCAAGATATCCAGGCCTTCCCCAGTCAAAACACGCAGTCCGGTACCAATAACCAGCACTATGACTTCAGCATAATATCCAAGCCTCTGCTCCTCCATACGCATATACCCTCACCGGCGGAAATTTTCATGTTATCTGTTGACAATGCTGTAACTGTAACCATGGCCAAACAAGCCTCGACTCTGAGTTGAGCACACAATGCTAATGCACCGTGACAGCAGTCCTTCCTGGTAGGGTCAAGGACAGGGGAGCGGAAACATTTGCACCAGTAAGCAGCCGCCGCTCCCCTCCTGCTTCCGTAATGGGGAGAGGGTCCTCACCTGGAGAAGGGAAGCAATCTCCCCAGCCCTCTAAGCGAGGAGGACCAGGCCGGACGAGGCGTCTGCTAGAGCGAGATTACATATTAGCGACGGCACCTTCGGCCAGAGCCCGGGGGTTTGAGCCGTATCGACGGGAGCAGGCGGGCGAACGGGCTTCTTTAAAATGCCGAGCGCGAGCGAGAAGGCGGGGCGCCGTGAATGATCCCGGCTCGACTCTCGCCGCTTTATCTCAAACCTTCGAGGGGTTATTATTATTCTCCTGCGAAATGGACCGGGCAGTACAGCGATCCGAGAACGCAGCGCGAAGCTCAATGGCCCGAGGTAAGGCCTGCACCGCGGTAACCTGCCTCAACTTTGTGCTCCGTTTAAAAAAAACCAAAAAAACACAGCAGCTCTAGAGACGGTAAAGAGATGGATTCTCATACCCCAAGTGAAACGATGCGATGGAACCCAAAACACTCAATAAGACCAAACAACAGAATAAACAACCAACGGGTTAGCATGGTAACCAAACCAGGTTTCTTCACCATCAAAAAGTAATAGGCAGATTTGCAATATCAAGCAAAAACAGAAGAGGGCAGACTGTTTAAAAAGTCATTTTTGAGAAGGAGGCTACAACACAGAGTCAGCGGGACAGGGCGAAGGTACGAATCAGAAAGAGAGGCTCAATTCTGCTTCCAGCTCGAAAACTGATCAGACATTGACCAAAACTAACCAGCCGAGCACGACGCTGCCTCTGAACGAAGACTACATCTCACCTGTAGAGTCACAAGAAATTACCGCCAAGACTCGTATACCGATGGGGCCATCAAGCCGTTTCAAAACGGAGACGAGCAAAGGTGGCTCGGCAGAGCTACCACGAATCACATACAGAGGCGGCAGGCGGGGGAACGTGAGGAGATTGATTTGAGAGGGTAAGCGTGGCGCGGCATTAATTACCACGCAAGGGAAATAAGCGTGGAAGCGAAGAATGAGTGCTGTTTGTGTTTGGGATAAATGGAGATGGGTATTCCACTGTGAGCAACCGAAGAGTGGAAGTGGGGTACGGTTTCTTTTTACTGTTTTATTTATTTATTTATTAATTTTTTTTGAGTATTTCTAAGAAGAGAGCTTTTGCAGATGAACCCACCAGGTCTCCCAGCGTGTAAGTAACTGAGAGCTCAGTCATGGATCAAGCCATTGCACCCTTCCATGTAATTCTTCGACTTCGACGTCGCTTGTGAGCCTCGTCCTAACAGGACTTAATTCAAGGCTCGCCAATCACATATTGGAAGCTGTTAAACTCCATTAAAGAAGGCGACAGTGACGCTAATGAGACCCAAATTTCATTCACAATTTTTTTTGTCAAAATGCACCGATGTTCTACAGCATTTTTATTGGCCGGTCAACTGATGTCACAGAGCAGGGGCATCCGTTCTCCAATCACGTCCATTCGCAAAGACAGCCAATGAATAGCAACTCGGGGCCCAGCCCAGAATGCAGTCTCCAGCCAAGTAATGTGCTTCGTCTGCCAACAAGCTACTCTAAATGGGCACACATGGGGAAAAAATAGAATTTAATAAATAAATAAAGTTATCATCATTTTAGAATGAGTGTATGAACAAAGCAACAATAGGAGCACATCCAAATGGCAACGGATCCCACAGGTCCAACACAATAATGCACACGGTAATCAGCCGAGCAAATTGGCCAGGCAGAGCTCCGTCACAAAGGAGCAGCCGTTAATCTGCTTAGCTGGCAGTATGATGGCGGAGATAAAGAACACCCAACATCTGTCAATCTCAGCAGCTCTTAAACAAAGCTTATGCTTGGGCCTGACAGTCATTTCACGCTAACGCAAGGGGACGTAAAACAGCCCTGTAAATGTGACAAGTTCTGGCTGCGACTTGACTAGCGACTACAGCTCAGGCCAAACTGCCACCCAAGCCAGCTCACCCCTACAAGATTGCTTTGGCTTCTTTCAGTTGGAGCAACTAGAGCTCTGGAAAAAAGAAGAAGAAGAAAAAAAAAAAAAAAAAAAAAGAAAGTGTGGCAGAGATGCGAATATGAACCAAAAACTGAAAATACCCTGTTCACAGCACAGCCTCTGTCAAGGGTGACAGCTGGTACGGGGTGCGTGACAATGAACCGAAAAACAACATTCCAGCGCACTAGGATTTCAGCATTCTTGTGATCGCTGGAATATCGTCTTTTGGTTTATGCTTACAGCAACTGCCATTAACGGGGCTTTTCCCGCACTGTCACACCTAGGTAAACTGAGACTAGAGGACTGGAGGGAGGGTAGGACGGTTCGACACCCGTTAGGCCACAAAGAGTGAAGTGACGAAAAGAAGAAAAGGGTGTTGAGAACCAATCAGCCAAAGATGGCAGATGGGGTGATGGGGTTCAGCTGCTGACAGATGTGTCATTACAGCAAGACCAATCCAGCTAATGGCTGCCGCGGCTCCTTTCGCGAATTATCTGAGGAGGCGACCTTTGGAAACGGGCACAATGGATATTGGGAAGCTCTGGCAGTCTGATGCAAATGACAGCGGACGCGAACACTCTCTCTGATGACCTGAGAGGATATTTCATCTCCAATTATTCTATAAGGTCAGCGGTGGACGGCGTTAAAAATAACTAACAACGTTGAGCGTCTGAGGGAAGAGAACAGAGGAGAGGGGGAATGGGAGAAAGCTGTGGATTGTAAAGGACGGCTCGCCTTCCAAACCGTAAAAAAAACAAAAAAACAAAAATAAAACATAAAAAACAAACAGGGAAGCAGGCGGGCACTCAAACAGGAGCCTTCCCGGATTTGTCGAGTTTTATTCACAAACACGGCATCTGGTGTAAAATGTCATCTCCTGCAAGCGCTCGCAAAGCCAATTAGAAATGTAATAAGAGTCAACAGAGCGCAGGGAACCGGTCGCTGTCATTATGATCCTGGCGATTATCTCTCTGTAATGGCAGCTTTTTATTACATTACTGTCGCACCGCTTCCAATCTTCCCGATTTACCTGCCTGTGAGAGACTGCAGTCGCTCTCCTCTTCCTGTCTTATTAAAGCCGTTTTAACCGCAGCTCGGTGAGGGGGGGGGGATGGGGGATGGGGGGACTCGCACAGCCCGAATAATTTTCCTCGATGCATAAATGCCCAACAAATCTCTCCCCGCCAATGACAAAGGAGCAGGCGGGAAGGTAAATGGGGGATTGTGGAGCGCGGGCGGAGAGGGCTCTGTTTAATAATTTAGCCCTGCATCACAGAGCCAGTATTGATCGCGCCTTCAGGAACGTTATGAAAATGTTATCTTCTGCCTCTGTGCCCCCGGCAGAACTGTCGTCCAATCAGCATTCGCGAATCCTCTCACAGCAAACTGCTCGGTCGCTGCAATTTCGACCTCGCACCCCTCAACTCAGCCGCCCCCCCACACACACACACTGATACCCCAGTCCCTCATTCCTTGGGGATCCCCACTGATCGCCTGAGTGGTTTCCATAGAAGTATCTGCAGGGGTGAATTCTGGAGCGCTGGCGTCATTATTTTAATTAAGCTCATTAGTCCTCGCATTCATGACGCGCTTTTCTATCCAACCGGCGACTCAATGTGCATCATAGTGACGGGGGGGGGGGGGGCGTCTTGTCCATCAATGTGCATCTCCAACCTGGGTGATGCACAGCAGCCATTTTGTGTCAGAATACTCACCGCACTAAAGCGGAGGTGGAGAAAGAGACAACCGGTTTTAGCCAATTAAATCATGGGAGGAAAAGCGGCAGGTTGAAGGGAAGCAGGATGGGGATTTAGTTAGGACACTGGGGAATGTCCGACTCATTACAATGATAAAAATCCCAACTTGCAATTAAACCAGGGAAGAAAAAAGATGGTGCCATCCTTTCTGTTAGCTAGACGCTGTTCGATGTTATCATTAGTCCTTTGCTTTTGGTTTTGTGTTTGTTTAACCGTGGGTTTTTAAAATGTGCCTTAGTTGTAGAGCCCATCGGCAATGAATCAATAAACCTGACAAAGCCAAAGTTTGACACGTTACTTCAAAATACTGAGCGGCTTTCGGGGCAAAAACCACATCAGGGCAGAAAATGAGAAGCTGAAACCTTTCGTAACCGGTGGATGTGGAAATGGCCACAGTGAAGTGTACGTGCTGCTCGCTGCTAAGTGCCGAACATCATTACAAAGAGCATTATACTCCCTTCAGTCCAGACACAAGAGCGCTAATAAAAGAGCAGCAGCTCATCCTCATTGGGGAATATTAATCATAATCGCTGTACAATAGGGGCAATTTAGGAAAAAGCCACCATAGAGTCAGCCTAGGGACAGCCGGAATACAGCTGGGCAAATGGAGACGACCCGGCCCTGCATGGACATACCGCAACACTGGGGAACCAACGAACAAGAATGTGGAGACAGGGGCCAGAGTCCACCATGTTAATAAAACACCCATTTACCTTTACTGGGCCTCGCTGACAGCCGTTCCACTTAACTGGAAGTGCTCCATTTACAAAAACTGATTGAGGTTTTTGGGTTGTGGGAGGGGGCCTTTTGGTGAGAAGTAATTTGACAGAATTAAAACACCTCAACCCATTATGCGCATAAATAATTCATTTAAAACACTGCTGGAAAAGAATCAAAGGTTTCGGAGATTTTTAAAAGTTATATTTTGAAAAGTGGAGACGTTCAGTTCTTCAGGGTCTAAAACGACAGCCTGGTTTTACAGGCCCCCGCAGTCGCAGCTCCACTGAGAAATGTGAGACAGCCCTGAACGCCACAGGCTACGAGCTCCATCCTGACCAGGAGGGAAGACAGACTTACACAGAGTGCCACCACAACAAGCAAACGCACACTCAACCACAAGTGCCCACGCAACAACAGACATGCAAACAAACACCTGCATGTTAAGGCATTAGGGCTGCTTAAAGTGCCATGAAATTGAGTATGAATATTAGCTTTTGAAATTCTAAGTGGCCAAACATATATATTCAAATATCGTTTTCCTATCATGCAACTCGAGGCACTCCGAGAGTGCAAACCTCCGCCAAGGTAGCACAGTCAAAATCTTGCTGAGTGAAAATGGCTCATAAAAAAATTTAAGGATAGGTTCCGTCCCTGATGCGAGACCAATCAACCCACAGAATCTGAGTGATATCACTGGCAGTGAAGTTCAGTTATCGCATGTCATAGGATGGCCGCTCGGATGTCATGTCAAGATAGCCGCTATGGCAGCCATTTAATTCGACCGATCGTGGTCAAAATTAACAGGGACCATCACTGATGTAATAGCAACCAAACCACAAAATTTCAGAGATATCCATTCATTACTTTTTGAGTTATCTTGTACACAGACAGATGGACAAACCAACACAGGCAAAGACATAACCTCTTTGGCGGAGGTAACAACAAAAAAATGCTTATCGCTTACTGCATTACGCAAGTAGTCACTGTCCCTAAACTGGCTTGCGTGTTATTTTACTCAAAGCAGGAGTAGAATATAGGACATTGCTTAACTTTTTTAATCACGTTATTACATCTGGTGCCTCATTTATAAAACACATTTTAGGTCAATCTGGTGGAGCATAGCCACGTACATATTTATAAACACATTTTCGACATGACTCCATTCGATAAATGACCGCCCTGCAGGTTATATAATTGTGGTTTGCCACAACTTGGCACTTACAAAAGAACATAAACACTTTGTTTAGTTTGTTAAGCTTCTTCCATCATCCAGTTATCAAAATCTTCATAACACACGGGAGAAGATTGCACACATCAGCATTTTTATTGCAAATAAAACTGGAAACATAAAACAACGGCGCTGTTGCCTGACGGAGTTAAAACCTTATCTATATCCAAGCAATAAACTCCAGCTTGTCCGCTACAAAAATAAAAAAAAAGAGAGCCAACTGTCAATTGTTTTAAAATTGAGAGCAGCATTTCTAGTTCAGATTCACTTTCGGTGAGCCCATGTTTCCGCTCAGTTTTGCAAAGATCGCTCAGGGAAATCAAAACTAGTACACATGCTTATTTTTTTGGACAAGCTAAGTAAACAATAACAAACCTCCCTACCAGCTAACAGCATTTATGTCCCAGAAAGCAAAAAAACAAAAAAAACAACTGGGCTTCAACTTCCAGCTTGTGGGACCAGCTCCTCCATCACTGCAACCATTTTCAGTTATAAAACAAGGATGAATCGGGGAACCGTTCAGTTAGAAGAGGAAAGGAGATGAACTTTGCCCACATGAACATGATTTGCATCTTGAAACTAGTAGCAATCAGGCCTAATAACTGAATGCTCACATTTAGGCTTGCATTTCGAAAAACACATGGTATTTAAAAAAATGTAAATATTTTTGACAGCTTAGGCTTGCATTTCGAAAAACACATGGTATTTAAAAAAATGTAAATATTTTTGACAGCTCAACAGCGCGCACACACACACACACATATATATATGGATGCAGACACCTGTGCATGTGTATCCAAACAGAAATCGCAAGCACACTAAGCATAGTACACAAGCACAGATTCGCTGACACAGCAAACACAGGCCAACATGAATACATTCACATCCAATCACAAGCAAATGCACATTTACACAATACATACTCTCACATGACCTCACACTCTCAATCACCCAAACACACTCGCATACGCACACACAAAATACATTCTCACATAATCGCTCTCACGCACACACCCCAAACACACCCAGGCACACATTGACCTAAACACACATGCACGCACGGGCACAACCACACAAACACAAACACACACAAAACAAAACACAATCTCACACAATCTCTCAAACACACACCTTCAAGACACAGGTACAGACTGATAAACACAGACCCAAACATACGGCGCGCGCGCGCACACAAAATCCCATCATGGCGTCCGCACTGTACTCCTAATGACCACAGGTTCTCTACAGGAAGCACGGCAGCAGTCGCGCTCGGCTCAATAAATATTAACAAGAGCAGAGACTGATGGCGCCGAGCACCACTTCCATAATTACATTTCAAAGGGTTCAACCCAACGGGGCCGGGAGGGGAGGGGGTGCGGCGAGTTCGTCCGAGAGGGAACGCAAAAACAACCAGGAAATCTTCCGAGGCGGATTCCGCGATTAGAAACGCAAGCCGGCGGGATCAGAAATGTACACTTCACGTACACCCAGAGAGCGACCCATCCTTCAGCCCCGCGGCCACAGCCGGGAGGTAATCACCGTTAGCGCGTTAGCGCGAACGCCTGACAGACGCGGCGCAGTCATTACGCCGTGCCTTTAATTCGCCCATTTAGCATTTTCCTGGCTGTTGACATTTCAGTCGGTTTTAAATGAGCGGACTGGGGGTGGGGGTGGGGGGAAGGGCTGGAGTGGGGTGGGGGTTTATGCGCTCCTGTTTTCAGAGAGCGAGAGAAAATGGGGGGATTGAGCAGTGGAGCGGAGAGATGTTAAATCATTATATAAACCTTGGGCGAGAGCGCACCCTTCGGAAAACATAATTAAACGCAAAGGGCGCTCTCTTCGCCGAGGTGCGCTTAGCCAGTGGCTTTACGCACGGTGACTGATTTCTTCCTCCACGCCTGTAAAAACAAAAGGGCGAAAAACTTCTGCTAGATCACACATTAATGCGTTTTTATTCCGTATTTATCACACCGCTTTCAATTAGGCCTCGGAGAAATTAGGCAGAAAGGGCCCGACAAATCAAACACAGAGGGAGAGGGACCCGTGTGTGGTGTGTTCTAATATTGGCTTTTCTACACATGACCGTACAAAAAGACATAAACGCGCCCACATGACTGCTGAAGGCCAGCTTTCCTGCTATGTTTGAGGAGAGCAGGACAACAAACGGCGCCGATGAAATGACACTAAGGACTCCAACCTCTGACAATTCATTCAAGCAAAAAAAAAAAAACAGCATTTGCATAGTAACAACCTCCAAACCCACTTCATAACATCTACTTCTTTGCTGCACATGACTTTAAAATGATAAGACCGCAGTGTTGACAACAGGGCTTGTTTTAGTTCATGCTTAAAGCTGCTTTCACACCGGATGCTAAACGCATTTTGGAAAAGCTCGCGTCTTTGCATTGACTTTGAATGTAATCTGACATGCGAAAAAGTGGTTTTGCGTCCGGTGTCAATGCAGCTTTAATCAGCTATGGAATTGAGGGTATCGCCAATGTGCAAAAAATGTCCGGATGTTGCATTCGTGCCCCGTTTCAGATGCATTATGGGATAGTTTGGTGACCCAGTCGCCTGCGAGAAGGGCCTTCCATGGCAATATCCAAACGGTAAATACAATTTTAAGAGCGCAATTCTCGATATTTTTTGTCGAAAGTAGCAGATATCTTTGCGGTCGCCGGTGGCTGTGTATCAATATAAGTGTATAACACATGCGGTCATTGTGCGTATACAAGAACGTATGCGTGCGTGCACGGCCGAGCCGATAGCCGTGATCTTAGCAACGCACCGGAAGTAAGCAGGTTCCGGAAATAGCAAGATATTTTGCCGAAAGTGCTACATCCGGGCATTGTTTGTGTACTGGCGATACCCTCAATTCATCACAACACAGCACAACACAGCATCCCGAGCTCATTCTCACCGTCAGGCTGAGGGGCGCTGAAACCTTAATGATGATCATATAGATCACATCTAATTAAGTGTCCATAAACACTGAAATCCCGGAGAGAGAGACAGACATCACTCCATGAGAGGGAGAGGCGTTTCACAGCTGAGCTGGCCAGCATCTGCCAATGGGTTCAGTCACAGGAAGGGGACGGGTGTGGAAGGAGGGTGGAGAGTGTGTGTGTGTGTCTGTGTGTGTGAGCAAGAGCGTGTGAGACTGCCTGTGTGTATGCGCATATGACTGTCTGTTTGTGTGTGTGTGACTCCGAGTGTGGCCACAGTGTGCATGTGCTTGTGGGAGAGACTGAGTGTGACTGTGTGTTGACCAGTGTGTGGGCGCGCGACAGAGACCGCTTGCGCGCGCGTGCGTGTGTGTGTGTCCACATGTGAGCACGTGCATGCAGGTAGGCGCGTGGTCGCACACGCGCGTCTTGCATGCTCTTGTCCATGGGTTGGTTGGGTGTGCATGCATGTGCACGTATGAATGCAAGTGTGTGCATCTGTGCGGCCACATATACATGCAAATGTGCACAAGTGTCTCCATGAGCAAACACAGGTCCATACACGAGAAGTGAGGGTAGAATCAGACTGGGATGGGGGGGGGGGTGTATAGAGATTAGGTTCTGCCGCCCTGAGGATCACACACAGCCTGTGCTGCAGACGCTGCATCCCTCAGCAGTCAGCACCGAGGGGAGAACGACCGAGACGCAGCTCTGGTGCTCCTACGAATCACAAACACGCACACGCTCCAGTGAAAACAATCATTCAGGGCAAGCAGCAGGGCTGCAAACAAACACCTCATTTTAAGTATAAAATATGACTTCCGCAGGAACGGCGATGGAAAAAAAAATACAGCGATAAACAAACATACAATTGAGCAAATACATCTCACTTAATGAATATCAAACGCTCATTATGGACTCTGGCCAGAATCTTAATGGAGGAGGCTTTGTCTGAAATCAATAAAGCGAGGCTGACCTGAGGAGGCCGCGCCAGTGTCTCTGAAGAACGGGCGTTTGTTAACCAGAGACCCTGACTCGGTGCACCACTTTAGCCCTGCCAGTGTACATTCCACGGACGCGCAAGTGTAACGACGCAAATGCACAGAAACAGGCGTCACAAACCAACCAGCGTTTTGAACGCAGTGAGAAATCTATTTACCCTTAGAGTGCTATAATAAACAACTATAGTTGCCCAATGATGCAAGAAACCAAAATCAGATGCTGTTGAAAACCTATCCCGCATGGGAGCTCTTTTAAACAAGATCCCACATGGTTTGTTTAACAGCTCAGGGTAATTGAATTTTGTTTTTAAATTCCCTGAAAATAAAGCACTCTAAGGGTTAAAATGCTTGCCTTTTACACAAGTTGCCACATTATAGATTTTCAACTGCTCGGGATAATTACATTTTTTTAATTCCTTAAAAATTCATTCTGAGCTCTATGAGTTAAAATGCTTGCATTACCTTTCGAGAAGGGGCGGTCGGGGGGGTTGAGAAGTTATCAGTAAAAGCAATTTACACACGTTTGTCCCCCCCACTGCTGGAGGTCAGGACCCGGCCTTTAAGGCGAGCGCTCCGATGCCCTCACTACAGCGCATGGCACAGCCGAGCAGTGGTGTCCTGACAAGCGGGTGAGGAGGTGTGATTTTTAAGGCTGGATTAGAGGAGGGTTGCGTTTACACGCTGGAGCTGGGATCTGTGAGAGGTGAGCAGTGTGTCGAACCAGACCGATGATGCACCACCTTCAGTTGTCTCCCCATTAAAAGCCTTTCCCCCAACACCTACCCCCCCCCCCCCCACCCCCCCCGCACAGATGTAAATGCGCCGCTTGGCGTTGCATTACAGGACAGGGGGATGATGAAAAATATGCTCTCGCCTGTCGACGCGCCGCAGGGCCCCGCCCCTGTGGAGATGACGGACGGCTGTGTGCTGTGAATGCAGTCATCACGGTCAGAGTGGGGAGGGGGGGAGAGAGTTTGCGCAAGGAGGCCAATTAGCGCTCTGCTGTATTCGCCTCTCACAGTAATCACATCCGCAAGCCGCACGCGAGGACATTCAAAAATATCATACCGATGTATTTATACATTTATATTCAACGTTCAAATAATAAATGGCTCCAATTTGCACTAGCAGTGCTCCTCGTTGGCCGAAGTACAGCTCCAATTTACCCAGCACAGCACCGCTCCAGATTACACAACAGAGTCCCATCGACTCCATCATAACCCCGGGAGAGCACAGTCACCCCAACACTGCTCCGTCATGCCCTCGCACAGCACAGTATTACCCCGGGTTTGCTCGCTACCCAAGCACAGCACAATATTACGCAGCACTGCTCTTTAACAGGTTAATATTACCCCAGAACAGTTCCACATCATCCCAACGCAGCTCAATATTACCCCAGCTCTGCTCCATATTACTCAGTACAGCTTTATTATAGCCCAGAGCAGCATTACATTGCCCCAACACTGTTCCATTTTACCCACGCACGGCACGATATTACCAGAGCACTGCAACACATGACCCCAGCACAGCTCCATATTAACCCACAGCTGCTTTATAATACCCCATCACTGCTCAAAATTACCTCACTGCTGCTCCCTGTTACCTCAGCACTGCTTCAAATTACCCCCGAGCAGCTTCATCTTGCCTCGGCACAACTCCTTATTACTCCGCCACAGCACCAAATTATACAAGAACAGCTTTACATTACCCTCACCCAGCATTATGTTAACCTAACACTGCTATACTACCCAGTATAAGCTTTATATTAGCTTAACACTTAAGGCGAGACACTACAGGTGAACAGGGTAAAATTTTTAACAGAGATATCACCATGAATCTTCATCAGCTGATTACTTGCATTAAGTCCATTATTTTTTGTATTACAAGTTTTCAGAAATCTTATGTTTAACTACGCAAGTGAGGCCCAATCTAATTAAAAATGAGCAAATTTGCATACATTTACAGAACAAAAATCTTAACATTGAATTAAGCAAGGTTCAATTTTTTTCCCCCATTTTGTTGACATATTTGAGTCAAAGGCTTTTATAGAAGGAATTTTGGATCTCTCTTTTTAACACTCCTTAAATCAGAAAATACTGTCTACAGTCTTAAAAGCAGCTATTTTTGCCATGTTTTTAGGAATAAAATGTGATATAATTCAGGCTATAAATTATATATTCACAAACCCCTCGGTAAAATTCTTCAGAATATAGACAGAAATAAACCTGGAAAGGTTGGTGTTTGTGAGCTCGACTGAAGTGGAGAATTATGTTCCTGAGTACGAGAAAAGACTCATTTTGAGAAAATGGCTGTAAAGTAAAACTCCAGTCATTTTTATTGGAAACCACTCCTTTGTATTTTCACCACCGGTTGCTGATTCAGAGGATATGACCATATACGGATGCAGCATAACATTGTGCTTCAGAGACAGAGCTTTCCAACGATACCAGTATTGTCATGGTACAGACAATTACCGCTGTACTGTATGCTCTGTTGAAATGATAACTTTCGGTGAATTAAGGAGAAACATGCAGACGCAAACTAAAATAAACACCTAAATGTTTTTTTGGACCTTTTACTCATACTAGTATAAAAGAAGACATATCATGGAATGTAACATTATGTTATGGAATAGCCCAAAATCTCAAAATTGACCATTGCTTCAAAAAAAACAATGTTTTTGCCTGTAGTGTCTCGCCTTAAATTACCCCAGCATGTTTCATAAAGCTGATCTCCACATTTTTATTTTCCTGAGTGTATTGAATACTACAACCACTGCACCGTTTTTTTTTTTTTTTTAAATCATAAACGCATGCAATATATTTCCCCAACAGCAAGAAGTCCAGAGACATGCAATCTAATGTCCCCATGACAGGTTCAAGAGCCATTGTGTAACACGATAAGATGATGATGTTTTCATCCACAATTCATGTTCATTCATTTTCAAAAAATTCTGTTAGTATGGAAGGGATCATTGTTAAAAAAGTTGATCAGTTAGAGAACAGGCCTGTCCTTGAGCGGAAGAAATGTTATTACAGTGTATGACTGACTGCATACTGTATCAGACACCTGAAGAGGGGGGTTCAAATGTTTTTTTTTTTTTTTTCTTTTCTCTCCACCTGTTAGGTCACTTCAGGTACCAGCCAAATGTTTATTTACTCTCTGATGAAGCTATGATTGCACCTGCCCACAGACTCTTTCCCAAATATTCCGAAATCAGTGATTTTGGAACCTCAGGGCGACTTTTGTTGGGCAGGGGGGCGGGGGAAATGGAAAAAAAAAAAAAATAGCACCATTTGGCTTTATCTGGAGAGCGGTGCTTTCTACACTCTCTCTGATGGCACAGCAGGAAATCAGCCAGAGCACAGAGTTCAGGTGTGTACATTTAACTCTAAGGAAGTTATGGACCTTCAAATACGCTCCCAAACAGAGAAAGCCAATCAGAATCATGTGTACCAGAAATGACGGGCGAAACCCTATAAAAAAAATCAAAAATAAATTAATAAATAAAAAAGCCTAACTCAAATAATGTTGGTTTCTTGGGTCTATGATCTTAGAGTTCCATATTACACCAGATATGCTCCATATTATGCCAGTACTGATACATTTTACCAAGGACAGTATTATATTACCCATAACCACAGCATGGCTACATATTTCCCTGCACAGGTCCAATTCATATTAGCCCCACACAGCTCAGTATAAACCAAACACACCTCATTATTACCCCAGCAGACCTCAAAATGACCCCAAACACAGCTCCATATGGTCCTTGCAGAGCTCCTGACTGCGCCAGACCTGCTCTATATAGTGAAACCTCCTCCAGACAAAAAGCAGTGCTCTAATTATGGCCTTCGTGAGTCACAGTAAAGGCTACGGTCTCAGATGAGCTCTCTATTCATTGCAACACACACACACACACACACACACACACACACACACACACACACACGACACACATGCCACGGCCTCCCGACACCAGCCATCTCCAGCGTCTTTGCCAATAATCGACTGAAGCCTCGGCCAAGAGCGAGCTGCTGGACCCACCGGCGCATCCAATACCCCTGCAACAAGCTGGGCTGCTCGTTAACTACACAGGGATAAATAATTAAACCAAGACGGACACTCTAATGAATCTGCCATCTTCTCGCCAAACAATCCCCACAGGTGGACAAAGTCCTCTTAGACAGCACTTAATCAGCGGGCGTATTAGGGCACAAGCACACTCCACATGTTCGCAAAGGACAGAGGACCCCCTTCCTGCTGTCCTCAGCACTCCAGAGCAGAAATCCGATTATCCCTCACATACGGCCAGCCTGGCTCCGCCCCTTCCTGCAACCCTCTTGCCCCTCCCACATCCTCAATCCAAACACCTTTACTGGCCTCCCCCACCTCCCCCAGCGGCTGCGGAACCTGAAGCCCTCAGGTGTGCTCACACACACACGAACAGAGTAAAAATATCCCGGATCTTGGGGCCCGTCCAAACGTGAACAATTTTTTTTTGAAAATGCATAAATATTTTATCGTTTTGGCCTTGCGTCCACACGGGAGACAGCGAAAACACAGCCCGAAAATGATATTTTTTGAAAACAGGTTCCAGAGCGAGAAAATCTGAAAACGCATTTCCCGGCGTTTTAGTGTGGACAACCAAAATGGGTTTTATCGAAATCGATGAAGTGATGGCCCCCATCACAACCCCGACCCCCTCTAGTCTGTACACAGAGCGCAAGCTTTATACGCATGTTCGCCGCCACCTGCTCCGTTTTTGGGTCTAATTCTGTAGAAACACCACAGTGCCATGCAGCGCCACACACAGGCCTGGAATATTTACTCCAGCGTCTTAGGTCGTTTTTTTAGGTGTCTCCGTGTGGACGCAGATATTTTTAGAAGTAATGCCCTAAGGACGGAAGATTTTTTTTTTCGAAACAATGAGGGAAAAAAAAGGCCATTTTTAAAAACCTCTGTCTCCGTGTGGGCGAGGCCTTAGGCAAGCATCAATGCAGTGGCAGTCCTGTACTGGGTTCAGCTCTACACCAGCCACCCTGCAGCTGCGCACACAGGCTACATGCAAGTAGCATTCATCTCCCAGTTACTGGATTTACCGCACTGTTCAGTTAGAGCCACGATAACCCAGCCAATCACAGCCGAGCATCATTTTCATTGACTCCCCGCCCACACAAAACAGCACAGAGTTCAGGAGGGGATCAAAGGAGAGGCTGGAAACTGGCAACCGATGCAGGATTTGTGTTTTTTTCCTTTTCACTGTTACAAGCTTCAAAACGCTGTCTTCCAGGCACCAAAGGATGACTGAAATTGTTAAAAAAGTTAAATACGGGACCTTAAATTTCTCAGACTGCCTCTCAGCTACGACATGAGCATTGATGTCGATATCACAAGTCCAGTACTCGTTTAATTTTTCAGCGTCAAAAAAAGAAATGTTGGGAAAATGCTGTCCAAACTCCCCACGGATCAGAATTCCCTACAGCGAGCCATTTATCAGACACTTCAAGCCAGAGCGGCTGACAGAAATTAAAACCACACTTCCGACAACAAACCTGTAAAAAAGCAAGGAGCAAGAACAACATTTCTACACTACTGACAGCACAATTAAAAATGATGACCAAATGTTTTCACACAACTGTCAAGGTTCCAGAAGGGAGTTTAAAAAAAAATAAAAATAAAAAAAACTGAAATCCACGAAGAATGGCAGGGAAAGCCCACAGTGACAGCTACTATAGCGAGGAAAAACAGCTTCACAGATATATCGCAATGCAACACAAGCCAGCAAAACCCAAGCCAAGCAAAGACACTCTACCGAGCACAGGGATATAGCATGTGTTACTATAACCTGTGAAGGCTTTTCGACATTTTGACACCTGAAACATCTCATTCTGCTCACGAGTGTACCATCAGCGAGAGCAAAATAATCTATTTAGGTCTATGGGCTACAGGACACTACAGGCAAACCAGTGGCAAAGGAAGAGCCTCTCCAGTGGCCTCAGGGAAAGGCACAGGACAGAACAGACCGAATGCAGCAGCATCTCAAAGCGCTCTGGCCGAGTGAAACTTGGCCGCAGCCAGCCTGCGGTTACCTCGGGCAACCAATCCAATTTTTTTCCCCCCCTTTTGATGTTAGCGCCGTTCCTTGCCAAAGCTTCTTTTCCCTTCCCCGTACATCGACTTTCTGATGATAAAAATGACTGATTATGACAAGCCTCAAAACCATCACGCCTGGTTTCATAGCCCTAAATAAATGAAAACATTTCGCTCCGTAAATAATGCAGTGATATTATTAGCAGTTTGAATTGCAAGCATTAGAAACTCCTCTCATGAATTTAAATTTCTGGAGAGAACGGTTGACAACAATGCCAGGCAAGATCCATCCCTATTTAGGCTATAGCTGATGGTTAGCTGCAGAAAGGAGGCACTTTAAACATCACGATAGACAAGGTTTGATCAATAGCAGGTCACAAGTCAGCAAGCTCTCTGAAATCAATCAGCAGTTCTCTCACACCTTAGAGTTTTCCTACAGGGGAGCTGCACATGTCGAGTTCATTTTCATCTTCCTAAAGACCACAAAGCCTAGGAGCTTTGACCTTTAGGCACTCATGAAACACATTAAAACTTGCAGGATGCAACACCATTGAACAAAAAAGCCCCCATCATCATTGCATTGTACAGGATACAACAAAATCAAGAGCGCTGCTGCTGGTTGGTGCAACACACACACATAACACACTGCACACAAAAGAACACAATGCACACATTAAACACACACCGTGTTGCATATTTTAAAAAATGCTCACATTTTCTTGGCAGATGACTGGCGTGTGAAATGACGCCCCATATTCTAAGAAACATTACAATCAGTGTGATAAAACTCATATGGGGTTAAACAGAAATTTATAAGAATTAAAAATGTGTAGCACACGGAGTGCCAGGTTTGCTTAGCTCAATCACGAGGATAAATTACAACGGACAAAACACAAAAACAAAAAAAACAACTGCTCTCCTGAGGAGCATAAGTGCACGGTGCAGCTAACTTTGCAAACATCAGACAAGCAGCAAAGTATTCCACATCAAAGAGTCGTTTGATCTACGCCTTATCCACCAGTCAGAAAGAAAACACCCAGGCTTGTGATCGGCCAGGGCCATCTGCACATGCTCAGAACTCTCGCGCTGATTGAAGGGAGTCTGATAATGCTTACCAGTTTGAAATCCTGAATGCTACAGATGAAGTAGGGAGTGTTGGGTCTCCGGCTTTCGATATACACACAATCTGAAAGAGAGAGAGAGAGAGAGAGAGAGAGAGACAGAGACAGAGAGAGAGAGAGCCAGCGTGAGAATCATTGCAGACTGCTTTCACTCTCGCACAAAAACCACCAATTTCATGCAAGGACGTTCTCAATGATCCAGCGCCACTGAGCTCATCGAGTAACAAAACCAAGGTTCTTTTACGAATCGCCAGGTTCACCGCGTACAAAAAGGGGGTAGCGAAGTATCTCGTCCCCATTACGGCGCACACATTCGGTTGTTTAACAGAATACCAAGTGCGAGAATGTCACAGAGAGGTCTGAACACAGAAACGCGCACTTTCCTAGACAAAGAAGGCAACTGCGCCCCCAGCAACATGTCGACAGCAGAACATGAAACAAGGCAGCACTGTAATCAATACCCTCCACCACCATGGAATCTCATTTTCAGACCCTGTCAATATCATGAGTGGTAGCAAACACGCAAAATGTCATGTGCATAGGTAAAAATGTTTCTGAGAAAACTTGCCCCTACTAAACCTGATGGATGGATAGACAGATGGACACACAGGCAGACGAGCTCCACTGCAATGTCCCCAGAACCACTTTGTGTCATGCCGGAAGATAAGAGGGGTAACACTACTTTTAAGTGCAAATAAGTGTTCTGGAGCTGCAATCACCACATTTCAATGCTGTGCAGGGGAGTCGCATTTCTTCGCCTGTCAAATGACGGCTCCAATTTTAAATTATAGGACCGTTTTCGAGGGTAGGTATGCTCCTCAGGTCGTTTCCATTAAAGCATTCTTTTTTGCACGCTGGCGATTGGTTACATATGCTGGTAATCACGCAGGGCTCGATGTACGAGCACAGAGCCCTCTCTCACAGCAGAGGTCGTCAGCCCCTCGCTGTGGAGCCATCAAGCGTACAGGAGTCATTCTTGCACATTTCCTGCAAATAATGACCATATTTTCTAAGAATAAGTGATGATTTAATTGCTCTGCACTTAGGGTAAAAAAAAATTTTCTACGATATTTTACTGCACAGCATCTCACCCACAGCCAACTGCCTACGTGACAAAAAGAAACCACATGAAGATATAAAATAATTTACAATGCCCTTCAATAGAACTGGTGTACTCTAAATACACGATTACGCGTGCCAAATCAGGTATAAAGATAAACAATATTACATTTAATAGATATCACCCTCGGCGCATGCAAAGATGTAATTAGCAGTAAAAAAATAAATAAATAAATGCAAATGACATTGACAGCAGAATCATACACAAAATTCAACAGCGCTGAAGAACACTGGATTTCAAAAACAACATCATCTCAAGACTGACGATCCCAAAATAAATGCATTCTCCCGAAATCATTGGCCCAGATACCTCACTTATTGAGCAATGACTACTTGCAACAGAAATGAGAATCTCTGCCAGTCAAAGAGGTGCAAGTTGCTTGGACGAGGTCTGTGCTTAAGTAAATACATTGTTTATAAAAAATTGAGTAAAAAATAAGCACCTCTCCAACATGAATGGTTGAGTACTTGATGAGCAATCCATGAAACACTCATTATTGGGTGTGTCTGAAATTGATGGACTGTTTTGACAACTATGAACAGTGCATGTATGGAGTATTTTACAATACTTGTTCATGTGTTTAATGCACAAAGGCAAAAGATTATGACTAGGCTTGAGGCCAAGCCAGAATACCACACAAATAACTACAACACAGACACAAAACCAGAAATGGCAGCCCTCTGTACAAGAGAGGAGAGTCATTCACAAACAAGCATCACTAAATGCCAAATTATTTTGTTTTGTGTGGAGTTCATACTCTGGCCCCGTTATTAAATTTTCCTTCCATGTGAAATGTGTAAGCAAATTCCAAAAATACACGTGGTCTTGCTCGTTTGGTTTATGTGCATACACGTGTTAGATGGCATGTATGACTGGCCTGTGATCTAAGCAAGATATTAACTCAAATGCATATTGTGCCATTGCGAAGATGAAATCTAATTTTTTTTAAAAAACACAGCCAATACATTGAAATAGCAGTATCTTTGTAAAATAGTCAATGTTACTACCTGTTATTAAAATCAACATTTTTAATTCAGTCTCTATACATCTTAGCAAAGCCCGTTTCCAGCAGGCATTTACGCAGTATAATAACTCAAGGTCCTCTCATCCAAATCATCTGATTTCCAACTGTATTTATTTATACTCTTATCAATCATCAACACTGACAACAATATACCAAAATCGAGTGAATTTAAAATTAATTTTAAGCTTCTCCCCGACTTTACTCTGAGAAGGTCTGTCTAATTAAAACTACCACAGCCCACAGATGTCAACCCAAGAAGCTTCCCTAGCAAAAACCACAGAGCTAATTACCAAAAATCTTCAAATCACAATAATATAAATACCACAGAAATTTTACTCTGACAACAAAAATTGGATGCTGGCACAATGTTAAACAACGGAATAAAATATTAACTCCTGCTAAGACGAGGAAAAATTAGACTGCGCTGATCATCAATTAGACAGTGCTTCCTCACACAACCGCAGGGGAGTATTGCAGTGGGAAAATTACTCGGGGAAAATGATCCGGTACAATTTATCATTAAAACAAGTATTTGCCACTAACGTGTCTTTGTCCCCCGCCACAAAATGTGAAATCGTGTCAAAATGAGCAATGTCTCGGTGTGACCTTGAGAGGGACGCGAAGGACACCAAAATCGACTGGCTCCGGGGTATCACCCTAATACATGTTGACATCAAATTTGAAGAGGATCCGTCCATTCGTTCTTGAGATATCTCGCTGACAAGGATTCAGGACGTACGGACGGACGGACGGTCGTGAATACCATGTTCCGCGCGGCGGGGGACAGAAAACGACGGCCACTGGAAACAGCCCAAAATAATTTGAACACAAAGCCATGCTGCTCCGTCTCGCGCTACGGTCCACGACCCGGACACGGTTAAAAGTTTGCGGCAGGGATCTCATCTCTCAGCAGCCGCCTTTACATTTCACAGTCAAAAAATCCGCGCGTCACAGTGATGTCGCACGCTGTGACCGGAAAAATAGCAGAGCATTTCGCGAGTTCATAGCCGTTGCAAAATGCCAAAGTTACGGATTTCGTTTTAGTTGCCTGCAGACGTCGATTTTCCCGTTAGTCGCTTCAAAAAAAAAAAGGCGCGAACACAATGGAGATTTAAACAGATTTACCACAGCGCGCGCCACTTGAAAAGCCGCAACGAAATGTAAATCGGTTTGGACTGAACGCTTTCCGCGCGACAGATACATGGCGGGCTTGTTATCAGAGACGATTATGAATGAAGCATTTATCCCCCCCACCCCTCAATTCATTTTTATAATCGTTGGCTTCCACCCCGGCTTAGCACAAACTACACAGCCGTGTCTCCAACACGACCTCGGCGCTGGAAGTCATTTAAAAGATAAAATAAGTGAAAACATCCATCACGCGGCGGCGTGACCTACGGGGGAACAGCATTTGTCAGGAGAGGCGGAGAGACAAAGCAGACAAAGCTGGACGAAATGAGATGACATGTTTCAGACAGTCAATACAACTTCAGAGGGGATTTACCGCGGGGAATTGGGGCTTTAGTGTCCCATAACCCCCAGCAGTGCATTTCATTTAAACCGGTCTGCCTTCTCTGCCAAAGAAAAAAAACGTCTGTGTGTATAGACCGAGCCACCTGACTTATATTAGAAATATAAATCCGACACCAATACAGGGCCACCTTTTATCAACAGGAAATAGCGCCGCACATGCACAACGGCAAGGTTACGGCGGCAAGACTTAAACCGTTCATCACTTTTCCGTCTTATACAATGCGGATGGGGTCAGTAACAGGAAATCGGGAAGCTTTACAGCCACTCGCTAGTAGGAGCAGGCAAGAAGAATAAACATCACACATCCAAGTTCCTGGGAAACAAGAGCCATGCATCGTTTCTGACGTAGGATCTCAAAAGATGTTAGAAGCAAAATGATTTGATTTACAAGCTCATTAGTCATGACAATTAAATCGGGGCGAAACAAGAAGCAGAACCAGGCGGCACAAGGCTCTCCAGAAAAAAAGGAGCTCTTTCTCAGCCTGAACAATGTCCCACAGCAGCGATCATCAAGCGTCTTAAAATCCAAAAGAAATGCTAATGCATGCCATCTAAAAACAGACTTCGGGGAATATGCCTTGAAATTCCAGAATCAATTAAATTAAACTTGTGGACGGTGCGTGTAATGATAGTCACCCGACATTATTCTCCTACTCTCTAGTGCACTGGACATTAAAGACGTTTCAAGACCCAAATGCGCGATAATGGGGAGCCTTGGTTTCACCACGGAGGTGCGGGGCTGCCGCTGAAGTCGGAGAGGACCGAGGGCGGACATTTTGTGTGTTCTATCAGTTTTCAGTAGCCTTCTCTTGGCACATAAACTCTCTCACACAAGCCCAGAGGGTGGATTTGCAGGAACTCTGCATCCTTTAACACGTCCTCGCCTGAAAGAGCCAACATTTAGGAGGCACAGCGGAGATGAGATTCCCCACCAGCTGGTAGAAAGGGAGCAGAATCCCACACCCCTCCCCCTCACCCCCACCGCCCCTCCATGAAACCAGATCGCTCTGCAGCCATTACAGCTTAATGCATTGTCACTACTTGCCTGCCCACATGAATATACATTACGGGAGCAGGGCGAGGTAAATTTAAGCTGTTAAGCCATCTCCCGGCCCAGCTATTGATCGGAGCTGCTCTCTACAAGATGCAGGGCCGACCAAACCCACCTTTGCAGATTTGAGGGGAGAAAAAAAACCCCTACACCATGGTAGCAGCACATATGAAGGTGTGATCTTTACAAACAGGATTTATGCAAGGGGAGCAAATGTGTAGCAGGATTTAACTTGTAAGAGAGACAGGGCAAATGAGGAGGGAATGGTCTTTTAACCCTCAGAGCGCTGAAATAATCAAATATTTTTTTAATTTATCTCGAGCTGTTGAAAACCTATCATGTTGCGACTTGTTTAAAAGAGCTCCCGCAAGTCGCTACAAGATAAGTTTTCAACAGCTTTGACCTTGATATCTTGCATCGTTGAGCAACAATGCTGCATTTAGCACTCTAAGGGTTAAATAAGATTTACACTGTAAAACTGTGTGGTCTAAACGGAGCAAGATTCTCAGACAGACGATCAATCAAAATATCTGAGTTCCGAGTATCTCGCAGCCTTAAACAGGGACCTAATATGGAATTCAAGGGGTCCCAGAGAGAATCACTCTGACAGGGGGAGAGGCGCTTATAAAGCTGGTGGTGTATTTCAGCAGTGGAAACTAAACAAAAGACTCCATTTTACTGGGTTAAACCCGGTTTACTGAAGGTAGAGAGATGGCTTTGAGAGCAGTTCTCATTCTGCAGGCTAATAAAAGAGACCGTTATTCTTTGGGGGGCCAGCAATACAACATCCCGCACAAGTTGACGGTGGCTCTCACGTACATGAGCGACCCAGCCTGTAGCCTCGTCGTTAAGGTGTTTCACACTGGACTCAGACGATCAGTGGCCTAGAAACCTGGCTGTTCCCTCATGCGTCGGGCCAGAATTAGGCCCTGGAGTACGGCCCTTAACCCCACATTGCTCCAGAAGGCATTGGGTTCGATTTAGCGGAGTGAAATGTAAGCCACTTTGCAGGAGTGCAGAGGCAGAATAACAGTAATTGCTGTGCATGACGGATCCTCATTCTGAGCAGCTCAGATCCAATCCTGTACAGCACAGTTTGGGCATCAGCTACAACATACGGGCACAATATCTGGGGTTCTGGCCTACATAACAGACACAACCTGTAGCCAAGTTCATGATTCAGCTGCACGACTGGGAGCCAAAAAGCTCCACAGCAAGATGACCGCAGTTATTGGGCCCCTGCACCAGGCCCTTAACCTCACACTGCTGTTGGGGGACTTTGCTACAGATTAGTCTAATCAAACTGCAATTTGCTTTAAATAAAAGCATTAGCTATACAACGGAATTACCACTATTAATTTTATAACTGCTACTTTGATCGCACCCTCATTCACCCCATCTACACTATACACTCTGCAGAAGGATGGGAACTGGACGAGGAGTCTTCACCATACTGAGCTCCGCTCTTCAGCATCCAGAGAGCCACCGCAAACCGAGCGCCTAACATTAGCGGTTTTGGTTTTGGCCAACGTTTATTAGCTCTCGACTCAACTTCGAAAACCCTATGGCTAGTGTGGAAAAAAATGAAAACAGACAGGTATGTTCAGATAGTTTGGTTGTGGAACACCTGAGACATCACCGCACCTGTGACTTCTGTACGGGCCGAGAGTGCGCAGCCAGTGAAGTTTAGCTCCAGGCTTCTCATAGACCGTGACCATAACGAGCTGAAAACTACAAAAGCCAGCACTAGACAACACGCGCGCCCAATAGCCACAGAGAGGAGAAAACGAGTCTGCATTTGACTCACAACAGCTGGCAACACTGAGAATGCTGGATGCACAGAGAGGAAGTCCAATCATGCTACAAAAGAAGGGTAAGCTAGAGGATATTTAGAAGCTATGGGATTAATAATGCAGAACAACTACAGGTAAAGCACAGCTCATGAATATTTACTCACTCCCAGGCAGCCGACAACTGATATGGTCACAGCCTGGAAATAATTTACAAAAGCTAACGCAAGGTAAACACGGCGCACAATGAGAGATGTACAAACACAGAGAACCAACAGAGCGAGGAAGAATCATGATGTCAATATAGCCATCTGTAACCATTAAACAGTCTTCCTAAAGCATTAATCCAGATTTTAAAAATGGTGCTGAGAATTTTTTTTAAATAAATCGTCGCCAATTTTATGAAACAAATTCTCAGCTAAATGGAATCCTGTACTCGCATCGTGGTATGCATTTATCTAGAATATACCCTGCTCGTTTCAGCTGTAAATCGATTTTCATTTTTTGGCAACACATTCTCCAGCCGGTTGTGAGAAAGACCGGATATAATTCTTGCTCTTCACAAGAAACGCTTGGCTGTCTACCACACGTGCTAGCTGGTGTATGTGATTAGGTAATTCTGAAGGAATTCGGAGTGTCCCGTCAACCCTTTTTAGTCTGATGTTTGCATTTTGGCCTCAAAGATAAGGAGCACAACGAGACCTAATTCAGGTTTCAGGCCCGATTCACTCCAACAGACAGCCCCTAACTGTGAGGTACGTATCTCAGAGGGACGACTGCGGTACCAAAGCTGCTGCGTTTTTAGAATGAGCCAATTCCCTACCACACACCGCCATCTGCCATAACGGCACTCACTGCTGACAAATTAACAGAGAGTAAAAGGGAGCCATGATTCTGGGTGGTAATGGAGCTCCTCTGAGACGAGCCTCGTCCGCACGCGCTCAGTCAGTCTCCCCAGGGGGCGGAGCTTATGTCACAAGGTGCATCCGCAATAGCTCCTCAATTACGCTCCTGTCTCAGTTAGGAGTGTGTTTCGGTTCTTAAACCCGGATGAGACACAACCGTTCTGAGTGATGTTAGCCTGGTTTTGCTAACACGTTTCCAGAGCCTTCCGCACTCTTCCCCTCTCCCCGGGGGCATAACCACACACACTGCAATCCCGTCCCGAAAAAACCTCAGAGAAGTAAAGCCCGCTGGTGTGTGTGCGTGAGGCTCACAGAGAGGCACCGGTCTCACCCTCCGTTCCCCCCTCTCCACGGAGATGCACGCAGTGCTAGAGAGAGAGAGAGAGAGCGTCTGATGTCGGCGGATTCGCAGGCTCCGCTCCAAGGACGGCAGAACAATGATGATTTCATCTGTGATTTTACTCCAGACTCCCGCTACCGCACTGCTTTCACAGGGACGGAGAGGGAAGGAGAGAAGATAAAGACCTCACTCTTTGGTTTATCTCTTCTCGCTCTCCCCCACCCCCCAAGGAACAACCGTGTGTGTGTGTGTGTGTGTGTGTGTGAGAGAGAGAGAGAGAAAGAGAGAGTACAAACAGGAGAGTACAGAGTCTGTGTGCTTCCCTCTTCAAATGTGTTTGGTGCTGACAGTTCTGACAAAAGAACAGCTGTTTGAGGCGAATGTGTGTGTGTGTGTGTGTGTGTATGCCCTCCCGTGAGCATGTTCTTGTACCTGCTACACAGTGAGAACTACAAAACGTTTATTCCCCAACAGAGAGGGGACATTATTAGAAAGTGAGGACATTTTCACCTGTCCTCATGACGACAGAGGCCAATTGAGACTTACTAGTCAAGGTTGGGGGTAAAGTTAGAATTAGGGATCGATTAAGGTTAGCGTAAGGATTTGGGTTAGGCATGCGTTGCTCATTGTTAAGATTAGAGAGAGGTTGTAGAGACACTCAAAGAATGAATGGAAGTCAATGTAATGTCCTTACAAGGATAGAAATTTAAGGATGTGCGTGTGCGTGCGTGCGAGCATGTCTATTAGACAGAGTCAGCTCGAGTGTAAGTCACATGACTGTGTGTGTGTATATGAAGGAGTGAGAGAGAGAGGAAACAGGGAGAGAAGGGGAGGGAGGGAGAGAGAGAGGGGGGAGGGAGAGACCGAGCGAAAGTTAGTGTCTGGTGCTCTCTCCGGTAGCAGAAGCCTCCCTCATTAACTTCAGTGTAACTGCACTGCACAGTTCAGCTCTCTGTGGTCAGCATGTCCAATTAAACAGCCAGGCCTGGGCCAAAATCCTCTCACACACAAAAGAGCATTACATGGGTGGCACAGTTCCCTCCGGCCCAATAACTCACCCCCAGCTTTTTTCTGGACGTGGGCAGCGTTTCGTTTCCTGGTCTCTCCCAACATGTCATTACGCGCCTGAATGAACATAATTTGATGTAATATAAAACTATGCAAGTGTTCACACATTTTGGCAGTGATCACTCCATCCAAGAAGAGGATGTCAACAGAAACTAGATGATGTCAGAGGTGATCACCTTAAACTAAGATATCTTGCATGCTTTCTCACTTCCATCAAGAAAAAAAGATGAACTCCTTATACACGCCATAAAAGAACTGCAGAGCGTGGAAATAGCTTGCTGGAAACCAGACACGTTATTTACACATTGTCCTTTCATCCAACGCAGACTCGGCATTGTTTGAAAGCCGCTCCACCCAAACGACATATGCTATTCAAAGCATCGAGCTAAGCCACAAGTTACACCTTCAGATGGGTCACGCCAAGAGCCCAGACTGCAGGCAGTGCCCGTGTAGAGCGTGAGTCGCTATGGGTGTAGCTCTCCCGCTGCGCGCCTTCATAAAAGGACGAGAACGGCACGTTTTTTTTACAACGCCCATCAGCCAGATTACTCAGTACAGGTCCATCAACACCAGAGAAGCAGTGCGCCATGCCAGCTACTAATTTACCTCCAATGAGGGAGTCCCATGCTTCAATAAACAATACCACCTATGACAAACAACCCTGGACGGCCTTCTCTCTAATCATTATTAAAACATTTTAATCTTACTTTCATCCAAGTCCATTTCATGTGCTGCTGTTGTTTTTCCAAAATATGACATTCGATTCGAGCCAAAGGGATGAGAGTCAGAACTTAGATGCGATTAGACATAAGAAAGCCGGTTTCCACGGCAACTATCAACAACCAACACTGGCCCATTGTTGGCGGTTCTTCTGAGGTCATACCAGCAGCCCAACTCGTCCTTATTGTCAGATACAGGCGGGCGTAATCTGGAGACGCTCTCAGTGTTTAACAATCACTCTGGAGTGTTTCCATTATCAGCAACGTTCCAATACTCGCGTTGGCCAAGTTCATCTTTTGTAGTTTTCTGAACTACTTTGGGGGGGGGGGACTAACTGGTGCTGCATTGATGGTCTTGCTGTTACCACAAGACCCTATCAGCTGCATTCCAAAGGCTTCATTATTCAGGTCACTGCTTTGCAAAATTCGACACCACAGAGCGTGTGCATACATTTCCACTCCGAGAACCCAATTTATCAGCATGAATGTGAGCAAGGTTAAGGCCAGTTAAGTTTTATCCAAACCTGGCATACTAAAATAAGCAGCAGGTTTTCTAAGACATGCAAGTACGAGTTGGTGCTTTATTTCAGGATTTGCCCTTACAGCCAATACGACCTGCACTTTTAATCCCTAGAGCTCTGAAATAAATTCATCAAGAATATAAATTTAACTAGACAGTCTGGTCGGCTTTGACCGCATGGGTGTAGCCCCAAAAAGACTGCTTCTTCCCCTTTCGGCCAATAGTGTCACCATGGCAACCAAAGCCAATAGGTGTCATTACTTAAGTATTATAAATGTCCATACCAAATATGAAAGTTATAAGTCAAAAATTATAGCCTGTACAGTGTCAACAAGGAAGTGTCCGTGTTTTAGCACAAATTTGCGTATCATTCGGCCGATACTGTCGCCATGGCAACCAAAATCGATAGGCGTCATAAGTCAAGCACAACACATGTCCGTACCAAATATCGAAGTAATTGGTCAAAAGTTACAGCCTGTACATTGTCCACAAGGAGGCATCTATGGATGTGGACGCGGTGGCGGCGGAGATGACAAGCATGAATCCATAGTAGCCGCCCGACTGCCCGTGGGCTACAATTATCATGTGCTGCAGAAACCAATCAGGTGGCGCCTTGTTTTAAGCAAGTCGCCACATGATGAATTTTCAACAGCTTTGATTTGAATATCTTACATTATTGAGCAACAGTAGCTGCATTTAGCACGCTACCGGTTAATAACATCTGCTGGTTTTGGGTGAAAGTGCAGCATTATGGGTCTTAAAATACATGAACTAGACGGTAAAAATTTCAAGACGAGGTTCCTCACCAAAAGTGAAAATAGTTAAAGGATATAAAAGGTTTAAAAGAAACACCTATGAAAGAACAGGGCAATCACTGTCATCGCGAAGGATAACTTCAGACGTGGAGAACTCCCTAATGAAACCACCGGTTCTTTTCACCACTTTCAACAGTCAGAGCATGTGCAAACATCTCATATGCGTTCCTTCATAATCCGTTTTAAAGGCAGTGATCGTTCTCCATTCATTTGCTCAATGACAGACCATACCATTTCAGAGTCTGCAAACGGCATTCGACAGAAATAGAACAAACTGCATTTCGCATTAGTGATCCAAGAACGCCGGCAAAGGAACATATTTTCTCGTCCGTCACTCGCCAAAAACGCACAAAACCTACAACTAAACCAAAAAAAGGAATTCCTCTCAAACCTGTGATATTTTACGGCAATGTGATATGCAAAAACAAAGGGTTACAAACTCCAGACCTGCTTGAGGTGCAGAAATAACAGCTTCATAATTAAAAGCTGTAAAATGCTTCTGCTAATGAGGCTTGCGACTGTGCACTTTCTTGTCAGGACGAAGATGACAGCATTTTTTTATTTATTTTTTTACATTGCAGTTTGTACCTTTTGTACCCGCAGCATAAAGGCTCAGTGTCTACCTGCCCAGTGTGTGAATGTAGATGGAAACTCAATCCCTGTCATAAAAGAGATAAACTAAACTGAACCTGCTTTCAGTCTGACTCATGTCGGTTCCTATCGGAAGGGCTGGGCTTGGGAATAGCGTTCCGGTGGCGGGGCGGAGGTGGTGAGGCGTCAGCTCTGGTGACAGACAGCAGCCGTCCTGACACACACACACACACCTAAGGCTGCGTCTATACTCTCACACACCGCTGTACGCTCAGTGCTGCCTTGACATTACACCCTTCTTACCCCAGGATTTTCTCTTTTTAACTAAAACGCATACAAGCTCGTTAGTTTCCCTCCCTCTCGCACAGTAATCACAGACTTCACAACAGCAAAAAAAAAAAAAAAAAACAGAAAAATTCTAAAAACAAGACTGAATTAATCCTCGAGCGCAAACACATCGAGGTTTACCAGCAGTCTCCTTCAGGCGAATGCTCAGAGAAGTGTTTCTCGTTATTGGACTCGGGGCGGAGTTCACCGATGTACCGCCAAAGAAATGTACAGAGTGACCCCTGTTCAGCTAGGGGCACCACCTACAGAAAATCATTACTCGTCCAGATAAGCAATTTGCTGTCGGTGTATTGGCAAAGCGCGGCTATCCGCAGAGGCCGGGAACACTCATCTTACGTCGGCGGGAACACAACAGCACTCACAGGAGGGAGGTTATAGGCCTGACTGGAGCCAGACACTGTTTTCTGCATGTTTATGCAGCGCAGGGCCTGCTCCGTGAGACTGGGGAAGGATGCAGCGATGCTAACTCCAGCGGTAATGCGCAGCAGAGCGGCGGCTATGTTCAGGCTGTAAAAGAGGGCACGGCGGTGGTGTAATTTAGGTCAAAAACCGTCCAGACGTCCGCAAACCACTGGGAGAGGAACAGGGCAGCCGATTCGATGTTTGGAGGATTTCGGTGGGGCGAGCCCTGCTCGGTCTGTCAAAATTACACAACCCAGCGCCTAAAATATGCAGCACGCGAATTTAAAAACTCTCCAAGCACCTCAAAATAAACAGCCTCAGTCACTCTCTCCAGACTGGGCTCAGCAGAAGGAACAGAACGGAAATGGAGAGGGAAGGAGATGGCAGGGAGGACTCCCAGCAGACGGAGAGTATCGGCGGCTCTGAATGTGACATGGGGCAGCTGGGGTTCGCTCTTTTCCAAGTGCGTTATCAAACAGAAGAATTCAGGTGCAGTTAGAGGAGGAAACGGGTAATCGGACGTAATTCTCTGCTGACCAGCTTCCGCTCTCTGTCCCGAGAGCACGGCTTTCAACGGGGGGCGATGGGGCTTTTGCGGTCTGGGCTCCTAAACTGCGGAATAATCTCCCGTTGAAAATAAAACAAGCTGCTTCAGTGTCCTATTTCTAAGTTCTTTTAAAAACTTGTCTTTCTGGAATGGCTTTTTAGTTCTTTTTTAACTTTATCTGTCATTGCATTGTGTATATTTTCATGTCTTTGAAGCACTTTGTGAACCTGCTTATGAAAAGTGATATATAAATTTATTATCATTATTATTATTCAAATGCTCCGCCCCCAGAATGGCAGTTTACCACACAGACTAGACTTCAAGTGTCTGTTCACCAAAAAAAAAAAACACACACCACAGACTCCCAGCATTACTGAGGCTCTTTTGAAAAGGGATGCAGCTCCCTGCCAAATCCCACTGGAGACCTGGCTTTGCTATATTAAAAAATTAATAAAATTCACAGATTTACTGCGCAGGCTGTTGTAGCAACCTCGAGTGCACTGAGACTGCAGGGCTGAGAGTACCCAATCCCACGAGGGCTGGGTCAGGATTACCCAATCCTGCTCGGGCTGGGTTGGGAGGATCAAATCCCATGGGGGCAGGGCTGAGAGTACCCAGTCCCACGAGGGCTGGGTCAGGATTACCCAATCCTGCTCGGGCTGGGTCGGGAGGATCCAATCCCACTGGGGCTGGTACGGGATTACCCAATCCCCCGTGGGGGGGGGGGGGGGGGGTAATGCACACTGTTTATAATCTCCTCTGCAGATCCATAAAATGGCTCCGCCGACTGCATATCGACAGGGCTACAGGAAGGCGGGGGTGGAGCGCTGTTCAAAGAGCCGATCGATGGCGCAGACCGCCGAGCCCTGTCCACTCAAGGTTCTGCTGAAACAAATGGGCCGAGAGCAGGGCACCGGGGAGATGCGAGCCCAGCCACCGCACAGCTGCTCCTTTCTGCGGCTCTCACCGCCGGCTCCTCCCACACAAACATCAGCCCTGCCTGTCAGGGATAAACAGCCCAGCCGTGAGAGGGGGGATCCAGGAGCCGGACATCAATATTCCTCACAGTAATCTGTACAGAGTCACTCCTGTATGCGTCATGAGCCGTCCAATGGAGAAAGCAGGAGAGAAGACACCAATTTGCTATCCATCTCTCTCTCCCACTCTCTCCTACCTCTCTCTCTCCCTATCCATCTCTCCTTCTACCTCTCTCTCTCCCTCCCTCTCCCTATCCATCACAGCCATATACACACACACACACACACACAAATTCTCTCTCGTGGGGTGGTCCACTTTACATATTGTGTGTCACTTTGACTAAAATAAAAGGATTAAACACTAAGCGTAGCATAATCCAGCCCAGGCCCTGTGCCTGTTTAAGCCTCCCAAATCAAAATCTGATTGCGCTAAGGCGCTACAAATGGCCCCGACAGAAAATGTTCCAATCGGCCCAACATACTGAAAACATTTCAGAGTGTGTGTGTGGGGAGGGGGGTGTGTGTGTGTGTGTCCATGACAGATGGCATTTCAAACAAAATGCATTTTAGGACTGTTTGAAAGGATAATACTGCAAAAAAAAAAAAAAAAAAGAGCATCTTTAGGGACGCCATTTCCGCAACTGACATGCGTCTCGTTCTGAATGAGAGGAGAGATAAGCCCATTAACAGAATCTACGGGCGAGGCTTTGTCTGAAACAATACAAGTAGCATGACGCCGATCATTTACACGTCATTTTACAGTCTGAGAATGTCAACCAAATGCCAAGACTTCGTAAACCGGAGTGTTTCAGTGTGTAATTTTTGCAGCTATAATTTACTCTAAAAGCTCCAACATACAAAATAAATGAGACAATTTCTTCAGGAAAGGCAGGCATAAAAATTGGTTTAACTCTGTACACACAGATCAACCGTGTTTGCACGTCAACAACAAACCCGAAATAAACTGAACCACAAAATTGGTTATGGGATGGATTTTCCCCATTGTCTGCACCAAACTGATTCGAAAGGTAACCGTCCACGCAACCCAGAATCCCCCAGGTGTTAACAGCAGAGGCCGAGCACCTCCACTGAATTCATGAGCAGCACCTCCACGAACATCAGAGCTAAATCAATAAAAACCTCAGACTCAGGCTGCATACTGCCAAAAAAGGGCCATATTGGCACAATTTTAAAACATCTGGAGCTGAGTACCATGTTGAAGACTAAATCACAGCTTCAGGTCATCAGTGCGAGTGCAACATTTCAGTCCCACTTAGTAATTTTTTCAGGGAACCCAGCAATCCATAGAACAACTAATTTATGCCTATTTAAATGCTGTGCTGATGCCATCGGATTATAACTTTACGTGCATGCCCACAGGCCAAAACCCACATCATATATTAACCAAAATGTAACAGCGAAAATATTGCTATATCGCATATGTAACTAAACACTTTGAACAAGAAACATACCCAGATGGTCTCACCAATAAATTTTCAGGAAACTCCAGGTTCCTTTCTTTTTTTAGAACAGGGATTCCAAGCAAAAAAGTGCGAAAAGTAACACTTCAGAAAACTGTTGTTTTTCCGCAAGAAATGAGCGCATATTAATATGCAAGAAATGACAATATAGTGGAGCGTTTTTGTTTTTATCCCCCGCCAACACGAAGTGGGAGGGGGATATAGGTTTGACCTCCGTCCGTCCGTCCGTCCGTGCGTCCGTGTGTGCGTCCGTCCGTCCGTCCGAGATAAAGGGGACAGCTTTACTCAGAAACTACTACAGATACAGTAACCAAATTTGGTGTGTAGCTTCAGACCATAAAGGCCTTGATTGAGTTCGAAAATGAGAAGCGCACGATTGGCGGGGGATGTTGTAGACCATGTCGACTTGTTTATAATAAAATGATTGAGTTTAGGTGGGCAGCAGAGGATTTCATTCGTGGATTCTGAACGTCATCAAAAATGAGGAACAGAGCCGCACATGTAAATGTGGTTTTTCCTGAGGGTACGACTGATTTTGCAGTAAAAAAAAACTGAAGATGAAAAATGGGAAAGGAAGTGTCAGAATACATATCCATTAAGTTTTTACCGTGCAAATATGATTTGTATTTTCTATGCTTTTAGTATGCACAAGGACAAATTCAGAACACACACATTTATATTAGGGGATAACGCTCGATACATAATAATTGTTTTTATAGCGATGGCTGTGCGACTCCAATGGAGAAAAACTGCACGGGGGCACAACGAGGAACGTTATTAAAATTGCCATATTACGCGCAAAATACTTTTGCCAGTGTAGGCAAGCATTTACAGATGCTCTGGGCAACCAATAAAAGTCAAAGGTTTTTGTTGATAAAGTAATTTTATGACCGTTTCTCCCGCCTCTGGTCATGAAATCTGAATATTACTGCGCTGCAGAGTTTCTGGAATATCTGCATCTTGCCTTCAATCTACATGTAGAAAACAACTGAAATCCCTTTTATTGATGTTTGGACACAAATAAACAAATGATTACAGCAAATAAACAAACGCTTCGGCATGCGGTGATGTTATTGGCCACAGCGGACATGTCATTCGGAAGTTTTAAGCCTCTGTTCTGCAGAAGTTGGGTTCACAGGGACCATTACAAGTGTAAACACAATACTCCATACTGCTCATATGCGAGCAGGTTAGCCTCCTGGGGATGAAGACGGCTTTACGGTTTTTCAAGAAAATATGCAAACTCATTAACAAGGAGCACTGCTCAACGATTAATGAGGTAAACACAAATTTTATGTTGACCTACGTGACACAAAATCCAGAAACTAGGCAAGATAAAGCACGCACAGCATTTAGCAAGCTAATCAAAAGAAAATAGCAAAGATAATGTTGTCCATTACTGAAGCTGGAGTACTTCACTGAGAGCCAGTTCAGAGCCTGACTCATGGGTACACCAGCCGTGCCCGAGCTTGGTTACATACCCTGTTCCATGACTATTATACAACACTGCTATCTACTTCATATCTGCAGTATATCAGCCTATATTGTCGGCAGTAAACATTGTGAAAAGAGCTGTGCTTTAAAACATTCCACAAATGTTTCCAGGCCTTCTGAAGGCAGAAATGTGGTTATGACTTCATCAGTGCAAAGCATTGAACTTTCCCAACCACGGTAAAATACTTTCAAAATTAGCAGCGCGTTACTGATCGTCTGAACTGATTTCATAATCAGTGTGCGTGTTATGAGCAAGCAGCAAGGTCACGGTGAGAGAATCCTCCAACTGACGGTACGAGACACGCGCAAGTGTCAATAAAACGATTCAGATACGGGTCCAGCTCATTTAAATATGAATTTGGAGAACCGTGGACAGCAAATTAAGCCACCTTCAGCCCTCAGCTGCCTTGGACACGGTTGTCACAGTAAACCTTGACTATGTCAATCACACTCAGTCCAGCGGATGAATCCAAAACGTTCCAGAAGATTCCTCTCGCGGGGGTTTGTTTGCCCTCTAAGCTCAGGAGAAGTCATGCGCAGTGCTTATGAAGTACTGAAATAAGCACAAGGAAGAGTGGCGGTGGGCTGTACCGCGCCCGGGTGTGTAAGTAACACCGCTGTCGAGCATTGCATCTCCACGCCAACCTTTTCAATGATCTCCCGTACTGGCAGAAGAATTAAGCACAGGCAATGGTATATTTTTTCCACCCTTCCTACATTCACAAACCACACACAGATTTCCTCAACCAAGAATGTAGCGTAGCCTGTAAACCCGGCATATGGCACAACACAACGTTTCCCTTCAGGCGGGACCGTTTCTGCTGAACACCGAAGCATGACGAGCGCATGCCGATGTGACCTTTCCAATGCCAACGCGAGCGAAGGGCGTGGCAGCGCCGAGTCCAGCTCCGACTGGGTCCTGCCAACCTCATGCACAGTCCCTGAGATCGTGCTCCCTTCCACCCCATTCCATGTATAACTGGCGCAGCAAAATTATAAACAGTGGACAGGCCCAGCGTTTACGGCTCTGGGAAAGGTTACGCGTACTCCCGGGTTACAAAAAGCCGAGCGTTCATGGCTCACTGTCCCAGAGTACCGCTGCGCAGCTGGTCTCTCCTCAATCCCCCGGACCCCCTCCATAATAAGAGCCTCATCCGTGGGCTTCAGCTTAGCACCTCGAATAGCACACGCAATAGGCCTCATCCCCCTGTGCTCGTTACCGGAGCTGCTCCCTGGCCGGTGAAATCCGACACGAGCCGTAGCCCACGTTTCAACTGGGAAAGACCCGGAGCGTTCCAGCAGCTCTTTCCAGGGGGGATATCTCTGGCCGTAATTGAAAGCAGACTGTTGAGTCATGACTTGCTCCCTCTCCAGACCCCAAAAAAACAACATTTCACACACAGACAGCGGATGACCAGCGCAGGGAACAGATTCCACTCGCTCGTTTATACATTTTTTAAGCATCAAGAGCATTTCTAAACTGAACACAAACAGAGGTGGGAGTCCTGCAGCCGGACAAATATTATTAAAATAGACCCTAAAAAGGGCTGTTTATCAGCCGGAGTTTTATATCCGCAGGAGAGAGTTGGGAAGCCCGGGGGTCGTAAAATTAATGTCCTGCCAAGCATATCTGACCCCAGTCAGCTTATTTCACTAATTACATCCACCTCTTGGTTGGAGAATGGAGCTTAAAGACAAACGGAGGATCAAAATCCTGGAGAAGACTTCTACTTCCGGAACCTGGATTTCACACCTCTGGTGAACGACTAGATATCAACAAACAAAAAAAAAAAGCTAGGACACGTGGGCTGTATCCTAAATCACTCACGGCTAACTGAATAGCGCATTATATAGTGGGTTCGCCATTTTGAAGTGCTGCCCGAATTTTTAGCAAGAGCGATAATCCCCGATTTAATGAACTCATGACATGCCACAATCCACCACAAAATGTCGTCGTGACCAACCAATGGTCACTAACGCAGCAATACGCCCCATCATGCATTGCATACAAACCAAAGCGGAGCAAGATGACATCATGAACAGTGCCGACAAAACGAGCCAGGTAGTGTGTGAAAGCATTTCATCCTTCTGCCCATGAGCTTACTGTATTGTTGCCTAGATAGGGAGTTACCTAACAGTGAGTTTGGAATAGTGAATGCGCAAGTGATTTCAGACACAGCTGTGAACACTTCTGGTGGACTTACCGCCGGGCCTGTAAACGACGTCGTCCTCTGTGATGAAGGAGGTGATCTCGCCGTTCTCGGTGCGCTCGTAGCGCGACTTCTTCTTGGGAGTCTTCTTCTTGCTCTTCTTGGAGGACTCTTCGGTGGTGGCGCTGGCGGCGTCGTTATCCTCGTCCTCGCTGTGATCACTCTCTGCGTAGTTCTTGGCGCCGCCCTCCAGGGTGCAGCTGCGGCGCGGCCGCGAGCTCTCGCTCTCACGGCCCTTGTCCCGCCTCTCCCGCTCGCGGTCCTTGCCCTTCTCCTTGTCGGCGGTCATGATTCGCCAGGTGCCTTCCTCCCTCCTCTCACGGCTCGGCCTCCGTGAAAGGTAGACGGTGAGCCTGGGCTTCAGTCTTCTGAATTTATCGCTCAGATCCAGAAAAAATTCGGCCTCACCGACGACCCCAGAGGTTCACGAGAGCTGTGGACACAGAGACAGGGAGAGCGTGAGGACAAACAGGTTTGGGACGCGGCGAGTGACGGCACCAGTGAAAAGGCAAGTTCATCTGCACTGCATGTCTCCTGCAGATATTCACCTCAGAGTTTTACATCAGACATTAGCGCAAAAAGGAACAGAAGAACTAGGCAGTCTGGTTGCCTGCTCATGCATGGGTGCAGCCCCCCCTCCCCCCCTATTTTCAGCATAAAGTTGTGCCAAATCTGCCGATTCAGTTTGTGATGGCAACCAAAATTGATCGGTGTTGTGATCAAACCATAACCTGTGTCCACGCCAAATATCAAAGGAATCAGCTGATATTTGTGGCCGGTAGAGAGCCTGCAAGAAAATCTCAGACGCGACTAAAGACGACCACAAATCCACAGTCGCCACCCTACTTTGTCCTCGGGCTACAATTTACAATAGAACTAGAGGTCAATGAGGAAAAAAAAGGAAAATTAAAAAAGCAAAAATTCATGAAGTTTTGATTTCTTTGCCTCCGCCTTTCTTTGCTTTGTTGCCCCAAAAGCTGATACTCGGTTCCCACATACAGCTGACCTTGTGAACTTGACCTTTGACCCAATGATGTCCAAAACCTAATAAATTCAGCTACCCCGTCAGGGCAGTTGCCAAGCGTGATTTCGCAAATATTTCCTCCACGGCTTCAGTACATTTTGTGCACAAAAGATGTGTGTGACAGCGGTCGGAGGGACGGACATACGGCCAGAAATCAGTCTGCCTCCTGCCTGCTGTGAATAGCAGGGGCATAATAAGTAGAAAGAAAGAAAAAAAAAAGAAAACAAGAACGTGAAGAGAAAAAAAAATTAACATCAATCCCCATTGTGTCATACTGCAGTCCCTAATGAAGGCCTGTTTACATCAACACAACAAAGAGAGAGAGAGAGAGAGAGAGAGAGAGAGAAAGAGAGAGGAATGTGTATATGAGAGGGGGGGGGGGGGGGGGGGAGATAGAGAGACCAAGTGTAACGATGAGAGACCACAAGGTCGTACACATTGGTCAGATCTGCTCTCTCACGGCCAAACGACCGGAGAGGAGAAAGTTTCCTCTCGACGGTTCATGGCGGAGACGAGCACAGGCAACAGAGAGGCGGCGGCGCTCTGCAGCGCTGTTTACACTGCAGCCGTAATACCTCAGAAGTGATAAGCCCTGCTGAATCTCCATAAATTCAGCGGCATCAATCCGCTCTGCATTACAGCACTGCCACCGGCATACCGCCTCCACACA
This sequence comes from Gymnothorax reevesii, assembly GCA_029721435.1. Classification (NCBI taxonomy): domain Eukaryota; kingdom Metazoa; phylum Chordata; class Actinopteri; order Anguilliformes; family Muraenidae; genus Gymnothorax; species Gymnothorax reevesii. The sequence goes on along the minus strand of CM056581.1, from coordinate 87,592,322 downwards.
GGGATGTGAGCTCAGCGACAAACACACGCCTGTTTATCCCTCTGAAGGTTACCGAGCTCAAACACACCAGCCGCATATCTCACAGGCTTCGTATGACATGTTCCACACACACACACACACACACACACACACTGCAACAGGAAGAGCAGAATAAAGACACACATATCCAACATTCCTTGACTTGGCTCTTGAACAGTTAATAGTCTACAGTTGATTCTGAAGGTCTGCCATAATCTCATCAGGTGCGCAGCCAATTATTCATTACAAGCAATTTCAAAATTTTCTAAATCTGTTTCTTTGTGACATCCTAAGGGGGGAGTGACCATCCAGTACACAGAGGGAACTGATTAACTGGTCAGCTGAAGCTGGTTAGTCCTTCCTGCCTCAGGCCATTCACCTCCCGATATATGACACAGATAAACAGGCTGGAAGTTTGGAAATGACTTGAACTGACCAATTGGTTATGTATCTGATGACATGAGCAGATCTTTAAATTTTACATTAACTACAAAACAATTGTCCATTTTTATCAGAAATTTGACAATCTATATTATAATTAAATGGATCGCGTCACTCTGCAAAGCTGCAGTCACGACACCTGGGGTCCGCAGCCCTGGTCATGGAAAACCACCGACTCCGCCATTTTCAGTGTTCTTTACAGATTGGCGCCGCCGACCGCTCCGTCATCTACAGTCACTCAGGTTACTCGGGTCTGACATGGGAGCCGCGTTTCAGGCAAAAACAGAGACCAACATGGTGCTTGGCCGTCAGCGAAGTTCCCCTCATCCGCTGGGAGGGCAGACGGTGAACTTCCTGCGGTCATCACACCACATCGTTTCGCGAGCCACTGCGAGCTATGAAGTCTTATTCTCACGTGAGCGCTCAATCCCGTGGTCCACAGCAGAAGCTGGAGGGATAAGGACCGGCACACAGAGGAGGACCCACTCAGGATAAAACATTTTATTTGGGAAAACCACAAAAAGATCTCAACACATGCAATGACAGGAGGAGCTTGTAAAAAGAAAGCCATATACTTCACAAAAAGGCAGCATGACAAAAACGGAACATGATGAAGCGTCAAATGCGTCGCTTGTAATCGGACGAAATGCCTCCACAAAAAGGTCCCTCCAGAGAGAAGGGGAAACAAATCCCATCTGGCCCTTTTTATACAAGGAAATTGGAACAAACAAGTTAAACCCAGACTTCATAACGCTGAACTCCCATTCTCTGGTGGCAGAAATGAAGCATTTCTCAATGCAAGTAGAAATAAGCAGCCGCAAGAAACTGGCCGAGTGCCCAACAAAGACAGCGCAGGCACTGAAGCTCTCTCATGCAGTCAAATTGGAATTACAAAGCTGCTAACGTAGCTAACCGCTTAAGAAAATGCTTTCACTGATGCGCCAGGAATGCAAATGTTACTATAAAAAAAACACACCTTAAGTGTCTAAATACAATTCTGAGTCAGCATTACTCAAGGCTATTTTCAGTCCTAGTGGATATTGCAAAGCCATTAGCACAGTGTGACTCATACTGATTATTGAAAAACTTAATTGACTGCCCAACAAAAAACAGCCCACAACCGGCAGAGAGAGAGACATGTGACCCCATGTTCTGAAAATGGCCCCTCAGCACTACATTCATCCGTTATCATTTTGAGTTAAATCAATAGGATTGACCCTCACGCCAACTCACGATTCAAACTCAAGGCTAATGCGGCTTGTGCACACTCAGGCAGTGCTGCAGAGAATCGGGGGGTATCGAATTCTCTCAAGTATCAGTGTTCCCTCGCTTCGGCGAGTCTTTCCGGGCTGTTCCAGGGAAAAAAACAAGAAACAAGGGAAGAGGGCGAGCTCTGCCTTCCGCACAGCCTAACTGAGGGAATGTTCCGGGCTGTAGCGGTAAGGGGAGTGGGAGGGGGCCGGTGTTTTTACACATCTCAATTCAAAGGGACACATCCTATCCGGACACCCATTACCTCGGCGAGAAGATGGTCTTTAATCGAAGCTGACGGCTCAGGAAAGGGGGGGGGTGGGGGGGGCTCAGCGCTCAGGAATGATAGAATGAGCAGCTTGAGTTCAACAGACCCTCTCTAACACAAAAGGCAGCATGAAATTTTTACGCCTACAAAATGGCGATCAGCAGGCATGTCGAAGCACCGTTCCTGAGGATTTGCCTTCCTGTGGATTTTCATCACAACCCTAATTAGATTCCACTATTCTGCTAATGACCTGCTCATCAAACTCTGAAGGCGTTAAATGAGACGAGCGCTGCCGGGTTTGAAGTGAAAAGGCGCATCACGCGAGATTCTCCTGTCGTGGGGGCCGGACGAGCTTATGGCGACAAGACCACACCGCAGGAGAGAGGGCCAGAGGTGACTTACTGAACAGCGCAAAATGTTTGCACGGCTTTCCACAAAAGACGAACAAGCGACTCTCCCCCAGTGGTGCCGGGTGCAGACAAACTGACAGAACAGAATGGCAGTAAGTGCTCGGACAGATTTAGATAATTTGGGGGGGGGGGGGGGGGGTGTCAGCAGGAACAGGCGTTCACAGGCAGAGGGACAGGGGACCTGGATGGAGTGGCGTTTGGCACGCGCATCTGACTCTGGCAGCCTGTCATCTCCAGAGCAGACAGCTGCTTCCACGGTCGCCGGCGCTGCTCAACCGCTCCCCGCTCGCGCCGCCATTAATCACCGCATGATGAGCCGCCGCTGCGACCCCCAGACCCCTCCCTCTCTCTACACACACCGCAGCCAGACCTCACCCATCTGTACCGGGTTACAGGGGGCACTGAGCCAATACTCAATCAGCTCTATATTTAACTGTGTGTGTGTGTGTGTGTGTGTGTGCGTGCGTGCAAGTGTGTGCGCGCGCGTGCGTGCAAGTGTGTGTGCGCGCGTGCGTACCCGTGTCAGTGTGTGCAGAGTAAGAGCATGGTAGGATATGTACACATACTAAGTAGCTTTTTACAGGAGAAACTCAAGACCGTCACCAGAATTCTGATGCCATTCTTTCAATATCATTGTGGAATAAAAACAGCTATTTTTCAAGAAGTAAATTATCACAGGTTTAGATTACAGAATTTGGATTTGTTTAGATGTTGTGTGTAAATTACCCTCGGAGAAAAGTATTGGCACATTAACACGTCTCACTCTACGCCAAGTAAAAGGCTGCGGAGTTAAGGGAACACAGGGTTTAATCAATTTGTCATTTCATAAGTCGCAACAATGGAGAGCAGAAGGAATGAAAAAAAGTCTTGTTTTCAGACAGAAAACACTGAACTACTCAGTTTGTTTTAGTTTCTTTTTTTAACACAAATGTAGGCACAAACTCCGCCTACCTATAATAATTTTTCTTCAGGCCAGTAAGCCTAAAAACCCATTTACCAAAGATCCCTCGAGACATGGACACTTTTGGAATGGAGGCCAACTGGAACTCAAAGACAACCACAAATTAAATGGCGTCTAACAGTGATGAACAACATTTCTTCTGTCAGTAGCGATGACAAAAGTGCTTGATAAAGGATAGCAGCAATTACAGTTCTGTACCCTGTTCAGATGAGTCAGTTAGAGACGGGTTTTCCAATACGATCTTTATTTCTTCAGGATCTTATGCAGGTGGCTCCCGAAAACCGTGATTGACTTGCAGAGAATTTCGCTCGCCTCTGAATGCACAAAGCTAGAAGGACCGGAGGAGAGTAGCAGAATCAATCCTGTGCCATGGTTAAGAACTCAGCTGGACCCACTTTCAAAGATGGTGCAAATCTGTACCCAGGAGCTACAAAGATGAGATTCTCTGTTGGGTTATTGATTTGTGCCTCAACCTGCTCGTGGGGAGGTCCAAGGTCTTCTTCTGACTCACTGATACACCACTTCAAACTTTCCAATACGGCTTGAAAAGCAAACAATCCATCCATCCACTCATCCGTCGTCTACCCATTGAATCCACACCAGGGACGTAGCGCGCAGAGGAGAGCCCAGCTATTTTTAATCAACACCTCTCAACCGACCACACCTGATTTAGCACCTCCTCCACAACTGAGGAGACACTGCTCTGCTGTCCAAGACGACAAATCCCAGGTCAACTGCTCTCCCGCCATTTTCACAACTGGCACAACACCCCGACACTGGACCTTGTGGGTGGCGAGCGTGAGCCCGCTCACTCGTTCAACGAAGCTCGTTCAGGGTTGAGCCCTTAAGGGTGTATGGGCAGCCCTTCAGCCCTCCATAAGCCTACCCTACCCTAAGGCCAAACACAAGAAATGGGTCTCTGTAATTGAGGGCCAGGCAAGGTTAACAGAGCTGAACCCCCTAAAGTCTGATTTTTGCCTGAATTTCTCCTCAAGCAGGTTCAAAATTAGCAAGATAATGGCGCATACATATTCTATACCTGCTAGCTGCAGCACTTCATTGCAGCTACATCACTTTTATATTGAGAGAAATATTCAAGCACAGGATGCAGTCTTTTAACATTTAGAGTACTACAGGCAATTATAGCTGCCCAATGATGTAAGGTAGCAAAATTAGATACTGTTGAAAACCTATCATGTGTCAACTTGTTTGAAAGAGTGAGCGAAACAAGTTGCCACATGACGGATTTTCAACAGCTCAGGATAATTACATTTTTAATTCCTAGAAAATGTTTTCAGCGCTCGAAGGGTTAGTGGCCATAACATTACATTTTTTAGGAAAATATCTAGAAATTGTGCATCATTTTATACACATTTCCTGACAGCTCAGCAAGACATATTTGTGATAATTGAAAGCTTTGTGGTCTCCACCCGGATTTAAATCCTGAGCTTAAATCTCCAAAGGTTTTTCAATACAGCCTATGCGCTTGATGAACCCAAATACGGGTTTCTAGGTTTTATTGGAAAAAGTCACCTCCACAATATTCATGGGTCTAATGGATCATGTTTGGCTGGGTCTTCATCCCCGCCCAGGTCCAAAGGTCCAAACCTGGGACAAAGGTTCAGCCAGGCACAGGTCTATTCCGGAGCAGAATGAGATTAGCCAAAACTATCTGCGCCCTAGCAGTGCTAAAATTAGCTAAAACAATTAGCACTGGAGTGGTATACTCAGATTGTTTTTTTTTTTTTCATGATTTTTGAATCTGTGAGATTCTTTAAAACGGTGTAAATATTTTCCTCCACGAAGACACGCGTGAATCGCTCCAGTTCATCTCTCAGGCTAATTACAGAGTCCGTCTTTCAGCTCCCCCTACAAACCAGAGCACATCAACTACTATCCATCCTTTGGAAGGGCACCAGATGTCTTATTAATGAACAACTGGGAGGAGGGGACTCTTCATTTCAAATCCCCCAGAATAAAAACCTGAAGGGCTCTCCAGAAAGCGCCAAACTCTCCCTGTCTATACTCTCCCAATCACCTCCAAAAGGAGCGCATCTGACACCTCAGTGAAAAATTTGCTTTTCAAAAGCACTTAAACTGAAAACCCCTGTCTCCACACTGCAGGGCTGGTTCACACCACAGGGGGCAGCAGAACACATCACGACTAGCAGTCGTCCTCCACGCGATTTCACATTCTGCCTCAACGTAAATTCAGCCAACACCGCTAGGCTTTCGCTCGGACAGCATTTAATCCGACGAACAGCCCGATTCCACCTTCAAGTTAAAATAATTTGTCCTCAAAAACAACCTAATGTCACAGCAGCTCTTGACGAAAAACCATCACTGGTCCAAATGCCTTTTGCTGAGCGACCATCAAAGAAATTATGCATGCGAAGTCAAAAAATCATAAACAGAAATTTATCGCTTTGACCGAGACTTGCGAAAATACACTTTCCTTGGCAGGCACAAACGATTGAAAAAAAGTTTCCTTTTTAACATCATGGATTTATGAAGTGATACATACATGACTGGCAAGGTGTCAGGGCAGCTTTTCCAAACACAAACAGCAGCAAAATCTATCCAATCAATTAAATCGAGCATCTGAGGGGCCAGACTAGGCTTTGCTCAGGTGGGGGGCCCCAGGGCCAGAGCCAAGCCCAACACATTACGGTTTTTCCTTCAAAAAGCGTGTGATGGAGTGGAACGGACTTCGGGTCTCTGCGCTAATAGGATTCTCCACAGCGATGGCGCAGACGCGCATGCACCCGCTCGCAGTGAGTAATGCCTCCGCAGCGTTCCAGCGGCATGAGGTCACTTTCACAGGAACTCCAGCTCCTTCCCCAGGGTCACCCGCCGCTCGTCACTGTGACAGACAGCTGGTAAAGGACACTACCACCTCTTTAGCGCTGAGCGACGCTCATGATCATGCACACGCTTGCACAGTGTGTGTGTGTGTGTGAGTGTGTGTGTATACAGAAAAAATACAGTCAGGAGATAAACATCCCACAGAGGATTCCTGCAGAAATGCGCAAAAAATTCGCCTGGCATTTGGCGCTACAGCTGACCTAAGGAAACAGGGCTGAGCAACAATGTTTGTGAAAGTGTCGCATGGGGGGGGGAAAGACACACACACACACACACACACACACACACACACACACTTGTGCAGCTATCCTAATAAGGACATTGCATTGCCTTCTATTCATTATGGACAGCTTAACCCTAACAGTAACCCAAATCACACCTAACCTTAACCTAACTATTTATGCCTGACTCTATTCACCCCTGACCCCTAACCTTAACCATGACCTCAGAAATGACATGTTGCCATATTAGGACCAGGCTCTAGTCCCCATAAAAACTACCAATCACGGCAAGGTCATTGTTCATACTGGAAAAGGTCCCCAATAGGTAACAACGGATGTACGGATGGATGGATGGATGGACGGACATACGCACGCACGCACGCTTCCTACCCACGCTACATTCGGTCCAATTCACACTGCCCATAGCGTCGAGATGACCGACATTTTCGTAACTGTGACTTGATCTCGTTTTCAACATTCTTTTCAAATTCTCTCACAACTGAATGCATTCCCGCAGGCGCGTTGTAATCAGGCGAAGTAATCAAGCAGCTCCAAGCCTAAAATTAAAGGTTGGAGTCTCAACCTCGCCAGTTCAATGCGAACGAGCTCTGCTTTCATAGCGACAGGCTTCCTGGAGCATTGCAGTTAGTGCGCCACGCTTGTTGCAAAGTCCAACTTCAGCTTTGTAAGCAGCTGAAATGAGCCTATTGTTTGCAGGTTTGAAAAGATGCCATTTTCCTTCTCAAAGAGTCAGACACAATCAAGGAATTACCAGGCTGCTCCTGTGGCATACATTGAGATATGAAAAATCCAAGGCTTTTCTTCAATGCAAGCGCAAAAGCCAAGTCTACAACACATCAGTACTCAACGCAAAACAATCCCTCCAGACTGTTGTATTAGATCAGTAAAGGAGTAAGCCAGCAGCCATCGTCTCCGCAGGCGGCATGAGGAACGAGGAACAAACAGCCTAAGCTGCTGACACATACTAATGTACTGTACATGTCGGAATGCATAACTGCCGAGTGGCCAACCCGTGACCCGGGCCTACCCAATTATTTATTTACTTTACTCCGAGGGTCTTGTTTCAAGAGGTGCGCAGTTGTGTTTTGTCCATCAGAAATCGTATCTGCACTGGAAGGGGGATGGGGGTGCTGGAGTGGCCATCTGTGATTCCGCTGTGAGAGTGGTGCGCCAAATGTCAAAGCATTCGAAAAAGCTGCCGGGAAGTACAGTCTCTCTCGTACTCTTACAGCTAACTCATATCTCAGTGTGTTGGAGGTATAAAGAACAGCTAATATCTCTCATACTCCTACAGCTAACTCACATCTCTGTGTGTGTTGGAGGTATAAAGAACAGCTAATATCTCACTCTTACAGCTAACTCATACCTCAGGGTATGTTGGAGGTCGAGACAGCAGAGCTTGTATCGCTCTCTCACACTCCCTCCTGCCACACACAGATGCTCCGTCATGATCACCGACACAGCCACCCTACTACACAAATCCCTCATTAAGAACAGCAACACAAAGAGCGCCACCTACAGGCAGCAGAAAGCTCCGCATGTCAGAATCATTCAAGAGTTTCCCAGTATTTACGGCTTCCGTCAGAGGCATGAGCTTTAATGCATAAGGTCAGTGGATTAATCTGAAATGGGGTGCGTAAAGAATGAGGAGTGTGAATACGCACGTTTATACAGGCAGAGGAGGGGTTGGGGGGGGGGGGGGGGGGGGATTAAAGATCAATCTAATTTCATAACCACAGATCCCCGCAGAGGTTATGTATCCGACCCGAAATGGGACATTTCCTCCAGAAAGTTCTCCGCCGCTGAAAATCGTTATTACTTCGCATCCGCACGAGATTAACTTTCATAGGCTATTGACATAATACCCAAAGTCCAATTATAGGACTCAACAAAAAGGGAAAATGGAGGATGTTTACTGTTGCGGAGCGGGGGAGCTCGGCCGCAGCGTTTGAAGAGCCCACGTGTTTTCAATCTCTCTCGCCTAACTGAGACGGGAAATCGTTTTTTTCTTTCAGAGCTCAGGGTCAGGCAGCTGTGTCTGGCGCAAGTATTTCATGAGTTTATTCGCTCGAGTCCCGTTACGCCAAGCATATGGCGGGAGAATTATATTTCTCCAGCAGATTTGCTCCTCAACACCACTGCCTGGTCTGTTACCTCCTCATTCACGGGATTAATTACCCTGACACTGAGAGTAAGAATTCTCACAATAATTATGAAGTTCAAAAAAGAAACGCTCTCGTGGAGGAGCGGTGACGGTGTGTATTCTTGGGGAAAGAGACAGGGTAGAAAGGCATTTCTTTTTTTAAGTTTTTTTTTGGGGGGATTTTCTCCTTGATTTGACAGTGACACGGTAGAGAGAGACAGGAAGGTTGGGGAGAAGAATGGGGAAGACATGCGGCAAATGACCCGAGCCAGAACCGAACTGGGTCACCGCAGGAAGGCCTCAGCCTTTATGGTGCATGCGCCAAGACCGATGTGCCACCAGGGCGCTCTGTAGAAAAGCATTTCTGATCCGACTGAGGCCTTTAAATATATTTAAGGGATTAACAAAGTTAACTATAAGGGATGATTCAGGCCAAGTTTGCAGAGCTCGGGGCCACAAATGGAAGTAAATGTAAATTTAGCACTGATATTAGGAAATAGATTTTCACGCAGAGAGAGGTAACAGTGTGGAATAGCTTGCCTAGCCATAGCATGGAGGCAAGACCAGGTTTGATACACAGCTTGATACCATCTAAGCTGTGTAAGTATCCAAAGTGTTGGGTTCACTTTCGTGATGAGCTAATAGTGAGCCTTGCTAAACTGAATGGCCACTCACGTTGCGTTATGTTCTGGGCGATGGCGGTTCTGCGGAGGTTATGGGAGAGCGAGAGGGATGGGGTGGGATTTCAGAGGCAGTAGTCACCTCGTTCCAGAAGCTGGGCGATTGCGACAGGCCCTCTGTGGAGCACGGCAGGCTCACGGAGCTCAAAGACCGGGGAGAGTTGCAGTGGCAGCTATAATTATCACTTACACACAGGAGCGCGACGGAGGGGGGGGGCGCCTCCGGGACGAGGACCTGACGCAAGACAATACAACACACGTCCCTGAGGACGGCTTCTTCTCCACGTAATGGCACCCCCCCCCCCCCCATCCCATTCCCCACGATCAAACACAAACAGCCGAAGAGTCTGCTTACACTGGAGACACAAGTACAATGGTGAATAGGAGGCATGTTGTGCTACCACTTTGCACTTAGCGCCATCCGCTAGCCCTGTGCACCCTGACCTCTCCGACACCTCCCTGACACGCCCAGCCCAATGGCTTCAACACCAGATCCTACCCCTCAGCCCCAGCAGCATAAGCCCAACCCAACACCCCGCTGCCTGGATACCGCAGAACTCCATTACCGCTAATTCAGCCTGCCCTTTTGTTCCACAAGCAGCCGTCTGTCCAGTTCAGTCAAGCAGCAGGCTGCCATCTACCTGGGAACACCTACTCGACTTCTAACCACCAATGAACACATTTCCAGCACGGCCCCATACAAATTAACCACTTTGCGCTTGGAGCCGCGTTTACTCCCTAACAATCGCCGGGCTTGAGTCCCGGGTCCGTCTATGAAGGATAGCTTGTGTTTAACAGGGCAGCGGTGAGTGCTGCCATGTGCACTGGCCCGGATTATTTCCACTGATGGTCATTGGCGTTATGGGTCATAAGAAGTGTCCTGTTTATGACGGCGACATGAAAAAAAAAAACCTACATTAAAAATGAATGACAGTATGGTAAGGTCGGAAGCACGGTTCGACGCATAATGGAATCTCACAACACGCACGTGTAGCGTGACACTTTCCTCACACTGTTCTTGGTGCAAACTACACAAGATTTGTACAGTCTCAACTAGGGCTGGGCGATATGGACAAAATCCAATATCTCGATATCGGTGACGGAATACCTCGATATCGATATTTTGCCGATATCATCGGGACAATTGTTGGCGCTTTTGCAAAATATGTACACAATAATATTTTCTATAACCATTTATTAGTAATGTTGACATAACGATGAAACGGGTGCAGGCAACAGCTTCAAAAGGTTTGCAAGTGCAGAAAAATGCAACCCATTACTGTAATTCAGCTTTTAAAACCAGAAAAGCCAACACTTATTTCATATCACGACATTACGATAGTCAAAATCCGTGACGATATTTTACTTTGAGTCACGATATCGATATAATATCATCGATATATCGATATATCGCCCAGCCCTAGTCTCAACTTTTTCGCAGTCTGCGGGTGCAAACTAGCCAGTTGATCACTGCGGTTAACACCTCTCATACCGTAGTTGTCATCAACAATAGAATGTGGTTTCGCCATTCGCTCATCCTGATGATTCCTCTTCATTGTTTCGCACATGTACCCCGCGGGTTGACAGCATCTTCACAAGCTTTGTCCTGCCACAGCAGGACCAGCATCAGTTGGTTCGGCTGTCACCATGTGATCACGGTGAAAATGAACAAAACTAAATTTACAAACTGGAAGTTATGGAATGTATGCACGATACGTCTTATATCACCCAAGACTAATCATAATGTCACATGACCTCAAACCATTGTCTGTGTTTAACGCACGGCAAAAAGCATTCATGATAACAGTTCTGCGTGTTTAGATGCAAAGTGAGCAAAGTGATAAGACACGGCTCCTGGATTCGAGCCGGTCGGCAGTAATACGACTAAACATGTTTCTGGCCAAGTTCAATAAGCCAACGGATAAGACATCAGGCAGGCGTGAGTTGCGGTCACGCACATAAACGGGAAACAAGTGGTTAATGAGCAGACGACACAGTCAATAAATATCCGTTGCTTACTTCTGAAGTGGAATCCATTCGCTTCTTCACATCACAAATATTGTAAAAGTGCGTTTCAAGGCATTTTAAACAATCCCCGTATGCTGAAAATATCAAAGTCTTCATGAAAGGTGGAGCAATTATTCGGACAACACCTCAGGCTTAAGGGGCGATTTAATATTTCAAAGAAGGCTTTGATCGCTAAAAGGGGGAATATAGTCTGCATTTTGTATAAAGTACATAATGTGCACTGAACTGCACGAAAGTCGACAATAATGAGGAATGAGAAAAAGCATAATGTAGACTGGCTTCTAGGATTAAATCTGGATACTAAATACAGGCATTGGGCCAACTGATTCAAAATTCATGACCATCTTTCCAATCAGACTCCCGGATGAGGGGTCAGTGTGTTGGTGCACATGTACAATGTCACCCTCCCAGCGTCCGCAGCCATCTTTCAAAACACTGCCTGAGATGTGAGGATGGGCAGCAGGATCGCAGTTAACTCTGGAGAGCAGGAACACTGATCCCAAACGTACGGACGACATCACGTACGTGTACACAGTAAAAACCTTTCGAAAGAGTGCAGCTAGAATATCGCAGTGTCTAAAATAGAGTCAAGTGAGGGAGCCTTTAACGGTTTCCATTTAAAGGCTATTGATGGTTTCAAAGACACAATTCTTGTTTTTGAACACCTGGGTCTGGCAGTAGATCGCTACACGGTAAATAGAGCGAAGGGCTTTAATGTCACATTATTGGAAAAGCTGAAATTCTTGGGCCGTCTTCCAAACGAGAATCTCCTGAAAACTTAAACCGGGAGCTGGAAAGAACCGCTGAGCTGGCTTCGCTCACTCAATATGCACAGTGTTCCTCAGCAGAAATATAAAGCAGCGGATTTTCTTTACACAACACACGACCAGCGGGACCTGAACAGGAGCGTGGGGGCACGAGGGCGAGAAACAGCTCGCGGCTCCGAGTTCCTTCTGCACGACCCCCGCTTTTACGCCGCAGACGACCATGAGCGTGTGCCATAAATATTACTGTAAATGTGCTCCTTTCAGCAGAGTGAAAAGATGGCTGTATTTAATGAATATGGAGAAGGACCCGAGCCTCTCCGGCCGACGCGGGCAGCCCATAAAACATCAATATCGCCCACGACGTCTCCGCAAACAATCGCCGCGAACGGTTACAACGACACGTGACAAAAATACGCCATCGTGCAATGCGTCTTCACTTCATAAAAACAGCCGGGGGAAGGGTTTGTTTACGGCAAAGCGAGATGGCCGGGTGTACTGGACAAAGCCAGGGCTAAACTCACTGTGAGCCCGTCCTCAGCCTTATTCAGTGACACATACGGAGGTGGGCAATATACCAGTGGCTCCCTTGTGGGAGGGGGAATTGTGGCAAAGCCACTGCACGCACTTAGCCTATCACAACATGGTCAAAGTTGAACTCAGCGTAGATTTTCATCCCATATACACACATATAGAATATAAAAAGGATCCGTCGAAAACTGAAGGCGCGAGAGCGCTGACAAGGCAATAAAAGTTTACGGACGCGTGGATGACAGATCACCACGAAGGCATCTAACCACAGCATAAGCCCGACTGGGCTAAAGGCCAAGCAAGCTAATGAAGGGAATAACTTTGAAATGTTCAATCCCAACTTCACATCCTCAGTAATTTAAATGTTAATTTAGCGAGAAGAGTCTGCTTGAGAGGTCAAACCCATTTTCGGGGAATGCCTCCAAAAAGAACAATAACAGTTCTATAGGGGGCAAATAGTTGCTGCCAAATTTACAGGTGCGTCAATGTAGATCAAAAACTGTAAAATTAGAGAAGGTGGCCAGAGGAAAGTGTTGAAGACTGAGGCAAAACGGGAACAAACAGCAACAAAGAACTGTGGCCACAAGTTAAAACTGTCTACAGACTGAAGAGGACATTTCCTAATAACCAAAGAACTACAGCTCTAAAAAAAAAAAAAAAATTACCGCAGATTTCAAGCAATGCAAATCTGAAAAAATGCAGTCTCGCCAAAAAGCAGCAGGCCGTGAGCTTCGCAAAGCTGCGTTTATGGCAGTGTTTCGCTAATCTGCATCAAGTCGCAGCATTCCACATGACCGGTTCGGGTGGAAAGCGAGAGACACTGCCCCGGACAGAGTCAGCTCAGTGTCCTCAACCAATGTCATGACACCAAACGCCCGAGATGATGTCTCACGATGACTGAATACAGTGTCCGTAGCTGTGCCAGCAGGATGGCAGCTAATGAAGACTTAGTGTCCCTCAACAAAGGCTGGTGCGAGAAGCACACTGACTACAGCGGAGTTCTCTCTTCTCTTAACATTTCGATTACAACCCCACGCCCAGCTAAGAGGAAGTGGTCTGTCAATCACTTGCCAAAACTCCCTGTGTTCTGTTCACAGGCCAAAGCAAACAAGAAGTTCACAGCGCAAGACCAGGTCGACTGCAGGTATAAATCATGAACCACAATCCTTAGCTTATCTTTCATGTTCAAACGTCATTCTTAAGTAGTAACGAATTTAAAGATACTACTTTGAGTCCCTTTTCATGTGTCTGACAAGAGACATGCTTTCAGAAAATGGAGAGCTCACTTGACTGGAAAACAAAGCCAGAAACGTGGTCCTTTAGGATAGATGAAGACAGTCAGGTAGTCATTTCCATGCAACAGCTGCTGAACTGGATTCCACAGGTAGCAGTGCGAAACGGCAGCAGCAAACAAACAGGAAAACACCGCCTCTTTTGTTCCCGGACGATGAGGTTAGCGTACGCCATCGCCGCATTCCGCCCTCTCCCTCCCGCCCAGGGCGACCCACACTTTTTCATCGTGTTTGTGCACATGCCACACAGTACTTCAGCGGAGATTACACAGCTTGTGTTATTTTATCCCAGCCCAGAAAAACTGCCTCTTTTTTTTTCTCTCTATCATTTCGGGAGGGGCAGGTGGCCAGGATTTAAAGCCTGCAGCGAATGTTTCCACAGAAGGACTCCCCAGTGCCTCCTTAACGGGGCCGGCACAGTCTGTTTGGTTTATGCAAAACGTGAACGATCTCAATCTCGGGGCTGTCACGCTGGGCTACGGCTAAGCGCACCGCTGCTAACAGCTTTACGCGGCCCCGGCGCTAGCGGCGGTTTCCGCAGTCATGTCAAAGGAACATTCCGAAAGTCGCTACCGCTAAAGGAGGCTGCTAATTGGCCGGATTGTAGAAGTTCGCCGCATGCCGTAAATAGGTCATTCCAGCACAGCGGTCGGTCGTTACGCCGTTTGCCCCACAGCCCACAAAAAAATAAAAAAATCCACCCAAAACAAATTACATAATAGAATGGGGGAGTGGAAAAGAGATGGTCAGAAGAAATATGGCTGCCCAGAAAACCAGAAAACGGACCACACAGTCACACAAAACCAGTGTATGAGAAAGCCATCTATACCCATAGTGCTCCGGTCCAGCTGCTCCGGCCTGGCATTCACAGGGGGGGGGAGTTCGCACCCGGGTGCGAGGGTGCGAGGACTCAGAAATGTCTAATGAGTCACTGTGCTGCTGTAGAGAAAGGGTCGTACATTACCCAGCATGCCACAGCTGTGAGCCCATTGTTCCAGGCGGAGCGAGCAAGACATCTGCAGGCTTCTGAAAGAGCCAGTGTGAGCGAAGGCCGGCCCTTTTTTATTTATTTTTTACTGCCTCTCTGTGTACGACCGAGTGAGGAGAACTTGCCGCGCCACAGGGTAGCGGCTCCCCCGCCAACCTCATATTCCCAAACTCCATCGCCTCCGAGGGCGGCCGATTGAAAAGCTAATCCCCCCTTTTTTTCTAACGTCAAAATCACCTCCAGCACCAAACTGCACGAAACCTGCTGTTAGTGCATGTTTGCACAAGGACTCCGCGTCAACAGAACCACATTCACTTACGCGCTCAAGCGTGAAAATTAATATTAATATCCATATTTCATTTCATGCCAGATTATAAGGCTTTCCTTCATGAATATTGATGGAAGAATAATGATACTTTCATTTTTTTTTTGTTTTACATTTTGTTAATCAAGGAGTGTGTAAATACTGAGGAGTATTTGACTTGCGAACAACCGTTTCTCCCCGAGGGCCAATGAGTTTGTGTGTAAAACTGATACACGAGGGAAGAAAAAGAAAAAAAAAAAACAGATGGCTGGTTCTGTCCATCGCCGAGTTACACGAAATACCAAGCTGATAAAGCCACCATGTTGAGACGATGCAGTCTTCAGCGGGAAAAAAATAAAAAATAAATAAAAAACAATCATATTCTCTCTCACTTTTAGTCACTGGCTCATTCTGATGTCAAGGGAGACTGAATCAATTTTAATTTCACAGCTGAAATAAAGTCCAGTGTTGAGTGTGGGAGCCATTCCAGCCCTCGGCGGGATTCAATTAAGGCTCTCAGACACAAAAACCTTCGTTTATCATGGGGGAGGGGGTGGGATGGTGAGAACACAGCTTGCTGGTGTGTGTGTTTTTTTTTTTTTTTTTTAAATAGATGAACCTTACTAAAGAAACTGACCTCATATGAGAGCTATGCTACAGCACCCACCAAACTGCTAAATTCGTTGATGGTTAACTGGCAGCATCGGTGAGATTCACTCCAACAGTGTTACCCATTTTCTGACACTACCTCAAGCTAACTGCAAAGATATCAGCCCCAGCAGGCTGATCGAAACCCCCCCCAAATCTCCGTCTTGCCCGTGGTCCCCAACTCATTCTTCCAGGAAAATGAGCCAAGACCTTTGTGCCTTCCAATACACTGAATCCTCTAAGAGCAAACTGACATCTGTCCTGCACCATGCAGCAGAGACCCTGAAGTAGGGGTGTCAACATCTACACGTGTAAACGGTTACACGGATAACAAATCGTAACTGTTAAGAAAAACCAATAACCGTGTACACGACATTTTTTCTTCCTCGTTCGTTTCTCACCATTACATGTAGTCGCCTATTGTTAGGGGTGATGATGTTGCCTGAAAGCTTCAGATAACAACATTAACTAACTATACACTTAAATGTTCCCACTAGTGCAGTTATCCGCACACAGATGCATGGGGCGCAATGTTACCTTGATATAAGAAAAAATTTAAACAATTTAAAAAAACCTGCAGCCACAGCCAGTGTCGCGCCACTTCAAGAATAGGCTGCGGAGGACTTGAGAAGAGCGCTGCGCTCATCATCTTCTCCATGTGCAAATGTTGTGCAGCTGAAAACAAACACTGTTAATGGCTTGTTATTTTAGCCTGTATTGTTGTGTGTTGTTGTACGTTATATTGTTGGTTGGTGTTCTGTCGGCTTTTCACGACTTGTTCACACATCCTCACGTCTAAAGAGGAGGAAGAAAACATTTTTTTCGCCAATTTTAGTGAATAATTGTGAGAGTCCCCCTCTACTTTTTTAACTTTGTGGATATAAAGGTGAAGTTATTTCCTCTCACTTCTGCTTACTTTGGCTTCTTTTCGAATTGCTTTCTCTCGCCAATTCCACATTACTTTCACTATGAGACGCATATTAAAATTCAGACGCAGCTCCCGTTGCGAGAGAGGGATGCAGTTTGCACTTTAAATTAAAAAAATAATTGTACAAAAGTGAGCAATAGTTAAAACGAAGATTAAAAAAGGTTAACCCTTTTTCAGCTTTCACTTGTACGTTTTCTTATCTGTCAAAATGATAGAGGATTTTATTTTCAACTCATTTTACTTTGTGGTTATACAGCGCAACTACGATAGAAAAAGCTCATAAATCTCCAAACTTGTAACCGGGTACACGTCCGTTAGTAGTCCCGCACAGACGTGTAGAAAAAATTGTAAACGTTGACACCCCTACCCTGAACCGTCATGACTAGTGCGAAGAGGGGGCTTGTAGGACAGAGAGCCTGAGAACGCCGCAAAGAGTTAACAGGTGCGGTTTAGAGGCCACTTATCAAAAGCGCCTTCCAGTTGACTCAACTAATACCCTTTTTTCGCCATAATCAGCACGTATGTCGGATTTTTTAAACGCAGATGAACCAGCCAAACATAGGCAACTAACTCGTCTAACACCGCTAGTTGAAGAGTTTGCCTGTGTGTGATTTTAATTTCCGGTGTACCACGTCCAACGTCACAAACACGCCGGAAAACAGGGCGAGCAAACAGACAGTATCAGAGGAAGCTCTCTCACCTCGCCGTCTCACCAGCGTTGTATTTTGCACGATACAAAGAACACAAGTATTTGACACTAACGTGTCTTTGTCCCCCACCACAATATGTGAAATCGTGTGAAAATGAACAATTTCTCGGTGTGACCTTGAGAATGGGGCGAAGGTCACCGAAATCGACTGGCGCCAGGGTATCAGACTAATACATGTTAACATCAAATTTGAAGAAAATCCGTCAATTCGTTCTTGAGATATGTCGCTGACAAGGATTCGGGACGTACGGAAGGATGGACGTACGGGCGGTCGTGAATACTATGTCCCGCGCGGCGGGGGACAAAAATCACCATTGCATGCAGTTCCCAAACAATAAATAATCTTTGAGCCTGGATATTTACACATCAACGTCTGGCACTTCAACACGCATCACAGCATAGCATCAGAAAAGGGGTAAAAATTAGCATGTAGACCCTGGTCTCATGTTTACAAGATTGCTGATCAGAGCAAAACACCAGTGACTACAGCAGAGTTATGTGACCTAAGAATGAACGCCAACTTCACCCTTCACACTAAGGACAAAAGCCAGATGTTAGCAGCTTTTTTGGCCAGTGTGAAAGGGCCTTTAGATGCTCTGGCACAATGTGGGGTTAGGGACCTCGCTGAAGAGCCCATCAGCTGCGCTTCACAGGGGCACCAACTGCCAACGAGCCATGTCCCAGCAAAGCACCTTAGCGGCCAAACTACCGACTACCGCGAACACCACCACACTCCAGCTCTGCATGTTTAATAGGCCGCGCTCGTCCGCAGCCCGCGCCGGGGGCCGCTTATCGTTTCGAGGATTTACAGCCACCACGTATCACTGCGGCGACACTGGCCCTGGCAAAATCTCACCCGCTTACGCAACGACCCGCCATTGGCACGCATTCCTGAGAGTGCACAAGTCAATCTTTCGCCGGTTACAAAATTCTGAAAGAAAAGGCGATAACTGGGCTATTTTTACAAGCAAATGACAGGCAGTTAGAGGGCAAAGATCGCGCTGTGGAAGGAGCCGCAGCTCAGGTAAGCGTCTGGGGGGTAGGATCAAGACAGAACAAGGTTTTGGGTTTTCCACAGCTGGTCAGCAGTATCAAAAGTACTCTAGATGGGTCTGCTGGGAACATCAGGCCAAAGATAAAATTCACCCATTTCATAAAATATTCATAGCACTGTTTTTCAATATGCAAAGATGCCTTTGAGCCTCATTGACGCTCCCGAGCACAGGTTTGGTTAAAACCCCTGGTATACGAAGCACAGCACACGGAGGAATAGAAAAACCAAAATGGAGGTCTATTCTTTTTCACAAGGGCCAAGTTCAATTCCTTTATTTATAGCATTTTAATTCATCAGAACAAGCCACCGCTCAACCTAGTTTTCAGACATCGCTACTGCCCTAAAGTTGACAAAAAAAAATCACTTGTAACGCATTTGTCATTTCACAGGGCAGGTCTATACAAAGCAGCTATTGTGAGATATCATATTCGCGTCAAAGGCCATTAACGATCTAAGCAACCGCCAAGAAGCAGATAGCTGGAGCAACTCGATATGGCCAATGTGACTCCTGACAATATCCTCTCTCTGACAAACAAACAGCAGGAATGGCCTCTGTATCCACAAACCTTATAATTAACGAGTGTTCAGACTCGTTTCAGTGATCCTCTTCAAACAGGTGTGTGTAAAGCGCACAGGTGTCACATCGTCATTACCGCTGTAACAGGATAAACTCTCGGCACATAAACGGGGCTGTAATTTTGGTAGGTGCGAGGGGGGAAAGCGATGTGCGGGAAAAAGGCATTTTGTGCACATGCAATACAGATAGATTTGTTCAGAGGCAATTTGGCACTCAAGCTCTGTAATACAAAAACACAGGAAGGGATTATTTAAAGGGATAAATACATCTTCCCACCCACATATACAGTGCGCTCTCCCTCACACATACACACACACACACACCACTTCCCTCATAAACCAATTGCTTGGGGCTGTCTATTAATTCCGTTATTTTTACAGAACTAAGCAAATTATAAATAGAACACCAGTCTCTCAAGCGCGGTCAGGTAACCTCCCAACCGGACGACTCCTCATGAAATATTCAACCTCATTGAGTCAGAGGGACTACAGAGGGGGGAGATAAGTGTTCTGAATCGCACGATCCCTTCGCCTTTTTCACGAAACGAGACGTTACATGAAAGGATTAGCTACTAGCACTGGTTTTAAAGTCGGGCTGGAGAGGAAATCTCGCTAAAACAGACGCTCACACACAAGCAAAAAAGGCAGCGATGGAAGTTACGGGGGGGGGGGGGGGGTGCACATTTGGGGCTTTAGGATTGGGGGGGAGGGGGGAGGGGGGTGTCACTTTCAATAGAAACGCTGTTCCCCCAGTGCTGGGACTGCTTGTAAAAATAAAAGTATACGCGGCAGGGGAATTTCGCGGCATGCCAGATTGCGAAGGTAAGGAGCCCCATTTTCCTCTGTGAAGATTCCATTATGGCTTGGCCTACCTGGTGCCGGGGAAATAACAGTTGTTGCTCTCGAGAGAACACACCTGCAGCGGATCCATTCAGTAATACTACACTACACCCCCCAGCACACCACACCCCACCCACCTATCAGCTCCTACAACAGGGAGGGGAAAGAAAGCCTTGAACCAGACTAAAGAATCTGAAATCAACGGCTAAACAGGTTGGCAGAGATAAAGACCTCACAGAGCAACTGGAGAAAGGGAGAGAGACTGATAGGGGAGAGCGAGAGAGAGAGAGAGAGAGAGAGAGAGAGAGAGAGAGAGAGAAGGGGGAAATTCCCCCGGTGTGGTTCAGCGGCTGTGACCGAGGCAGATGCTAACACACTCTCATAATGTTTATCAGCTTTGACCCGTCTTCCTCTCTCTTCCGCTTCAAGCCTTGAAAAACATCCGTTTTTATCTAAACCCTTTTAATACACGTCAGGGGCGGGGGGAGAGAACTTACACCTACGCACTTGTAGATGCACATTTCAAAATTCAATTAAAAGGGAGACAGTTCTGTAAACAAAAGAAATAAGACCGCGGTGAATCACAGCAGCTACAGCCATCCACACAGTTGAGAGGAATCTTAAAAACAGCTATTTCAAGACCACGTTCCCCAAAATACAGATACCTCCCAAAACAATTCAAGGTCGTGGTTTGGGTTATGCTCAACCTAGGAAAACAAAGCTAGTCTAATGGACACGCTGTAAGTCTGATATGAACGCAAGTCAAAACACAAGTCAACACACAGTGTCACTGTGTGCAAGGCTGACCAGTATTTTTCCATTTTACTAGCATGAAGAGGAGTTGTCATTTCACGACTCTCACACACCAAGCTCAGCCCGAATCTTCCAAATCAGAATTCAATCATAGCACCACCCAGCGCCGTACGTCAACGCCAAAACCAGACAGTGTTAAAAAACTCCGCAGGAGGGCCTGCGGGCGTTTAAGGAGGAACTGCGAGGAACTGCCCGTCTCCAGTTCGAGCAGATCCTATCCCCGCAAGCAGGACCGGGTGCATCTCAGAGTGGAGAGGCCAACTCTCCGAGCCGCAGGACCCAGAATGGCCTCCAAAATCTCTTGGTTTCATGCGGCCCCAGGATTTTACTTCTGCTCTCAGGGAGGGGGGTGAGGCGAAGGGCCTTTCTTTAAAGATTTACTTCCCGCTGTAAAGTCTCTCCTCGGAGTATTCCTCTCCCACCGCACCTCCTCGACAGAGCAGTGTGGGGGAGCCAGGTTTCCTGAGCTCCACTGTCCTCACTGCCTGGCCCTCAAAGAGCGGACGAACTTCTACATCAACTAGCAAGAAAAATATAACCCTATACTGCGGAGAGATACCGTGTCTTCAAAAATCATTAGCCACCCACTGCAGTTTAAAAAACATACAAAACTAGCAGGGTCTCAGAGTGCGCTCTGCCGTTTTGAAATTCGTCAGCGGAGGAAGTCAGATTCAGATTTATTTCAGCATGAAGTAGTTCTGCACACAAGAGATCCGACGGCTGATGTGGGCGGTAGCGTCGCGATAATGTCTGGGAGTAGACACTGCGGTCTTGGAGCGCACAAAAATTATTTTCGAATGCGAGCGAGATTTTAACCAAGATTTAACGACTACTTCCTTCGCTTAGTATCCATCAACACACAAAATTTCGTAGAAATCCATCCATAACATTTTGAGATACCCCGTTAACTGACAAACAACTGAATAAATAAACAAACGCCGGTGAGAACATTACCTCCTGGCGAAGGTAAAATTAAGTGGATGCCATAAATGAGGGGCAAATTCTTAAACCCGAGTTGGTATGCTTGCCAGCAAACCAAGCTTTACCAAGCCAAAAAACCGGGCAAACGCGCTAGTACCAGTCCCGACAGATGGCTGGCCAATCCAGATAAAGCTGCTGTCATGCAGCCGTGTGCTTCGACTTCTTCATAAATGGCAGCAGTCTTAAATGCCAAATTAACCAGCGACCGAGCCGTGTGTGGACATTTCTCAACCTCTCATTCAGCAGACAGAGGGCGCTACTGCTGAAGTCACTCGGAAACACAGCCCCAATGAGACCGGGCGGCTGAGTAAAAACTGAGGTTACTACCACAACTGTGCGACGATTAAGAAAACAAGTATTTGCCACTAACATGTCTTAGTCCCCCGCCAGGAAATGGCAAATCGTGTCAAAATGAACAGTGTCTCGGTGTGACCTTGAGAGTGATGCGAAGGTCACCAAAATCTACTGGCGCCGGGGCACCACCCTAATACATGTTGACATGAAATTTGAAGGAAATCCTTCAATTCGTTCTTGAGATATCTCGCTGACAAGGATTCGGGACATACATACGTACGGACGAACTGTCGTGAATACTATGTCCCGCCGCTTTGCGCATTCGCGCAGCGGGGGACAAAAAATCCTAAATCACAAATACCTTATGGTCAACATGTTTATTATTGATCAGTCATTTATCAGCGAGCAAGACTCATCTCAATTCAGGCACCTGCATTTCATAAGAGTCATACTCAGTCATAATCTAAACAGCTGAGCACTTAAGTGTTCTTAAACAATACTCTGTCTACTTTTCAAGTTTGCAAACTTCTAATTTCCCAGAGCTTGTACTTTAAGTATGAATACCACTACTAAGTGCTTAAAATTTAAAAATGCCCAAATAATTTCCCCAAATGAAAATTTTCGGCAAAAAAGACCGAGTCTGAGAAACAACAGACTGCAGCAGCGCATCGTGCCTCCGATAGTTTAGACAGGCGGTTTCTCAGGGTAGATGCACTATCCTATTCTCAAATCAAATCAGTAAACATATTCAATTCCACCAGGGAAATTCGATCCGGAATCAAAATTATAGACTCCCAGATTCCTGCAGCAGTGAATTTCATGGACCAGTGAGAAATCCGTACCGAGGCTGGCTGATTCTGAGGGAGAGCAGCCTAATGCAGGGATTACTTTAATTGCTAAATTGGATTATAGCTGGCGTGTTTGAATTTTCCCACAGGACGAAGGGAATACCGAAAAATGTGAACAGATGAAATGCAGCCTGTACTGAGCATTACTCAAAAAGGCAGAGAACCAACGGCTCTTGTGAAAGACAGATTTTTTTTCAGTTCCCCTCTTCTCAGAAGAGCATAATTCTCCACACAGAGCCTTAGTAAAGCACTTAACAGGAGCACTCAGACAATGGAACAAGGCCATTTTAAAACATTCTCTGCCGGAGTGCCCAACGCTGCCTGATACTCTGTGTTCTTCTAGGTCCGCAGCTGGGATTCAGGGCTGTTCTTAACCTTTAACACTGAACTCTGAGAGTGCTGTTTGAAAGGCAGTGGGCACCTACAGGAGGCAGGAGAGAGGGCGATCGAGCAGGACTAGCCATAGACCAGAGGTAACCAATCCCACTCCTGGAGAGAGACATGCCTTCCCACGGACCAGAGATCACCAAATTTCGATGTCAAATCTTAATCCAGCTTGGATACTCTTTTCTCCCAGTCATAAACCCTAGTCCTGCTGGTGGCTGATATACAGAGGACCCACAATCTTTTCCTTGTGTACCGGTTGTCGATATACACTACAGGCCAAAAATTTGGGGCAACCCTCAGATTTTTAAATAAAAAAAATAAAAAAATAAAATAAATAAAATAACACATCAACGGTTCACATGAAAAGACTTCAGTGCATAAAATATAGGAAGCCAAAAGGTTCTGGGTGAATTCCAGACCTCAGACCACATTTTAAAGCCGTCTTGACTGATTGATCACTGACCATAATGTTTTATAATAGAGTTCCAATGCCTTTGTGTTAAATGATTTTAAGTCACTAAAACGTGAACAATTTTATGTGACAAGAAGGCATGCTGTATAAATGCCTCCCCCAAAACCAAGGGGTCACATTGCACTCGGTGAACCATTAAAAATCTGAGGGTAGCCCCAAACTTTTGGCCTGTCGTGTATCGTTGCCCCGTCGCCATTTCCCTGCACCCCGGTCCTCGAAAGGCATTAGCCTTGAGGCGGGACTAGGGTTAACTGAACAATTAGAGCTTCTGATAGGTCAGACTGTCTTTACACCTGACTTCTTAAAAGCCAGCATTTCTCCAACACATAAGATCGTAATTTGATGATCCCTAACGTCAGTTTTCACTTCAACCCAAACATGGCGTGCACACACGACTGCACGAATCAACACAATGCCCATCTCTAGCTGTTGAACAAGGAGCGCTTTGTAAGGGTTACAGCGAAATCTTACAGGACGATGCATCTCCACAAACCGTGTTGGTTACCAGGGCAAATAAGCGAGACTCAATCTCGACATGATCTCCAGCAAGGCTCGTGTCAAAGGTTGCACCACAGATAGCAGCTGCACTGGAAGAGAACAGTGCTTCACATCACATAGACATAAGCTAAAAGGACATACTGATGGCAAGAAAAGGTTCGTTTTAGGCTACATATAGTCAGCACATTAGGCCGCTCTCTGTGTCATTTTTACGTTTTTCCACCTCGGCGAGGTATTTTCCTGATATGATGGAGAAAGCGTCCTTCTAACCAAAGCCAGTTCACCGAATGTTAGCCACACGCTGCGAGCATATTCCCCACACTGCTTGTATCAAAGCAAAGCTTCCCGTTACTGTGTTTATAACAAACGAGACTAGCTAAGGGGCCGTGTCGGGGAGGCGTTACATTTTGAAACTTCAGGAACAGATTTGTCGCCGGGTTCTTGAGCTCGGGTGCCAGCGAGGCAGATATTGGAAAGCGATGTGACGAATCGAGCAGCGCGATCTCGCCAAGGAGAGAAAATGGCACCGTGACAGCAGAGCAGCAGTGCAGGCTCTCGCCCTTTTATCGCTCCGCTGGCCTGAAAGGATACCCCTTCTGTGAGAGTCTGAGCACTGATACCTTACCACTACGAGCAGAGAGATCATCACACCCTGAAGTGTAGTGCCGGCGTGATGTTTGAGAACTACACAACCCAAGCACCTAACTACATTAGCTGCTAAATACTTTCCAATCTAAAATAAACACCCACACAACTGCGAAAATGTATGTACTGCATTCACTGTTCAGCCATTTAGCAGACACTTCTAGTCAGAAAAAAAACAAAAGATTAAGAAGCGCTACACGTAGCTCTATCTTTTATTGCGCGCGCACGTGTGTGTGTGTGTGTGTGCACGTGTGAGTGAGTGAGAGTGACTGATGATGACCGACTGAATGACTGACCAAACGACTGACCAACTGCCCGACTTTGACTGACTGGCTGAGATAGTGTGTGTGTGTGTGTGTGTGCGCGTGTGTGTGTGAGTGAGTGAGAGAGAGAGAGCGAGCTTGAGTGCACGTGTGTGTATGAATCATCCATCTGAGCTCAGTGTAAGGCAGTGGGCAGACATGAGTTCTCTCAGGTGAAAAAGGCGGCTCGTCTGGCACTTAGCTGGAGATGCCAACACACCGCCGACGGGCAGAGTGTTTGTGGGCCACCATTTCTGAAGCACCCAGGCATCGCTACACAGGAGGGTGCCATCACAATGCTCTCCACAAATCCACGGCCTGACGGCACCCCATAATTGCTTGGGTTCTCCCCTTGCCTGCAAACAACAGCTGCCCCTCCCACCTCAGACACTAAATTTCTCCGTTTCTCTCCGGGAAGAAAACCGCCACCAGTTCACGAGGAAAACAGACCGACTAAACCCACAGCCAAGTCCTCCCATACAAACCAATCACCACCAGTGGTTTTACTTTTCTCCAAACTCGACAGTCCAGCAGTTACACTGCTACAGCGAGGGATGTGACAGGCCCCTCCCCGTGTACGGGAATATTTACACTTTCATTTCAGGCGACATGCCAATTGTCTACCTGAGTTAATCCCTGAAATCAGGGTATGGTTACCTAACTGCATCTCCGTAATCCTGCTTCACAGACTCCATTAGAGCCGAGCGCGAGGCGTCTCACAGATTACGGAGCCGTGTCAGAGGGGGAAAGCTCCGCCGCTCAGGCAAAGCCACTGGCACATCATCAGCACTCACCCATAGCAGAGCGGTCATTCACATATTAATTACGCGCCGCCATTTCGCCCATCGTTGCGCCTGTTTGTAAACATAAGGGGGACAAGGCGATCGCTCCACGCCCAGGCTTTCTGCAGGACTGATAATGGACAGTGTTTTCATATCAAGCAGTAGCTATTTAACATGGACTACTACATGCAATATTTGCTTTAACCCAGTATGGAATATATCAAATACTAAACATGTTTTCTAATAAAACCTCACGGGGTTGGGAAAAACCAGACCCTCAGTCTGAGAGAGGGCGTCGTCTCAGTCTCTCCTGCAGCGTAGGACGGTTTCATGTCTTTCTTCATGAGCTCTGATAATTGCACACCACATTTTATTATGAGGAGATGCCATTTATTTTTAATTAATCATCGTTTCATTTTCATTACGGTCAAACCGTTTCGTTCTCCACTGGAGATAATATTTAAATGATCACTGAGGTACACTGATGCTGCAACTACAAGGTCCTTATTTGAAGTGCTCAAATAAAAAAATTTTCCAAAAACTGGCACATACATTTTATTACATTCCTGTCTTCAGTTTAATGCTTGAATGAAGTTGTTGGCAATGCGATAGCTCTAAAAAATAAAAAGCGACAGCAGTACTGCGTCATGCTGCGGGCGAAGCATTTATTCTTTAGGGGAGGGTGTGCGTTAAAAGTTTGGGCATTTTTTAATATCTTGCTATATTGATGAAAATGCATCCATACGTGGAATCAGGTCGTTACTGGAAGGCACACTCAAGGGTCTGATATCAGAATCAGTATCAGAGGTGAGAAAGTGGTACTGTGTCGTTCCGACTGGTCACATGCCTCAAGCTACTTGCAACGTATGCAAACAAACAGAAAAGGAGAGTTAAGCGGCAGGTGCAACCGCACAAAGCCGGTGTACTCCAGCTGCACACCTGCTCGCCGAGACACACGGGCAGGTCAGTTCCCCAGCGGCCAACAACTGGAGGCAGCGTCGCCCTGAAAGAGATTCGTGCGCGGCTCCAAAGTGTCACCGCAGGGTTTGACCTGCTACATTTGAGGAGACTGTCTCTCCTAGGAGCAGAAATCCCCCCCAGCGGCTCTGAGACCACTGCTAATAAAACATTCACAGCCTCCTCCTCCTCTCCGTTCTGCAGCGGACATTACAGGCCATCGACCGAGCCAAAGGCCCCTCTGCCTGCCCAACGTAACCGCTTTACGCCAGGCTATTAACAAAAATACATTTTAAAAAAAAAGAAAAAAAAAGAGGTGCGCATTGGAAATCATTCCCCAGTGCGAGGTGTCCAATTAGGTTTGTACAAATAGGCACGCAGGAGCGTGTGTTGGCTCAGAGACAGGACACAATGCTGATAGATTTGTCAAAAAGGATTAGAGGAGGATATAAAAAGAAGGCAGTCAGTGCCCAATAGCAAGTCAGCAAAGTAAAAAAATAAAAAAAAAAAAAAAAAGACAAACTGCCAATAGACACCTGGAAAAGGGCAAAGGCAAGTACCTTTCTCGCCCAAAAACAGAGTAAAAATGCATAAAGTGGGAGCGAGTTGATGTGTTCAGTGTTTGGTCAGACATCTTTGAGCGCAAAATTAAAAATCATTAGTGTTCACATGCCAGTCAGAATCAATAAATGTTCCCTTCATCCAATTAAAATTATTCAAATCTCCAGTGACTCCAGCAAGCACCTCCTACATGTGGACCACCCCACAGCCCGAGACGTGCTGCTGATCAGGGGAAGTGCGTCACAGTGACAGAAATAAGATCAAACACCTGAAAGCGCATCACCAGGCTCCCGTTTGCTTTGCGTCAGTCCATTAGACTCAATGACGGCATTCTGTGCGCATCTCATCAGCAGCACTGCGATTCCATAAGAGCCATGTGGACACGGTCCAGCGTGAATCAGCCACAGCCTGGCATGCATCAGAGCCGTCATTTTCCATAGCATAAGGGGAGGGTTGGGATAATTCCATAAATGTCTTCAATAAGCTTTAGCAAATGATGCAGATCCAATTCTGACGTTGATGCTTGGGGGGGGGGGGAAGACATTTGGACTTCCTGATAACTGGACCCCATTTTTGCCTCAAGTGTAACAAGCTAAAATTTCTACATTATCATTCATAGCACCAAGCGCCATGAAGTTCAGCATGTCCACCTGTCACCCAGATGAGACCGCGCATATTCGCAAAGATAATCCACGCCGCCGAGAAACTGCGATCCAGCCAGCAAAATTAAGCGCCACGTGCCTGACAACATTGCTGCATAGGTCTTGACCCCATGGAGATAAAGGTCAAACTCAATTGCCTTCGTGAAGGTCGAAACCTGAGGACTCTCTACATTACAGAACGGTGTGGTTAAGTGCCAAAGGATGCAGGCGGAAAAGGGGGGGGGGCTAGCATTTAACAATAGGGAAAACACAGAATCAATAGGCAAATTACTGAGAGATGCAATGATTTCCAGCTCGGCCGCGCAGTTATCATTAGAGAATGAGCACCCGATGAATCATTCACAGCACAATGAATAATTCAGAGCAAACAGCAGGTTTGATGCATTAGTAAAGCTGTGAAACGGCCCAGCCGAAACGCTTACAAACTCGGATAGAGATAAAATTTTGAGAGCGCATTATGAGCACGAGGGCCGCGAGCTCCCCTTTGCAAAACAAAAGCTCGCCTGCCTGCCCAGGCCTTAAGTTCATGAAAGCTGCAGTTAAAGATGGTGGCGTATTCGTCACAGACGCTTGATCTGGATGAGTGATTCGCTGCCCCGCAGTCAGCTCGGGCAGCTAGCAGTTTGTTCGGCTAACGCACACGAGACGTCGGTCCCCTGCTCTCCAATATCCCCTCACACTGCATCACCTCACCCCCGTCTGAAACAGAGATGAGGGCTACAAACGGGAAGGTCTGTGCGGACCCTTTGATTTTGGGCTTTACGACTGAATTAGGTGTCCAGCTGTCCCCCAGTGAACCCCCGCCCCCCATCTGAGGTGAGTGGACCCAGCTGGTCTACATGTGGGGGAGTGGGGGAACTACGAATAACAAGCATTTTAATTGAACTCATTTCTTCCCTTTTATATCTCCAGTTCCTTCACATTACACACTGCTAACCCTACTTAACCCTTCAAAACTGTGAGGGGGTGCTAGCTAACATGTTAAAATTAGTCATAATTTTCTCATCTTGCATTTACACACACTTGAATTGAAAACTAAATACCCAGAGGAGAGGGAAAAATAGATAAATAAAACACGGCCAAGTACACAAGGCGAAGCGATGAAATAAGCTCTCGTTGCAAGGTCCACAGGTCGTCCCCGGCAACAAAGAAAGCGGCGGAGAGCAGGGTGTTAATTACAGCCAGCCTGCCGCCCCGTTATTCGCCAACAGTTACTCCAGGTCCGGCTCACCTCTCTCTGCACTCAAAGCCTCCGCTATTCATGAAGCCGAGGTGAAGGAGACCGACACCGTGCAGAATTACTGTGAATTCCTGCCGCACCGGCAGATGAAATGGCATCGCTGCCTCCCGTCAAAACGCTCAGCTGCAGCTGCACGGCGGCCCATCCGGTTCATGACACTTCAGGAATGACTAACGCCTCAGAACATTTCCTCCTTGACTCCTTTTTAAGAGGAGTCTCGCGCGCAAAGGACAGCAACAGAGGTCCGTTGCTGAACACGAGTAGAGAGAAGCACGAGGAACGTCGAGCCAGCGCTGCCAAAGCCCACGGTCTTTACTTTAATTCAAACACCATCTCCCATTTCTACTGCTGCTTTTAAACGCCAGCCTTTGGCTGCGCCCTCATTGGCCACAAAAATAAAAACCCACATACAGAGCTGAGAGCGGATAGGAGCTCTCCGCCAACACATCCTGCTTCATTAGGAAGACAAGCGACTCCCTTCCTCGCTCGCACGCGGCAGCTTGCTGATTTAATTATTCATTTAGAGTAAACTGCTGTCTGATCTCTCGGGAGACACTCGAAGGGAAACGAAAAAACACACGAATCAAAAGATCTTCTAATTGTCAGCAACCTGTTTTTCTACCAGGGCGGCAGTGAGAGAAGGCTAATGGATCAAAACGCACACCACTCGTGGTCAAAGATCACACAGCGTTTGTGCGACGGTACCAAGATGACGATTTTTTTCGGCCACATTGCAATTTACAGCTTGTTTACTTGTCTGTCCTTTTTCAATGCTCAAACACAGCTCGTTTACGGCTACTGAGAAGCCTGAATGTTATTTGTTCATGACTACACTGACTGATGCTCCATAGGAATTATACCTCATCTGATCTGTCATGTAGCAGTTCAAATGACCTTATTCTACATACGTACTGCATGTCCCCTAGAATAAAAGCTTCTGCCTAAATGTTAAGAATTAATTCCTGCACTGAGACTGGGTGATTCTTGCATGAATATAGGCTTGTGAAATTCAGAACACAAGCACTGTTACATCCCAATTCAACGGTTTCATTGATAATGCAGCATGAGGCCATCCTGTATTGCCCATTTAAACATTTTCAAACACCTTCTGGACACATCTGCTGGGGTTGAAAAGGTTACGCCGAATCTCTGTGAAAGGAATGCACAGGGTGCCTCCCTTGTGACCTTCGACCCCTCTGAAAATGGCTGCCGAGTGCTTCGTTACCCCAACAGTAGCTAAACTTCCAGACAAGGATAAGCTTCAAAAAAAAGATGGTCCTAGAAACAATAATGAAACAAAAATCTATTCTTAACATAGCGAAGCAGGCCCTATGGCATCATGGACTGGGAAAGTCTGCTTGAATACTGTAATTATAAACGCTAGTCAACAGTCCTCACTCAAAGAGAATTGCTGAATAAAAGCCCTCCCACTTGGGTGCATTAATCACAGCTGAATCTTTATAGAAGGGGTCAACTCCCAGGGAGCAGCGAGAGAGCCGATGAAATAAATAAAATATAACCTCCACCTTTAGGAAGTCAAAGACATTTTTCTGCGTTTGAGGGATGGACTGATTCTATAAAAGGGAAAGGACAGAGGCCACGCACGCCCCAACGAAAACAGAGGGCCAAAAGCGAAGGTGCAAGTCTAAAAAGCGTTCAAATTTAGACGCGAACACACCCAGTTTCTCGCCCAGTGCAATTAAAGTTGGTCAGATCACGCCTACAAACACTGTAATCTTCGACATGTCTCAGATCAGAAGCCTGATGGTTTCCGTGAAATATAAATCGGCCTGTGCGCCAAACAAGACAACTGCACACATGATGTCGTGACAACAGTAATTAAACTCAGAGAACCCAACTCTTAGATGATAATCGCCATCTTCTCTCCCTTTGAACACCCCCCCAACCCAACGATTACAAATCAACTGACTGAGAGTCAACTAGTCGCAGCTCCTCAGAAGCATGTGCTCCTCGCACAGTCCACTTAATCGGTATAACAAAAGGAAGTAGACAGGACCACTTTGTCCCTAAACAACTCACAATAGCCCCAAGGCTCAAGTAAATATTTGACACATCAAATTCGGAGATTAAGAGTTGGCTACGTGACTTTTTTTTTTTTTTAAATCACCTAGCAAACGAAACTCAAACACATTTGCTGCCCTGGTTACCCATTTGACAAATTGACTGTGACCAGTGCGGGCTACGATTTTTCCCCACAGTGAGGGGAGAGGGGGGGCGCTTTGGAGTTATCTAAACACGAGCAAGTAATCTGACTGTTTCTGAGAGCTTTCCAAACTCCCAAAAGCTCTTCCTTGCGAAAATATTCAAACAATGCTGCTTTACAGAGCACCGAGGTGAACGGCACAAGATCAGCAAAAAAAAAGTGTTTAAAACCCGCTTGTCCATCGAGCGCAACACATTGCAGGCGTTAAAGTTGGCCGCGTTTCCTAAAAAGACTGAACAAATGTCGCTCACTGGCTCGTTCGTGAATGTGCGGGTGTGATTGCAAACATCCCCTTTTAATTTAAGTTCCTGGTGCTGCGCCTCCCCACCCCGCCGACACAAACACACCTCCCCCTCCTCCCTCTAACCAACCATAACCTTTTTAAATGAAATAACACTCACCCGCCAGTCTGATAATCTTTAAATTCCAACAGACTGCCGCAAACACCTCCGAACACAATCCCAGCGGCTGCTCCGAACTGACCCCTGCGAACCTTCTTCCTTGCCTGGGCCAAGTCCAAGAACCAGGGCTAAACAAGATCACCCAGGCACTTTATCCGTTAACAGCCGATGCCCATACAGAGAGGGGAAAAAAGGCACTTGCCTCAACAAAAGACGGCCTCGCTTTGCTTATTTATTCTCGCACAAATCACCAGAGGACCTGTTTTCCCTAAACGCACTGGGTTCAGTCCCCGTCTGCCATGATACGGCTCTCGATTTTGAGAGCATTTAAGTGCGAGTAGTAGATACTGTAGTTCGCGGATAGGAAACCACAGAGCTCAACGTTAACCGACTCCGCTTCCTTTCCTCACACACACGCGCTCTTGCTCGCTCCCCCTTCCTTTTTCGCGCATACACACACACCGCGCTCGCTCCCTCCCTCCCTCAGCTGTTGAACAGACGTATCCACATGGCTGACCTAGTCTTTCTTTATCCAGACACTAGTGAAGGAGAATTACCCCACCACCAGTCAAAACGGGGAGCCGGAAATCCCGGACTGGATCACACTGGCACTGCGGGGCGTGAAAGGGGGGAGTCGTGATTGATGGCAGCCCGTAAGCCGTAAGGGGACACGGTCTGAGAGAAAATGCATCGGTAAGCAAGATATTAGAGGCTGCGTTCCGAACGTGATCAACCGTTCAGATCCGCGGGAGCAGCGAAGAATATTAATGCCGGGCTCTGACGTGAAACTGCAGATCAAAGAGGAATGAGAGAAGGGGCGGATTACAGGAAGATGGCAAATATTCGCTCTATTGTTGAAACTAATTGAATAAACATTCTGCATAACTCATCCATGCAACCAACAGATTAACAACTGACCATATTCTGGATCGGGTATAAGTTATTTTATTTCCTTTTCTTTTTTAATTGAACAAATTCTTATAGCGAAATGTGAATAAATCCTTGAGAGAATAAAACGCCAGCAGGAGAAAATTAGACACTCGCTCGGTGTGCTTTGCGGCGATGCAGGCTAGTGTATGTACCTATTCACCGTAATTTGCATGTGCAGATAATTAATTTCCCGTCGCCCGTTTCAAAGCCACAATTTCCTCATCTAATAGGTATTTCAAAGAATGATGCATGATGTTACCAAACAACTCATGCGTAAATGATCTTGCCCTGGAGCAGACACTCTTCTGTTGACACTCGTACAAGCAGTTGCAAAAAAAGGGAAAGAAACAAAAACAGAAGGGAAAAAAACCCAAATCCTCTGGCATCGTGTCAATAAGGCGTTTCCTCCCTTTCTTCAGACCGTCGAATGTTATGCCAATGATAATTAATACACGGATCCTTACAGTACCACAAGAAATATAAAAGATTTAGTCGTGATTGAGGATATTGAGGAATTATCGAGTAATACTTTATTAATAAACCCTTGCTTTTCCATCTTCAAGCGCACCACTTAATGAAAGCATTGATCCGTGGAAGGTATTCCTAGAAAATGCAACAACAAATATCCGAGCCATTTCACATTTAAAAATCGTGAAGAGAAAGGTGAATTCCACTCAACTGGCGTGTCTGACAGAACTCATTTCTAATGGTTTCACTGACTTATAAATACCTTACATCTAATCGTCATTAATCCCTTTCAGGCGCGGACAATGAATACAATGCAACTCACTAGTTTATTTTCCATGTCAACATTAACACTTTCAGTCTGCAGAGCAGGCGGCAGGAATCGATAGGAATCGAGTTTTGTGTGGTATTGTTGCAGGCCCTTTGTTACAGTACAAACAGGTTGAGTGTGTCACGTTTTCAGTAGGAGGGTGGAAGGAGTGCTCGCAGCCCGAGCAAACACGTTCCAGACTGTTCATCAGCGCGGGCCAGTGCAGAGCACAATGCCCGTACTCCATCGACAGACAGCCCTCGTACTCTCCCCAACGCTCGCTACACCGGACAGCAGCGCGCAAGCCAAGGTGCAAAGATAATTTGCTTGCAAATTAATTCTTCTTTATCTCAAAGCAAATGCAAATGGAGGGAAAAATGCATGCGTCGGTTTAGCCTTGCGCTATAGCACAAAGCACTTACACGCGTGAGTCAGGCACCGTTCAAGGCCCACATTTCCGCTGGTTTTCCGTTCGAAGCCATTCGCCGGTCATGTGAACCTGTACCGCCTCTGCAAACTTGGTGGAGATAATGTCATTAGAGTCCTGCCGCGGGGCCTGAGCAGATGGGGTTCATGTCAATAAGACACAAAGTGGACACACTGCATTCATTTCCCAATGTAAAATCTTGGAATCCTTGGAAATTAACATTAGTTATTGATTCATTATTAATATATTTTTTGGGGGGCTGAAGCCCGATTTGTAGAGGAGCTCTGGCATAACAGCGAAGCAGAGGACAAATATTTACGCCAGCATTTGCAATGTTTACTGTGCGCAAGCAGCACGCTTACGTGAGCACGTTTAAATCGGAGGCTTCTGGAAAAACTACACTTTCCCACCGAATCACACACACACTCCTCAGACAAGGTCAGGCTCGTCTCAGAATCATTTTGAGAACCGTGTCCAGCACATTTTACATGCGTCGCACACTTGCTTCCGTTTTTTTTTTCTCCCTGTACAGACTCGGACCGAAAATACAAACCAAAAGCTTGACAGGGTATACCGGGCTAAACATTTACTGGACACGTGACGTTCACGAACACAGGATTGCGCCATCATTACATTTAAGTGGGCAAATGAGATTGTAAATGATGTTTAATATTCTCAATAAAACGAAGTGAAAATGGCTGCCGACAGTGAAAGCTTCATTTCCTGTCGTCTAATGACTGTCAGTACAGGCAGCCTTAGGCTGGAAAGATTGGATCCCAGTCCCACGTCAAAGAAACTCTCCCTCCAGGATTTCACAAGGGCTGCATTGGTCACAGGATCCTGTGATATTGAGCGCCCATTAACATAAAATGAAAGCAGTTTCAAGCAAAGCGTCAGCCCAATACAGGCTTTAACAGTTAGGCCTACGAGGGAATCTGCACCGATTTGCAGGTCTGTCTCCTTATTGTAAACTTCAGCGTAGCTCATTCTTAACTGCCACTTGCAGAACAAAAAAAATTGTCCCCCAAGCAACATCTTCACTGAGAGTTAAATCAGCTCCATGACCAACCTTCTTTCTCCATACCAGTGGATAAGGACATTAAGAAGTAACTTTATAATTAAAAGCACTCTTCATGAAAAAAAAATGAAAAATGACTTTGCTTGTTTTGTATCTGACAGTCCAAAAAAAAAAAAAACACTACACATTTTAAATGGCCGGTGGTCGTCTTTTCGGTACGCAGGTATTAAAACTATAAATCCTCAGTGACTTTTTCATCTATGCCAATGCATCACAGAGAACCTACGGGTCATCTAAATTTGTCTCAATCTTTGGAGGATATTGATGCTACCAAGTCGTCCTTATATTATAAATCCATTTTGATGAAGGTTCTCTCCATGAAAACAGTGAAATACTTGGAAATCCCAATTTTCATATGAAATGCCCCATTCATACCAAAAAAAAACATCAAGCTAATCAAAAAAGCATAAAAAAAACGTCAAGCTAATGCCAAAGAAAAAACACTTCCTGAAAATGGGACTGATGACCTCTATGGCAGTGCATTTCACCAGCCGCTCAGTTCACACTTATTCAGGGCAAACATACACCCTACACCATATTGTCCATCACATTATTTGTACACTTTTCCCATGTAAGAAAGCACAATACACAAATCAGATATGCTAATAGCCTGTTTGCACCCTTAGTTGGGAGGGATGGTATTTGATCTGAATGAATGAAGAGTAAAAACCAGCCAGTCAAAAAAAAAAGAAGAAGAAGAAAGAAAACAGTCTGTGGAAGAAACAATGGGGGGTCTGAGGGGAGGAAGGGGTGGAGCATAGGAGTGGCCTAGCAGGTTGTTTGCCTCTCGTCCATTCATACTTAACCAGAACCAACAGGAGCGCACAGACTAACTGCAGGCAGTCTGGGCTTAACTGAGGAAAAAAAAAAAAAGACTGCTGCAGACAGACAGGGGAAAAAAAAATTAATTAATGCCAAGCAAGATGGATGGCGAGCTGTTCCAGCAGCTCAGCCACTTCAGTGAATAAGATGTTTCAAATCCTAGCCAATGAAAAAAATAAAAATAAAAAAAAAGAGCAGAATCACCCAGTAGATTTGTGTGATATTCCTCTGGTGTCCCCTGTTACTAAGCAACTTCCACGTCTTCACTGGAATGTACAGGATATTACACCCCCCCCCCCCCCTCCCCTCAAATACAGCATTAAAAAAAAAACAAAAGGGTGTCCACTGAGGGCTGAGAGCTCCTTTACGGAGTAAATGAAAACAATGGGGATTCAAATTGCCAAGATTTCCTGGACGATCTCAGCGTTGCTCTGCTTTATTGGCCTTTCCCCTTTGCGGAGGTCACATTCACACTCCGGCGCATGCGGTCAGGAGCGAACGCTCCCGCTTTCCTGCGGGAGATTGAACTGCGGTTCCTCAATGCTGCAGGCTGCGCCTCCTTACCCCGTATTCTTCACGAGCCGCTATCGTTTAATTACCATTTGAGCCATTTCACCACGTGAGCAGGCCGGGGGCCACGTCACACTGGGGCAGGCAGAGAGAAACGCAAAACCGCGCCTCTCCGCACATCAAAGGACGTGCTGAAACGGACGTGTTATTCTGAGATAACAGCCCCTGAAAGTACTGAACTCTCCGCGCAGGATACAGCCGTTAGCTGGCTGCCCGTCCCTACAGTCAGGTTCTCTGAGAGCGATTGTTTAGAGATAAAGAGGAAGTGCTTTCTCACAGGCAGGAGGATGTTTCTGCCACAGATCTCAGCCAGAGTCCCCCCAGTCAGGCAGATGTTGTAACGCACTCTCTCACCGACCCACTAACCCGGCTGGCTCTTAAAATCAGAAGCAGTCATGCAGGATTAAACACACATACATGCATGCACACACACACATATAGACACACACACACACATATTTATACACACACCACACATAAGCGCAAACACCCAGACAGACTCAAAACGGATAAAAACATTCACAGACACACACACACACGCACAGAAATACTTACCAAAACACAACCACAAAAGATAGCAACATAGACACATACTCGAGCCTTATTCTGACATAATGACACAACGCACACATGAGTAACGTGATATTTTTATGACAGAGGTGTGAACAAAGACTTTGAAAGCAGCAGTATGTGAACACACCAAGCTGCAGAGGTGACAGGTCAGTCCCAGGCAGTTGACACACAGACCGTGTGAAGTAAAGCACACTGACATGCCGGGGTTAAACGGAGGAGAAGAGCTCCCTCTGAAAGAATGCTGGGAATTTTTCGTTACCTGGAATAAGTCTGAGTGTAAGAGAAGCAGAAATCTTGTTTGCTC
The DNA here is from genome assembly GCA_029721435.1 of Gymnothorax reevesii. Taxonomy (NCBI): domain Eukaryota; kingdom Metazoa; phylum Chordata; class Actinopteri; order Anguilliformes; family Muraenidae; genus Gymnothorax; species Gymnothorax reevesii. The sequence continues at coordinate 87,554,835 of CM056581.1, read as the reverse complement.
TGCAGCTCTCTGGCTGCCGGCGAACCCCAGAGTCCTCAGGGCCCACGGCTCACATGAGCGTATTTACCCTGCGCCGCCTCCCACAGCACAAACACACACAAACTCACTCTTCAGCAGGGCCCGAGACCGCAGCCTGCAGGGCTGAGCTCAAACACCAACCCAGGTGTCTGACTGCGAGTTTGTGTGTGTGTGTGTGTGCGCGCGTGTGTGTGTGTGTGTGTGTGTGTATGTTCTTGTACTTGTTACTCAGTAAGGACTAGGAAACCTTTTTCCGACAGAATAAGGACATTATTGGAAAAGTGAGGATATTTTTGTCTGTTTTCAAAACTACCAAGGCAAATTGAGACTTATCAGTAAAGGTTAAGGGTAAGGTTGGCATTAGGGGCAGGTTAAGGTTAGGGTAAGGGTTTGGGTCAGGTTAGGGTAAGGGTTTGGGTTAGGTTTGCGTTGCTTATTGTTTACATCAGAGAAATGCTGAAGAGACACACAGAGAATGAATGGAAAATGCAATGTCCTTACAAGGATAGGAGTACAAGGATTTGTGCGTGTGTGTGTGTGTGTGTCTCTGCGCGTGCCCATGTTTGTGAGTGCGGGGGTGTGCACTCGTGCTTGCAAGTGTTGCGGGAGTGTGTCGCATTCTTGCAATTATATGGTTTGAGAGGAACTATGAAGAAAGCCAACTCAGATAAAGTTCTCATTCTCCAGTGTACCCACATATTCTTTCTCTCTCTCTCTCTCTCTCTCACACACACACACACACATACACAGGGAAAGCACACACATATACACAGGGGTCAATGACATGACAGAGTGCAATCCTTTGGTTGAAAATAATTTTAAATTATTCATAATAAGCCTCATTTTACTCTATAAAACCTGTTTAATTTGAATTTCCAGTATATCAAAAAAATTATATATATTTTATGTTTTGCCATCTCAAACCCTCAAAATGTCAGGTGGCGCAACCGTCCGAGCAAGTTAACACTATGTAATTTAAAATATTAATTAATATAATATTAATATGGGGGCATAATTTTATATTGAAATCCTTTCAAATAAACAAAGTTTAATAGTTTAAATGTTCTTCAATCCTTTGGAAAACTGAAATACCCGCCTCCGACAAAGAATCCATAAGTTACTTGAACTACCCAGCAGGGTAGTTAAACCTAAAACCATGTAAATGTTGTGCAACCATTAATTGTTTAAACACACTCTTTCAACTTCAAATAAATGTATTCTGTAGATTTTTTAAGATTTATTTTTAAAAAAAAACATTTTTAAAAGGCTTATTTGTCATTGACCCACAGGCACACACATGCAAACACAGATGCACACACAATTTGACAGCCAGTGTACCAGTTAGAGAGCAAACACATTTATGGTCGCACCAGCGCGCCAACTGTTTCATCTTGAAAATAGAATGTGGGATGGAGGGCGGGAGCAGTGCTGCGAGGCTCAGGAGCTGCGAGGAAGAAAAAGCCCAGAAACAAGGCAGTCGTCCCCCCTCCCCTCACACACACACACACACGCATGAACGCACACACACACACACACACACACCCCTCCCCACACACACACACACTCACGCACACACACACCCCTCCCCACACACACACGCGCACACGCTCACACACACCCATTCACACACGAGCACACACACACACACCCATACACACACAAGCGCGCGCACACACACACACACACACACACACACGCATGAACGCACACACACACACACACACACACACACACACTCACACACACCCCTCCCCACACACACACGCGCACACGCTCACACACACCCATTCACACACGAGCACACACACACACACACCCATACACACACAAGCGTGCACACACACACACACGCCCCTCCACCCACACACACACACACACACACACACACACCCCTCCCCACACACACACGCACACACGCTCACACACACCCATTCACACACGAGCACACACACACACACCCATACACACACAAGCGCGCGCACACACACACACACACACACACACACACACACACGCCCCTCCACCCACACGCACACACCCATACACACGCCCGCACACCCATACACACGCACACAAACACTCACACACCCATGCGCACGCACACACACATACGAACGCACACACACTCACACCCCCATACATATACATACACACACACACACACACACACACACACACACACACAAATCCCTCTCCAACACTCAGAGGAAACAGACTTTGCCATAAAGTGCATTGAAGCAAAGTTAACACTGGATAGTAATGAATTGCATCACTCTCAAACACACACTCACATGCACACACACTCTCACACACAGGGTAACGCATGTAAATACCTAAATTCCTCACAACAGTCCAAGGTTCTCCTCGCAAGAGGCTGGTGAGCCAACTCAAAACAGTAGGCCTCCATCAGCTCGGCAAAAACACTCAGGCCAGAATAACATCAAATCATCACCAGATAAGTGCCAATCAGTCTCAAGTGAATTCCAGTAAAAACAAACCCCCGACCCCCCCTCCCCCCCCCCCAAAAAAAATGGAGGGTTAGGGGAAAAGGCAGGCTGAGAGCCATTTAATTCACGTGTGCCACAATAATTCTTTACATTCATATAAACGGAGCAGTCTGAGGGAATGAGAGACTACAACTGCCAGTTATCCCCCACAGTGCATCGATGCACACGTATACATTTGCCTTCGTAAACCTATCATCTTCGGCAGTGCACTTTATGGCATGAGGTAAACTGCAATCTGATTTATGCTCCCGCTTTATATTTTTACTTGGCCTTCTCTGATGCGAGTCATGAAGCGCTTCAATAACTCACTGAAGTGTGGCTTAATGCCACATTCTGCCATCTGGTGGCCAGACTGAAAAATTACATGCCAATTTCATTTCCACCCTGGGGAGCAAAGCACAACAATAAATTTCCAAAGGCAGCTGCGTTTGTTTCACATTCTCAAAGGCAAGAAAGCGTATAGCGAGTGAGCGAAATAGATTCTGTGTCCATGCTGTGATTCCAGCGCGGTATAACTGGCCCTCTAGGGCTTTTACTGCCACGATTTAAGAGTATGAGAGATAAAAAGATTAAAGAGACAGTTTCAGCCGAACGCTTTCCGACAGCACGGCCCGCTTTGAACATCATCGCTTTGGTAAACTCGTTGGGAATTCAAAGCATATTTGGCGTAATGACGACAGCTATTTCTGCCCAGCTTTCCCGCAAAACAAATATGCTTCCTTCTCCAATAAAATCAGTTAGTAAATTAAGATGTTTGAATTAACTGGAGTCAGAAATTATGTCACGTCTCTGTTTTACTCATCGTTAAAAATTGCCATGTGCCAACCATCTGAGCTATGTCACACTCCTACAGCGTTAAAAAGCCCAGTGCTTCAACACACATCCCTTTCTTCACTACACTCATCAGTTACCCGAGCAAGTTAAAAGCAAGAGAGGGCGGAGGGGGCGGGGGTTCAGAGAGGCCAACGAGGGCTCCCCCCTGTAGGCCCTGCTCATACAGCGCAAGATACACAACTGCAGGGAGGAGGACACCGGTGATTGAGGACCCTATTAACACTCCGGGAAAAGTGCTTACAGCCGGTGTTCCGGGTAAAAATGCCATCTCCGGCGCGATAGTGTCAGGAGCGGCCCTGCTGACTACACCGGAATAACTGCCCGCTTTTCCTGTCCGAGAGGGACGGCAAATAGAGCCGTAAGACCTGCGCGGAGAGATGCGGAGGGCCAGCAAGGGCTGCAATAAAATAAACTAATTCTGCTTCGAAGGGAGCCTCTCTCTTCCATCCGATTTATTTTGCAGGGGAGAGTGCTTGCACCGTGTATGGTGGGAACTGTCCCCTATTATCGGTCAAGCCCCGTCCTCAAAAGCCATGTGTGCACTCGATTCCAGGAAATGGCAGGGACTGCATCAGTTCAAATGACCCGACAATGAAATTGACATTGGTGCTCCATCTTTATTTAGCCTACATTCGGGTCTAGCAATATACAAACATTGAGAAAACTGTTTATTTTAGCTATATACCGCAGCGCGTCAGAACTGAAGCTGAATTATGATTATAAGCACTAGGTTCTTTAGTTAAAGAATATTTACATTCAAATTAAGTCAATGGAGCCACAATTACGGCCTTAATTCCAACTCTTTTCCCATACAATGTTTTTTGAAAAAACCCTTAAATTAAAGCCGAAAGTCGACACTTTACTGACACCTTTAGTCGCTTCATTTCAAATTTATCGGACAAATTCTAGACAGAGAGAGTTGCGACATGAGTGTTCAAGAAAATCTGGTCATGGAGCCATTTTGTTTCCATCACGTCATCAGACACCGTCTCAGGTCAAGTCTAAAACACTTCCCCTCTCATGGTAGTCAAAGTCATTGCTGGCTTGTGTGTTGTTTTTCACCCAAAATTAATCTATTTCCTGTGAAAGAAAAGAACAAAAAAAATTAACGGTTTCTATTGAGTGAAGGGCTTGATTTCGCACGATAAAAACAAAATGGCTACTATTCACAAGCTGCTGTAACTCTCCAGACATTCAAATTCATTGTAGTGGCATACAAAGCCATACTCTTGAGAATCATTGTCCAGGGACGCACAGTGCGCCTCACACACTGTAGCATTTGGAGAAGGTGCTGAATGTTCCAACACGGCAAGGCCTCCACCCCTCCCCCACAAACTATGAATTTGCCCTCTTGAACGCCTGAGATCACTAGCGGCTCGCAGGATATTACAAGGACAAATATCATGGCCTGTAAGCACCTGATATACGATATGATCTTCTGTATTATACAGAGTTCACGGCTCGCCAACTGAATTCCGATACAATCGCAAAACTCAGTACAGCTATTAAAAGGAGGAAAATAATGAAAATGGGTGTCAGGACCTATAGGGTTGGACTCATGGCTGCATTTTGCATACAAACTGGGTAGCTGTTCAGAGAACAGTTTCACAATGTGGGTCTCCAGAAAATTCTGGTCGTCACAGATAGCTTTGTGAATACTGAAAATGGGAAGGACCGAGTGGGAGCTTATTGACCGTCATGGTAAAATGCAATAGCAAAAGAAATGGTCACCCTCTCATGTCTCAACGCTGTGCTACAGCACAACATGAAGCTTCTGTCACTTCCCGAGACTGAGTGGAGGCAGGGCTTGAGTCTGAACATTAACCTGAATATGATCTGAATATGAATCGCTGTGCACACGTCTACGTGAGCCCATGTGACTTACATTTCAATGCGGACGAATTTGCGCATTTGAACGAGACAATGTGTCCGAATGCAAACACGCACAGGCACATTTGTGCGCGTGTAAAAGAACAAGCAACAGAGTGCTATAGAGAGTAATAGACAGAGAGGTAAGGAGCTCTCGTTTATAGGATTTGACTATGAATACGCGCATGTGTCCTTGTCTGAAAGAGAATTAATGTAGCTATTTGCATACAAATGTATGCATGCAAGAGAGCGTAAGGGTAAGATTGAGTGTGTTCGTGAGAGAGATAGAGCGAGAGAGAGAGAGAGAGAAAAAAATGTAAAGTGCTCTCAATGAAACAGTAATGCTCAGCAACGATTGTCTGATTCGGTTATTCTCCCCCCAGCTCCTGTCAAAGGTTTGCAGCCAGCTCACACAAACACCTCTCAGCTAAAGCTTGTTTTAATGTCTAATCCTCGCTGCTCCATTTATAAAAGGAACAGCGGGGTGGAAAATGTGCTCACCATTTGTTAACTGGATTAGCACCAAATGAGCACCACCGTACACAACAGAAACATGCAGATTTTCCCAAGGACTGGGACAGAAATGCCCAAACAGTGGAATGCAAAACACGATCATATGTACAACGAAGGGTTTGGGACACTATCAGCGCTGATGTGAACATTACTGTGTGTTTGGAAAGGGGTTCAGAAGCTCTAGCAGAGGTTATTAGAACATTTTTGCATGTTTAAAAAGGCGAATGGATGTTCTAGTTATGGTTAGTGAAACATTGTTGTGTATTTAGAAATGGGTTTGGTAGCCCGAGTTGTGGTTGGTAGAACAATGCTGTGCGTTTGGAAATCGGCTCAGAGAATCTAGAAGTGGTTATTAGAACACTGTTGTGTGTCTGAAGGATCTAGCAGTGGTTATTAGAACACTGCTGTGCGTCTGGAGGATCTAGCAGGAGTTATTAGAACACTGCTGTGCGTCTGGAGGATCTAGCAGTGGTTATTAGAACACTGCTGTGCGTCTGGAGGATCTAGCAACGGATATTGGAACACTGCTGTGCGTCTGGAGGATCTAGCAGTGGTTATTAGAACACTGCTGTATGTCTGGAGGATCTAGCAGTGGTTATTAGAACACTGCTGTGTGCCTGCAGGATCTAGCAGTGGTCATTAGAACACTGCTGTGTGTCTGGAGGATCTAGCAGTGGTTATTAGAACACTGCTGTATGTCTGGAGGATCTAGCAGTGGTTATTAGAACACTGCTGTGTGCCTGGAGGATCTAGCAGTGGTTATTAGAACACTGCTGTGTGTCAGGAGGATCTAGCAGTGGTTATTAGAACACTGCTGTGTGCCTGGAGGATCTAGCAGGAGTTATTAGAACACTGCTGTGCGTCTGGAGGATGTAGCAGTGGTTATTAGAACACTGCTGTGCGTCTGGAGGATCTAGCAACGGATATTGGAACACTGCTGTGCGTCTGGAGGATCTAGCAGTGGTTATTAGAACACTGCTGTATGTCTGGAGGATCTAGCAGTGGTTATTAGAACACTGCTGTGTGCCTGCAGGATCTAGCAGTGGTTATTAGAACACTGCTGTGTGTCTGGAGGATCTAGCAGTGGTTATTAGAACACTGCTGTGTGTCAGGAGGATGTAGCAGTGGTTATTAGAACACTGCTGTGTGCCTGGAGGATCTAGCAGGAGTTATTAGAACACTGATGTGCGTCTGGAGGATGTAGCAGTGGTTATTAGAACACTGCTGTGCGTCTGGAGGATCTAGCAACGGATATTAGAACACTGCTGTGCGTCTGGAGGATCTAGCAGTGGTTATTAGAACACTGCTGTATGTCTGGAGGATCTAGCAGTGGTTATTAGAACACTGCTGTGTGCCTGCAGGATCTAGCAGTGGTTATTAGAACACTGCTGTGTGTCTGGAGGATCTAGCAGTGGTTATTAGAACACTGCTGTGTGTCAGGAGGATCTAGCAGTGGTTATTAGAACACTGCTGTGTGTCTGGAGGATCTAGCAGTGGTTATTAGAACACTGCTGTATGTCTGGAGGATCTAGCAGTGGTTATTAGAACACTGCTGTGTGCCTGCAGGATCTAGCAGTGGTTATTAGAACACTGCTGTGTGTCTGGAGGATCTAGCAGTGGTTATTAGAACACTGCTGTGTGTCAGGAGGATCTAGCAGTGGTTATTAGAACACTGCTGTGTGCCTGGAGGATCTAGCAGTGGTTATTAGAACACTGCTTTGTGTCTGGAGGATCTAGCAGTGGTTATTAGAACACTGCTGTGTGCCTGGAGGATCTAGCAGTGGTTATTAGAACACTGCTGTGTGTCTGGAAGATCTAGCAGTGGTTATTAGAACACTGCTGTGTGCCTGGAGGATCTAGCAGTGGTTATTAGAACACTGCTTTGTGTCTGGAGGATCTAGCAGTGGTTATTAGATCACTGCTGTATGTCTGGCGGATCTAGCAGTGGTTATTAGAACACTGCTGTGTGCCTGGAGGATCTAGCAGTGGTTATTAGAACACTGCTGTGTGTCTGGAGGATCTAGCAGTGGTTATTAGAACACTGCTGTGTGTCTGGAGGATCTAGCAGTGGTTATTAGAACACTGCTGTGTGTCTGGAGGATCTAGCAGTGGTTATTAGAACACTGCTGTGCATCTGGAGGATCTAGCAGTGGTCATTAGAACACTGCTGTGCATCAGGAGGATCTAGCAACGGTTATTAGAACACTGCTGCATGTTCGGAGGATCTAGTAGTGCTTATTAGAACACTGCTGTGTGTTTGGAGGATTTAGCTGCGGTATTTTGAACACTGCTGTGTGCCTGGAGGATCTAGCAGTGGTGATTAGAACACTGCTGTGCATCTGGAAGATCTAGCAGTGGTGGTTTGGAAAGAGGTCTGAAGGCTCTGGCAGAAATTAGTGGAACATTGTTGTGTGTTTGGAAATGGGTTTGGTGCTAGCATTTGGCAGCAGGATATTCCTAAGTTGATGTGTCAGGGGCTGGGAGGATGCACAGTGAAGGTATGAGCAAAGCCAGACATCTCTCAGAGGGAGAGGAGTTTCACAGCACACAGAAAAGTCAATTACAAGATCCTCATTAAGCAAGCAGCCACCCGGCTTTGGAAAACTTGCTCCTCCATATCATTACAGGAGTCATTACCAGCCAGCCTCACACTCCCATACACATTTACCCCTCTCACAGCGTCAAACAGGAAGCCAAAATAATTACACTCCAGCCACCAGCTCATTTCGATTTGAGCTGGAAATATAATTCTACGCCCCAACAAAAAGACTTCAGAGGTTTCCAGAATGGAGCGCAAGCAAAGGTACCCATCCTGGACAAGATAGTAAGATAGTAATAGCAAAACAAGTGAATGCACATTGCACTCACGCTGGTTTGAATGGATAGATAGGCAATTTCAGTTTATCATTACAAGCTGAATTCAGTAAAACCCTATGTATAGCCCACACAGAAACTAGGCTTTCCTTTCACAGCTGGCCTCCAATAACAGGTGCATGAATTCCGAGCCACTGGAACCATCACAAGCGACTGGCAGGTCCCGGTGACACATGGTTCAAGCCTTTGCTGGGCGCTGATATTGATAACCGCTGACAGCTATTTACTGGGTGTGAACCTTCAGCATTGGGTGTGATGTCATAGTCCAGGCCGGTGCTCACAGCAGTGACCTGGTCAGAGCACGGAGATGCCGCCCACGGCAAAAAGTGGTGACTAATTGATTGGCTGTCTGCAGTCCATCAGTGTCAGTGGTAAACCTGCCTCAGCAGCACAAAGAGGCTGCCTCCACTTCACCACTGCAGGCTTCAGAAAAGCTGCAGGGGTTTAAAAAACGAAGTCTTCACGCTAAAGATATGCAGTCATTTCAGGGTGCGACATGCCATGGATGAATAAAGAGAGCTTAAATTTCTGAAAATAATGCGGTGTGATTTTAGATCCGCAAACTGGAGGCCTTTCCGACTATAAATCCTGAAACTACTTGCGAGAATCTCACGGGAGATTACAGATGTCTGTTATAACAAGGTCCTCAGTCTCTTTTCAAATAGCAGTGAAGGCAGTCGCCACTCCAATCTAAGAGGCCTTTTAAGGAGAACAAGCAGCCTCTCTTTCATTCGTAAAATTTCATGCACTCGGCGTCTGTAATTTAGCAAGAAAATGGCCAAAAACATCCTCATAATTCTCAACATGCCCCCTACGCTCACAAAGCAGGGATGAAAAAAATTCCCCCTTTCTGTTCTTAATGGTTTTTAGAAGTATTGAAAGTGATAACATGATTGTTCTTTATTATTCAAACCATCCCAAAGGCGGGGTGTTTGCCACTGAAATTATGATCTTAAGTAACAGAGCAGTGAGTCACGCCAAAACTGGCCAGAAAAGGCCACCCGTCAATTTGCCGTCCCTCACAGCCCGACGTGGGCTCTTTCCGATCGATTAAAATTGATTATCATCACCTCGCTTCCTGCAAAGCTGAGATTTCATTTCATAAATGTGCCCTACAGCATTTTAAATGCTCCCAGATTTTCAACAGTGATTAAGCAAACCAGTGTGCCATGTAAGGAATGTAAATATCCTCCCCTGCTTGAACTGTATCGAGAGCCTTTCTGAAAGCCTCATACCAGTCCAGTCCCGAACAGAAGTGATGGCTCTCAGTCGAGCAAGCACTGAATTGAATATGAGCTTCGCATAAGAAAAGGGCGTAAAGGTCGATCGCACGCAGGGCCAGGCACAGGAAAGGTCAGATGTGTCACCCGTTTCAGACGGGCATTTGAAACAGCCATTAATCTACCGCCCCCCCATTTCTACTGGCCCGCTCCATCCCAATACACCATTATTTTATTTCAATGCCACATTGATTTTGGTCCCATTTTCCCTTTAAAATGCATCTGTAACCAGTGAAAGATACCGATCTTTCATTTGTAAAGCAGCACTGTGGTGGATCTTTCGTGTTCCTGCGCAGCGCCCTCCAGCCCACATCCTCAGCAATACAAGCACAGGAACAGAAATAAAACATACAGTTTATTTCTGTGAACATGGAGCTGTTCACAAAAGTTGCACCAGAGAACTGTAGCCTGCAAACTACATCTTTATCTTGGTGGCATTTCAGTCCCTCCTCTGTCATTTCTGACATGAGTCTCACACTCAGTGGATTTCAAACTCTGTTCCTTTTTCTACCACTATTTTGCTGAGTTTTAAAGCGCGATTCTTGAATATGTTGAGGTGATGTAACACAAATAATGTACTGAGTGCTGATTTAATTTCGACTGGTATGTCCAGTTTAAGGAACTCAGGAGAAGCTGTAACCATGATCAGTTTGCACCGCCGTGCCAAACCAAAAGCGAACCTCGCGACAACCTTTACCCACGTGGCTACCATCTCGGCTCGCTAATCACAGATCTCCCCATGTAATTCTGGCCTGCACTACAGCCTACAGCTTGCAGGCTTGTGTGAAAAAGGCTCAGCGTTATTGGATGACCCTGAAAGCACTTCGACTATTCTCACCATCTCTTAGCGATGGCCCTCTGAGTTCATCACAGCTACTGGACGATGGGGTGGGTCGGCGAGTTGCACCAGAATTCTGGCTGCATCTTTTTTTTTTCTGCTCTCTGCTAGCTATCACTGTCATTCCCATCGTTCCTTGCACTCTCAGTGAATGTGTGTGTGTGTTCTTGTTCTAGCTGCACAGTGAGGACGAAAAAATGTTTTTTTTTCCTTTGGAGCGCGGACATTATTGGGAAGCGAGTACATTTTCCACTGTTCTCAAAACTACAGAGGCAAATTGTGACTTATTAGTTAAGGTTCGGGGTAAGGTTAGAATTAGGAATAGGTTATGGTTAGGGTAAGGGTTTGGATTAGGCATGTACTGCTTCTTGTTAAGATTGGGGAAGGACTGTAGAGACACACAAAGAATGAATGGAAGTCAATGTAATGTCCTCACAAGGATAGAAGTACAAGGGTGTGTGTGTCTGTGTGCGCACATACATGCTCTGCTGTGGTTAAACTCCCCCAGCCCAACTGAAGCTTAAATAAACAGTCAATTTCTCACTTGTCAAAACGCTGTGATGCGTCAGTATGTTCATTCGACAAAATTCTGTCAGTTCAGAAAAACCGTCCGGATAAAGCAAATGGAGGCTCACAATTCCTGTGTCATGCAGGATGAGAGGTTGTATATCTCCCTTACACTGTCTGACACAAAAAAAATATACCACTAAGATTTTAAGAAACAGAACTGCCATGTATTTTTTTTTGCACAGACTGCATCAATAAAAAAAGTTCCCATCTGTCAGCAGGCTGAACCATCACCAGCAACAGTGCAGACCCCCCAGCAGTGTTCCAGCGCTGAGATGAAGAGACGACCTCCAATAACACTCATTAATAGCTGCACGGCAGGGGCGGCCATTTTATCGCAGATGCAATTCTCCCCTGGCGATTGCCAGGTCACATTTTTCACTTAGATTTAGGTGAGTGAATATACACCCAGATACTGTTTTGATTTGAATAAAACAAATCATCCAGCTGATGTAAAAACCATGCAGATGAATGCGTATTGAAGAGATTTAGCGCATCAGACACAATCAGATATTTACAACCTCACTGTTAAGCACAAAACAGTACAATCTGAGACATCTGTGGCCATGATGTACCCACTGTGGCCTGTGTATTTGCAAACTATGAAGGTTCGTATTAAGTTTAAACCACCTCTGTTATGACAATTAGCAAGTTAACTGTGTAAACATGGCCCACCTGGTATGATACAAAGGATGAAAGAATATAAAAATATGAAAGAAAAAGCCGTTCATATGGTAGTGATTTGCACTTGATGGGAAGTTAGTTTGCAAAGTCAACTTATTTGTTTAATCTTACAGGAAAAAGAGGAATGTGATCTTTAATCCAAAATAATTTGCTGCACATGGTGGATTTACCAGAGCAGTAACACTGAATAATAATAATAATACTAATAATCTAAATTAGCTACAGTCTCCTCCCATGTTTACGACCATAGTTAATGTTGAAGTTTGTTTGCTGGTCTGGAATATAATTAAGCATGTTTTTTATCCCCCCGATATGCCTACTTACCAGGAATATGCATACACTTAGACCAGGGGGATGGTACAAGAGGGTGTGAGAGGAAATCTGAGCCCTCGTTTGGGTATGAAAGAGAGCAGTGTGAGGAGAGTACGAACAGGTGTGAAGTGAGAGACAGAGAGGAGGGCAGACACATAGACCGCAATGAGGGGGGAGGAGCAACGGTTGCTAGGGCAGATCACCGAGGACAGAGTGGGAGGGGTTTAACAGAGGAGGTTCTACATGGTTTCTGCAGTAACTACAGCAGTGAGTCACATGGTCTAACCTCGACTGCATTCGCTTCCTAACTGACCACCCTGCTCCAGTGAATAAGCCCTGAGACAACGATATCATGGGGTGGGGGGGTGGGGTGGGGTGGGGGGGGTGTAACAGTGCAAAGCATAAATAAGGAGAATCGATATGGCAATGCACCACTCTGAAGTCCTGAACGAACACGTATAATGTAAAATATTTACCAAACAAACCACAGCCTTCATAAAATAAACTGAAATGTCATCGCTCCAGACAGTATAATGGTTACAGTTTTATGCCGCCATAAATGCACTGTTGATTTCATGACCTCTGCATGGTAATGTGACATTTTTGTGGCTTGCCGTGATCATGTGGAAAAGATGAGATTAAGGAGTATGAACACTGCCCTCTAGAGTTTGGTTATTCCAGTCCAACCGAACACACACAAACACATACACAGACATGCTAACATGTACGAAGACAAATGCAAACACACGTTCATACGCAAATACACACAAACCCAAGTACAGACACACACACACACACACACAGCATGCACACACCGATGAACACACAACATGCACATAGATACACACAAGCTGCATGCGCAGACACACACACATTTGTGCAAATGCATAGACATACGTCAATACACACACACTCACATGCACTCACGCACACAGCATGCACACACAGCATGCACACTCAGATACACACACAGCATGCACACACAGATGCACACACAGCATGCACACACAGATACACGCGCAGAGCGTGCACACACACACACACACACACACACACACAAACACACACGCACGGGCGCGCACACACACACACACACACACACACACAGCCTCCCCACTCACCCTCCTCACCAGCAGAGCTCGTAAATAAAATCATCAGCGCCCTGCCTCAAAGAGCCCATTCAATAACACTGACATTTCACCTTGCGCATTCAGGCTCCATTCACTGCATTAACATCAGCCAGCGCGAGAGAGGCACATTACACAGCTGTGCACAGGAGCTGAGCTAATCCCCAAGCCCCACCAGGTTTGCACGATATTAGTCCACACTTACATTTAAGCAAACATGCATTAGCACAAATGATACAAATCATGCACAAGAGCGCAGGCCCTGAACACGATAAAAAACGAACGTGCGCAGGAGTGCACACACGTGCGCTTTTCAGTCCATCAGAGAAGTCTGTTTGACAGGACTCAATATGCATGCATGAACACACGCATGCGCGCTCACACACACAGACAAAGACGTCACATTTACATGTTCTTAAAAGCGTCCACTCCTTCAGACGTCACAGACATCACTTTGACAGCACTAAAGCATTCAGACACATGCAATTACCACAGCTAAAGGCTATTAACTCTGTGGATTAGATCAGTGAATCAAAATATTGATCGTTTCTCGCTCCCCCCCCCAATGCGGCTGCAGTTTCATAGGCATTCATAGGAAAGCGGCATCCGGCCTCTAACTCCAGGGGGGGGAGGGGGGGGGGGGTCTCATTAGAGAAGTGGGAATCACTGTAGTGAACTCTATCATGCAACCCCCTCAAGCGAGCGCACCTCCACAGCTATCAGAAAGCCAAAATCTGATTATCCACCAGGAAGAACACTGAGGTGACACCAGCTACCATGTTGTTCTATATGCTGAGCTGCCTCACCCAGTGCCAACAATAAATTGATATCCCAAGATTCAAAGGAGCGTCAGAGACAAATGTTTATAGCATCTTTCACTTCATGATGAAATCACAACATTTTACAGAATTATAGCGGGAGCAGAGGGCAGCGAATAAAGCGTGCCACTTTAAGGACGTGATCAAACGCTCTCTTTTCCCGTTCAAAGTGAATTCCAGTTTAGTTTAAATTTTTCAATGGAATGCTTCACCCTTTTGGAGGAAAACCACTATTTTCTTTCGCAGGCACAAAGCCGCGTAGCATGCGAGGTCATGTGGTACCTCCACACGTCCGGGCCCGAATGCATTCATGACAATGCGTGCTTTTCGTTCGTCAAAAGCAAGACGGATCCACCATTTTGAATTCCCCAGTGTGACTGCCACAGCACTCCATCACAAGTCAGATAAGTTGCAGCAGATATTTTTATGGCGAGTAGCGATCCATCCGCGTCAGCCTGCTGTTCCATAGCTGGCAGCCAGTACCACCATCCTGAGAATGAAAGGAGCTCTCACAAGCGTATTACCTGAAGCAAAGACCAGAGCTCCATGAAAAAAAATTATTGCCTCTCCCAAATAAACTTTGGTACTGTGACAACCCTGAGCTCCAGAATCGGCACCAATCGAAGCATGGAAATGTTCAATACTTAATCGGTAATTCAATGTAAACTGCCTGGGTAAGACTATTGGCTCCAAATAGGAATGATAATTAGGTAAAAACATAGTTTTGGATGGAGTTGCCCTTTCAACAGGGAAACAAGCTGATGGCATAAATGCATTTCAAAACTTAAATTTAAAAAAAAATAAAGACTTAATTATTCGAGTTTTAACCAGACCAACAATGTTGCTGCGAGTATTTGCCAAGAACAACAACTAATAAAACGGAAAAAAATTCGTACATAATTTCATACATTTAACATTCTATCACAATAATCTTATTTGATGAAATTAAGTGATGATACTTCATCAAATGACACAAATACACTTCAAAACTTGATTCCACCAAACAAATAAATAGAGCTGCGCTCAGGGAGCCCAACTATCTTCGCCAACGTACTCAATATTATTTTTGCCAGTATTAGCTACCAACCCGTGTTTATGCAGTCCTATATTTTAAGTGTAAATATGTTTTTAATGTGTTTTTGACCTTTTGCATGCCCTTGACCTAGACCTCCCAAAATTGAATCACCTTTCCTTGAACAATACTTAATCATTTCACCAAATTAGAGGAAAATCCATCCATAACCTTTTGCGTATACAAACAAACGAACAAACCAACCAACAGACAAATGGTAATGATAACATGACCTCCTCCAACTTCGTTGGGTGGAGGTAATGATAATAAATGAATAGCAAAGACGTTTGCGATGTAACAATATATAAGTAACCCGGCAGCGGTCATTGGAAAACAGAAGAATTGGCTTTGTAATAAACACTTTGCACTGTCTGCCAATTTGCATAGCTTGTCACCTGGTTTAGTTGGTAGCGTTAGCTAAGTATTTAATGACATAACCCATGCTAGATGTGGCAATTCAAGTACGTTAGAAGGAATTCCTTCATTAAAATTTGAGTAGCACACCTCCTCTGAAGCCACATATTATTAGCAAATAGGCAATGGGCATGATCCTTGCTGCGAGACGCTCAGGCTAATAAGTAATTACCGTACCCATATCAATTTACCATAGTAGCAACTAGCGCACATGGTGTGGCTAATGATAGCTGGTAAAATCAGGGCAATGTATCACTGATAAGATATTCACCACAGAATTCATATACATACTGACAATGTGCTAATAAGAACAGCACATTATTCTTTGAAGAGTGGATACACAAGGATTTAATGATTTGCCTCCATCACCGAATACAAAAATGTATTGCAGCCAACTACAGCTGAAGACAAGCTAATAATCAGCAAACCCATTTGAAAGGCACTGTATTTATGTCAGTTACAACTGCTTATGGCCTGTTTACACCGAACCGCGATCCTAATACGACCCTGATACGACAAGGGCCATCGTGCAATTTTAGTCATTTGCTCAAGTTGCGGCTGTTCCTTACTTTGATCGTTTATTTGCAGTTACACCAAACCTCAATTGCGACCGAATCATGACTTTCTTTACACCTCGAACCATGATGCGGTCGTAATACTCGTACTTGCCAGCAGCCATACCACTATTCCAGGGGTGGCCAACCCTGGTCCTGGAGACCCGCAGTGTCTGCTGGTTTTTAGTGTTACTTGATTGATAAATTAAAGCAGTTGATTACACCCTTCACTTATATCACCTGGTGTCTTTGGTTTTTTCCACCCGATTAAAACCTAACTCAGCACACCCTCTGGCTCTACAGGACCAGCGTTATCCACCCCTGCTCTATAAACTTTTATCTGTACTCTGTACTTCTACTTTGCCTGCATTACAACTACACTAAATATCCAACCACATTGACAAATCTTTCACAACCTGCAAGTCTGCTTAATTGGCTCTAGGAGTCTTGTGGGTTGTTCCTGCTAATTGCTTGATTGGCTTAAGTACCAAATTAATTGCTTGATTGCCAAATTAAGCCTGAGACACCAGGTGAGATCAGTTGAGTGAGTAATCAACTAATTTAATCCATCAGTCGAGTGCAAAGTAACACCAAAAATCAGCAGACACTGCGGCTCTCCAGGACCAGGGTTGGCCACCCCTGCACTATTCGATCTGCTCCAGCCGCGTGGCTGAAGGTACGCAGGTGTGGGCTTGGTTTGTACGTTGATGGGAGACCACCTGGGAAAACCAAGTTGCCGCTAGAAGAGGTGTTGCTGGCCAGTAGGTTGCGATCTTCCCTCTGGTGGAATGATCCCCATTGCCCCAGTGCAGCGATGGGGACGCTATACTGAAGGAGACGCCATCTTTCGGATGAGATGTTAAACCGAGGTCCTGACTCACTGTGGTCACAAAAGACCCTATGACACTCCTCGATAAGAGTAGGGGGTTCCCCGGTGTCATGGAGAAACTTCTAACCTGGCTCTTTTGACCTGCCACCTAATCATCCCCTGATCTAATTGGCTGTACAAATTGCCCTCTCCCTCCCCACCTCAAACCCCAGGACTCCCTTGAAAAAGAGGATTTTGATCTCAACGGGACTTACCTGATTAAATAAGCGTCGTGTGTACTAATCGAAAGCGTGTTGGCGAGTGATGGAGAGAACGGTGGCCCTGTGTTTATATAGACAATGTGTGGTCGCAAGTTGCGTCGCCACTGGTCACGAGAAGCCTCATTATTGGTTGGATTTTGATCCCTTGAATTGCACATGTGGTCTCAGCGCGGTCGCAAATTCGGACGCATTTAAATTGTGTATATTTGTCAGTCATTGTGGGGTTGCAATCGGCTCACATTGAGCTCGCCATAATGCTCACAATAGTTTGCGAGTGAAAAATTCAGAAAAATTAGCGATCATTGATGCAACCACATGCCGAGCCACTTGCGAGTCTATTACGACCTGTGATACCGAGTTGAGAGTGAGTTGAGACTTGTGCGAGCTTATTACGACCGATTATGATACCCTCGTGTTTTCACTGGTCGCGCAACCTTTGTGGGTGTTTTGAGCAGTTCCGTGCAGTTGCAAACCTCTATGAGACCGATGGAGAGTGATGGAGACCAAGACAGATGGTTTTGGAAACCATGGAAACTGTATCGAGAGCAGTTTGCAACCCCAGTGCCGGTGAGGGCAAGCAGACATCAGACACCATTTTTCGGTCGCAACTCGGTCGTAAGCCCGGTGTAAACGGAGTATTAGTCAGAAAAACTGACTAACGGGTTACATCACAGACACATGCTGATAGGCAACTAGACATTCATGATAAAACCTGCAAACATAAATGTTTAATCTGGGGATGCAGGAGGGGTTGAGTAATCTGCATTGAAAGTAAAAACAACGTGATCTCCGCCAGCTTGGTCGGAGGAAGAGCGGAGAGTCTCCTAGCAAGAGAGCTCCGGGACCCCACATGACTTTTGTTCGGACTGCCATTTTGGCAGTAAAATGGCCAGCGCCACAGACTTCTGAATTCACAACTCGCTTTAATTCGAACGTCGTTGTGGACTTAATGTCGAAAAACTAAATCGGTTAAATATCACGGACTCTGAGATTTATGGAATAATTTGAGGGTACTTGCATTTGCGTAGTTACCACAGAGCAGCAGAACAGTGCCGTGACAAACGAAAGAAACTGCGGCTGCAATATTTCAAAGTGGAGGACACAGTGCGAAAGACTGGCAGCTCAAATTATGAGAAAGATACATTTTCGTGGTATAGGCAGTGGACAGCATAACCGGCCTCTCAAGGGCGAAAATATTCCGTTTTCAACTTCCATCAACTGTTGCGGCTACGATCACGTATCATTATGATAAACTACCACCATGATACTAACCAAAATAAAACAAGCATTATAACAGTGCGAACACCGCCGTCAGTCGTCATTGGTCTTCTGCAGTGTGATCCGGTGCTGCATCCTTCTGATTCAAGTGGGTCGAATTTACTATCTACCAACGGCTGTTATGGTGAGTATAGCAGTGTTTCTACTCTATAGGATTCAGGGAAAGCTAGAATTCACCCCATACAGACACATTTGTAGAAAGGGTCGACATACCCAAGTGTAGATTGGAGACCATAGAAATCCAGTGGGTCTGACTTTAGAGGGAAACATGAACAGTGAGGAACAGCTAAAAGTGGACCATCAGCTTATGAACTGCATAGGTATGCACAATAAGGACCTGCTGGTCCGTGTGCATAACTGTGGTGTGTCGTTAGCGTGGAGTAATGAACAGCCTCTGCCTTGGTATATCACGGAGGGGCGAAAGCTCCAGGCTAAACAGTCCTTTTCGGAAATTGTCGGTAATAATGGTTTACTTATTGCGCCGCAATGACCAGCGTTTGCTCATGGAAAATAGGCGCATTATGGATAGTGCACGACAGCTAGACAGAGCTCCGGTTATGTCATGAACATAATACAGGTTTTACAGACCGTAAGTGCCATTAGCGTGAACAGTTGCTTATATGGAGCTAGCGAATCGATGACTTCTAGAGGAAGGAAGTTCGTACTCAATCTCCGCCTTTTTCTGCTTTTTATTAGCCACAGCAATTTCTAAAGTGGGATGAAATTATGCCAAGGCAAAGCAGAGAAAGCGTTTGTTGTGCCAGACACATTACAGCTTGTGTGTTTCGCGATTGCATTCACGGCGGTAGCATCAGAGAGCTTGCCCAGATTGGGGTTGCAGGGTACATCTGAACATACGTCATATGGAAGTGCCGGCTGTATTATTCTAATAACAAAATTCCTCTAGGGGGCGACAGAAGTTACGAACTATAGCTGTAACAGACTCTTAGTAACAAAGTTAAAACCATTGCAACTGAAGGCTAAAATAGATGCCAACAACATTTTAGAATTTTCTGATATTACCATTAAAATCTTTAGCAAGTATGATGATGAAAACTGGGAGAAAGCACAAAATTGCACTGAATGCAGAATTAGTAAACGTAGCTAACAACAATAACTCTTGTGTCGCTATGAAACTACAAAGTGAAGGACTGTATTCGATTCGGGCCAATTTGCACCACTTAGGTGTGAAATTATTTTTATGCAATGACTAGAATTTTGTTGTTTCTTGCTGACATAATGGTGTGGTTTAAAAATTTGAGTACCCCAGTATTTTTAAAGTACCAGAATACCTTGTAACCCAACTCGCGTATTCTTCACACCAGTGTTCATGGTGCGATGCACCATGACTGTGACCCTGTCCAGTTTCACAATGCAATCCATGCTGCAATCTTTGATCCCCTAAAGACTCCTCTTGCCGCAGTGAATCTGCAGACTCCTCCGCAAGTCTGCTGACGCCTGCGCAACTTCAAACAGGAAAATCCAGATACATTTCATGACTAAGCCCTCCTTCTACCCGCTTCTGATTTATTGTGTGCTCAAAGCTGCTTTTATTTCATTATTTCTACATCTTTTCATGTGTTTTACAACTCAACAGCTGATAGATGGCCACAATTACCAGCACAGTAAAAAAAAAAAAAAATGTAGCTGCCACTATTTAAATATGGTGAGCTGTTTGAACGCAGAGGAAACCCTATTTTTTAGTTCTTCTTTTACTTTCAGGACAAGCCAAACTTGCCTTCGATAATTAGCATGTCCAGTTTCAATGAAATTATGGCCACTTATGCTTTGCGAGAAGTTAAAAATTAAGTGCACCACATGGTCACTATTTTACCATGAGAAAAGGTGTTGTGGGCAATACTACCCTGTCTAGTGTCTAGGAAGAATACCACAAATAACGAATGATCACTTATAGACCTAATTTAAAAAAGGAAAAGGATCAGTACGAGATTTTTTTAACCATTCCACAAATGCCGCCATGATCAGGTAGCCAAGCACATCGTTAACGCCGCTGTGCACAGATTCCCTAGCTTGTGACCCAGCAGCTATCTCCCCATCACAGAAGTACATCATCGGAATCCATAGGTAGTGGGGGTCACACGGAATGATGTTACCGACTCACGCCCATCCATTTCTTTGCCGCCGGATCGACCGCAGATTACCGAGGATGACTGTCCGTAAAGCGGCAGCCGAAGCAGCTTCCGCAGTGACCTTTGAGAAATGGAAAGGGTAAGGTCTCCTTAGCCTGAACTGACCCCTCTTTACCGGCAGAGCGCGGAGGGGTGAGCAGGCGAGCGGCAGAAGCGGAGCACCCATTAGAAAACACATTGAACTGTCAGCTCCAGGCATTTATCAGCAGCGCACAACCAATGACTGGGGCGGCCTCTGCCCGGCTTGTCCCCGCGTCGGGAATGAAGATGCACGAGTCAAAATATTAATTACTACACTGCTGAACTCCGACCTTCATCCGAACAACATTTGTACGAGCGGATCGTTTTAGCAATCTGACAATGATAAATGCTCTCGGCATGCTTAATGCACGGCTCCCTCTCTGCAGCTTTGAGCAAAGAGTAAATTCATTACCCTGCTATAATTATTTGAAATCGAGTGAATTATAATTATAGATTCTACCAGAGCGCATATGACGTAAAGCAAGAGTTTTGCTTTAATTAGTTTAAGCCCATTTGAAATGCCCCGTGGTAAATGCACCAGACCGATAGATGGAGACGTGGCCGCACCGTCAGTCCTGTCTGCTGATATTCAGGACGTCGTCTGCCCTTGTTATCGTCCCAGGCCAGCGCTGTTTTATTCACATCTACGGGCTCGAACAATAACAAACACAATGCTGTAACACCGCAGCAAATTTCACTGCACGGCAGGTCGGAGATATGGCCGAAGGAATGACACGAGGCGCTATCCCTCAATTCCCCAGTGCCGAATAAACCATCGTGAAGTGCCTCGTGTCACGGGAGCATGAGACAAGAAAATGGTACAAATATCAACCCGAAGACAAAGGGTATTGCTCGCATTTACCCTCGCCAGGCAGAATATTATACACTGGAGATGAATTTGTGATAAAATTCCAGTACGTAATCATAGTACAGACGTGTCACGATCTAACGTTTAGCAACGCCACGCAAATGTCACACGTTTACGCACCCATGCATGTACAACCCCATTTCCAAAGAAGCTGGAAATAACAGAGAATGCAATGCAAATCAATTAAATCACTGTACTTCATTGAAATTGGATGGAGACAACCTTTCAAATGTTGAAACTAATAAATTTTATTTTTTTCTCAAAATATCAGCTCATTTTGGATTGATGGCCGCAAAATGTTTTTAAAAAGTTGGGACAGGACAATAAAAGACTGGAAAAGTAGCATGATTGGCAGAACATCTCACAGCTAATTATTTAGCAACAGGTCAGTAACGTGATTGGGCATAAAAAGTCTTTCATGGGTAAATATGGTGAGGGCTTAACCACTCTATGAAAGACTGCATGGAGAAATAGTTCAACAATTTAAGAATAATGTTTTCAATTTAAAACTGCAAAGGATTTGGAGATTTTATCCTCCATGGCAGGGATGTCACAAGAACCATAACTTGCTATACCTTTTGATTCTTCAATGAAAAACCACCGCAATGACTATTATTTTGAGGCACCGTAAGCACCGGGGCACGGTAAGTTTTGGTGCTGTGACTATTCCAGAGCTAATGGGGGCAGTATACGCTTCAGAGTGTTCCAGTTGATACTTGGATTCAGAATGAGGTCATGAAGAAGTACACCTCACATGTCACAATAAACCCCATGTCAAAGATGGAGACTGCGGTTGCAGCACCCCGACTCATTAACAAAAAAGGCACCAAGCAGAAATGTGCGGTCGGAGGTTAGTTTGGTGAGGAAGAATTCTTCCCTTTGCTTGATTAGCAATCAGACGATTAGCGAGTTTAGTAAGACTATTCAGCAGAATGACGGGGCAGTTTAAGTTTCCGCGGCGTTATTACTCAGTATATTGAACCTGAAATGCTCACTAGACAGCAGATTTGCGCGTACTTGCTTCCAGGAAGCCAAAGCAATGTCATCAACAAATATTAAAACAGTTCGACTTATGCAGAGTTCAATGCTTAATATCCAATGTATTCTCCTTTAAATCTGTGCTTTTACACCCAAACAAAAAAAAAAAAACAAGTATTTGACACTAACGTGTCTTTGTACCCCACCACAAAATGTGAAATCGTGTCAAAATGAACAATTTCTCAGTGTGACCTTGAGAGTGACGCGAAGGTCACCAAAATGGACTGGCGCCGGGGTATCACCCTAATACATGTTGACATAAGATTTGAAGAAAATCCGTGGATTCGTTCCACAATCTCTCGGTGTGACCTTGAGAATGGCGCGAAGGTCACCAAAATCGACTGGCGCCGGGGTATCACACTAATACATGTTGACATAAGATTTTAAGTAAATCCGTTGATTCGGTCTTGAGATATGTCACTGACAAGGCTATCAGTGTGAAAATCCACAATCTCTCGGTGTGACCTTGAGAACGGCGTGAAGGTCACCAAAATCGACTGGCACCGGGGTTTCACAGTAATTCATGTTGACATAAAATTTGAAGTTAATCTGTCGATTCGTTCTTGAGATATGTTGCTGACAAGGCTATCAGTGTGAAAAAACACAGTCTCTCGGTGTGACCTTGAGAATGGCGCGAAGGTCACCGAAATCGACTGGTGCCGGGGTATCACCCCAATACATGTTGACATCAAATTTGAAGAAAATCCGTCGATTCGTCCTCGAGATATCTCGCTGACAAGGATTCGGGAGGGACGGACGTACGGACGGACGGTCGTGAATACTATGTTCCGCGCGGCGGGGGACAAAAAGCGGGCGTCTATATTCAGTCTTCTTTCATAATCCGATTAACAAAATGTTGAAATGATATACAGAACTACCGAGAGCCGAGAATTTTTCCTAATTGATTATTCAGATTTCCATCCTTGCAGTCTCGAATTGAAGCGTATACGTGAATGAATCTAGTTGTCATTATCTCCTCTATCAGTATACGGGCCTCCTATAGGCTTGGTCTTAATTGTTTTGATTGTCAATCAGGAATAGTATGTAGGAGCAGGTTCACAAAATCCTGTGATAAAAGTTTGGGTGACTGCCTCACCTCACCGCACGTCTCTGGCTTCCTGTAAGCAAGTATTCGCAAATTTGTAGTTTCGTGAGCATTTCAGGTTTGATGTAACCTACTGAGTAATAACGCCGCGGAAACTTAAACTGCCCCGTCATTCTGCCGAATAGTCTTACTAAACTAGTTAATCGTCTGATTGCTAATCAAGCAAAGGGGAGGATTCTGCCTCACCAAATTAACCTTCGACTGCACGTCACTGATTAACAATATCCAAACCTTTTGGTTTCAAAACTACAGCAGTTGGTTTCCTTAGTTCCCAAACTCTTACAGAGTGTTGATTGAAGAAGATGTAATGCAGCACAGTGGCAAACACGCCCCTGTGCCAACTTTTTTGAAACACGTTGTTGGCGTCAAATTAAAAATGAGCACTTATTTTCCAAAAAAAAAAAAAAAAAAGTGTTGTCACTTGGTTGACATCATCCCCCGCAGCAAATTATCAATTCAAAATGAAAGAGGTATGAAGTGATGGTGATTGGTTAAGATGAAGCTAAATGTCAACAGAAACACGATTCAGTCCAAATCCATTGATATTTTGCACTGTGGTTGTTGAAACGCAAAAATATTTTCAAGACTTACTGTGACCTTGACATGAGTGTCACAGTGCATGAATAGTAAAAATAGTAATAAAGAAACTGCTTATCAATAAACATTCAAAAGAACTCAGATAAGGCTTGGTGTCAAATATGAAGAAAATCCAGTGAACCCTTTCTTGAGATCTCGCTGACAAGGGTAAAACGTCAAAAAAAATGTTAAAGTCACCTTGTGAAATATTCAATGTGTTGCTGTGACCTTGCAAATTATGCCAAGGTCGCCAAAATCGACTGGGCCCTGCGCCTTCCCTAGATGGAGCTTGGTATCGATAATGAAGACAGTCCAGTGAACTGATCTTGGGACATCTCACTGACAAGTTTAACATGCAGGTAAACATGCTGCAATATTCAATGTGTCGTTGTGACCTTGAAAATAATGTCAAGGTCACCAAAAATCACCAGCTGGGCCCTGTGCCTTCACGAGATGAGGCTTGGTGTTAAATATGAAGAATATCCGGCGAAAATTTTTTGAGATATCTCGCTGACAAGGTTAACATGTAGGTAAACATAATGAAATTTTGAATGTCTTGCTGTGGCCTTGACAATTATGCCAAGGTCACCAAAGTCAACTGGGCCCCCTTCCACAGATGAAACTAGGTGTCAAATATGAAGAAAATCCAGTGAACCTTTCTTGAGATATCTCGCTGACAAGGGTAAAATGTAAAAAAAAACCATTGAATTGAAGGTCAAGGTCACCAAAGATGACTCGCCCCTTTCTTACTGTGATCAAACAAGATGTGAAATATGAAGAGAATTCAGTCAACGATTCTTATGATATTCCAATTCCTACGTACAGACGGACGGACGGACAGAGCCCAATACTACATCCCCCGCTTCGCGGTAAACACACGGCGGGGGATAAAAACAATATCTCCGTTTCGACATCTGATACCATTTCTGTACTATTTTAAAATAAATATAAAGTTCAAATGATTTGAAAATCATGGCATTGTGTTTTCATACGCATTTTAAGCAGCATCCCGACTTCTGGAAATGGGGTTGTACTACGATGCAGAGAAAACAGACGAGCACGCACCTGCTAACCTGATAGTACTGTATCGTTCCTCCCTCATCAAAGCCAGTCTGGGAGAGTGAAGCCAGTTATCAGCCCCGACACACTACCCCCGCTGGAGGACATAAAAACATGTCGCTCCGCTCGCCTCACACACAAGCCCACGCGTTACAATAACACTGAGTACAGGCCAGGGGTCAGCTCAATTTCCGACACGTTATTTCCTATCAAAATCCCAGAAAGAGGTGGTATTTGAAATCTCAAGAAGTAATTTTGAAAATGGAACGGGAGGGAGGCGGGAAGACATTTTGAAGACAGCAGGGCTATAGGTTATGGTGTGTCGGGGATGGGGCTGGGCTCTCGACGGACAACATACTGCCAAAGGGAAAAAGCTTATCAGCCGAGATTCAAACCGCGCAAGTGACCATAAAAACTGACTGAAAATGGAAGCTCTGTGATCATCTCTGGCCATTTCAGAGAGGCTCTCCACAATCATCACCTTCAAGGCAGACGCACATATAGCAGAGTGACAGGGGCACACAGGGAAGACCGAACACTTCAGAAACGTTCCCAGAACATTTTATCAGAGGAATGCAGGACAGCAGGGCAAAACCACAGGAAGGAGAGGCTAAAACACGATGCATTTCAAACTCCCGGAGAAAAAAATTCAGACCTTTGGAGTCAGAAGGTATTGCGTGGTGAATACCAACCAAGAAATTAAATCTCCTTTCCCGCTTATATTCGCCGCAATTATCTCTGCTCTATAGGGAAGCAGGAGGTGTCAGTAAATTACTTCATTTTTTTCCCTCAATTCCAGGCACGTTCAATGAGTTCAATAAAAAAAAAAATGTAAAAAAAAAAGACCGCATGCAACATTTTCGTAATTCTAGGTTGACCAGGGCTAATTACTCCGTCGGGGCCAGCTGGTGACAGGCTGAAGTTACCTGTGACAGATACTGAGAGCTGTTGCAGGAGGCAGGTAGGCGATTGGGGAGTTGGGCGGCCCAATAGAAAGATCACAGTTTAAAAAATCCCCATGGGGACCGGTGCAGTCGTGCCCTTCACCGAGTGGCTTAACCCGAAACCATTCCGTGCGTCACCTAGCAACAAGGAGGAGGATATCAAATGTAACCCCTCCCTCATTTGCCGTTGCTGCAATTCAAATGACAGATAAATATAGATTTAGGGCACTGTTTAGCTGTACATGAAAAATGCAATTACCTTTCTCCAATAGTGTCAGTTATGCCACCTTGAGTGCGGGGGTGGGGGAGGGGAGGCGGGTGTGAGATGGATCATAGTCGTGGTCAAATAGTCAAATTTCGCATCTATCTAATTCCTCCTCAATAATCTAATTCCTCACCTTGAGTTCAAAGGAGCCGTGTCACGATCACTGCGCATGCTCAGAACTTACATCCTAAGAAAGTGAATCTGCTTGACGGAAAGTCATAGTCTGATTCCATTCTTGCCAATCCATCATTGTTTTGCATTGTACTTACAGTTGCAGTCAAAATCATTCAACCACCTTTGCAAATTGGGTTTAATCGCAACATTTACAACCTTTCAGCTGTTTGTGATAAACAAATAAAACAAGAACATTTTTAATAGCTCAACACAAATAATATTACAAGTGGTTTCTCCAAATTTACCATAAAATGCCTTTTTTAATGACTACTTCAGTCTTAAAATTATTCAACCCCCCGAACAGAATCCCTCATAAGAGCATATTTGCATATCAGGTGTTGTCTCAAGCACACTTAATGCAGCTAATCAAGAGCTTAATTAGTTGCATCAGGTTTGCTTGAGATAGAACACATCAAATACTTACGCTTTCTAGGGGTTTGTTGACAGTGACAATAGACTGCATATCAGAAATATGGCTGTCAAGAGAATTGTCCAAAGAGCTAATAGAGGGATCACTGCCTGGCACAAACAAGGACAAGAGCCATCGGAAGATGGAATATCCCCCCGGCCCCCGAAAAATCAGGGAGGCCTCAGGTACCTTGTACTAATAAATATCTTCTCAAAGTTTAATGGAAATACTATCAAGTTCTGCTAAGGGAATGTAACTTTCCACATCTTTCTGAGCCTGTTCCATTTTGTTTTCATGAAGCAGAAAATCCCAAATCGCAAAAGACACCCTTTTTAATTCACAGGTATGTTGAAAGTTTTGTTACTGAGTTATGCCTCAGAAATGAGCTACACCCTAACCAGACACTGAGTGTAATTTGTGGCTATAGAAACACATTTAAAAAAAATCAAAATCTCAGCAATTCCTAAATAGGAAAAGGCGCATTTACAGGGTACATTAGATCAACATGCCAATTTCATAGATAAACATTGAACAATTATCATGTATTGCTCTGGAACCAGTGACACTCGCTTCAACTTTCAGCCATGAGGAAAAAAAAAAAAAAAAAAAGAATTTCTTAAATTCTAAATACCAAAAGGCACATCTACATTGTATATCAAATCTACACACCAAATTTGGTGAAGAAATATTAAAAGGTTATTGAGTTACACTCCAGAAACGAACCATACCCTCCCCAGAGACTAAGTCCAACTTGTGGCCTTGGAAACACAAAAAATAAAAATTTTAGAAATTCCTAAATACCGAAAGCCACATCTTTATGATATATGAGATCTATACACCAAATTTCGTGAAGAAATATTAAACGGTCATTGGGTTATGCTCCGGAAACGAGCCATACCCTTCCCAGAGACTAAGTCCAACTTGTAGCCTTGGAAACAGAAAAAATGAAAATTTTAGAAATTCCTAAATACCATGAGGCACATCTACATGACATATGAGATCTACTCATCAAATTTCGTGAAGAAATATTGAACGGTTTTTGAGTTCTGCCCCGGAAACGGATTGATTGCGGACGGGCGGAAGGACGGACGGACAGACAGACATGGCTATCGCTATATCCCCCCGCATTATATGCCGGGGGGATAATAAAAAGGATACAAAAGGTAGCACAGGCACTGAGTGTTTATAGAGATCCAGTTGGAAGCATAGTTTGCAAGTTCAGAGTTAAAGGAAGAGTGGCTACAGTACCAGGATGTGGCAGAAAGAGGAAGCTGTCAATGGCTGTCACCAGATTCCTGACGAGACGGGTGGTCAAAAACCCTCGAGTGACAGCAGGAGACCCGCTGCCAGACTTGCAGGCAGGAGGCACTGAGGTTTCAGTTTGCACAGTAGGGCGCATACAAAACGCTGAAGGTCTCCGAGACACACACCACAACTGATCCAAAAGCTCCAATATGCTCAAAACCATATAAATAAGCCACAGAAGGTCGAGGGTATTGTTCTGTGGAGTGATGAAAGAAAACTGGAATATTTCGGGCTTGTGAATCAGTGGTATGTCTGCAGGAGGAATGAAGAAGCATATGCTGAAAAGTACACTCTGCCTACAATGAATAATTGTGGGGGCTGTTTGATGCCCTGTGGCTGCCTTGCTTCCTCTGGCTCTGGAAACCTGCAAAGTGTGGAGGGCGAGATGGATTCAGTCAAGTACCAGTATATCCAAGGAGAAAATGTCATGCCTTCTGTATGGAAGCTGACACTTGGGCATCATTGGACCTTCCAAAAGGACAATAATCCTAAGCATACCTCAAGATCCACCAAGGCTTGGTTTCAAAAGTCTGGGAAGATTCTAGAGTGCCCATCACATTCGCCTCACTTGAACTCAAAAAAAATATCTCTGCAGTTGCAGCACACAAACCCTAGAATATTAGTGAACTGGAGGCCATTGTCCATGAGGACTGGGCTAAGATTACTTAGGAATGCTGCCAGAAGCTGTTGTCTGCCTATGCATCGCATTTCCAGCAGGTCATAGCGGCAAAAGGGTCGTCTACTAAGTAATAAAGATGCTTGTCATGAAGGGGTTAAATAATTTTGAGCCTGCAGAATTCATTAAAAGTGGCATTTTGTGTTGACTTTGGAGAAGACACTTGTAATATTTGTTGTGTTGAGCCATTTAAATTGCTCATTTGATTTGTTCATTGCAAACAGCTGAAAGTTTGTAAATTTTGCCAGTAAACCGAATTTGCAAGGGGGGTCGAATAATTTTGATTGCAACTGTATATATTTAAGTTACTCCAGCATTATGTTTTTTATATTAAGGAGCTCTCTATGGAAATTTGAGGATTTAAGGAGGATTATCATGAAAGACCTGTTTTGTCATAGTATACCTGACGTGTATCTGGTCAAAAATTCACTCCCCTGCCATCAAATGGACTTTAATTATCTAAAATTGTGCCCGCAAACTATTGAAGGAGACGTCCATTGTTTTAATTCAAGCCACTCATTATTGGGATTCAGCTTGTGAATCCCTGAAATTGTGACATTACAGTGGCAGCTGACCAGTGATCAGCTGACAATCGCTTCCTCTCCAAACACGACGTCGCTCTGCTCTCTCTCGCTTTCGGCCTCGCTTCATGGAGGAACAGAGTGGCAACTGCATCTGTCTTCAACATCCTCTTAGCTGGTACACTAAAGAGATCTGCTTTTAAGCCTCGTTCCTACATATTATCTTCAAAGTGATCACTACACATGCGAAATCAACCTCCCCGTGTATCAGCCATTACTGATTCCACGAACGAATTAATGTTGCAGACATCTCAACCAGAATTTATCACCCAGTGTCAGACTAAATCCTTGTTCTTTGCAAACTTGTGCATCACCACACTGATCATCATCTCTTTCGTGTCATTGGCACAATCGTGCGCATGACAATGACGCGCTGTCAGGCTGAATTTACCGTGTTTTGCTGCACAAATCACACACACTACGACATGTCCAACCAGTCACCGCAGTGACATCACGATCTCGCGTCTCGTTAGGTTCGAGGCCAGCAAATTCGTCTGCTCTGACATTGCCCATTACGCCACGTCTAATTAAATTTTTTTCTATATTTTTTTTTATAAGGGGCGCATTGGATAATTTGAAACTAGTTTGTTCAGAATAAGATTTGAACATTAAATATACAGAGGTAAAGAAATTGTACACAAACATCCTCCTTTAAAGCACCATCTTAAGCTTAAGCTAAGGGATACAAAAGTAAGTTGGTTTGCCATTACCAATAATCGTACAAGAATAAAAATACCCTCTCGAGTTTGAATTGCAGTTGAGCGGATTGATTTTGTTCAAAGTTGTGAGCTTGTGCAGTAATTGTGACACTGCTCCTGTCGGGTGAGACGTGAAGGAGAATGCGTAAGGAGAACACAACCATAGAGCGATAAGAATTTCACTGCACTCACTGCAGGCAACGTCATCATGCGACTGTTTTTGTTAAAGGCCAGATGGATGGCCCGTCGCTTTAAATTTAGCGGCTGCAAGGAGATGTGGGCAGGCGTGATCTCCCTTCTTATTGTAAAGGACGGCCCAGTGTATCCTCTACTAAAGGAAATAAGTAAAAAACAATTACATTCCTTTCAAAAGAATTTAGGAAATTCAAACAGCTCTTATCATGGCTGCCAAGCAAACAAGCAGTCAGAACACAACACCCCCCGCCGCAGTCGACTGCGATATGTGCATCATCAGTCTGTCTGCAACTTATGTGCTCCGATTCAGGGATGTCCTATGAAAACTGTAGGAGCTGATTACAAGTACCAAGTTCTTTGTGATACAGACAGATGGACGGACGGACAGACTGCGCCACAACACAATACGCCATTTGAACTTTTTCCCGGCGGGGGGAAAAAAAAACTTCCGGGTCAGTTCCAATGAGTAAGGAACCTCCAAACCAAAAAAAAAACGTTGTTTGAACCCAGCCCATGTCTGCGTTTACCAACCAAGTCCAAAATCGGAAACGTGCCGATTTGCTTGTTTTTTCCTTTCCAAGTCTCCTCCATTCGCTACAACGCATGTCCTTTTAAGCAGCATGAATCGGTTATTTAACCGTAGGGTGCAAACAGGGCCATTCCCTCACTGCAGTCAGTACACTCTAACGGCAGCATAAACTCAAATAAACACCATTTTATCACAATTTCTACAGCTAATTTTATTAAAGCTGAAGAAATTGCATGACTTTGCAAGCGCTGCGAGCCTAATTAAAGCAACGCTTCTGCGATCGTTGTTGTTCCTGGCGATAATTCACCCGGAGTTCAGCGCTGAATATTATACAGAGTTGCAGCTTTAGTGCAAGAAACATCTTCACTGCGAATTATTCTGGCCATTTCCACTGCAGTCTAATTCGGCAAACGCCAGGGCTATTTTGACCAATCAGGCAATGAAAATTAAAATATGCAAAATATTGCCCGCAGTTGCACCAACACAGATGTTATTGCAATGGCAATACCATATTTAAATCTACTATGGCAGAAATACATGTAGGCAAATACTTTTTGCAAATCGCTGTCCCCTTTAGATTCGACGGGGTCATGTATATTATGAATAGGGTCTACCAGCAAGCACACTATTACAATAAAAAAAAAAGTACAGAAACATTATGGTTTTAGCGAGGCACACACTACATCATGGAGCAAGTCACCTCCAGACCGCGCAGATTACTGGGGGCGATGCTATAAGAGGCAGTCTCCTCTCCCACATACACAAACCGATAGTGTAATCACTGAGAGGCAAGACCAGTTCAAGCTAAAACTTGAAATGCTTTGTAGAATGAGCACAGCAAAAATGTCATTAACTCCACAAAAACCTTTGCCCTTTCAAGTCTCATTGCACACGCACGGACTGCAAATAAGGGTGGCAATGCATCAGATGACCTCCAAGAGTCAGGTTATAAATCCGTGTTCTGTACTATAATCCAACCACCTCAATGGATTCTGAGATCAGACTATCAATTAGTAATTGCATGGTAAACAGGTCACACATACTGAATCGCAAATTATTTTACATTATTATAGTAGTATAAAGTTAATTGTATGAATACAGAGGTTGCAAAGGAAAACGAACTTCTCACGCTCACCAGTTAAAAATCCCTCGTCTGAATAAGTCCACAGCTCTTGGCAGCACTTTCTGTGCTGGAACGTCAGGAGTTATCATCACCAGGAGAGACAGAACTTCAACACAACTGTAGCGCAGGGACCATGGGTTACATTCAAATTAAATGGAAATCAAGGCTACTTCATACAAACATGCAGTTAACCCTTTTAGTATCAAACCCAGACAGAGATTATCCCACCCGAATTCCAGGGGTCTTTTGCTGAAATTTGGAAAGTACTGCCAAGTGCAGGGAGAACAGCAGGGTCCGCAGCGTCATTTCACTCCTTGCTGAGTCACCACTGTAATTCTTAGGTTGAATCGAGGATGGAAAAAAATAAAAACAGAATTAAAAAAATACATAGTGCCTCGGTACTTTTAAGACCCTCTAAGTGCAGGATTGTTACGATAATGTGACCCCCTAGTGGTGTAAACGGGTACCGCATCATGAATGCGCGATCTGTAAGGTTGTGAAGGACACACACAGATGGACGGACGGATGGACAGACAAACATAAATACAAAAATACCCCTTTCGGAAAATTATTTCCACGAGAGGATAAAAAAACCTATTAGAATGGCAATACATCCTCAATCTCTCCAGCCATTTTAAGGCGAGATGCTGTCGAGAGCTCTAGAACAACGCCTTTAAAATGGGCTTAGGGTACAAAGATTAGGAACAAAGATATTGAGCATTAGCTGGACTGCGGGGGGGGTGGGGGGGGGGGGGTGGACTGAAATGGCCCTCCATGAGCGGCGAGGACAGAGAAAAAGCATCACAGACAAACAGGCCAAAGCGTCAAAAATAAGAGGAACGGAAGCTGCATGCATGAACTCGAAAGCAGTCGGACAGGCGAAAAACAGGGGCCATCGATGGTTTACTTGAGGTCAGAATGTTAGTCATTCACATCTCAGCGTGCCATTTTTTTTTCTTCACGACCGAGCATCATCATCTCCCCGATAGAAGCGCTCCACTCCTGCTACGCGCCTGTGAAACTTTGAGCCGCATTTCTCCGGATGCTAACGTGCTAGCCGCCTTCGTTCAAACGCCTGAAGAAAAGCTGTTGACGGAGAGATATTAGTACCTCAGGAGGGGTGCTCTTAGCGTGCATGCGAGATTTTTCTGGTAAGTGAAAATAGACTGGAGAGCGATACTGAGCTGGGGGGTGTGTGTTGTTGCGGGGGGCCGCAGAAGCCCTTGGAAACAAAGGTCAGTAGTGAGGGCAGATGAGGGGTAATGGTGAAGGCGGCTTTCCGCTTAGGGACGGAAATTTCCAGACACAACGCCTTAGCCATTAGCAGCATCACCTTCCCCTGATCCTTGCCACCCTATATGGAGCCTTCAGCTCCGGTCTTAAGCTCCCTTTCGGACCTGAGGTATCAGATGGAGGACAGAGCCGGCCGTCTGCAACTTACAGACCCCCACGAGCTTAAGCAGCCCAGTGTTAATGCTGTCACCCCTGTGGGCTCCTCGATTGACACTGGGAGGTGATGAAAAGCCGGTGCACTTCGGCAAGCAGCGCTAGTGCTTCCGTAATCACCAGCGAAGGAGAGGCGGGAGGAGGATAATAAAGTGAGAGTTTTATACAGACAATAAACATTCCCTCACATGACTGCCAGCGTAGGTGTGCTCGCTAAAGCCCGTGATCCACTTATGCTTTTAAGGCCTCCGATTGTCTCGATTCTCCCCTTCCGACCAGTTACGAGCGATTACGAGTGTAAATTTCTGTTACACGGAAGACATAGGTGGATCATGACTTCCCACCTGTACCGACCCTTCCGCTTGAATAAGATCAGATTATACGCATCCCTCTTCCGACAAAATCAAACCAGTTGGATTTTGTCGGAAGGTATGAGTTGTCAGAAGGACGCAGGAGTAGCGACTGGTCAAGTGCAAACTAGGTGGCGAATATTTTCTCTGCAATTAGCCAATTAGAAACCATTTACAAAAACAACCGCCATATTTATTGTTGACGTTGGCAAGAATCAATCGGAAATGCTCGCGTTAGTGGATTATGGGATCAAATTTTTTCCCCAATCACTCTGACTTTCTAAGATCGTTTGCGCGAGTTTTGGACGGTTCCCAGCGCTTCCTAAAGCGTCCGACTGGCCACGACTGCTTGCGTGCAGAAGCCTTAAAGGCATAAGCGGATCACAGGCATGAGCTTGAGGGGAACTGAGTGCAGGACACCGCACAGGTACAGTGCAGGTGAGCGTCACATGACACACAACACCGTATTTTAGGTCCATTTTCTCCAAGGAACATTTCAAATGGATCTGCGCTCCTTCGCACGACAGGTGTCGGACAGGCAAGTTCACTAGTATGTAATTATGAATACACTGCCAGACGGCTTGGAAACATTTGATTGATGAAGTTTCCGAGAAGGTTTAACCCTGAAAGAAATGAATTCAGCCATTGTTGCTCAATGATGTAAGATATCAAAATCAAAGCTGTTGAAAACTTATCACGTGGCGACTTGTTTAAAAGCGCTCCCGCAGACATGCCGCGAGAGGTTTTCAACAGCACAAGATAAATCCTTAAAAAGTATAAATTTATTTATTTCAGCACACTAGGGGTTCATTTTCTCCAAATCCACGCAAGGCATATACACAAATCTGCTCCATTTTATAATACCACACAATACAGACGGGTATGCGACTGATCGTTATATTGTTATATCCCACCAATTAAATTAATTAATTAATTAACTAATTAAAGACAGTGAGGCAAGAAAAAACTGAGGATCACAGATTTCCTTAAGGCCAGAGAGAAAGGCTGGAGAATTTTCCAGAAGCCAGTGCCTGACACTCCACTCAGACCAGGGCTGATTTTAGTGTCCGCAGTGGGCTGGCCGGGGCATAATATTAGATCTGGCATGTGATATCGCTGACCAACAAATTAGCATGGGCAGTGAAAAGATAAAACAAAACCTGACATTGCCCAGGGCTGCGCGCCGATTACAACGCGGATAAACCTCTTCATAATGAGGTTCCTCTCTCGAGAAGGTCATAGGAAAAATAGAAAAGCCAAAGTAGAAAAAAAAATGAATTATGCTGGAATGAAAAGCGTGGTGTGGTTACTGATATTTCACCAAGGTTACTTCGTAAGAACACAATTAGTAACCCTTGCCTTTATGTTAAATCCAATACAGAGAATGTTCCAGAAAAGTTCAAAGAGGCATTTCGACACTGAATAGGTTACTATTTTGGTAGGAGGACCTTAGATCTCACACACAAAATTTAATTAACTACATAAAAACTAACACTGTATCATGTACTGCAACAGAAACCGCAAATCGACTCACTCAATTTAAACTCCGTATGTCATGGAAGAATCAATTAAATGATTAATTAACATTTTTCAATCAAATAAAAACTGATTCCATTATTATTAAAAACAAATCTGGATGTAGCAACAGTGCAGTCAATTTAATCCTACAGTCACCCAATTAAGAGGCTGTTCATTTTAGAAATTAATTGCAATGCTGCTCTTTATGTGAAACCTGGTACATACATAAGCCAGTGAATTGCCTTTGCATTAAACACTTCAGTTCACTGCAGTGTCTATCCTTTGTGAATAAAAGTAAAATATAACGTAACAAAACTCACTGTTTGCAAGGGCATTAACAGTGACACCATTACTGGAGACTGCTCCCAAAATTGCTGAAGATAAATAATAATTTTTTTCTCTACTTGATTACAAAGCCATTGTTTGCAAAAAAATAGAAAATAAACTACTGACACTGAACAACTTTCTTCCTTGATTTTAACAGCTTGGGT
Source organism: Gymnothorax reevesii (assembly GCA_029721435.1). NCBI lineage: Eukaryota > Metazoa > Chordata > Actinopteri > Anguilliformes > Muraenidae > Gymnothorax > Gymnothorax reevesii. The sequence continues at coordinate 87,518,666 of CM056581.1, read as the reverse complement.
AGTAGCTATGGACACAAACCACTGACAGGGTAAAGTCTAAAACCACTCAGTATAATATTTCTCAGTCCCTGGGATTATTTCCATGTTAAAAGCTCAGAGGCGACTCTGCGATGACCCACCACACGGGGGAAGGGTCACTGTTCTGCTGTTTACGCCCCAAGATCAGAGGCAGCCTTCGGAACATTTTGAGCTGGATTTGAGCTGAACGTTCTCATTTCGGAACACAAGGAAGTAATGCGCTGTAAAGCGCGTAGGTTAATTGTTCTAGCAAAGTCCGCAAGTCTCTCTTCTCAGCCTCAGTGCTAAACTTTCCTGCCAAAAAAAGGTGAGAATAAGCATCAGAAATGTTTTCATATAAACATTAGAAAAAAACAGAGAGAGCTCTTTCTAAGAAGTGAATTACCTAGTATCAGGTTGCAATAAAAAATCATCTTCAGATTTACCAGAAGCCAGTGAGAACTAATGATAAACTGCACCCTGAATAAAGGGATTTGGCCAATGCAAACCTCGCCGTCACAGTCTGTAAAATTGACCGCACTGGAGAGTAAAAGTCATGATTTAACAAATGCAATAATCTAACCGCGCACCTAAACCTTTTCACCTCTTCTCAAATCCTGCAGGTCTCCACTGTGTCTGTTCTGAAACTCACAGAGCGCAGTGCATGAAGCACAGAGTCACTCACCACACCAGATCTACTTCACCATTTTTGCAAAGTAAGCACAAAAGGGCAAAGACAACAGACAGCCAACGCGAAGCCAGAAGCTTCATAAATGACCACAGGCAGGAAAGAAAACAGAGAAACAAACAAAAAAAAATCCACACATTTCATGCCTCAAAGCCCTGCCATTTGCAATACAATTGGTGAACAATTGTTCCATTCATGTGTGCATCATGTGTGTCACAGTCATCTCAACAAGACAATTCACATTTGCTACCGCTATGATTTATAACCACGCTTAAAATCCATGAAAATGTTACATTTGACTGCAGAATTTTAAATACACGCACCCAATAAACACTAACATAAACACTGACGAGGGGTTTCCTCTCCAGTATCATTTTCATCACTTTGAAATTTCACTCTCCCTGTCTGTTCAGATCTGTACAGACATCACACACTGGCTCCGCCAACTTCTCACAGCTTCAGTCCAGCAAGGAGTACTAACAGAAAATAATGAAGCGGGCGTTCACATTGGGATTACTGAGGACTTCAATATCGGATCTGTTGATTATGCTCCGAATGAGTCTAGATAAAAAAAACAATGATAAAGTCAAGAGTTGGTTAACCCTGAGAGTGCTAAATGCAGCCATTGTTGCTCAATGATGTAAGATATCAAGATGTCAAAGCCGTTCAGAACCTATCATGTGGTGACTTGATTAAAACAATTCCCACAGGGGAGCTCTTTTAAACAGGTTGCCACATAATAGGTTTTCCACAGCACAAGATAATAAAATTCATATTTTTTAAAAATTCATTTCAGTGCTCTAAGGGTTAACATTCACTGCGAGACTGCAATCTAGCTACCTACATCTATGCCCAAAATGAAGCCAACTTGGGCCATGCAAATAGGAAGGAATCGGGTTAAAGTTAGAACTTACTCCCATCGGCACTCCTATACCTAGCTAGATTGCCGTAATCAGGTTTCAGCCCCTGCAGCGGTTTTTTTGGGGGGGATTTTCACCTTTATTTGACAGTCGCATGGTGGAGAGAGACAGGAGGGTTGGGGAGACGGATGGGGAAGACATGCGGAAAATGACCAGAGCCCGAATCGAACCCGGGTCGCCGCGGTAAGGACGCAGCCTTTATGGTGCGTGCACTTAGACCGATGACCCACCAGGGCCTTACAGTCCCGCCCTTACAGTGTTGAAACAAATTTTCAAAAAAATTATAAATGAAATTATCTTGTGCTGTTGAACACCTATCATGTGGAGACTCGTTTAAAAGAGCTCCTCTGGGGGAGGTTTTCAACAGCTTTGAATTTGATATCTTACATCGTTGAGCAACATTATTTGTATTTAGCGCTTTGAGGGCTAATTGTCTCAGTTTTGCTATAGCACTCACTCCTGTCTCACTTGCATGGCTGTTGTGGGCGGAGTGTACTTTGACTTTAACTAACGCCGGTAGGTTGGAAAAGGAAATGAGCTACCTTATGATTGGTAGGATTATTAAAGTTGGGAATACTTTTTTTTTAAACACCCTGTTTAGAAATACACACACAAACACACACAGAAAAACAGACAAAGATATATAGAAAGACACACAAACCCACAAACAAATAACACACATGCGCATAAACAAGTAAACACACGCGCGCGCGCACACACCCGGACGCATGCACGCAAATACAACCCCAATTCCGAAATAGTTGGGACTAAGTGTAAATTGTGAATAAAATCAAAACACAATGACTTTCAAATCACACCAGCCAGTATTTTATTCACAATAGAACAGAGATTACATGGCAAATGTTGAAACAGAAATTTTACAATTTTAACCGCAAAATGAGCTCATTTCAAATTTGATGGCTGCTACAGGTCTCAAAAAAGTTGGGACAGGGGCCTGTTTACCATGGTGTAGCATCCTCTCTTCTTTTTAACACAGAGTGGAGGCGTCTGGGCATTGAGGAGACTAGTTTCTTGAGTTTAGCCATTGGAATTTGATTCCACTCTTGTTTAATACAGGCTTCCAGCAGCGGGAGAGTTTTGGTCTCCTTTGATGGACTTTGTTTAATTATGTGCCAAATGTTCTCAATCGGTGAAAGATCAGGATGGCAGGCAGGCCAGTTCAGTACACGGACTCTTCTACTACGAAGCCATGCTGTTGTAATAGCTGCCGTTTGTGATTTTGCATTTTCCTGCCGAAATACACAAGGCCTTCCCTGGAATAGATGTCATCTGGAGGGGAGCATATGTTGCTCTAAAACCTTTATATACCTTTCAGCATTCATGGTGCTTTTTAAAACATACAAGTGTTCCACACCATATGCACTAATGCATCTCCATACCATCAGAGATGCTGGCTTTTGAACTGAACGCTGATAACAGGAGGGGTGGTCTTTCTCCTCTTTAGCCAAGAGGACACGACGCCCATGATTTCCAACAAGAATGTCAAATTTGGACTCATCTGACCACAGGACACTTTGCTACAGTCCATTTTAAATGAGCCTTGGCCAACAGAACACTGCGGCACTTCCGGATCATGCTCAACAGTGGCGGTGACTGATGCAGTGGCGTCTGAGCCCCAAAGATCACGGGCATCCAGTAAAGGCCTTGTCCCTTACGCACTGAGATTTTTCCAGTTTCTCTGAATCTTTTGATGATGTTATGCACTGTCAATGATGAGACTTACAAAGCCTTTGCAATTTGATGTTGAGGAACATTGTTTTTAAAGTATTCCACAATTTTTTTTACGCAAGCCTTCACACGTTGGAGAGCCTCATTCATCTTAACTTCTGAGAGACTCAGCCTCTCTAAGAGATCCTCTTTATACCCAATCACGTCACACACCTGATGCCAGTTAACTTAATTACCTGCTAAATGTTCTTTCAGCTGATTCTCTTAGATAAAATGCTTTTTCAGCCCTTTTTTTGCATGTGTCCCAAATTTTTTGAAACATGGTGCAGCCAGAAAATTTGAAATTAGCTCATGTTGTGGATAAAATATGTAAAATGTCTCAGTTTCAACATTTGAAATGTTTGCTTGGTCCTATAATGTTCGTTTGCAAATATCATTGGCTCATGTGATCTGAAAGTCATTGCATTTTGATTTTGTTCACAATTTATACTTTGTCCCAACTATTTCGGAATTGGGGTTGAATATACAAATGTCCCCATGCACATACAAACACGCACACACAGATGCACACACACACACACACACTTGCACATGCATGCGCACACTTGCGCACACACGCACGCACGCACGCACACACGCACGCACGCACACACGCACACAGACACAGACACAGACACAGACACAGACACAGACACAGACACGCACACACATACAGTATGAGCTCCGATCTCCCTCCGCTCCGCACAGTTAATAATGGGTGTCAAATCCTCTGTAGAGTTGCCTCCTCCTCTCTCCACCCCTCCTTTTCACTGGCCGATCCTCAGACACTCCGGCTGAAGCATTTATCACGGCTGCTTCTCAGCGGCTGCAGCCGCACACCCAGGCAGCTCACAGCCCCGGTCAGGAAGACCAGCCGAGAGAGGAGATATAAAATAATAAAAAAACTTGAGATACTTAATCATTTCTCACGCGCTCCCACAGCGGCCTTTAGACGCTCCGCATGGTCGTCAAGGTCCAGCGGACTTCATTTTGGCTTGAACGTCAGAGAGCCGCACTAAGCAGGCAGCCAGGGACTTTCTCCTCAATTAGGCAAAGGTAACGGCGTGACGCATCGCACGGATGCCCTGAATACATTACTCTGCAGTCACGCCTCACGCATACGGTCTCACCTCCCTCATCCCAGATCCGGGACAGGGCTGAGGGGACACTGAGGGGCTGGGACACGACATTACATATTAAGGATGAGCAGGTTTCCTCTAAAGCTCACTGCGGCTGTCAAGCGTTGCAAAGAATTCCGTCCCAGTGAAAACAGAGCAGAGGTCACTTTAATCCCTTCTACCATAAAATTTTCACAGAAGTTTTCCCTTAAGTTGGTTCAAAGTCAGAAAAAGCATCTTTCTCATATTGCAGAACAATGTCTCATACATCGGTGTCTGCTTATTGTTGCACTTCATTGAGGCTGCATTACACTTGCATTGAGAGAAATATTCAAACCCAGGAGGCCATGTTTTTATAGGCACAGAATTCCATCAAATGGAAAATATCTAGATCTCCTGCATCATTTGATACACGTTTCCCAGTAAAGCCGGTTTCACACCAGATACGAAACGAATTTTTCGCACGGCAGATTACATGCAAAGTCAATTCAAAGAAGCGAATACGCGTGAAACGCTTCTTTGCATTGACTTTGAATTAAATCTGTCAGGCGAAAAATTCATTTCACGTCCGGTGTGAAAGCATCTTAACTCAGGACATATTTGGGATCATTGAAAACTCTGGGATCTCCACAACAGTATAAAATAGACCACAAGTTCCACAGGTCTGAATACAACAGCTGCATTTGATAGACTTAAGAGGTTAAGAGGTTTAAGAAGTGGATTTAAGAGGTTAATATGACCTCTGCTGTCAGTTTTCTTTTACAGAAAACCTCCACCTCTAGCGTCCAAAAAAAAAAAGAGTAAGAAAAATTATGAAGTTGAATTTGAATCAGAACCATGTAAGATATTGTAATTGACAGTAAATATCTCACCGAGGCCCCTCTCTCCCTTCAAACTGCCACCAACTCACTACCTCCCCAACCCATGCTCGCCTCAGGCGCGTTGTGCTCTAAGGCTGACTGTGAAAAAAACAGAGATGAAGAGCAGGGCATTCTGGGGGACGGTGACATCAGCACAGACCGCTCTGCCGATGCTCAGGTCAAACGGAGAGCAGAGGAGTCAGTTCCTCCTCTTCATAAAGGGCTGGGGAGAGCAACGGTCAGGAGAGCCAAGCGTCATGTGCTCATACGGACATACTGACGAGAGGCCCGACCTCCTGGTGCCAGCCGCCATCATGCGACTCACACGGGCTTTAGCAGCGACTATCGCGAAAAAAGAGAAACAATTTCGCTGCTGTTAAATGTATGAAGCTGAAATGGTACAACATAAAACCTTCAGCTGTATTCAATTAACTGAATAATATCATTTTAATTACTCATTTGACTGGAATAATGGGAACCCATTTGGAGGGAGGGGGAGTGGACGAACAAACCGCGCAGCACAGAGCGCGCCCCCGTCACAGGCAACGTCCAGGCGATGTCATCGAGGCCGATTAAACAGTCTTCCATTGAGACAGATGAATAAATTACTTCAATCAGAGGGAGGGGAAGCTCCGCCCCTCTTACCAGAGCAATGTGGAGTTTAACACAGCTGTGGAGCCACGGTCAGACAGGGGTGTAGCGAAGGCTGGCGGTGCGTGACAATGGGGTGGGGCTTTGGGGTCCAGACGGTGGGAGACAGGCTGGTCATGGTTACGACACCCGACTGCAGCTGTTCCCCCAATACGGCTGGAGGACAGGGTCATTTTACCTGCTCGTACACAAGGGGAGGGGCGTGTTTCACATGGGTACCAGGCGCAGGTCACATGACAGGAGAGGTTCCGTATTTGACGTGAATTTATAATTTTGTTCCGGAGTTTTCTGCAATGTGTCACCTAGCGCAGTCAGACACCCTCTCTCCATCCTGCACAGTCATGCTAAAGGCTAACTGACCCACTTCGTTTGACTGGCCACCTCTTTGGCCAAAACAGTTTAGGTAGTTTAACAAATTATGTACTAGCAAAGGACACACTTCAAACAGAAAGATATTGCACAGCAACTGCACAGCAGCGACATGAAAAATGGTACAAAACATTTTAGCAACACTACGGCAGCTAAAGATGCACACGGCCATTCTATGACCTCAATTCATATTTACATCCCCTTAGTCCTCATCCACTGCAATGCTAAAAATCTGTATTTAAAACTTGCAACCAAACATCGTGATTACTACGCTTCGATGGGTCATGTCAGTTCACAAGAAAACTGAAGCGTCAAAAGGGTTTGAGGTTACGAGGGGGCTGAAGTTTGATTGTGTCTGCAGGTTCACACCATTCTGAACAGCTGGCGCTAGTGTGACAAATTCCATGATTAAGTGTCATCTTGACTTAACAAGATTCATTTCATGCAGCCTCCCACCAAGTAGCAGACATTTGCAAGGTATAACGGTAATATGACAATGTGGGTTAACCACTGATTAAAAAACAGGTAGGCCGAGATAAGGTCCTTCACTAATAGACTGAAACAGGGTACCACTTCTGCTACAAACCTGTTCAAGTGTTATCAAAAATTTGGACTGCTTATAGCCCAAATTTAACAACGCCCTTCCCAGAACTCCAACTAATAATTTCTTGAAAGCATGTCTGATTGGAAAAAAAAAAAAAAAAAAAAAAACTGCTCACTTTCTAAGATAATTTTTTGGGAGTTTTTCTCCTTCATTTGACAGTAGAGAGAGACAGGAAAGATGCGGTGAAGAGTGGGCTGGCTTGCAGCAAATGGCTGGTGCCAGACTCGAACCCGGGCCGCTGTGAGAAGGCCTCAGCCTTAAATATGGTGCATGCTCTTTAACCAGTGAGTCACCACGGTGCCCCCGAGAGTTGGCACAGTTAAGTGGCACAGTGAGCACAGCCCCAGGGTCCACTGTACAGATTATGCAAACACTTCAGAAATAAAACAGCCATCCTGCCACAAGTGCAAACACAGTGAATTATGTACAGTGAAAAAGTAGAATTTATAACCCGGCAGTGCCATTGACCATACTAATAATTCTTTATGTAAAAGCCGTTATTTTTCCACCACAGTTTCTTAATTTTTACAGCGCGATGGACAATCCATCCATCTTCTTCTGTTTACAGGGGCAGGGCGCAGGGGGTTCTTAGTTTTTACAGCAGCTATGGACTCTCAAGTCTATTGCCAGTCGGTGTAATATTCAGTCACCAACGTTAGTCCCTTGTTAAAGTTTGACGTATTAAAGCCCATTTTCCTTTTTACTTATTCCGTTAGGGCTAAATCTCCAATCAGTCATGAAGACAGGAACATTTCCGCAGAGGAGTGCAGTGGCTCTGTCCAAGTTACTCTTGGGGGAAAGTGAAGTTTCTGTTAATCAATCAAACTGCTTTACCAAAAACAGTATTGATCGGGCAAGATGGTGGCAGCCATTTTGGGGATTGTCAGGCCTCGCTTGGCCATTAACGAAGCTGCTTCTCTGTCATGTTTCTTGCGCAGTGGCACATTTACTCAGTCAATGCGCTCAACCGCCCTAAATCAATTGAAATGCGCGACGCCCGTCGCCCTTATTTTATCAGCGAATAAACAGATTCAATACACAGGCTCCATTTGATTCATATCAACCCAGCTGAAGAGCAATACAGCATTGTGCCAGTACACATTTATTCTTAAATTATAATCCAGTTTCAAATGCCCAATTCAATCTGAAAATGGAAAAAAAAAAAAAACACAACTGGCATCAGGACAAATGCTACACCCCTAGATAGAGGTGGGGTTCTTACATAGGACGGACACTGATCCGTTTCACAGCTACTCAGAAGGTCAAAGAAAATCAGGCAAAATATCAAGCGCTGTTGGATACGGGGACATAAGCCGATGGGCTACACAATAGCATTAATTATACATGGCATATTGGCCACTAAAAAATAAGCCGAAGTACTAATGACTTCCAACAGCATTGCTAATAGCCTGCTCGCAGAGAAAAATCAACATTCAGCACAAATATTGAAACCCAATATGCACGTCTTGTATTATTAATACCGCCGTTCAGAAAGGCATAAGTAAAATATGGATATAATGCACCGCACTCTGTTAACACCGTTTCATTAAGTGGCCATCTTTGAGTTCAGGGGAATCGCTCTGTATTCAGAAGGGCATTTTTTCTGCACATTTTCCCGTCGGTTGCAATGCTAAATTCCACATTAAAGGTCAGTTCTTTATTACCTTGTTTATGAAAGGTTTATGTCATTTTATGCATTCCGGTGTGCGTATCTGAGCAAATGAGAGGCCACCAAATAAATCCAGAAACGAGCAAGCGAACACACTGCACAGGAACTCGCACAGAAAAACAATAAGGCAGAACAGTGCCTGCTGTGTTTGAGAGAGACGCAAAATCACATAAGCAGCTCACACACTCATACACCGAGAGAGGAGAGAGACAGACATTAATAAGGGATAAACAAGATGGCTCCCATAATGTCCCCGGGGAGACACAAGCACATTATTCCTCATGAACGAGAACCGTATTTACAAAAACTGCACTGGGGTCCCGCGAGGAGGGGGGGGGGGGGCAGACTTAAAGAGGAGGGGAGTGAGAGACTGGAAGAAAGAGGGAGAGATAGATGGAGGGGGAAGAGAGATGGGGGAGATTGATGAGAGATGGAGAGAGGGAGAGACAGAGAGAGGGGGAGGGGAGAGAGAGAAGGAGGGGAGCAAGAGATTGACAGGACAGAGAGAAAGAGGGAGGGGAGCAGGACAGAGAACGAGGGAGAGAGAGGGAGAGGCAGAGAGAGAGAAACAGACAGAGAGTGAGGGATAGAGAGAGAGACAGAGGGGGAGAGAGAGAGGGAGTGAGGGATAGAGAGAGAGACAGAGGGGGAGAGAGAGAGGGAGTGAGGGATAGAGAGAGAGACAGAGGGGGAGAGAGAGAGGGAGTGAGGGATAGAGAGAGAGAGAGACAGAGGGGGAGAGAGAGAGGGAGTGAGGGGTAGAGAGAGAGACAGAGGGGGAGAGAGAGAGGGAGTGAGGGATAGAGAGAGAGACAGAGGGGGAGAGAGAGGGAGTGAGGGATAGAGAGAGAGACAGAGGGGAGAGAGAGAGGGAGTGAGGGATAGAGAGAGACAGAGGGGGAGAGAGAGAGAGACAGAGGGGGAGAGAGAGATCCCTGCTGCGTTCGCAGAGCCTGAGACAGTCTGAACTCGGATATAAAGGTGAAGCTGATTATATTTGTAGCAGACAGTGACTCTGACAACACGGCTCTGCAGGCCAGTCTGATTCCTCTCTTTGTTCGGCGGAAGAGAGGAGGCGCAGAGACACCATCGGCCCCTCATCCCACACTCAGCACGGCTCCCCTCCCGAAAAACGCCAGCCGCACACGGCGACGGATGGAGACACAGTAATTGACCCAAATCGCTCTTTTCCAGTACATTAACTCCGCCATCTCCCTCAATCTTTTCCACCAAAATACAAAAAAAAAAAAAAAAAAAAAAAAAAAAAACAGACATTACTAAAATAAAACACTTGTGTGAAATGTGTTCTGGGAGATCTTCAGCTGAAAAAAAGAACACTCTGTGTGCCCAGGCACCACATCAAGGCGCTGTGTTCAAGCAAGATTGAAACAGAGGTAAAAAAAAAAAAAAAAACAAAAGAGCAAGAAAATGGAAATGATGAGGGGGTGGCCTCAGGGGGGGGGGGGTTTCTCTCCATGTCCACAGACAAAGAATAGAGTGGGAGGGAGCTGAGCCACCTCCATTACTTACACAGTATGGAGCACAGATCAATATTATTAGAATTTTTTAAAAGGCTGTTTATGAAACACAATAATGCTTCATTAAAAAATGCAATCTCTGTGCGGGTGAGAGAGAGAGAGAGAGAGAGAGAGAGAGAGAGGATGGCGTAAATGATTCATGCTTTGATACATCTCCTGTATAATCATATCCCCGGGGACCTCCGGGCCGTATGCCTCGTCACACTATCTACACAGCCGTATTAGAACAGCCCAGGCCTGGGAGAGGGCAGCGCCGGGCAGACTGAGCTCAAGCCAAAAGATCAAGAGGGTCAATAATAAATAAGCCTTTAAAAATTTTATTTTTTTTTATAAATCTTTAAAAATGTACAGAATACATTTATTTGAAGTTGGAAGAGTGTGTTTAAACAAGTCTTAATGGTTACGCAACATTGACAGGGTTTAAGCACAGTTTTAGACGGTATTCACAATTTCACCAGCCAAAAAATGTCAGGTGGCGCAACCAAAAGTTTCTTGAAAAAAAAAAAAACACACACTTCCCTCTATTTTTTTTTATTGATTTTATTAAGTATACCTGAGAGTGTCTACTCTGCCTAAAACATTATTATTCTGTAGTTGAGGTGGGTATTAAAGGTAACTTAAGGATTCTTTATTGTAGGGGGTGGGTATTTTGGTTTTCCAAACAATTTAAGAACAATTAAACTATTAAACTTTATTTGAAAGGTTTTCAATATTAAATTATGCCCTCATGTTAATATTTTTCATATTTCAAATTACATATTAAATACATTTCACAGCGTTAACTTGCTCGGACAGTCGCGCCATCAGATATTTTGACGGTTTGAGATGGCAAAACATAAAATATAGATGATTTTATGATGAACTGGAAATATGTTCCAATCAAACAGGTTTTATAGAATAAACTGATGCTTATTATGAATCACTTAAAATTATTTTAAACCAAGTAGCGCGCTTGGACACAAAAATCTGTATGTCATGTCATTGACCCACAAACAAATACTGTACCAAACCGGCAAACAAGCGGCCGTTTACTGGCAAGAAGCCTAAACCCAAAAGAACCCTTAACCCCTCACCCGTCCAGCATCTGATTTTTGGACCTTGGACTTTGTGTCCAAGAAATATTTTTCCCCCACATTTCACTGCGCATCTCCACGGAACATGCTGTAATTCACAGCATTAGCATTCCTGTGTTAGCGCAAAACGGCTTTCAGCTCAATCACTTCAGCTGTAATCGTCTAACGTCCATATGGTGTTCCTTAGTGACAGGACAATAGTGGACTGCCCAAAAGGCACCGTCACCGAGCTCTTCCAGGTTTAAAAGGCAGCCATTTTCCAGTGGAATGTCCCCCAAGTGGCCGTAATGAGATTTTCTTTGAGGCTCATTTCCTAGGCCTTCGTCAGAAATGTTGCTCACTAGGTCAACGGCAACTGTAGAGATCCCAGATATTGTTCAAAACCATTAATCCCAGTGCTGCTGAATGCAGAAAGGTCCATTTTTACCCCTCAGCCCTCAAGGCTGACGGGGTATTGCTATCCTTCGAGCGGTTGGGCAGGCGGGCGGTCGGGCGGCGGGCGAGCGGGCGTCTCCAAAAACTTTGACATCGGGCTGAGGGGTATTCCATGCATTGTACGCCTATTTTTGATAATACCAACACAGATTTGCCCGAATCTGTCACCTTAAAGCTCCAAAGCCCAGCTCTATGAAAACCAGCGCTCATACAGGTTATTCTGAAATCCTCTCATTTGTTATTTCAGAAAAGGACAGTCATTACCATCGCCCACACTGAGCAACCAATGCTTGATAGGACAAATGAGCACAAGTTAGCCCAGTGGTTCCCAAAGTGGGGGGCGCGCCCCCTAGGGGGAGCGTAGAGCAATTGCAGGGGGGGCGCAGGGTGCGGGAAGCGATCCCCCCCCCCCCCCCACTAGAGTCCCGGACACCAACAGAAAATTATTTGCATGCAGTCCTTTCGCTGCCCAGGATTCTGCGATCACATCGCAAATGCCTGCCTTACTCTAAACTGTTCGCCAAATCATTCATCTAGCCTGCCATTTTCATAAATAATTTGTTACGCATGTAGTTGTTCAAATATTTGAAGCCGGTAATGTAGTCTCGCGATACCCAACTCGCCGCTTCTTATCCTGCACTGATCTGGCATATTGATAAAATGGTAAGTGATACCGAACAAAATCCGATGAATACAAAGCAGAAATAACCAAGATTGCGTCATCTTATTCTCGATAATATGAATGCTCTGTATGCCGACTGGTTATTTTTATCTTGCCCTGCAACTAAACGTTACAAACATTTTGGCAGGTTCGGCAAGTGGTGTTCATGAATTTTTTTCATAGGCCTACTTCGCTGTCGGCTGTTAATACAGGTTGATTATGGTGCTTTCTTTCTGCATCATAGAAACATTATTTTAAGTAGACGGCTATACTCAGGCTGAGGGGTGTGATACAGCCTAATGATTTTACACTTTTAAGAGGTTTTGCATTATGAAATTTTCGTGTCCTTAATTGGAAAATAACGGTGGCCGTTTCCAAACCTGCCAATCATTTTTAATGTTTCCAGCTAGGCTGGACAAAATCATTTGTGCAGTGCATTCATATTTTCTAGAATAAGCTGACGCGATATCGGTTAACGTATTTCAACTTAAAAGTGCGAGGCCAGTGAAGAGAGAAAAATGTAACTGTCTCGAGACACTCCTTCAGCGGTCCCGCACAAGGTCGCTGATTGGCTGTATGCAAGTAAGTTTCTGTTAGTGTCCGGAAAATGCATAAATAGCAATGTTGTTGAATATTAAAAAAAATAAACCTGTTACACTGAACATAATTACACAGTTAAGGTGCTTGAAACAGTTACACTTAAAATAATTACACCGTGGTTTTTTGTTATTTTGCCATTTCCAATTCTAAAAGTAGCCTAGTTGTAGTTTATGACAATCTACAGTTTATGACCGTTTACTTATATTTTTTCCAAAATGTTTGAGGTTTATATAAATTACAATGCGTGAAATAAACTGCAATGGTCTCTGAAAACAATATGTGCGTATGTATTACCTATTGGGGGGGGGGGGGCGCAAAAATTTTCTTATGTACCAAAGGGGGGCCCAGCAGACAAAGTTTGGGAACCACTGAGTTAGCCTAAAGTTAACACAAGTTGGACAGTTGGACCAAGAAAGGCACCAAAAACAAATATAACATTTAGCTCGTAACTCCACTGTAATGGCCCATTCCCACCCCTTTTCCCCTTGTACAAACTCTTGTCCATGTATGTTATCAAAAAAAAGGCATAGTGTGCATAACATTAGAATAACATTACTTTAAGGGGCTGATTTTAATTGTCAACAACTCCAAATGTTTTGTCATCGACTCCAGTGAGCAGCACAATGTTAAAAGTCTTCAATTTCAGCTAGCATCTAAAGACACAAAGAAGCAGTGGTTTAGATTTTTAGCAAGCTACATTTGCCAAGTATTTTTGATTTCTAATCATATTTAAATGCAATACCTAGTTAGCATGCATGCACTACCTTCCCATAATCACTGTGTACTTTCTATGCTAGCTACTAAATGAAATGTGTAGTGAGAAACTGTTGCTAGTTTAGCGAGAGGCGATGTATGAGACACGTTGACAGTAAGAAATGGACTGGGAGACAGTACCCATTTTATATACTCTTCCAAAAAAGAAACTATACATTGTTTTTAGTATCAATTTATTATACATGAAATGTTTTGACAAATGTGGAAAACATATTGAAAAGAAAGTGTAATCAATAATTCAATATTTGTATAGTTTCTTTTTTGGAAGAGCATATAATCCAGCCGAGGGAGAAACAGTCAGGGTTCAACACAGAGTTTCTCCAGCTGGTCCGCATCATTTTACAACCACTGGCTTGGGCTAGCAGGTGATTGGTAACGTCAGACACTGATAGCACAGCCATTCAGATTAAAAGAAACATTAGCCAACAATCACTACAACACAAATGCTAGCAATGAGCAATACTTAAAATCAGAGGCTGAATTCAAGGTGTAGTTAGCCTCTTAGGGATTCAGCATGTCGCGCTTATTTGGGAATCTAACGACCATCCTCAAAGGTGCTTCGCTTGCAGACGTTACATTTCCGTACTGAACATGTAGTTTTATAGCAAGCAAGCTACTACATCAGTTAGTGCGTATTCGCAGATTTTGACACAGTCATTATCCAGTGACAAACTGTGTAAACGGCCGGTGACTCAGTTCTCTCACCTGTGAAAGCAGAGCTCTTTTCATGAAGGAGACTCCCACTCCGAACAGTGCATTTTTCAGAGCGTTAGAATGACAGGAAACAAATGGATTTTTTATGCCTTTTTTCCTAAAGCGTTTATAATCCACTCTTTCGGACATCCACCTATAGTATTACTTTAAAAAAACAGCATAATAGGGTACCTTCAAGGTGAAAATAGGAAATCAAAATTACCCACTGATGCCCATCATAGAACTGTCTACTATGATTTGTCACCAGTATTAACAGAAAGGAAACGGACGGCATTGAAACATTGCAAAGCAGCTTGTGACGTGTTAAAGGTCGAAGCGGGGAAGTCAGCGGGAATGGGTTTAAATTAGTAACCAAACAAACTCACAATCATATAGAACAGACTCAGTGCAGTGGATTTTAAGACAACAGATTTTCAAATCACAGCTTTCAAGGACAGAGACTCTGATTTTCCAGTCTCCCTTTACCTGGGTTCAAGGTGTGAAGACAGCCAGGCCAATCAGAAGCAGTAATTGTCCAGTTAATTACCAGGAAGAAAGGAAAAATCAGTGCTGGCTTTGTCTTTGAGGGTCAGGTTTCATGATCGCTGATGGACACAGTCTCCCCACTGCTCTTACTAGATCGTCCTGCAAGCCATTCTCAGACTCTACGTAAGAATTCTAATAACCTGCATCGATCTTTGTCTCGGGACAGCTTTATTGCTCAAACCAAACAAAGTTATCGGGATCAGACCACTTAACTGTGCTTTAAAGAGCATTAATATTAATTGCGGCCGCCCTAAATGTCACGGCACGGTGAAGATGCGCAGAATTGCAATTCTGTGTCTCCTCTGTGCGTTTACCGAAAGGTGCCATGGGGAGAAAATCCACGGAGGGTGTTAAAGGGGTGTTAAGAGTTTTACATTCAAGTCACTTCAACACAGACAAATGCGCCTGCTCTAATATTATTCATCATGGAGATGGCTTAGTTTACTGTACGCGTTCACTGAAAAGCCACCGCGAGAGAGAAAATCCAGATTCGCTGAAATAGATGCAGATTTCCCGTAAGTCAGAGCAATTCGCAATCAACGCACGACTCTCGGTTCGCCCCGAGGAAGTATCCTGCGTTACTGCTCCTTATCACAGTGCCAGGCTGCCGCCATCACCCCCTCCAAGAGGGCTAATGATGATTAAATTACAGCAGACTCTTAAAGACAGATCCAGCGGCACTCGCAGGAATAAAACAAATAAATTACAGCGGGATGCGCGGGTGTCCGAGATACAGAAGTGGCATCTACACCTCTGAGTCCCGACAGCACTATCTGCAGACACGCAGCTGCCGTTAACCTTCCTCTTTTAGCAGCACTGATGTAAATAACAGTGGACATCACGGTGGACATTACAACAGACATTACGGTGGACATTACACTGAACATCAGAAAACACTGCATTGGACATTACAGTGGATATTAGAGTGGACATCAGGGAGGTTATTATTCTGGACATTACTGTGGACATTACGGTCAATATTACTGTGGACTGGACATTAGGGTGGATATTAGGCTGGACATGACAGTGGATATTACATTGGACAATGCAATAGTTATTACAGTGGACATTCCGGTGGATATTACTCTAAACATTCCGGCAGATCTTACAGAAGACATTACAGGAGATATTACAGAGGATTTTCAGTACGCTTGAGCATTGGCTGAATTCCCCACAACCTTGGCCCCCCACCCCCATCCCCGCCATCAGTGCTGCATTACCAAGTCAAATCAGGCACTACTGCAGAGCTCTCAGGAACAAGAACACTACAGGCATCCAAGAGGGTTCACTCATACACTCAGCTGTAGATGCACTGGGTGAAGCTGAAAGGGAGTGAATCTGAGAGTGTGTCTGTGTACAAGTGTGTGTGAGCATGCGAGTGTGTGTGTGTGTGTCTGTGCGTGAGAGAGAGAGTGGGAGAGGGGGAGGGGAGCGGGGCAACCGTTACCAGCTGAAGGCTATGGTTCATGAGTAAACCAACATTATGTAATGCAGTGTAATGCAATAAATGATGTATTTTATCGGGAGCATTAAATGTTTCCCGCACTTGCGAGGCAGATTTCCATCTCAGGGGGCTTGCTGTAACCACATTAGCGCGCTCCCTTTCAAGTGTCACGAGGAATTACGGCACGCCTCTCATCTCCCCCATCCCGACTTCGCTCGCCTCGCCATGCAAGCACACTCATCACTCCCCTTCATCACTGCCGCTAATGCCCGCTGGCGCACACACGCCCGATGAGCATCGGCGAGGGGACAGAAGACAAAGGGCACAAAGAGGACCTGTCTTTATTTTCTTTTTTTTTTGGGGGGGGGGCTTTTTTTCATTTCAGGAGGCTGCGGGAGAGAGAGAGAGAGAGAGAGAGAGCCTCAAGGAAACAGCAGAGGGACGGAGGAGGAGGAGAGAGGGGGAGGACTGTGCGTTCTGTTAAATGTGTAATTTACAGAACAGTGTTGATTAGATGAGAAACGCGATGGTGAAATAACAGCCCCTCCAGGCCAGCGAGGCGCTCCGCAGCTCCGTATGGGGCGTGGGGGGGGGGGTTTCGACGCGACTGCAGCCAAAGCCACTTACCTGGCCGAGTCTTAGAGGGAGCCTTTAACAGCCCAGCTGTCCGAAGCATCACTTGGCCTTTCATTACCCTGCTGCCGGGTTCACAGACCCCTCCCCGTACCCCCCATGTTTTATTAATTCACACCGAGTGAATACCTGATGATAACTGACACAGGGCAGGCTCACCGAGGTCAGCCGCTGACTTGCGGACAGTGATGAATACGCAGGGATTACTGCTCCTTTCTGCAGTCGGCTTCCACATCTTAGCATAACTGCCCTCCCAAGGCCAAGAGCACAGTCCTTCCTGTTTTTATAAAAAACGTACAGCCACTATGGCCCATTTACACAAACTGCAGTACCCGTGGTCGTCATAGCAATATTACCGCTCGGGCTAACTGTCAGGTAGCTACAGTCGAGGTCTGTCTGTCTGACTATTTATCCTTGTGTCGACATCTATACCTATCGATACCTATCGTCTATGTCCAGAATTGGAAATTACCCAGAAGGGTTTGGGAATTGCTTCACAAAAACAAGACCACACACAGGGTGAATTCATGAGACTGAGTTGCAACCCGAATGTACGCCTACTCGGCGTCTTGTTTTTAATAAAAAGTTTATGTGTGACTAAAATGCTACGAACAAAAGGCTTAAGTAAATGGAAATTAAAAACTAAATGGGCCAGTGGCTACTTTTCATGACGCAGAAAAAAATGGTTTTGCTAACAACAAGCAAGTTCCGCTCAAGTTTACTTTAATTGCCTTCAACAAAATTAATACAACATCACAGGAGACTTGCTCACAAGTTACCAGGGACGATTGGAGTTGAAATGGCAAATAAATGATTGCAGAATGCGTCACCATGGCTTAATCAAACACTAATAGCTGTCCAACTCATTTAAATGCAGACCATGTTTTATTCAAAGGATTTCACTTTTCAATATTGTATTTCTTTTGCAGCTAAACCCCCCGGTAGGAATTTTAAATGCGGCAATAACCGGAGACGTGATTAAAAACCCATAGGGGGATCAAATACCATTTACTCATACAACAATAAATCACTCTAAGAACACATTTCAGCATAGTCAAAACATGAAATACTCATAGAATGCACAATCTATTAATTCCACATTATTATTTCTCATTGTTAACATAAATTATCATTTCATACAAGGAATTTTCCATTTATCATCTTGCAGAGTCAAACCCTTTGAAAGCCAGCGCAGTTCTAAACAGTTTGAATTACGTGATGCATTGGGTCTGAATACAGAATCAAATGGCTGTGCCCTGTACCTAGGCTCCTGGATTCCAAAGCCAAATAGACTTCATCTGCCAAGGGGTAATATTTTTAAAATTACAATTGTGATTAACAGCCTACAGCAAGCCGGGTGAACAGATACAAGTAGTTGAACCATACATCTAAATTATCGACACCTGACCATATATGATAACTTATGTGGCAAAACTCGAAGCCAGTTTAACTGACAATAATATTATGTCAATTGCAGATTTGACACGGAACAATTGCTACTTGTCCACTCCCAGTTTAAGACTGGTGCGACATGCTTGCCCATGTTCTAGGAGCCCATCATTAAAAGATTATTCCAGTAATGATGATCACTGGTGACAGAACAGATCATCGCAAGCATATAGAATATGGACCAGCAATGGCAGCTGAGTGGAAATATTTGACCTACAGCACTAACTGGCTCCACAAATATCAAAATTAACAAAACAAATTAAATCAATAAATGTCGTCCGGCCAGGAGATAATTGGTTACTTTAGCAAAACCCGAAATGGAAAGCAAAAAATATTTGAGGGTTACTGGTTTTTGGTACGACCCCTTTAGTGGTTTTCGTTTTTACCCAACATAATTAATGCATTACCCGCCCACGCATGCACAAAATTAGACATGATTATTCAGGTTTTAAAACTGTATTGCCAAGTTGTGGTTAAATTTACATATCAACATACATTCCACTGACTTGCAACACTTGTCCGCCTTTTATTTTTCAATCAGCATTACCATAGCTACATTCTGAAGGTAATTTATGATGTACAAAAGTGTGCATGAGCACATTTCCGTGCATAGTATTAAGAAGTCAATTATAAAACATAGAATAATGTACCACTGAATAAACTAAAACAAGCTACCAAATAATCTAAAACTCCAATTCAACAGGAAAAATATAACGAGCCATTAAAATAATCTAAAGCTATCAACGATGCAAAGAATCCATATTCAAGATACACCGCTACAGCCCATCCCAATGTGGTTTTGCACTGTTTCGTGTAAAATAGTTTGATTTTGCCTTACAATCAGGCTGTGATCAATGTCAAGTGCAACTTGTACATTTAGATATAACTAATAAAAGGCTAGAAATGACAGTTGGCCCAATACAAAAAAAAAATCTGTTGATATCATACACTAAAAAGAACATTTGATTAATCAATGAAAAGCCTCATCATCTCAGTATTTCCTCTTAAACATTCATATATCATCTGCATAAATCATGACATTATTGAATGGTGTCAATCATGTCAGCCTATTTGAAACACACATATTGGTCACTCGACTTAAATAGCTTCAAAGAAAACTGCAGATGCCAAAATGAAGACTAGCAAAAGCATTAAAACAGGGTTTGATCTTTTAAAAAAACATATAAATCAATGAAAGGATCAATTCCCAGAGTCACTTCATCAAGTAAAGCAGGATCTTCAGAAAAGATGCATTACCGGGACTGAATCAGTAATCGAAACCTTCAGAGGCTGGCTAACTGCTACATTGTGCCAGGTTTCCAGAAAATTCTACACAGTAAGGTGTTCTCTCCATCCAGGGTAAAATAACACAGGCACAAGGAACATTTGAGACTCACACCCAAGAGGAAAGGAACGCGTAAGAACTGGGGGTGTTTCAGAGTGACTTCTTCCCAAGATAAGCCTGGGGAAATGCTCTTTGGCTTCCAACAGTTCATTAACATTGGAGCAGCTTTGTACCGAGAGGGTGTGTGCGTGTGTGTGTATGAGAGAGGGGGGAGCAGAATGAGGTTGACTGATGGTGGAGAGAAAAGATCCTGCTGATTTACTCTTGCACAGCAAACATCAATTTCAAAAAATTAGAGGACGCCCTCAGCCTGATAAATGCTGTGCAGCTTATTTGACTTTTTTAAGTAGTGGTTACCTACTTTTGATTGTAAATATGCTCAATTGTTTATTCGAGCGGACTTTATTTTTCTGACGGTTCAGCCAAATAAGAGCTTGAGAAAAATGCTGAACATGCCACTTTTATACGATGATACCTTGTCACGAGTGGTCATACAGCTTGCACGTAACAGATGTCAGAAATTTGTCTGTGGTCATTTTTAACATCCTAAATCATTCCAAAAGCCCGACAGACCATGCCTGTGATCTGATATCAACAGTGCTAAGCCTTATCGGTTTGTGTTTACACAGGAGCCTGAAATTTATCTCATGTTTATGGCAGCATCTGTGAGCAAACACTGCTGGGATAAAGGAACTTGGCAATTTCACGGCACTCTAACGAGAGACAGATCATGTTAAGCCTTTTACTGTTGTGCACCAAGAAGGGAACCGAGCATCATGTGTCAGAGCAAACTAACAAAAAAAAAAAAAAAAAAGAAGCTTGGCTGAGCCATACGAGCCCAGAAACTCCAGCTAAGTCCCGGGCATCTCAAAGCTGCCAGAAAAATCAGTACATATATCAACCTTGGCCCCAATATTCCTCCACCCCCCGGACAACAATACCTTTTCTATTATAGGAACAAGCCAGCCTTTTCATTGGAGAAGCCCTCGGCAGTCCAGGGAAGCGAGCCTAGCACAGGGACACACAGAGCGTCTCATTCAGGAAGCCTGACAGCGGCAGACTAGAGTGTGAAAATAACCCCACATGACAGGCCAGCCTTTTATACTGACATTTATGTTACATTTTACATCTTAGTGGACTTCCACGGGGAGGTCAGGCCATTATACCAGATTCAACATCCGCTCCCCGGCCGCGCTTTTCCCCCAGATACACACTTAATAGAGCGAACGTAAATATTCATCGAAACCCATTACGCCGACTGACATTTTCTCACGGTCGACGCTCCACAGCCACCCAGCTGTATTTTCCTTTTTGGAGTGCGCCGCGTGTCAATAATTTGCGGTTTGAAGCTTTGCATATGGCTTAAAAATGGCAAAAATGCTGGTGTGGTGACGTATTGTCGCCGTGCAGCATCACGAAAATGAAATGGTAACGTTGACGCGGACGTGCGCAGACTAAATGCCTCTGTGCTACATTCTTCTCAATGATTACTCTGTCAACGGGAATCAGTCACAACAGCGGCTGCAGGAGGGCTGCTTTAGTGCTTTTTCATTTTCTCCGCGCAGGGGGAGAGGGCAGCCACTATGCCTCGGCTCGCTCGTTTTTTTCCCCCTTTACATTAATAAGCACACGGAGGTACGGCAGGTCAAACCCCGGTCTCCACAGCACGCCACAAGCTCAATCTGCGGTGAAATGCAGCATCTCTGTCACGTCGAGTTTTAAACGGTATTGCCGTTCATTCCTCGATGCAACTATTGGCTCAACAGATGCAAAATACTGACACAACACGGCCCAAAGGAACAGATTTGGCTACTCAAATAATCTGGAAATGGCAACGCCATCGTGTGCGCTTCAAAGGTGATGTTGGACAATACGGTTTGAGGAGAAACAAAGAAGAAGAAAAACTAATAAACAAACAAAGGAACGTGAGAAATTAATTTGCATCTCATTGTTATGGCACAAAAATCCACTGTGGATTTCCTTGCTCCCTGAAGTTTAGTTAACAAAGCTTAAAGAAAAATACCAAAGGGTTGTCAATGAAATGTCTAAGGGACAAGATGTTGATAAGATTTCCAACGAAAGTATAAGATGTAAATACATTGAGCAGCTTCACGTCAAGCGGTACATGAAGCACACGGTCGTGGCGTGTCAACTACCGGAAGCCAGTGCTAATACGGCAAGTAGGTAGTACCAGGAGACCCATTAAGGCAGTTGCACAATCTCAAAGGGCTGTCCTTATACAGTGAGGCTAAATCTATCCAAAGGCAGTGAACTGTGTAAGTACTCTATTCTTAATGTAAGAACGTCCATCTTGGGGGCGGAGCTTTAAGAATTTCAGCCTCTAGTTTCTATTTTTTTCCCCAATTTATGAATCAGTTTAAAATACAATTTCTGAAGCAATTACTGACGGAAAAGCTGTATTTCTTGCAATTTTCATTTTAAGAAAGGATAAAGCCCCTCTCACTAACATTTGTGACACGTCTTTCCATTCATTCATCTCGGTACAAGTTCCTCACTTCAGTGCTCGGTCTCAGTTCCAGGATGTTCTTAATTTTAGGGTATTTTCAGCCTCTAAATTCCTATAAATACAGGTTCATATTATAAAAAGAAAAAAAGAGTGCATTCAAAACAGAGATACAGTTCATATACTGAGTGACCCACAATAACTGATGAGCCTGGATCATTTGAAAGTACCGTCCTCGTATAGCTTCACATTATCGTCATTATTATTGTTATACACAAGGTTCATCCAGGGCAATGAGCAGATATACACCGCTTTTCAAATTCTAAGAACCTCACCAGAAATACAACCATTACAAAAATCCTATGAACAGGCACAGGTGTGAAATTTTATGCTGATACATTGTGGTTCACTTGTACTGCTAGAACCAAAGTGGAAGTGCTCCTGGTCAAGTTAAATGTCCCATTAACACACTGTGCTTCAGACAGCACTCTCACCCTCTCTCTTTCTATAACAGTAATAACACATTGTAAAATTGGTCGTTATATGCAGGGCTATACCTCATCTTTCCTGACTCGCAAATCTCTCCGCAGGGAACTATTGAGGCTCAACAGCTTCTGTTGCCTCACACGCGCAGAATGCACCAAACCGGCCCTACACAAATTAAATGGAGACTATAGGAGAACCAGGCGCCACATATCTCAATACGAGACAGCCTGGGACAAAATGGAAGAGAGCAAGGAGGCGTGCGTGCTGAGCCTGGAGAGCGATTGCTAGCAAGCTAGCTCTGCAGTCGGTTCAAAGGGCACTGGAGCACTGTGCGCTTTAATAACACGCACTTATGGCCGATGTATTCGCACGTCTACATTTCCCCTCATAAAGCAGTGACTGGCGGCGCCTTTGCTAGGTGGTAGCACTGCCGTCGGCCGTTAGGGAAGGCTGTCAAACTAGATTTGTAACCCGTGACGACGGCCTGACAGGAGCACAGCCTTTTAAGAAGTCAGAGGTGTCAGGAAGGGCAGTGAATGGTGAGCACACTGCGATGGCTTCCTGGGTAAGATTAGCGAGCCAATCACAGCTCCTCTCAGCAGGGTTCGCCCGGAGGACATGCAATGCGAGCGGTAAGAACGCCTGCCATTTCCATACACAGATACACCAAAATCCAGGACCCGGCTGATTCAAAGGTCAATCTTACCACAACATTCTTTAACACTGTTAAGCTCTGCGAGCAAGAGGAAACCCAGGTTTCACCAGCGACAGTGTAAGAGAGGGTAACACAAGGTCATTTTTCACAGAGTCTTGTCGCGGCAGAGGCATTTCTGCTGCTCTTTAAGGCGTCTCTTTATTTTCACAATAAATCTGGTATCGCTAATCTGGCCTGAAACTGGACGGCCAATTGTGAACTATGCAAAAGCATGCTCACAGGCGACTCTCCCTGACAGCTCAGGGGGGCGCCAACAGTTTGTGGTTCTTCACCCAAAACACAGAGCTGTCAGCCGACATTTCCTTCAACCCCAAAATTACACTCCTTGCCAGTCCCATCATGAGGAGTTAGGCAGGAGAACACCTGAACATGTGCCCTTTCACAGCACCTCATGGTCACCGCCACGGGATGACCAGTAGGAGGCAACCTGAGCAATGACCAACGCGACCCAACCGTCTGGCCAAGCCTAAAACAAAAGTTTGTTAGATGTCTACCTTCTTCAAATAACCTGCAACACGAAATCGAAAACATGCCGCATTACTGCAAAACTTCGCACCACAGCACTTTGTAGTCGATATATTTTCACCAGAACCAAACTCAGGTTCACACACAAAAAAAATAAAAAATAAAAAATAAAAAATAAAAAAAATCGCACAGCCTGTAACAAACCAAATGAGTTTTCAATTGTGTGTTGCTGGTACTTTGAGAAAGGTAGACATCTGACAAACTTTTGTTATGGCTGGGCTGTATTCTTTGGTAGGGCTGCTTGAGAAGAGCAAAGCAAATCATGCCCAGCTCTCATGTGGCTGCTGGCCATAGTCGGCAATTGCTTAGCCTGACTCTGTCCGGAATCAAGTGGTCACTCTTCATCCGCAAACAGTGCCTTTTACTGAATGAGGCTATGCAGCAGGCAATTCTGCATCTCTAGCTCAACCTAGATTCAGCAGTTCAATGGGTGGCCCAGGTCTCCGAGGGGGGAGTCGGTGTTACGATGCCGCACTTGATTGGCTGATCAGAGTGAATCGGATGGCTGGCCAGATGGCTGCCACAAATATTTTACTCGTAAAACTCTGGGGTCTGGAGATGAGTCTAATGTTTCCATTTCACCCTCCAGAATGAGGATGAAAAACAAAATGAAGAAACCTTAGCGTACCCGGGAGGCTACAGAGCAGAGAATGGGCCCCGGGGCGCAGTAAAACGCTAATAACTGATGCAAATCCGGTTCTACTTATTTGCTTAACAATAAAAGCAAATTATCAAGGCTTTTATAGCTTAAAGTGGACCTACCATAGGAGAGTCCGCTTTCGCCCTATAGAAGTGTTCAAGCATTAGAAAAACTGGAAGATGGTTGGTAAGAAGAATGCAAGAGAACGGGGATTACTGAAAAGAGATCAAGAGAACCAGAGACATGGTCAACAGTCTCAGGATGACACAGGACTGCACCCAACTGGGCAGCTGCCCAACAGGATAGGAACTGTCACTTGGCTCTTCAGAAAGGAACAGAGGGGTCCAAACTGACAGGGTTCCAGAGCAATAAAGTCAAAGCCGTGTATGAAAGGTCTTCCTCACCTCTGCAATCCGGCTGTGGGCGGTGAGATTAACACACTCAGCTGGCAACACCACTCAGTATAACAGAACACCCTGTTAGATTCACTCAAAAATGTTATGGCAACAGGCTCCACACAATGTTTTTAAGTAACTTATTACCATCGGAAGAAAACAGGCCAAAATTTAACAAATGAATTAGAAGTTACTCAGAAGAGATGGCATTGCACAAATTTGACATCACACAAATTTTGGTGCACCGCTCCAGTCACTCAAACACAACTGTAGCGGCAGACTGGATTTCCAAACTGGGTGGGAACTGTGCATGCCCTCCCACGCAGTTTGCACCAAATGGGCATGCCATGAGATGCCACAGCGTCCAGTAAAACAATCCAGGGATTCACCATACTGTATCGACTTGCTTATATGTCACTTAGGATTAAAGGGCCTTTCAGACAGGAAGCAGTACACACTGCGCTTCGCTCAAAACCATGTCATTTCCAATGGTTTGCGCCGGGCAGGAGGTCTGAGCTCTTGCGCTTCAAGTTCAACCTGGAGTTTTCCCTCTGCGATACCAGCAAGCATGGCCTACCCCGAGTCATACCCGAGAAGCCCTTCAGAAAGAAGAAAAAAGTTTTCAATCATAAATGACCGCCTGTTCATGAAGTCTGGCCAGTGACAGACTGTCAGAGTCTGTCCAAGATTGAGGTGAAAGACAACACGCATTTACCCCAGGGAAATGACCTTCAGTGGTTTCCGCAATGTCACATGCGGTTTTCACACCTTCAGAGTGCTGCATTTACCGCTGTTCAACTGAAAGTAATCAAGCGTGTGTTTTCCGTGTGGCCAAGGCTACATCCAAATTTGCCATGTGCTGCTCAACATCAAAAAAAAAAAAAAAAAAAAAAAAATTATATATATATATATAAATATATATATATATATATATATATATATATATATATATATATACACACACACACACACACACACAAAATAATGAGTAAACAAATGGCATTACAAAACGGACATCTCCTATTTTCAGACAATAAATCTACAAGTCTAGTCTCATCTCAAAACAAATTTCGGTTTCACACATGCAAGTAGACGTAAAAATGTTTTGTTTTTTTTTCAGCAAACACGTTATCATCTCACAAGAGGAGGAATAAGGAAATCCAGTCACACCAAACCAATGCGACCTGCTCCCCACTCCATTATAACAAGGCTCTCGAAAGCTCTCACCAAAGCACAGACATCGAAAGCAAATTACCCTCCCAATTTTTTTCCCCCCTAAATTGGACACTTCAGGTGGGAGAAATCCAAAATCAGGGAAAATTCCTCTCCCAGCTAAGCAGAGGGGACCAAATCCCCATCAGTGGAGTCCCTTCCAACATTCCCAAAAAAAATAAAAAACAATAACAGATGGAATCGGCAAACAGCCCCCCTCCCTTGCATACAGATGCCAAATTATCCTGCATTTCTTCACAAAAACGACACTGAACACATGCACATTTGAATACGGCATCGCCGTCCGAGATACAGAATCGCTGTAAACAGAAGAGGGAGGCGATGTTTACATTTCTCCCCATTTCAGTTGTTTCATGAACATGGCCAGCTCTCTCCGTCCCCGGTGGTATAACCAGGCCGGGTTTCAGGGTAATGCGCCGCGCGAGTGGATGATACGGGCCGGAGATGCGCGCTCAGCGTGACTGAAGGGGCGGCCAGAGACAAGCTGAAGAGGGGGCATTATATAGAGGATGTGATGTTGCAGCCGCCCCGACAAACATAGAAGAACGGCCAGCTGGGTGAGCTGGAGGTGGGGGGGGTGGGGGGCGTTCACACTGAAACAGCAGGATGCCTCACCGTTGCACACCAAACGCTAAGACTGCTGTCAATTTCTCAAGGGTCCTTAGCAATGATGCTATGGAATCTGCCATTTACTGCTGTGCTGATCAGGCCCTGGGCCCCGGAGCTAGCAGCAAGCCAGTTTGTATGCGTGTTTCTATCCCCGTCGCAGTAAATCTTGTACAAATGCAATTAGACCTGGCATGAACGTTTGATTGAATAAAGTGAGGACAGGCAGAACACACAGACACACGCATGCATACACACAAACACACTAAATGCATGCCTAACCAAACCCTCGCCCTATCCTTAACCAATCCTTAATTCTAACCTTTACCCTCATTTTCTGGGTGAAAAACCTCTTCTGGTCCTCACGATGTAGTACAAGAATGTACATGCACGCACTCACAGGCACACACAGACACACACACACACACACACAGACAGACACACACACACACACAGACACGCACGCACGCACGCACGCACGCACACCAGAACGGTTGCTGGTGTAAGTAGAGGTATGAATACCCTAAAGATCTGAACCTCCCTCCAAACAATCTGATAGCAAACCCAAACCCCGCCCGCACTGCACACTGCTCAGGAAACCCAACAGGGACCAGTCTGTGATGCAGCACAGAATTCTGGGAAAAGGAGCATCACACCCACACCGACCTGTAACAAAACAGGCAGAACTACAAATACCACAGAGGTGAAATTCAAAACAAATTCTGAAGCTCACAAAGCAGAGAATTATCAAAGAAACGATACCGTCAAACAAACACTTGTACACTTACATATTTTCTTCTCATGCCCAATGAAGAGAGCAGCAAATGACTTCATGCAGGAATTGATGGCAGTGTTTACGAGGGAAAATAACAAATCCAAATCACTTGATACAGGAGCCTTAAAAAAAAAAAAAAACCCCAGAGCAGTCTGGCAGTTTCAGTGTGTTTTTGTCACAGAGGGGGACTGGGGGGGTGGACATGCGTGTTGAACAGCTTGCACATTAATTAAACCACAATACTGAACAGTTGGACAGGAGCAGGTCGGCTATAAGGTGACATTGCTATGTAGACAAAGAATATGAATGCAAACAATACACCCCCCACCGACCTCCACCACCTAATAAAAAAGTTATCATCCCTCAGCTGGTCATTCTCAGGTCAGAGTGCAAGACTATCATAAAAAATTCCCTCCACCAGCAAGAGCGGTCTTTAAAATTTTTCTTTAATTGCTGGGAAAAGGAAAACAAAGCAGCAAATGCAGTTTGCAGGAATTTCCCGTTCACCTGAAGGAGGACATGCAGATCCAGACTGTGAGAGATCGCCCCCTGTCAGTCTTGAGCGCAACTGGAGAGAGTCGCGGTACCGCGAGGGGGGGGAAGAAAGCGGCTCGTTTGCACTGCTGCGCCCGCGGGGCCTGCCTAATGCGCTGCAGCAGCACGCATACGGCGGGCTCGGCTGCTGCCAATTAGCGCTGCTTTGTGGCTCCGGAAAGACGCGCTTTTGAAGGCAACCTGGAGAAAACTTCATCGCCCGTGCAGCCGTCAACGGGCGCTGACAGACCGTTAAATATAATGAAAGCGATGCGCTCAAACGTACCATCAAGACCTATTTTGGGGGGGGGGACATGGTTACCTTGTTCAGAGCATTAACGTTGCAGAGCAATGGGCAGGGGGGTTAAAACAGGTTTTGGAAATAAAGGTATTAAAGAAATAAAAACAGGCTGAAACACCTATGCCTCAATCAGTTTACGAGAACCGCAAACATGTGGCACCAGAACAGACAATATGTCAGTGCACACGTCAAAACCCAAAAAGTCAGCTTGATTTTCCTGCGGGTGATATTACCGAGGAGGTGAGCTAGTCTGTAGCCAGCAGGCAGCACCATGTCAAATTACTAACTGCCTGTAAAGCACAGTGTCACAGAATGAAGCCTCCCCTGAAAGGCTGCCCAAAGAAACTCAGAGCACGGCGGACTGCTGGCTTAGCCTGAGGGAAGCTCTCGGTGCTGCACATCTATAAAAAAAAAATAAAATCTGTTTTCTGCTGAAGTAAGATGCCTCTACACACACTTATTAAAAATTAATCATCTCAAATTAGAGTCGCTCCGCAGTCGAGAAGACGCATTAGTGCCACCTC
Organism: Gymnothorax reevesii; assembly: GCA_029721435.1. Taxonomy (NCBI): domain Eukaryota; kingdom Metazoa; phylum Chordata; class Actinopteri; order Anguilliformes; family Muraenidae; genus Gymnothorax; species Gymnothorax reevesii. The sequence continues at coordinate 87,489,673 of CM056581.1, read as the reverse complement.
CCAAGACCGAATTCCGCTGCATTTTAGATCACATTCTGCTGATATTTCCTGTTTGTTTCAGGGCACTACTGAATCCTACCAGTGCGTCTCCACCACCCCCACCGCAAGGAGCCAGAGATGTTCTGTTCGAGAGGATTAAAGACTCAAAAGTGGCCAAAGAGCCAGCGATAATTTTTGGCACATTTCAGCACATACATGATTAACTTTGGAGAACGATAGGCAAATGAGGCCGTACACCTTCTTATGCAAGTGAGCTTGAGAATCTGAAATTTGATGACTAGATGCTTCAATGTACCTAGGGTGAAAAATTGTTCAAACTATTAGATCCTGAAGCACTAAAGATCTGGCTTGCTGTAAATATCCAAGGCGATGAGTGGCTAAAGGTGTCAGTTAATTTCATCGGGGAAGAAACAGCATCTTACTGGAGCCAATAAAATCCCTGTTTCAGTACTGAGAGCAAAACCTCAGGCTCACAGGCTCAGAGAAAACAAACTTTAACCACGAAATCAATTCAGTTTGTCAGCAATTTCCGGCAGGGCATACTGGTCAATGATCTCAGAGACAGTTTAACACAACTCAGTGTGTTTTAGTAGATCATTCCTGAACGCCGCTAGCAGTAACTGTTCGATAAGCTTTGCCCAAGGTGTTCTGATGACAGCAGCCGTGCTCAAATCACCATGAGGAGTCACTGGCTCTTATCTTCAGCCTTCACCGCATCTGCAGTCAGGTCATAAAATGACAAAAGTTCATCACTTTGGCTCTGTAAAACCCCACAATGAATCTGAAACTAATCCATCAACAGAGTGCCTAAGGGTAGGCCTTCTGCTTTCATTTAAGCACCTCACCAAAATTTTCACGTGATTGACTTGGTGGTGTAGAACGTTCCACTTCTTTATCTGCAAAAAGCCTCAAGTTTCTTTCTTCTAATGCTTTGGGTCACTGAGCAGTTAAACCACTGTCAAAACACCACCAAATGCATTTTGCAACATTAGGCTGCATCTGAGCGAGTAATATCTCGCGATGCAATTCAGAACTGAACTGAGAGAGGAAGCTCTGGTTAAGGAGTAGTTCTGTCCCATCCATTCAATCTTCTCTTCCTGTTATCTTGGTTCGAGAGGATCTTGGTCCAACTGATCCATATAATGTGGTTCCACCACAACACTACTTTTTTTTTATGTGTTTGGACAAACTTCCTGGTTTTGAAGCTTGCCAATGGTCTTCATCTTCTAGTAAACCCCAAACCAAAACCAAAAAAATAAAAAATTTAAAAAAATGGTCGACTAGGGCACACCTAATGTTTTAGCCATTCCGCTAAAGGGTTTATTTAAATTTCTCAGCCTGATGACTGCTTGCCTCACTGGCAATGACAGCTCATTCAACTTCATACTGAGAGTTAAGAGCAGCACATTTCAAGTGCAAATGCCACACTTGAAACCAACTCAAGATCTTTTATCTGCTTAAATGCTAAAGAAATAATGACAGAAAAACACAATCCAGGCTACAAAACAGCCACACAGCCAGTTATCGACATACTTTTGGCTCCTGAATGAAGGGTAAGCACATATAAAAATCACAACAAAACCTTGCACTTGATTCTGAAATTCTGAAGTAAAAAGCCTCAAATTAAAGTGGGAAGGTCGCACATGAATAATATTCATTATTCTGTTTCATCCCAAATATGCAGAGGAAGACAACTTAAATAATAACTTCACTGAAGCCAATATCAATGGACCTGACTAAATGACATTTGTCACCAATTGCCATTCATCATTCTGTTTAGGACTACCTTTCAGAGCAAAAAGGGATAGCATATATGGAGTCACACTAAGAAAAAAAAAAAAAAAACTATAGGCACTCCAAGAGTGCCGACCTCCGCCAAGACAGCACAGAGGAAATCTTGCTGAGTGAACATGGCTCATAAGAGATTGAAGGTATCAGCAACAAAGGATTTCAAGATGGCTGCCACATTGTCTGATCGATCGCGGTCAAGATCAATCGGGTCCATGCCTGATGTATTAGCAACCCACCCACAAAATTCCAGAGATATCCATTCTTTAGTTTTTGAGTTATCTTGTTGAAAAAAAACAAACAGACAGACAAACCAACGCCAGCAAAACATAACCTCATTGGCGGAGGCAAAAATAAATAAGCCGCATTCAGAATATTAACAGGGAATGATTCTCTTAGACCAAGTACGTACGCTACCATTATTTTAACCTTGGTTTACAACACTCCATTACAAAAAAGTGATTTCCCTTGGTATTACTTTCATTCCAAGGCCCCAGAGCATCCATTTTCATGCATGGAGATTTATAATACTAGGCCAATTCAAACATAAATCCACAAGAACAGCTGCAAGGGCCGTGCAAATGGAAGTGATACTGAGTAATGGGCAAAACCTAACACATAAAAAATATCCATTTTCAACCTCCCAGACAACAATTTCTTTCTACTTTTCAATGTTTACTTGTAAAATAAATTTTAAGAAGAGCATCTCATTCAGATGGTCAGATGGGCCCAGCAATAGATGAGACCACAGGATCTAAAGCAAAATGCAGTACATGTCTGACTATAAGAACTGACTTCAGAAAACAGGTCTAATAGTAGTAGTAACTATGCCAGTCCCTGAGTGGTCACACTTCCAAGTTTGAAACAATGAGTCAGTTAAATCCAGACTGTGACGAGGCCAGGCACAAGAGAAAATGCTCTTGTTACTGACGTTGTTTTAAATACAAAGCACCTGCAGCTACAAAGAGCAGTGGTGGCAATCCACAATTGCGCACTATCAGAATTACATTAATTTCATGTCAGCATAGCTCAAGAGGAGCCATGAATGTGGACTCCAATTTAATGAAAAAAGATTTTTCTTTTACGGCCAAAAGATGGATATGTAGAGGTAATCTATCAACCTGAAATCACAACATTAATCGCAGAAGGCAGTAGGCACCTCACATCTAACTCAAGAGTTCAGCACTGAGATGGTGGTCATTATTAAACCCTGTAGAGCAATGCATAATGACAACTCACTGGACCTTTCTGCCGTAATGGTGTGCCAAAAGTACAGCTCTGGCAGCAAGGCAGATTACTTTAGATTTTATCTTGACCTTCTCTGAACTACAAAAGCCATTTGGTTTTATCTGGGAATGCCGTTTCCACAACAGATTTACAAACATCAGCAGGCATTCACGCTCATGCAGATACAAAAGCCATCAGTTTCATCGCATCATGTGACCATGGCTCCCATTTCATAAACCCACTGGCGCAAACAGCGCCGAACAGCGGACGTTATCACTCCGAGTCTGACGTCATCGCGACCCAGATGTCATCGCTATCCTGATCCCGGTTCGGGGGAGAGAAAAAAAAAACCCCAAGGTGTTCGAGCTATTGCTGTCGGAGAGAAATATTGATTGCGATTATAGGACGCAGTGCAACAGTTAACAACAAAGACAGAGAATCAAACGGAGAGGTGAGAACTGAGCCGTGCCCTCAGAACTGCCTAAGTGGGGAAAAACATTGACTCCATTAAAATACGATCCTATAGATCCCTGTATGCAAACTGCTTATGACGCAATTAAACTACGCGTTTCCTCGGCTGTCTCCATAAGGACCATTATTAACGCCGAGGTGCAAGCGGAGAACAACAGTCACCGCTAATGAAAGCTCACTCCAGCATTTGTCTCTCCCTCTCTCGTCTTCTCCCTCATTCTCATTCGATCCATTTTAATGAGAGACGCGTAAATATCCCCATTGGCGTGAGAAGCCCTGCTGGTGAAACCGCACCACCGCCTGCTTTAAAAATGACAACCTTGCGGTGTTCACAATTATCCCTCCGAGAATACGTCTCCTTTTCAACATCACAAAGGAGAAAATGAAGGCTCGCCATCACTGATTCAAGGACAAGCTGAAGCTTGTGAAAGCTGCGATACAATGGGACGGCCATTTCACTGAAGACAATATAATTTACATTCTGTGAAGGGCTGCAAAAAAGACAGCTGTTCAGAGCTCATCTTGAAGGATTTTTGGTGACAGCGTAGGTGTATACTGCACCATGTGACATATTTAAGGCTTAACACACTAAAACAGTAGTTTGAATGCATTTATATCGGCCGCGATGCGATTCATTATTCATTAGACTCAGAAGGTCGAAGAGACACACCTTGTGATGCTGCCACTGCATAATTAAACAGCATGCCTGTCAAATACATTTTTTTGGTATGCTAAACACAGTGCTTCCTCAATTTGCTATTTTTAACTGAATGGATGTTAGAACATTAAAAATTGTTACAACAACAATAGCCTATTTGATTTATTCGGGCGGCAATAACACTGATTGTGTAAAAAATATTATATATATAACCCACAAAATAAGCAATGGTTAGTCACTAGGTACAAGTGCTGAAAATAGATCAGACGATTATGGAAGTCAGACCCGGGGACCCAGTGTTTGCAGTTTGTAACAATCTCTTGATCAATTCAGATTATTGATAACAAGCTTCATTTCCTCCAAGTGCAATTAATTCAAACGCTGTTGGTTTGACCCAGTGCCATTTGCTTCCTCATTGAAGACTGCAGTCTATGCAAACAGCCTTGTTTCAGTGGCTAGATGGCCACAATTAAAGCACAGATTCCCCTTGAAAGTGTAATTTAATAAACATTAAAAAAACTTAAAGAATCTTTAAAGGAATCATTTGATTCACAGCACATAATATAAAATAAAAATATTAATTGGTCAGATTTATTAAAAGCACTGGCCAGTTATTAATAGAATAGCTTTCAGTAGTACGCATAGCCATTTCTGGTACCACATGGCCTTTAGGCAGCAAATCATCCTTCAACAGGCATTTAAGATGTCATATTAAGAACAATTAACAGCTTACATTTCACAGGTTGCAATTACGCTTGAAATAAGCCTGATAACCCTCGAAATACATAATCTTACTGCCAGCAATACACTTGCAGTGGAGTACCCATATGCAGAGAAATTTTCCACTGCGGTCAAAATTCCATCCCGAGATGGGTTTTCAAACATCAACCTCAAAACCGTCAAGTGTACATCATGCTCAATACAGTATAATAGGGCTTTTAGTAGCCTCAGATGTAGAAAATTGCTGATAAATACACTGCATCGAAAAGCAGGCATGGAAATTAATGAACTTGAGCATCATCCTTCCCAGCAAAGAGCAAAACCCAGCAGGATAACTGCAGTCAATTTTGGAGTTTAAACCACACGATGAAATACTTAGACCACAAAACTGCACTAAACTGGAGCAGCTGTGCTTATCTTGCATGCAGTTAAAAGGTCACGATATTAATGTCAACAATAACAACTTGTCTGCATTATCCCCAATCAAGCAAGCATTTTTTGCAGGATGGTGAAAAAGTATTTGACCACTTCCCAATTTCTTCTATTTTTCCTAACTCAGATTGAAATGTTTCAGACCATCCAACCAATTTAAAAGGACAAAGACAAGATGAGTCAATACAAAATACAGCTTTTAAATGATAATGTAATTTATTGAAAGTAAAGAGTAATTCAAAACCTATATCATCCATGTGGAAAAAATAACTGCCCCCTATACTCCAATAACTGGTTGAACCGCCCTTGGCAGAAACCACTGCCATCACACATTTGCAGTAACTTTCAATGAGTCTTTTATGTTGCTATGGAGGAATTTGGGCCCACTCTTCTTTGCAGAATTATTGTAATGCTGCCACATTTGAGGGTTTTCCTGCTGTTTAAGGTTGTGCCACAATAGCTCAATCAGATTCATATCAGGACTAATACTAGGCCACTCCAGACCCTCACTTTGTTTCTTTGGCACCATTCATAGGTGGATTTGCTTGTGTGTCACTGAATATTGTCCTGCTGCTTAACGCAACTGCACTTGAACTTTGCGTCGCCAACTGATGTCCAAACTGATTCAGGATTTTCTGGTGGAGATCAGAACTCATCCCTCCAACAATCATGGCAAGTTGCCCAGGTCCTGATGCAGCACAGCAGACCTCGACCATTACCGTACCACCATATTTGACTGCAGGTACGATGCTCTTACCGCGGAGCACTTCCCTTTTTCTCTAGATGCAACGGCACTCATTTCTTCAAAAAAGGTTCCACTTTTGACTCATCAGTCCACAGAATATTATCCTAAAACTCTTGGGAGTCATGAAGATGTTTCATAGATTATTATCCAAAATGTCTTGGGGGTCATCAAGATGTTTTCTGGCAAGGCTTTGCATTCTTGTTGGTCAATAGTGGTTTTTGCCTTGCAGCTCTCCCTTGGATGTCATTTTTACTTAATCTCTTTCTTGCTGTGGTATCATGAATACTGATCTTAAATGAGGCAAGTGAGGCCTGCATTTCTTTCGAAATTAGGGTTTCTTCAGAAATTCTTCAGAAATTCCCCCCCCCCCCCAGACGTGCTCGAGGAAATTTTGGAAGGCTAGCCACTCCTGGGTCACTATTTTCTCTGTTCCAACACTGTTCCATATTTTCTCCATTTCTAGATAATGGTTTTCACCATGGTTCACTGGAGTCCACAGCCTTAGTAAACCTTACCAGATTGATAGAAGTCATAGACTTTGTTTCTCATCTGTTTTTTTAATTTCTTTAAATCACGGCATCACATGCAGCCGTCTGCCAACTTCAAATTTCTAAACAGATTCTATTTATGTGATGTTCAGATTCGATAGGGCAGTAATCATGCCTTAGTGTCTCATGAAATTGAATCCAATTATCAATTACATTTGTTTGATTGTTTACTTTATAATCAAAGAGGGCAATTATCTTTTCACCTTGGGACAGGTAGGGGTGGATAGCTTTTTTTCCTTCAGTAAACGAAATAATTTAAAAACTGCATTGTGCGTTCGTTCACTCAGGTTCTCTTTGTCTGATATTAAAATTAGTGATGATCTGCAACGTTCAAGTGTGACAAATATGCCACAAAAATTTCTAAAAATTAAAAAAAAAAAAAAAAAATCGGGATGAGGCAAATACTTTTTCACAGCCCTGTAGTTCTGATAATTTTTTTAAAATAGTGATTTAAAACGCATTGTCAACCAGCTGAAATTTATAGGAGTCCAGCAAGAAGTACTGATCGTGCATAACAATCAGTTGATGAATTTGGACTCAACGATAAATCGTAAGATTACGCTGTGACACGACTGCCAAGACATTCAGCAAATCCATTTTGGAAGCCAGAAACTCCCTACTCTCAGTGGCATTGCGTTCAAAATCATTAACCTGCAATCAAAACGCAGAGATTCACAGTCCTCAGGTAAAAACAAAGCCAGTTCCATTTCCTTCCAGCAGCTAAGGAATGATTTTCCCACGGCATTGTCAGTTACATATTGTGGTTCTTCATAAAGATGATCCAGAATAGGATATGCTTTTCCCTTCATGTCGAACAGCCACAAAATAAGTTGGATTTAAAACATTAATTACAGCGACTGCCAACACATAGAAAAGCAGATAAAACTGCACAGATGCGTTGATATGAGGCTTTAAATTGCTGCGACGAAATACATTAGGAATAGTTTGACCTCAAACATTTTGCTTTAGCAAATCGTTCGTTGGCTAGTATATGAACGTTAATTCCAATTACTCAAAGCCATTTCATACATGAACTTGGTGACTATCATCACTTCAATTAAGATACCCAACCCTCCTCTTCCTTCTCCGGAACTTCGATCAAGAGCCAGGTGACAGGCTTGCTAAGGATCCACGGTGTTATATGAATATATAAGTGCGCACATAAGGCACCAATAGCTGCCGATAGGCTTGCACTTGCTGAACAACCGCAGTTCAGGTCAGACCTCTGAAGTCACCAGCAGTGATTTGCTATTACCTATCAGCGGAAATGACTTGTTTTATGTTCACGCAAAGCAAACGTAACGTAACTGGGTTTCGTTTGTGATAACACAAACGAACAAAACCCCATCGTGTGAGATTATAAAGACTTCATCAAACTATATATCGATTGTTTTCAGCGGCGGGGATTATAAGCACGTCAGAGCGCACCATGACTGCCTCCTGCTCCGATTATTAGCTTTTAATATTACAGGACACGGGCGATGTGGTGGACCAGCAGCCTGGAAATGTGCTTAATCTTGCATGCCAGTCATGGAACAAATGCAGTCAAGTTCACTTCATCGATCAAGCCCAATATTTTATTGTGATTGTAGTGCATAATTCAGCAGCCGTTGCTAAACCGTCATTGACGGCGTTATCAATTTTGTATCTAACAAACTAAACGCAATGCATAATTCTGCATTTAATATTACAACTTATTTTCACTACAGTTTCCTTGACATTGTGTTGGATAATAATGTCAGTCCAGTAAACGGTGAATAGCCAGTAACTACACAATACCTACAGAGCCTCAGTGCACGTCTCCAGCGAATGCGTGATACGTGTATCAATGCAAGCTAATAACAATAACAATAACGATAACGATGCATCAGCTTTGCAAACTGACCTTATCCGGAAATCTAATGTTACAGCTCAGAAATACGATGCACGGTCACCGCCTTTGGAAATTGTTACGATGCAGTAGTTGATTCAACGTAAAAAATCCTAAGATTTTCGATTCTCGCTCGTATATTTGTGGGAATTAAGGTAAACCAGCCATCAACAGTTAACGTTAGTCGGCGAATACAATACTTCCACGTTAGCAAGAGAGTAAGCCATCTGTTCACGCCAACTCGAGCACAACAGCAAGCTTCAGTCGGCTTGGTAGCGAGGATTAATCAATTAATTAGACTTTATCACCCTTGACTTGACACTTGCGATTGACGGCCACATTTTCATTAAAATTATCGCAAATCCAGATAACTTGACTTTAATTAAGCCATTCAGCCTAAGTTAATTAGTTCCAAAGTATAAATGTTATATAGCAGGCGTGCTACTTGGAACATGATTCCAATTTAAGACTTACCTTTTTTTTTCTTGCTCTACATCAGTTATTGTTTCAGATCTGCAACACAAAACAGGGAAGACTGAGATTAACTAAACCCCAGCGATCCAGCAAGATAACTAGCTGGTTAACGCAGTGTTGGCTAATAGTGTCCGTTGAGCTGGCCAGTTGGAGCAGGTGTGTTGCCACTTTTTGTGTTTGCATAAACGTTTGCCACCACTGTGATTATTCGTGTTCAGTCAGTACTATTTATGCCTCGGAATAAAGTCAATGTGTAAATATCAATGTAGTGATTTTTCGCTCCCTTCTCACCTCAATCTTAAAGCACCACCTCCCTTGTTGGAGACGGACGAATCATAAAGTGGTCAGCCCACCTTCCAGTATTTTGTCATTCCATTGGTTATCCGGGTGATGGGGGAGTAGTAGTAGCGGCCAATAAGTTTGAAGCATGTAGTGATTTAAAAGCTGAGAGTGGCGTGGCCGGCGTTTGCATGGGTGTTCTCAAGCCTGCTGCTGAAAGGTGGTGGACTGCGTTGGAAACACTGTTGAACTCTCCTCGTCTTGTTTGGTATTGACTCGTGTTTATTTGTGGTATCTCGATTTATTTTATTAAAGACGGGACAAATGTTGTTATATACTGTCTTACCTGCTGTCTTTTGACGATTAAATCTGTTCAGGCGGATTCTTCCTCGTCAAATGTTGGCTACTAAGTTGGTTCTTTAAAAACGCACATAAAAACTGAGACAATGGGTTAATTTTGAGTGAAGATGTTTAAAAGGCTATTATTATTATTATTATTATTATTATTATTATAAGCTTAGTCAATGGTAAACTGAACACACTTGTAAATTGAAAGATATGCATTTTTCTGATACTAGATTTGCAACTTTTGATTGGGGCTGCTGAAGGACATGGATAAAATCAAGATTTCTGGTTTCCTTTACTAAGCACCAAAGCACAAAATGATATTCTACTCCCTACTTTTCTAAATTGATTTTATTATCTCCTCATGTGCATATGATGCCTCCAGTGGAGAGTATAACTGCTTGTTGATTTGTTCAGTGGACATAAGCCAGTAAGTGCGTCTTGCTCTCACATTAGAAATATTTTCCTGGTGAGTTTGTTCATGAAGTTAACCAAAGAGAGGAAAGCCCTTCTGCAGCTTCATTGGATATTTATCTGTTAGTTTTACCAACTTGTAGTGATGAATTCAACTGGAACATACGTTGTACAATAGAATAACCAAAGTGTCATTGAACATATTCAATTAAATCAATCACTTTGCATGCTGCCCCCAAATGAGGGGCTTTGTCTGTATGGCTGGATTTGGTCTACCTCTGAAAGTGATTCACTTGTTTATTTAACACTTCTATGGAGCATAAGATGATGACATACAACCATTTCAGCTAATCAATTGTTCTAATTTTGGCTTTTGTTGAAGCATTGTGTAACTTTAAAGGTTAACACAACTCCAAAAACAGTGAAGTTTTCCATTTCTCATCTGGTGCATGTTTTTATTTAACTGGAATGCAACAGTGTAGTAAGTGCGGAGGGTATTAAGCTGACAAAAGAATGTGCAAGTTTCTCTGTTTTATTAATGGAATATTTCATAAATTGAATGAAAAAGCTATCCAACCCTACCTGACCCTACATGAAAAAGTGATTGCCCCCTTTTTTACTAAATCAACCAATTAAACGAATGAAATTCCTAGTTAAGTGAAATACAGCAAGGCACATTACTACCAGCCCCGTTGAATCTAAACATCACTTAATTTGAAACTGTTTTGCAACAAAAAGCAGCACATGGTGCTGCAATGTAAAAAAATTCATGAGCAGATGGGAAACAAAGTTGTTGATATGTATTCATCTGAAAAGGGTCACAAAGCCATTTCTAAGGCTCTGGGACTTCTGTGAACCATGGTTCACTAAAGTCGCAAAGGGAGAAACCTTGAAACAGTGGCAAACCTTCCCAGAAGTGGTTTGCCCACTAAATTCCGCCAAGAGGACGTCGACAACTCATCCTGGAGGTGACAAAAGAACCCAGACTAACTTCTAAAGAACTGCTGGCTTCACTCACCCCAGTAAAGGTTGGCATTCATGATTCCACAATAAGAGAAAGACTGGGCAAAATTGGCATCCATGGGAGAGCTGCAAGGCAAGAACGACCGTTGGCCAAATTTAGGGATACTATTCTGTGGAACTGATGAGTTAAAAGAGGAACTTTGTAGAAAGCATTGGTCCCATTACATCTGGCAAAAAGTTTATGCAGCATCGTTCAATAAGAACATCACACTAGCAGTCAAATATGGTTGTGGCAGTGTGATTGTCTCAGGCAGCTGAGTTGCTTTGGGACCTGGGTGACTTGTCATAATTTCTCAACCAAAAAATCCTGAAAGAGTCTAGCGAGTCATCTGGCCATGATCTAAAGCTCAAGCACAGTGGGGTAATGCAGATAGACTATCATTCGAAGCACTCCAGCAAGTCCACCACTGAATGGCTCAATTTAAACAAAATTAACATTTTGGACTGGCCTCATCAAAGTCCTGACTTGAATTCAATTGGGATACGGTGGCATGACTTTAAATAGGCCATCCATGCTTAAAACCCTCCAATGTGGCTAAATTAAAACAACTCTGAGAGAGGAGTGGGCCAAATTTCCTCCACAATGGTATGAAATACTCATTGCATTGCATTGCAAGTAGTCGCAAACGTTTGATAGGGTGGTGCAATGGTTATTAGGTGTGGGGTGGGGTGGAGGGCGGGGGGAAATAATGAAAAAAAATGGCTAGTATAGGTTTTTAATTCTTCACCTTCAGTACATGAAACAATAATTTAAAAGCAGTATTTTTGATGCCTCTCTTTTTTATTATTTTCATAAGAAAGGAATAGGAACACAATCACCAAGGTGGTGGCTATAGGCTATAAATAAAATGTAAAAAATAAATAAAAAGGGGGTAAATAAAAAGAAACATTACAAATATCCTGACAGAGGTTTTCATATTTTGGCATATTACATACAGATCATCTTAGACAATTTCACTGCAAGAAATTAACATTTGGTCAACTTCCAGTCATTAAATTAAGGAACGGTTGCCAAGTCTTTAAAAAGATTTCTTCCTTAGCTGAAATGTTGTACCTAATTTTCTCCAAATGCAATACATTCCCCAGCTCCCTTAGCCACATTTCAATTGTAGGAACCTTTTCAGATTTCCAAATTGTAAAATTAATTTTGTGGCCAACAATGTTGAAAAGGAAATAGCCCTATAGCCACATGTCTGCTTTTCATACTGCCCAAATCCACCGCCCCAAACAGCGCAGTAAATGGGGCTGAATTAAATTGCTGGTTAAAAGCCTTTGTGAAGAACTCAAACAAGGGGCCCCAAAATGATTGTAACTAACGACATTACAAAAATGATTTCCCTAAGACATTGAACACAATGGGATGACCTATCTGGGAAATTTTTCTGCATTCTGGAGGGAGAGCAATATTTTAGTTCACTTTTATTTGTCTTATATCAAAATGAGTCAGACTATCTGAAACATTCAGGGGTCTTTAGGGTAAAGTGTACCAATAACCATAATAATGTAAAAACTAAGAAATAAACATACTCAACATGATTTAACCTCATAAAATGTAGTATTTTGATAAAAATGTGCATAGTTGCCATGGAAATGACGCTTTAATGACAAAATCTGAAAATATTTTGTGGCACTGATATTTAAAGAACCATGGTCAGATTTTAGTCAAATTAGTCTCATATAAAAGGTTTACGATCTATTAAATAGATCTTTGTCTATTAAATGACAAAGGATTTTTTTGTTTGGGACATTTAAGAATATTTAATGAGCTCTGTTATGTAACCATAACGAAAATATCATCATCTTGGTTCATTTTCAAACTTAACCCCTCAGGGATGCACCTATCTAGAAAATCCTTGGTCATTTTCAAGTCAATCAAATGAATATTAATGATTTTATGAATGCCACAAGGTTGAAAATCAGTCAAAATTGTGATTTTCAGAAGTTTGCATTTGAAATGATAATTGAGGAGGAGGAAAAATATAGATTCTTGGTGTTTACTGGCATCTCACTGCATTCCTGAATTTATTTTATGCGAAAATCAAAAATATTGAAATTATCAAAAAAAAAAGAAGAAATTTTTACCCTGAAGACCCCTTAAATATAACAAATAAGCAAAATAAATCCCCACTTCTAAAAAAGCTGGGACACTTAATAAAATGTCAGTGAAAACAGCATGCAATGATTTGTAAATCTCTTAAACCCTATATTTATTTCAAAACACTACAAAGACAATATGTAGAATATTGATACTGAAAAATGTGCTGTTTTTTGAAAAATATCTCCCCATTTATAATCTTTTGAATATCTGCCCATCTTTCCAAAGGACTGGAAAACTTGCATGATGCGCAAAAAAATACGCCTAGTGGAACATCTCGCAACGAATTCAGTTAATTGGAAACAGGTCAGTAACATGATTGGGTATAAAAAAATCTTTCAGAAGTAAAGGTAGCGAGGGCTTTATCACTCTGTGAAAGACTACATGGGCAAATTATTCAACAATTTAAGATTGATTAAGTTTCTCAACATAAAATTGCCTAGAATTCGGAGATTTCATCCACTACGGCACATTGTACAGTGCTGTGAAGAAGTATTTGCCCAGTTCCTGATTTTTTTTTTCATATCTGTCACACTTAAATGTTTCAGATGATCAAACAAATTTTACCATTAGACAAATACAACCTGAGTAAATATAAAATGCAATTTTTAAATGATGATTTCATTTATTAAGGGGAAAAAGCTACCCAAACCTACATGGCCCTATGTGAAAAAGTAATTGCCCCCTAAATCCTAATAACTGGTTGTGTCACCTTCGGCCAGAACAACTGCAATCAAATGTTTGCGATAAATGGCAATGAGTCTTTCACATCGCCATGGAAAAATTTTAGCCCAGGGGCAAATACCTCTTCACAGCACTGAATCATTAAAGGATTCAGTGAATCCAGAGAAATCTCTGTACACAAAGTACAAGGCCAAAAACCAATATTGAATGGCTGTGATCTTCAGGCTCTTCAGCTGGCATTGTATTTAATGACAGACAAGATTCTGAAATGGAAATCACTGCATGGGCTCAGGAACACCTCTGCAAACTATTGTCAGTGAACACAATTTGTTGCAGCATCCACAAATGCAAGTTTAAATTCTCTCATGTAAAGATTAAACAATATATCAACAAGTTCCAGGAATGCTGCCGTCTTCTCTGGGCCCAAGCTCATTTAAAACAGACCGAGACAAAGTGAAAAGCTGTCCAGTGGTCTGACTAATTAAATTGTGAAAATCTTTGTGGAAATCATGGATGCTTCATCCTCTGAGCTAAAGAGGAGCGAGGCCATCAGGCTTGTTATCTGTGCACAGTTCAAAAGCTAGGATCCATGATAGTATGGGGGTGCGTTAGTGCATGTGGCATGGGTAACTTGCACATCTGTGACTATACCATTATGCTGAACAATATACACAGGTTTGGGAGCAACATATACTGTCATCCAGACATCATTTTTGAGCAAGGTCTTGCTTTTTCAACAAGACAATGCAAGACACCAAATTCTGAATGTGCTACAACACATAATCCGTTGTAAAAGAGTCTGGGTATTAAACTGGCCTGCCTGCTGTCCTGACCTGTCATCCACTGAAAACATTTAGAGTATTATGAAACGAAATGATTATGACGGAGGTGGCAAAGTGTTGAGCTGCTAAAATCCTAATCAAAAAGAATGGGAAAACATTTTGCTTTAAAAAACTACAGCATTTGGTCTCCTTAGTTCCCAGATGCTCATAGTGTGATGTTGCAGGGAGAGGTGATGCAACAGTGGTAAGCATGCTCCTGTTACAGTTTTTTTTTAAATGTGTTGCTGGCCTCGAATTCAAAACGAGCATGATTTTTTTCAAAAAATTTATCTCAGAGTCAATATCTGATGCATTGAATAAAAGTCTTTGTACAATTTTCAATAAAATGTACGGTTTAGATGATTTGAAAATCATTGCATTCTGTTTTGATTCACATTTGACACTGCATCCCAGCTTTTTTTGAAAATGGGGTTGTGGAAGAAATTGGGTGGGGGCAAATATTTTTTCACTCCACTCAAGGTCTAGGAGCTATTTTGATGCACACTGATAAAGAGAATGGCAAATGACAAAATACCAAGGAGAGAACAGTGCAGTTTATTGAGAGAACAAGAAAGAAAAAAAAAAATTTCTGTCACCGGACATAATGAACCCAGCTGGTTATTTTCTCTTCCTATTACAGTGAAGGTATCAAGGGCGCTGCTCCATGATATCGCACATGAAACACTTGGCTTTGAAGCTGGATTCTGACCTGACATGCAGGATGAGCGTCAAAAATAAGGCTGGCTTCTCTGGTAGACACTGCTTGCAAAGCTGAATACAAGAATCCCGAAAAACAAAAACAAAACTGAAGGTTTCTCACGAAGACAGTGAGATGAGTTGAAAGGGGTTGCACGCCAGTCGAGTGGAGACAGAGGCAAGATGACAACGAAATCCTGACAGGAAATGCAGGCAGTCTCACCAGGACCCAGACGAAGAACGGTTCGTAATCAGCGACATGACAACTGGAACAAGCAGACGAATTTAAAAAATTGAAGCCTTTGCATCACTGAAGGAAATTGCATGTGTCCTCTTTTGTAACATAAAGAGAAAGCATGTTTAATTGATACGCTGAAAGTACAATACCTTCATCAAGCCTGCCAGCAGCAGATGGCAGGGATCTCATTTCCATCGCTAAGATGTTGCGCATGTTTTGGCAGCAAATCTGCAGCTATAACGGCCTTTTGTCAATACATGCTGAGCACAGCAATCATATGGATATTAACCCAATGCACAATTTCCCTTTTGTCACTGTATTTTTGTGAAATAACAATTCCAAATTGAATACTTTTTTCCAAGCACAAGTATGCACTTATTGGATTAGTAGGCACAACGCAAAGAGGATCTTTGTAAGGCACTGAGATAAACCTACTGAATGTGCATTGATTCTAATCACCTTTATCTGTGCTAGAGTGGGTGTACATAAGCATGCTTGTACATCCCGCTGCATGATTTCCATTAAATTTTCTGTTTGATCATTTGGAAACATGAGGGTTAATGTCAGATGCCTAATAGTCTTTAGGGGACGTCCGTGTACAAAATTTTACCTGTTGTGCGTAAATGCTCAAATGTATATACCAAGCAAAGAAAATAGCACTTATATTTTTGTGAAATATTCCCTCAACACACTCATGGCAAAAGCACCAAACATTTTGCTGTGATGTACGTCATCAACAAATGCAAATGTAATGATGCAATTTAGACCTCATGTAATGCGGGAAAATCTGTGAATATTCATATTTTGAAGGTATCTAAATGTTCAATTCGACTGTCCCCAAACTTATGCTCATTTGTCAAACAAACAAACAAACAAATAATTAAATAAAGAGACAAGGAAAGCCTTGTTCCAAGGTGATTCTACAGTGTTGTGGTTTTTTGCAAGAGGGGCACCTGGTAGAGAGCACACTTTCGCCTGCGCCATTGTTTTTGGCCTTTTCAGTCATGTTGATCATTATCTTAGACCTTGACCTGTGAAAATGCAATCACATCTTATTGTTGCCACATACAAGCTTAACCCTTTCAGCGAATGATGTAAGATATCAAAATCAGGCACTGTAGAAAATCTATCATGTGACAACTTGTTGAAAAGAACTCCCGCAGAGGAGCTGTTTTATACACGTTGCCACATGATAGGTTTTCACCAGCTCAGGATAACTACATTTTTAATTCCTTGAAAATGTATTCGGCGCTCAAAGGATTAAAATTTCATCAAAATCGGTGCTGAACGTTTTCCATAACCCTGCTTTTAAACCAAAAGCAGACATGCTGACAAACGGAGCAAAACTGTCCAACTTCCCCAGCAGTAGCAACAAGACAATCAGAGACTGCAAACCCTCGCCCCTTTGACATTTGTTTCATTTTCTGACATGTCGTTTTTGTTTTGCATTGCAAATTTATTACATTTTCACAGTGGGCGAAGCAGCCACAAATTAAAATGGCAACGACCGTGCGTATTGACGTCACCGTCGCTGACTTTTGGATTCCAAGGGTTAGAGGCAAATGTCATTGATAATCTGTTGTGGGGGGAGGAGAGGGGGGGTTATACCTTACGGCGGCTCCACCGTATGATGCATGTGCCCTTAGAAATATAGGTAGACCAACTGGAGTCTCTTGACTTTATTTCCTCAAGCATGAAATGGGGAGACGAGGGAGGGAGGGATGCATGTACGGGCAGACCACGGACGAAACATCACGACAGTTAGACAGTTTGAGCAGGGTACAAACATAGCAACTGCGCTCCGGTATAATACATGTTATTAATTGCTTATTTCCGTATTACCTTGGTGTTGGCCTGACGGTCGCTGTATTGGCAGCCGAGGGCTAATTCCGCGGCCCAAAGGCAATGCAAAAATAAGTAATTTATAATATTTTTATTAAGTTAATTGGTTAAGTATGTTGTGCTATCATGACAATATTATGACTATGACTTCCGAAGTACGCGACTTCAAGACTCCTTAAAGAGCTTGTTATGGCCCCAATTTGTTATTACATTTACAACACAGCAGCAACAGCAACAGCAAGGGATGGCAGACACAGTTTTAAAAACTTAAACACATTTAATTTTTAACAAAGACAAACTAACTACTAACTAATCTACTGACCAAGATTGAATACAAAAACAGAAATATTTACAGTCCCTTTGGTGGGTTTCCTGGTGATGTCCTGGGTGAGGAAAATGCTCTAACACAGGCAAAAATCCACAAAAGAAACTTCACAGGTCTTGAACAGAATGACAGGTCTGGTGATATGTATCCTTCTCCTTGCAATTTCTCCTACTACTTTACTGTCTCAATTCTACTCGTTATATACTCTTTTGCAGACCCCACCCACATTTAGACCTTTTTTAATTTTCTGGGACTTGCCCCAGACATGTCTGAAACATGTCCAAACATAGCTCCAGTCTGAGCTTAACAAAAAAAAAGGTAAATACTGCTATCTAGTGGCCTTTATTCACATAACAACCTAAATCTTATGTCCGCGGCTGTCTTCTGCTTCTTTGAGAGCAAATGCCACAGTTGCCAATGGTTACTTGTGCACGTGCTGAACTCGGCCAATACAGGTCGGCCAAAGCATAATGTATTGGCAGGCCGTTTTTACTGTATTCTGGCAATAACATACATAACCAATTAATAATATCCAATATACTGTCACTGCCTGCACCCATTTTCTCCAATGACGAATGCATTGCTTCAAGTTCTCTTCGAAATATATCATTTGACATGCAGAACATGCCTGCTGTATTCTGGTAGCCATGACTGAGGGTGACACAGCCTCAACTTCACCAGCTTTCTTGGCTAATAAGCAATGGTACTGTGTCTCTAACCTGAACATTTCAAGGCAGTATCGTTATTCCAGGCCGATTTATCGTAAAATATGCAAGTTAATTGGGATTTTCGATGTTAAATTAAAATGCCGACCAAATCTGCTGTCTGGATCAGATACGGATGAAACCTGGTCTAATGATAGATGTTACTGATAAGTTTTGCGAGTTTGGCGATTTTTTTTTGTGACTTTGATTTTTGACCAAGCAGTCTGATGTCAGAGGAGGATCGAGCCACGGGTAGGACCTCTCTGCTGTCAAAGATTTGTGTAAATCGTGCCAATGGTTTTTAAGATATGCGGCTGGACGGAGAGACAGACAGACAGACCCGATTACAATCCCCTCGCTTCCCCTTCGGGGGCGAGAGTAATTAAGAGGTAACGCATTCAGCACATAAAACAAGTGCCAATACTGAACAGCAGAGGGCAGTAAAATCACAATAGAACATGCATTATGTGCAAATATATTTTACAGGTGACATGGTTTTTTTGAATTACCTTGGTTTCTCTGGCAATGAAAAAATTAAAGATGTGGACAGTGTCACTACGCATGCATTTATTGTTTACCCCATCAATCCTAAAAAGTCATGCTCACTTTCCCTGTGTGTGTGATCTTACAGTGCTTGAGAATTGGCCGTTAAGAGAGGTATGGCGCAGTTCACGCCATGGACACTGATATTGAAAGTCTACAGAGGGCTCGTAAATAATCTACATGAGAAATATGCCTGAGAGTGGTGAAGCTGTCCCTGATGAGACATGAACTCCTGTGTTGTCGGTCCATATCGCTCCACAATTGACTCCACCATTTTGAACCCTTTATTACTCTGAACTCTTCTCCCAACACCTCACCATATATTGTGAGTCTATCTAATTCTTACAATAGCTCAAAGTTGTTGAACTCAGTATCTTAAAAAAAGGTAAAATGTTCATAATTTTCATCACCAGACAAATTCATAGCCTCCCTCATTATTAATATTATTATTAACAAATACATACTTAGGTGCATGAAGCACTGGAATGCCATTAGAGGATACAATATGAGTGCAGAGCAAATTATTGTCTTGAAACTGCCTTCTTTCGATGAACAAATTATTAATTAAAAAGTGCAGGATATCTGCTTTTGGCAACGGTGATCAATATTTAATCGGACACCCAAGAGACTAGCACATCTAGAGTATATTCTCAGTTCATATTCTCCTTGTTAATTGCATGAGATCCATTCTGTACCCTATTTTGTTTGCACTGTCAATATCAATTTCATGCATGAAATTAGATTTATTAACTTACTGAGAAAGAGAATCTGATATTGGGATCAGTTGATATTGCTGGAGATACTTGCTTCTTCTTACAAAAAAATAAAGAGAAGTGGAAATGACCAAGGTCATTGTTCCAATTCCCGTACATTCATGATTTAAAAAAAACTAAAACTTGATAATAGAAAATCATCTCTCAACATGAAAACATACACCAATGTTAAAATTATATAAGTTTAGTTTAGTTTAATTTATTGTTTTCATATGCATTAAAAGCACAGTGTACAGTCGATGCAATGAAATGCATTTTGCCAGACACCCTCTCTCGACCCTCACATTACATTAAGAATAAATAAAATAATATCACAATAAAAGACAATAAATACCAGAAAATTAGGATAAATTAATCACTGCACCCATGGAACTAAGTGCTGTTGTTAAGCAGTCTTAACGTCCTGACAGACGTTTACACCTGCTAGGTACCCATGAACTGATTCACAAACCCATTGTACAGCGACAGACAATAAACAGATGACAAATCAAAATGAAACCAGTTTTGAGGGTATTTAATTTTGAAGATTCTCTAGTCGATCATTAAAACAGAAACCAAGCGTGCTTAGTCGCGTGATGCAGAAACAAAGATAATGGTATAACGTGGCTGTATCCATGCGGCCACAAGATGGCACTGGAGTCAACATGCAACAGACAATGGCAGCTCGTCTTAAAACCTGCGCAAACACGTGCTACCCACAGAAAGATATCCAAATTTGTTTCCATTGTTATGACAAAGGCATTTGGGCTTCTATTCTATCAACGTATGAAATTTGCGGTTGCCCATCTCAAAAACTTTTCGAGACAAGTTATCTTCCTAACTCAGATGCAGAGCACCCCGAGGGCAAGATGGGAGTGATCTGGTATGAGAAGCATCATTCCCATTTAAATTGCAGGACGCCTCACTTCAATCCACCTCATGGCTTGATCAATCCCAGACTTCACCTCTTTTAAGACAGTCCCGTTAAAACCAAAATTAACCCTATCCAGAACAGGCTTTTCGGGGCTTTTTGGGGCTTTTTACGCCCGCCCTCCCCCAGAAACTCGTAAACGACATGGCATATGACCAAATTTGCAGGGGATAATGTACACATAAAACTAAATCACTAAAATCATTTTGGTATTATTATGACCTATGACGTCATTATGACATCATGTTTTGATTTTATTGCCCAAAACTGTCATAATAGGGTAATCTCTCACAAATCGAAATTACGTTAGATATTGTAAATATACTACTCAAAATTTGATAGGGATCATAGGAATTTTTTTGTGAAATGACATTCAAATTTGGTAACTGCCACTGATGAAGAATAGATTGGATAAATGACATGCAGTCAGACACAAAACACATTTACAAGTGCCGCAGGCATAACCACCCCCCCCAGTTGGAATAAACTGACAGTGGATTGAGTCCAGTTAAAACATGGAGGCGTTTCTCGCATATTCACGCCTTTGCATTGACTTTGACTGTAATCTATTGTGCGAAAAATTCGTTTCGTGTCCGGTGTGAAAGCAGCTTTAGTATAGCCATTTGTTTGGGAGTTTTCTCATTAATTTGACTGTACAGCGGACAGAGACCAGAGAGATGGGGAGAAGTGTGGGGAAAGACATGCAACAAAGGGCCTGAGCTGGGCTGGAGCCAGGGCCACAGCGGAAAGCACTCTGCCTTATATGGTGCGCACATTTTAAACCTATGAGCCACAGGGGGACCATTAAAACAATCACAACACCCTCTTAAACTGAGCATTTCCAGTCAAGCCAGGAAGAGAGGAACTGAAAATAAAGCAACACAGCACAGGATTTAACTGCAGCACGCATTGGACCAATGGTGCAAGGAAAGTATCAGTCTGTGATTTGAAGTACGTTCATTTCAAAAGCAGAAAAATGCACTTCATATGAAGCAAGAGCTCTCTCCTACAATACAGGATTAACATGTATTCCTTCTGGTACAGTGCCGTGAAAAAGTATTTGCCCCCTTTCTGATTTCTTACTTTTTTGCATATTTTTCGCACTTAAATGTTTGAGATCAAACAAATTTTAATATTAGACAAAGATAACCCGAGTAAATACAAAATGCAGTTTTTAAAAGATTATTTCAAGTATTGAGGGGGAAAAAAGCTCTCCAAACCTACCCAGCCCTATGTGAAAAAGTAATTGCCCCCCTTTTCAAATCATGAATTTACTGTGATTAAACACATTTTTTTTAGTTCAATTTCACCAGCCACATTCAGGCATGGTTACTGCCAGACCTGTTGAACCAAGAAATCACTTAAATAGAGCCTGTTTGACAAAGTTAAGTAGGCTAATGGAACTCAAAAAGCAACACATAATGCCATAATCTTAAGAAATTCAAGAACAGATGAGAAACAAAGTGATTGATATTTCATCAGTCTGGCAAGGGCTACAAAGCCATTTCTAAGGCTTTGGGACTCCAGCAAATCAGGGTGAGAGCCATTATCCACAAATGAAGAAAACCTAAGACAGTGCTGAACACTCTCAGGAGTGGTCGGCCCACCGAAATTACTCCAAGAGAGCATCGACGACTCTTCCAGGAAGCCTCAAAAGAACCCAGAACAACATCTAAAGAACTGCAGGCCTCACTTACCTCAGTTAAAGTCAGTGTTCATGATTCAATAATAAAAGAGAGACTGGGCATAAATGGCATCCATGGGAGAGTTCCAAGGCGAAAATCACATCTGAGCAAAAAGAAAACAGAGGCTCGTCTCACATTTGTCAAAAAAAAAAAACATCTTGATGATCCCCAAGACCTTTGGGAAAATATTCTGTTGACCAAGGGGACAAAAGTTGAACTTGTTAGAGGGTATGCATCCCGATACATCTGGTGTAAAACCAACAGCATTTCATAAAAAGAACATCATATCAATGGTCAAACATGGTGGTGGTAGTGTGATGGTCTGGGGCTGCTTTGCTGCTACAGGACCTGGACGACTTGCCGCAATTGATGGAACCGTGAATTCTGCTCTCTACCAGAAAATCCTGAAGGAGAATGTCCAACCATCAGTTTGTGACCTCAGGCTCAAGCGCATTTTGGTTATGCAGCAGGACAAAGATCCTACCATTACAAATGGAAGGTTTTGGAGTGGTCTAGACCCAAAGTTTACATGGGTCCAAAAATCCGTTATAATCGGATTGACAGGTTAGTCGGATTCAAAATGTCTCATGTAACCACCTTAGCCGATCCGATTCACCCAGATTGGTTTAAATTTTCGATCAGATTGAAAGAGGTAGTCTACACCGATTGATAATCAGCTTGATGCCGCATACAAATGGCTGAACAGAGTGGATTCGGTTGATGGATTGGATTATTCGTTCTGCGCATGCGCTCCATAGTACGTAGGAGTCATGCAATGACGTTCGCGTTCAGGTGGTGGAACCTTTTTCGCATGTCAAAGTAGCTGTAATTGGTCTGAGCTGGGGCCATGTATATCAAATCAGATTCATTGAATCCGTTTGATTTTAATCAGATTGAGGAAAACGATCCATGTAAACGCAGCCACTGTCTGGACTTAAATCCAATTGAGGTGCTGTGGCATGACCTTAAACAGACCGTTCATGCTTGAAAAACCTCCAATGTGGCAAAATTAAAACAGTTCTGCAAAAAAGAGTGGGCCAAATTTCCTCCACAGGGATATGAAAGACTCATTGCCAGTTACCGCGAACGCTTGATTGCAGTTGTCGCCGAGGACGGATTTAGGTTTAGGGGACAATTACTTTTTCACATTGGGCCAGGTAGGTTTGGACAGCTTTTTCCTTTAACAAATGAAATCATTTAAAAACAAGCATTTTGTACAAAACCCAAAACCAGTGAAGTTGGCACTTTGTGTAAATCGTAAATAAAAACAGATTACAATGATTTGCAAATCCTTTTCAACCTATATTCAATTGAATACACTGCAAAGACAAGTTACTTAATGTTCGAACAGGTAAACTTTGTAATTTTTTGCAAATATTAGCTCATTTGGAATTTGATGCCTGCAACGCGTTTCAAAAAAGCTGGCACAAGTGGCAAAAAGGACTGAGAGAGTTGAGGAATGCTCATCAAACACTTATTTGGAACATCCCACAGGTGAACGGGCAAATTGGGAACAGGTGGGTGCCATGATCGGGTATAAAAGCAGCTTCCCTGAAATGCTCAGTCATTCACAAACAAGGATGGGGCAAGGGTGAACAAATGCGTGAGCTGATTGTCGAACAGTTTAAAAACAACATTCCTCAACAAGGTATTGCAAGAAATTTAGGGATTTCATCATCTACGGTCCGTAATATCGTCAAAAGGTTCAGAGAATCTGGAGAAATCACTGCAGGTAAGCGACAAGGCTGAAAACCAACATTCAATGCCCGTGACCTTCGATCCCTCAGGCGGTACTGCATCAAAAACCGACATCAGTGTGTAAAGGACATCACCACATGGGCTCAGGAACACTTCAGAAAACCACTGTCAGTAACTACAGTTCGTCGCTACATCTGCAAGTGCAAGTTAAAACTCTACAATGCAAAGCGAAAGCCATTTATCAACAGCACCCAGAAACGTCGCCGGCTTCGCTGGGCCCAAGCTCATCTAAGATGGACTGATGCAAAGTGGAAAAGTGTTCTGTGGTCTGACAAGTCCACATTTCAAATTGTTTTTGGAAACTGTGGACGTCGTGCCCTCCGGACCAAAGAGGAAAAGAACCATCTGGACTGTTTTAGGCGCAAAGTTCAAAAGCCAGCATCTGTGATGGTATGGGGGTGTATTAGGGCCCAAGGCATGGGCAACTTACACATATGTGAAGGCACCATTAACGCTGAAATATACATACAGGTTTTGGAGCAACATGTGTTGCCATCCAAGCAACGTCTTTTTCATGGACGCCCCTGCTTATTTCAGCAAGACAATGCCAAGCCACATTCTGCACGTGTTACAACAGCATGGCTCCGTAGTAAAAGAGTGCGGGTACTAGACTGGCCTGCCTGTAGTCCAGACCTGTCTCCCATTGAAAATGTGTGGCGCATTATGAAGCGTAAAATACCACAACGGAGACCCCGGACTGTTGAACAACTTAAGCTGTACATCAAGCAAGAATGGGAAAGAGTTCCACCTGAAAAGCTTCAAAAATTGGTCTCCTCAGTTCCCAAACGTTTACTGAGTGTCGTTTTGCAA